>JAWWEV010000172.1:19021477-19066706 GCA_035583235.1 Hafferia zeledoni | reverse complement strand
GTACCAACAATTTAGCAGTTGCTGAAGTAGAATGAGGTTGGAGGTTTTGTTTGTTTATTTATTTATTTATTTATTTATTTATTTAAAAATTAGAAATCTTCAAGTAAATTAGAGATGAAAATAAAAAAAAAGGCTATTATAACCTAGGCCCTGAAATATCTGTTATTACAGATAAAAAGGTGGGCAATTTTCAGATAAAAAGGTAGGTTTTTTAGCAGAGGAACAATATAGTAGTGGCTCTTGCATTGATGCTTGAAACAGCTTGAAATGGGTTTGGATTTGCTGGAAAATTTTTGATCTGGAACTGTGCTGACTTACGAGTGGACCTACAGTTGCCTCTGCTTGTGGGGTTTTACCCTGTATTTTTAAACCAATCCATTTTAGAAATTTCTGAAGTTTCTTGCGTATTTCATTAAATATTTATTTGCTATGCAAAAATTTAAGGCAGTTATGTTTTTTTTTCATTATCCCCTTGTGTAGATTTGCTGCTCCATATGACCCCTGTCTCACATGGAGCTGTGAGGTAGTGATCCCTGACATGATGCTTTTCCTGTGGATGTCACTTAAAGGACACAGTGAGGAGAAGGGCACTTCACAGACAGGATGCCTTTCGTTTCCTCAGGCCCCACTTCAAATGGGAAAATCTGAAGCATCAGGTGAGTCTGACTGACTGTTAGACTATTGGAGGGATATACCAAAATTAGGAAGCCCCAAATAAATGCAACTGTTTCCTGGGCAATGAGGCATAAGATTAAAGGCTTATGTGCAAGTGTGAGCATCAAATTAGCAAGTGACTTAGGACTTCTATGGTACAAAACTAAAAGACTGCTATTTAATTTACCTATTCTAGCACAGTGGGGGTTCCTGTCCATGTACTTAAGAGTTTATTAAGAGTAGTTAAATATGTACCTGGAATAACAACATATGGTGTTACAAAGAAATGGCAGATGAGAAATAGTGTAGAAGTGGAGCTTTCTTTCATTTGTTTTCCACACTGAACAATATACACCAAGGCCATTAGTGGTGCAACTGATTGTGGATACTGACTGCAGTTTTATAGCTTCTGCTAAGTCTGGGGATAAGCCGCAGTTACACAATTTACATGAAGAATATGTTGGAGTAGGAGAAACATGTTCTTGAGAAGGTGTTTGCAATATCAGACTTCTGCATTTTGCCATGGGAACCAGCTCTTCACAGTCCAATGGTGCTTTGGGCATTCCTCTCGTGTTTTTCTTAAACCTAAAGTAAATAAAGGGGAAATTTTTCTCTGTGACATATTTCTTTAGGAATTGCTTTGAGAGAGACATGGTCATGTTAAAGATTTTGTCAGGGGAAAGACTTGAAGGTTATGGACTAATTTAGATAGAGGTTTATTTCACAGGTAATTTATTTGGATTATTGGGATTTTATAAGAGAGTCAGGGGAAATACATTGATTTCTTTGAAGTGACTAAAATATATGGTTTTACAATTGTTCTCACTTTATTGAGTGATGCACCTTTCTGATTTCCTTTTAATGGCTCCTCAGAATGTATTTATAACTTAAAGAATCATGCCTAAGCTCATTATCTGAACATGTGTGTTCACTGCCTGCATGTAATAATAAAAGATAACAGAAGAGAGTAGTGTCGTGTTAGATGCAGGGATTAGGGACCTCCTTTTTGATGACCATGAATAAATAGAGCTGATGGAGGATAACTGAATTCCCACATCTATTTATCTTTGTAGAAACATGGGGTATACATTATGAGATACATACACATGTAGAAAGGGGAAATTGAGGACATATGCTGGGCTTTCAAACAATGTAGAGAATGTGCATTTAAATGTACTTATGCATAGGTCTATAGAGTTGAGCTAAACACCAAAGAAAAAAAAACTCAACCAGATGTGACCCTGTATGCCTCATAAACCCTACTGAATAACTGCTTTTATTGCTTTGAACACAGTGCTTTGCTAAATGTGATTATAGAGATCTTAAATCCACATTGGTTCAGGGTAATGTGAAAAGAGCTCTGCCTAAAATCAGCAAGTAAATACATCCATGTTAATGGAATCTATGTCATCTAAGCTTGGCCTTGTGATTCTTATTATCATGGTTGCCTTCATCTGAAATTGTATAATTAAAATGTTCCTAATTACCAGCATTTTAGAAGGGGCTTTGAATGAAGCTGTTGAGAAATCTGGATGAGAAAATAGGATAATTTTATGGTTTCATTGTTCTTTGTTCTTAGTGGTACTTGCTTCATCCTCCCAAGCTATCACTGTGTGCGGTCACACTCCTTTGTTGCAAGGCTCTCTTCTCATCTTGTCATGACATCTGCTCACAGTCTGTGTTATGGATTTTCACTGCAGTGTCGTTTTTCCTGATGCTGTCAAAGTTTTTTTAAAACAAATCCAATTCAGAAGGTGCAAACATTAAAGTGGGAGTTAGTGATCATAGTCTTTTATGTGAATTCTGCTTTGCCAGATTTCCTAGTTTTGTACCATGGAACCAAACTTCATTAGAGAGCATGTAGTTGCTGTGACCTCTCCTCACACTATTGTTTGCTGGTTTCTGGTATTGCTGCAAAATTTTACAGTGAATGAGAACCTTCTGGATGTGCTCAGTGTCAGTACTAGTCACCATGGTACTGTTGGCTCTATAAAGCTGGCAGAGACAAAGCTCCATTTCTTTCTCTTCTGTTCCTTTCCTGCTGTAATTGCATTTCCTGAAATTAAGATCATCAAACTTTCTAGGGAATATATAAGAGTTCATGCTAAATTTTACACTACTTCCATTTTTCTTGTCATAATTTAGGAAAATATACTTAAGGGATTGAGAAAGTGATTCAGGTAAGTTGTCAGATGGGAATGAAAACAAAAAAATTCAGCTCTGAACTGATAGAGGAGAGTATCAACCCTTAGAGATAGACCCTTTTCTATTGCTGGCACTACTTTTATGGTTTTATGAAAAACCATAGTACAGAGAATGACCTGATTCTTTTTTAACCTGGCCTTGTCTTTCTTTATACCTGATACTTCATGCTTTCAAACCCCTCCTGCTTAAACTTCAAACTTCAGCCTTGAAAATTCCCTTGTAGATAATTTTTTCTGCTAACTATTGTCCCAAAAGTAGATTGGGTTTGTGTCTTTGGATATAAGCTATGTGAATAGTTGCCTATACAGAACATTTCATAAACTTCTCTGTAAAAAGAAGACGATAGATAAACTAAAAAAGATTGGGGTAAGAGCAGAAAACCATAGGGAACAGACAGGACAGACCTTCTTGATTCAGCCACCCAAAGTGTAAAAGGTAGTGCAATATTTTTTTTCCCAGAGATTAAGTTTGTTATTCCAAAATGCCTAGTGTTGTAATATCTATGGTGGAGTCCATTTTCTTAATTTCCCAAGATTTCTGCTGTTCCTTGAGATGCAGAAAAAAAATCAGTGCATTTTGAAATTTGTATTTTCTCCATTTATTGAATAAATCATCCTGACAGGAGAGGAAATAGCTGTCTCCCTGCTGTGGATATAAAAGATACACTCATCTTTGTGCTGAACCTCTAGATCTCATGCATGTTATTGTAATAGGCTTTGTTACTGCTGAGACATGGAATAAAGCTTTCACCAAAGGTTTATTTTAAATGCACTGGTTTTTGAAGCCTAAAGTGAGTGCTGAAGTAATGAAATGTTTTATATTCAGCTTTAACACTGGATAGTCATGGCAAAAAGGAAATATTGCTGCATTCAGCCAGGTATTTTGTATTTAGTATTATTGATGCTAGGCAGGGAGAATAAGCAGGGCAGAGATAGCATGGAGATAGCTGTGATTTTGCAAGAATTTTGCTTTTTGCGGTTGTTTATAGAAGCCAATGTTCTTTTAACATTCTTTTTTTAATGTTGCAAACTGTCATTGTTCTGTTAAATACCAATTGTGAACCTCCAGCTCATTCCAGCTTCACTGTAACTTAGGGCAGACTCCAAGCTCTGCAGAAAGTGCACATCCTTCTCTCAGACCAGACTAGCAGCCTTGAAAACTCCTTGACATGAAGGTAGCTTCTATAAATAGCAACATTAGCAATTTGAAAGGATGGAAAATGTCTGCTATTCCCTGGAAGTTCACAGTAATTTCTTTCATTTATTGAGATGTTTTACCACTTCTCTGTCCTCTAGAGAGGTGTGCCTCTATTCAGTCTGCTCGACATCTAAAGGATGTGATATGGACAGTTATAAATGAACCTTTGGCTTAAGGGAAGACATTAGGCAGACTGAGAAGGTCAGTCCCATTGAACCATCTGCTACATAAAACCAGAGCTGAATTAATGTAGACTTGAGTAGCTGGACTGGTGAAGGCATAATTTATGAAAATTAAAGTATAAACACTTCATTTTATGGGGCTTTTACAACTGGAAGTGCAGAGAATAACGGGGAATGACAGTGCCTAGAGGGGCTGGTACCTAGTGAGGGTTGGAGATTCAATGCCTCCATCATTTGTATAACTTAGATTTTATTAAAATCAGCAGGCATTTTACCACTTATATTCACTATGCTGATATCCCCTGTGCTGTAAAAGCACTCAGACAAGTACAGAGCAATTGTCAAATCTTTCCATAAATTGTACATTTCTGTGAGCTTGTTGCAGCACAGTTTCTTCAGACTTTCAGTCATCCATAGCAACCCAAAGCATGTTATCAAACGTTCTGTCAAATGAGTATGCAGTGATGCACAAAGCGTGTATTTTAGATTCCGGATTGTTAGGAGATTATGTAGGCTTACATGGACTAATATGAAAGTAAGCTCCTTCACATCTGTCCAGAAACTAATGTTATTTTTAAGTGACACTTTGGTATTCCTGGTTTTTTATTGCCAGCAGAACCTTTCCTATGTTGCAGATATTTACAATGCACTTTTTAGATGATTGCAGCCACTGATAACTAGAAAATCTGAAAAGAGGTGTGTGAAGAAAATGAAGAGTCTTCAGATGTGGTAGAAAAAAACACAGGTTAGAATACTAGAAGTATTATGTTAAAGGAAATAGATTTAAAATTTCATGTGCTACTCCTGAAAATGTTACACTGTAGATATAAATTTAAAAAATAAATTCAGAACTCCATTAAAAAAAAAAAAAAAAGAAAGAAGAGAGTCCTAGATGTTTAGGTCCTGTGAGAGCCAAGTTGATTTCTATCACAGAATACATCAAAATGTATTTTAAAATTCCTTGAAAGTGTCCTTTTTTAAGAGCCTGAGAAGTTTCTTCAGTCTCAGCTTTCGTTGCAGTCCCAACTTTGACACACAGTAAAGGGATGTAGTCAGCTACAAATAAAGAAAATCTCAGTCTGTTGCTGTGCAATGTGGCACCCCAAATTGCCATCATCTTCAGGCTCGTGCACTGAATTCAGTGCTTCACAGTGGTGGTTGTGAGTCTGCCTCAGACTGGTAAAGTAGGAGACAGTGCAGCGAAGGAAAGCTGCAGATCTCAGAGCTGTTTTAGTTTTGAGCCTTTTCACGTTAAGGTACTCATCTGATCCTTTCTATTCTGAATACAAAAGAAATAAAGTAAAAGTTAGAGAGCTCTGGTCTTAGATGACAGAGCTTTTAGTCTGCAAAACTCCTCCTCATGTTCTTCCAGATCCATGTGATATTGGGGCCAGGCCTGGATTTAGGGTCATTCTGAGCAGTTCACTTTGGTAAAGCACATTTCTGGACCAAGCTTAATTCCCAGGCCGGTGGGCTGGCCTGAGCCGTGGAGTCAGGGCAGAGCACGGATCATGGAGGGCAGGAGGGCAGCCCCAGAGAGCTGTGAGCACAGTGCCCTGGTGTGCCACGTGCCCCGCTGCCCTCTCGGGCATGGCACCTGCCTGCACCCTGTGGAGCCTGTTCCTCACATTGCTGGTTCAGGTGAAAAGCCATAAGGCTGCATTTCATGATGTAAGGAGTGGTGAAGGTGTGAGAGTAGGAAGAGAAGAGACCAACTTGTGAGTCCCATTAAAGCTGAGCTGTCTGCCAGCTGCATGCTGGATTCCTGGGCTCTGGGCTGAGCAGTGAAAATGCCACCATGGCCTGCTGGTGTTGGGGATTGAAGATTTTCTCTCAGTGGCTGAACCAGGACCCTGCTCATTGCACACACCCATGTCATGCTTTCTCAGGGCAGACACAGCTTTAGGTTCTGTTCAAGCTCAGCTCACAAAGCTCTTTATTAAATAGTAAACTGAAGCCTTGGTAACCAGAGTTGCCAGTGTTTGTCAGAAATACTGATCTGAAAAAGGGAGGTAGCTGCTGATTTAACAAGTGTTGTCCTCCAATTAAACACTTTCTAGAATCTAATACAGCAGTGTATTTTGGAGATATTAACTATGCTGTAAGGTTTCCTGCTGATTAAGTCTATGGCCTCTGCTCTTTATCTACAGAACTTAGGTGATCTTCTGTCATTCAGTGGTTCAGTCATGCTTATGTCATTAATCATTCTCAGATGCTCCTCTGTAAAGCTGCACAGTAGGATAAACCTTAAATGTATTACTGTACAGTTTGTCAATAGACAGGGAATTTCAAGCTTTAAAAAAATAGTATTTCTGTATTAAAATGAAGATGCATCAGAAACACTGATTTTATGATGATGAATGCTGAATGAAGGCTTCAGAATAGATAGAGATGTATGTAAGTTATGTGTTGTTACCAATTTTCTCTTGATTTTTTCTCCCTTGTAATTTCTTTCTTTGGCAGGCTCCCAGGAGAGCAAGTAACCATACTAGGCTGTTGGGACATATGCTGTTAAAACTGACTGTCCATGACAGTGTTTAGACAATTTATATATTCCCTGAAACTTATTTTAAAAGGCCTTTTTGTTCACCCTCTATCTTGAAAGTCAGTTCATACAAGCTATACTGAGAGATTTTTATTTTTGTGATTGTTTTAAATGTGCTGGCACTTTCATAGTAGGATGAAAAACTCTTGTGTTATGTTTTTTCAACCCTACCTGGGATTTCAGATACATAAGGCAGATTGTGCTTTTGCTGTACAAAGGCTTCTCTGATATTCCCAATGACATTTAGGTATGGATGAATACTTTGTTGATCATTTTTTGGGCTAAGCATTACTAAATACAAAGTCTGAGTGTATTGCAAACCTCTTGTTTATTCATTCTTCTTATCTGTAAAAGGATCTGTCATTCTGTAATTTCATTCCATTCAAATAATCAGCAGTTATGTACCTGAATGGGATTACAGAATACTAAGAACCTATGAATGCTACAGCTTTGTTAGTAATAGGATTACTAAGATTTTGAGGGTTTCGTCCATCTATTTTTCTATAGAAAACAACAGAGGTGACAAACTTGAGGAATGGTGAATCAGTGCTGAAATATGTGCACTAGGAAAACACCAAATTAAGTTTATAAATATTTTGTATTCATTAAGAATAAAGATATGTAGGTATGTATTAAGATTGAGTATATAGAAATACAATACCACTAACCACTCACCAGGCAATACTGCCTCTCCATCCTTTGATTCAGAAATGAATGTTGTGTGCAGCTACCACAAATGTAATCACTTTTATCTCACTGAAAATTTTCTTTTCTGAATAAATATTTCGGTAAGGAGTTCTCTTTGTTAACGTGTGCAACATGTATTTTTCTTAGAATGATTTGACTTTGATTTAAAATTCTTTGTACAGAATATTCTGTTCTAAGCTCAAAATTACATCTTACAGTAGAAAATGAGCTTTTTTTATTCATTTTAAAAATTCAGTCCTCTGCATGAAAAGAATAAGTGCTCAAACTAAACATTTGGAATAGCTTGAATTCTGACTTTTTCAAAATAGAAATATACTAGGTTGCATTTTATTTAGGACAAGATTTTCAGTTTCTCAAAATAAACAACAGTTGCCTACCCAGTTCTATTTTACACTGAGCTGCTCCCAGCTATACATAACCATTAGTGAAAGAGACTTCTAGAAAATTAAAGTCTGACTTTTGGTCTTATTTTGAGGTGACTAGTATGAAAAATTCAGAACAGCTCAGTTGCACGGTATTGTGGTTGTTGCTATCTTGAGTGAGTGCTGCTCCAGGCATCTAAAAAATGAGATCCTCAGTTTTGCTTTTAATTACCATCAGTGATCTTTTAAAATGTGGGTTTAATGGTGCAATGAGTCCTGCAGTTGCTCCAAGACTGCGATATTACTGGGGACATCTTTTTCTGGTTCAGTGATCCCAACAGATACCCTTTTTCTATAACGTGAACTGAAATATGCCTTTGCTTTCTTTAGTTGAAGCCTTAGCCCTTCTTATGCTTCAGTAGAAGTGTTGGTTACACAAATATCTGCTTGAGGAAGTTCTACTTTGTGCACAGTTTGACATGAGCCGTCTTTTCTTTCCACCCCAGTACATATATATGGTTATGTCACATGAGAGAACTTCCCAATTCCTTTTTAACTGTATAGTGATTGTTTCAGATTAGCCATAGGTGTGGTTCTCAGGTTTTAGGTGCTCTTGGATTGGGAAGTAAAATCTATTTCCTCACCTTTTACCAGAGTCTTTTTAACTTTGGCAAGGCTAGATAGTTATTAGCTTTTGAATGCTATGCTATAGCTTGATATTTATGTGAAATCTCAGACAACTATTAACCTGGAACTAATCTAGTATCAAAGCTTGCCACTTATCAGAGTTTTTCTGAGATGCTCTGAATCTTCTGCAGAGTTGGACAGTTGTGTGATGTTATGGAGATGTCCAGGAAAGTCCGTGGTTATCAGTTTCAGCATAAGCATTTATATAAACACCCAGGATATCTCTTATCTTGGCATGCATAATTCTTCATGGTACACACTTAAGACCTGTGAAAAAAATCCTCACTGATGGAAAAGCACTATTCTAATCAAGCCAATTTATTCTTCGCATGTTGTTGGAAACATCTTGAATTATTCTCTTAAAAGTAAATTTTTTATGTATATATTTGCAAGGATCTGAGAAATATTAGCCATATGTTGATAGCAGGAGAGAATAGATGAGTTGTGTTGGATTTTTTAATTGTTATTTTTAAATTCCAAGTAAATAGCTGGATTTGTAATAATAGCAAAAATAGCACTCTAATACATTAAGAGGGTCATAAAGATGCTTGGATTCAATTAAGTAAGTGGCTTTATTTAAGTAAAAGCCAAGAAGAGAAACAATAAAGGTAAGTCAGCATCTTACAGTTGACTGTAAAATGCTACAAAATTCCAGAAAGAACATGGCCCAAATTGAAACCAAATGAAGTCAGTAGGAATCTTGTACAGCCTAATGCTCAGCTACTGCAGGTATGAAACCCACACATGAAGAAGACAGTGCAACAATATTTCATGGTTTTTTTTTTTCTTGTACCCCAGTGTCCTAATATACATTTTTATTGTGTTTATAGTGTCTTTTGTCTATGCAGTACTAGCAATTGTCCATTGCCTTTCACTACTCCTTCCTTTCTCATTTATACTTTATAACTCAAATATGCCACTCATTTCTCTTGACAATCTCAATTTATGGTTGAGCCAGAGTTTGTGAGCTGTAGCTAATCATGGTTCTCAACTACTGCTTGTGTGTGAATCCAAATTATACTTTTCATGGACTTCTTAAGGATGTTAGAAGAGACATTTGTCTAACTCCATGTAACAGGGTGCATCATAATTCAGTCTTTACGAGCTACCCTGTAACTTCACCATCCATGCCTTTGTCATGTTTGCTAACTCAACTAAGTCTTTTTGAAATACTTTCTGCATTCTTTAACAGTGAAGCAAATGTCTTTGTGGTGCACTAGAGCAGATTTTTGGGTAATGAAATTTCTAATCTGTGTGCACTTAGGTAAGAGTAGAAAATGCTCAAAAATTCAAGCCCATTGAGTAGCCTAAACATCCAGTCACTTGCATGTTGGTACCTCTTACCTTATTCTTTCATTCTTTTGAATGTTATGATCCCCCTGAAAGACACACAAAACATTGAAGTTCTGTGTGGCTTACATTTTAATAGAATAGATGTATAATGGCTGGTTCTTAGCACCTTGTTTGACATAATTCTAACATGCAGTGGGCAAAGTTTGGTCCTTGGAACCATCCATCTGATTTGCATGAGCTACTTACACACTAATGTAGCTCGAGATGCAAGAAATGTGCTATGTGATGACATAATAGAGAGCTCCAGTGGCCTCTTTAGACAGACAGAGCTTTCATATTAGTACCTTGATACTACTTACATATGGAATGAAAAGAAAGACTTTTTCTCCAATAATGTGTACAAACACTGTCATGGATATTTTGTTCTTTTTAATTGCATACCCATGCAGTAAAATGAAACCTAATATTGACATAGCTTGGAATTAAATGAAAAGATTATTATTATCATTGCATGTATTGACTAGTGTGAATTTAAGCAACTTGCAGATTACTTTCCTCTGAATTATAATTCTAGTTGGTTTATGTTCCTTTAAATTTACCAAGAAATTCCCCTCATCTCTTTTCCTGTCTGTTTGCAAAACAGAAATACACCTAAATATAAAAAAACCTTTTCCAGTAAGCACAACCAAGCATCTGCCAGAAGCTACCCTGAGGTAGGACATGTACATTATGGTTAACCACAAAGTTATCAAGCTATTTTCAATCAATACTTCTATTCTGAGCCACTGTTCCATTCTTGTGTGATACTAACCCAACTTTTTGGGTCAAGGAGCCTGTGCAGACCTTAAGGTGTCAAACACCTTTCTGAACAATTAATAATCTATGCAAAACAGGAATATTGGCTCTATGGAGACATGAAGTACCATTGTAAATTTAAAATTACTAGTTAATAACAACAACAACAAAAAATTATAACAAGGTAGTCAGGCAAATCAAGAAAGACGAAAGATGTTAAATACTTCCCATTCCTAATCTCCCTGCTCACAAAGGTGTCTCAGCAGCACCTTCAGTCACTGTAGTGGGAAATGGTTTTTTTCCTTGCCTATCATGCCCTGATGCAGCTTTAATTCTACAGTTATAGTCTGTCCCTTTAAAGCTAGTAAGTCAGATTCTGTTTTCTTCAGAAGTATTAGACTTGGGATATGAGCTTAAGACCTTTCCAGAATGTTACTTAATTATTAATTAAAGGGAGCTTGAAACTGAGGGTATAATTGGTGAATGGTAGTGCCCATCTTTGGCCACTGGTTAGCTTCCCAGTAAGATGGTCTAGCACAGGAACTGTGAAAACTGCCTTTACCTGATGTGTTTTATGGTCCTTTTGTCAAGATTAAAGAGATAAGAAAGGCAAATCCTCAGGCAACTGAACATGTGGAGTTTTTTAGATTGCCAGTGAGAGATGAAGTGGATAAGTTTGATCCCCATGATGTAGTGCCTGTTCTGTAAGCAAACAAAAAACTCTCATTGACAGATGTTTGCTTGGACATTTTCCCCAAAAGCTGTTTTCATGTATGAAAACCCAAAAGGTTTGAATGTGTTTGGTAGCCCAGCAACCAGAAGATGTGCAGGCACAGTCAGAGAAATGCTGACCCTACATTTCATTAACCTGTATGTCCCCTTTAATGCAGAGGACACAGTTATGCTGTGTTGTATCTTTTATAGGGATATCAGGGTGCTGATTTTTACAACATGGAAAGCAGAAATAGAAGAGTCAGCAGGACAGGAACCTTTCTGTGTTAGTAGCCAAAACAATAAAATCCACCTTAGAATTCCCACTTTCCAGCAGCAGTAATTCCAACAAAGGCATAAAAGTGCTGTTGAGCAGCTTATACATGAATAGAAAGGAATAACAAGTGGCTGACATATTCTTAGCATTTTTAAAAATTTCCTCTGTTTTCTAAGTTTAGTCTAAATTTGGAACTTTTTGAAAGCCACTTGTAGGCGGTGTGTACACTTATCCTATTATGCATAATAGGATTAATGAGTGTATCTCCCGTATGAAGCTTTGAAAATGTACCCCCCGGGTCCCAAGCTTCTTTTTTTTCTGAATTGATTGGCAAGATAATCGAAATATATGCAAAAAAATTATATATCTCATTATGAGCCTGAATTTTGCTCTGTGTTTATCATTAGTAAGTATTGTTTCTATACTTAGGGCCATTCTAAGAAAACAGTGAAAGCGAGTAACGTGTTTGAATGATGCTTTTAATGGTAATCAGTTCTGTTTAGGCAAGACAGTTTGGATGAAAGAATTAAAGCTATCTTTATTAAAAATCATAAATTCATTCATGTTTAATTTCAAAACCAAATAGACAAATTTATGTATTATAAAGATCAAAGTAATTGAAATAGAAGTACTAGTGAATTATAGAAGCTGTAAACAGCTTTCTTAGCTCATGGCTGCTGCTTTTTTTTTTAATAAACTGAGCAGACACTGATGTGACAGACAGACAGGTGTTTCAATTTAAAGATCCAAAGTTGTCTTGAAGGCAGGTTCATTTTCAGAAGTATCACTGGTGTTCCTATAGAACTAAAATTTTGCAAAGGCAGGGTTTTCTTTCTATTTGAAGTCAAGAATGGGCTAGAATTGCTAAGAACAAAACTTAAGAGCTGTTAATTAAAAAGAAACAATAGACTCCCTAATAACATCATATACTTTTCTTGTCAAGGTATATTTGAAGTCCACTTCAGCATCTTCAGAGGCAAAGTGCTTATATCTGCCAGCAATTTTCAAGCTGGGATGGGGCTTAAATGTTTGAGTTAGAGCTGTTGTTTTTTTATAACTTATTTCTGTACTGACATTGTGCCAGATGTGTCATCTGGTCAGCTCGTCTGCTTTGCCCCTGAAGAAATCACGTGTATATAGTATTATTTTACACCTGCAGGATTGTCTGGGGCTTTTTCAATAGCATATTTTATTCTCCAAATATTTAAATTTGTTTTGTGAGGTGTTTTTTACTGCAGGAGAAAAAATAAATTGACAAAAGCACAAACCATTTGCTACCTCTCTTTTAACGACTTTTCACTTCAGTGTTTTAATCATTCATCAAATGATTCTTCTCTGCAAAATTATGTTTTTAAAAAAGACAGGCTGGCCATCTGCAAAGATAAATTCCAGAGGTCTTACATTGGCTTAATGAAAATATGAAAAACTATTTTAATTTTGCAATCAATAATACAGTATTGATCTTTCCCTGAGCTTAACTCTTGATGTATTAGCAAAATCTAAGATTATATCTCTAATGTAGTTCTAATAGAAAAATGGGGTTTGGTCTATGCAAAATGTTTGTCATTTATTAATACAGCACTTACTGTTAACTGCTTAAGTTCAAGAACAGAATAAATTTACTTTTGTGCATATTTTTCTGATTTTCTAGAACAGCCTTTTAGGGACATAATTAGCATGACCTTATGAAAATAGTTAGGGAATCAAGAAACATTTTGCAAAATACCTTATTTCATATAGGTATATATTTCAGAGACAAAAGTACAAAACTCAACTTCATGTGAAAGTCAGTGGAAGTTCAGACCTATTTAGGCTTATGCAATCTTAACCATTATATTTCTGTGTCAGAGTATGTGATGTAATTTAGTTTTTAATTTGGGTTTGTTCTGCATACGAGATATTATTGAGAGGATTTTAATCTTACATGTGAGTCTAAACCAGTCTTGTTTTATCAGTGCAGTGGATTAGCTTATGTCTTCTAGGATGTGATTTAAAGTAAGAGTTTCTGTTTCTGTGCATGGGTTTTTTTGTCCTTTTTGTTGTAACAAGCACAACTAATACTCCTGGCTACAGAAATGGATTTCAATAAACTTGTAAAACAAAGACCAGTTAGATGACATGGTCTGTAGGAATGAAATAGAGGCAGAAGTGTAAATGTATTAGACAGATGATACAATCCAGACCTCTTCCATTCATGGTACCTTTTCTCTACACAAACCTGCCAAACACAAACATTTTGTGACTGTATGGAAGCTTAACCTTTTAGTTCTAGGTCTTAGTAAATGGATTTAGTTTTCTGTCAGTAAGTGAAGAAAAAAGATGTACAAAAAGGACAATAGAGGCATATATAGCTATTTTGCTACTCCATCTAATAACTGAGCATTTTGTGTCACTTGTGGGTCAGCCCTGGTAGGCAGCTATTGATCCATTTTGAGGAAAGTGGGGAGTCATGGTGCATTAAAAATTACTTGGGTAGACAAACACTGTTCCTCAGACCATCCCTCCTCCCTCCTTGATGTAATATGGTTTGGTGTAATATGGTATGGGATATCTGCTCGTCATTTAGGGTCAGCTCTCCTGGCTGTGCCCCCTCCCAACTCCTTGAACACCCTCAGCCTACTCAGTGGTGGGGCCATGAGAAACAGAGGTGGCCTTGATGCTGTCAACACTGTTCCAGCAGCAAGTTCAAAGCACAGCACCATACAAACTGCTGGGAAGAAAACTAGCTATGTCCCAGCCAAAACCTGTTACAGTGTCTGAAAGGAAGGGACAAAGTCAACAGGCAAAGAATTAATCCAATAAATAGAAAATGGGTGGCTGTACTAGCCTGGCCAGAAGAGAACAAAGTTCTTGTGTGAGCTACCAAGCAGTTGTGCCTGATCTGTAAGTGCTTTGGCACAAAATAAAGAAAGTAACAGACTGGCCTTAGCATGGTGTATTTCATTGTACATCCACTGGTTATCATGGAGAAATATGCAGGCTTGACATTACTGAGGTCTGGGCCTATATATGTCTATATATGTTTCTGTCTCACACACTTCTGCAGTTCTCCTGTAATACAAGACAGTATTCAGTGCTCATTTTTGTATGGATGGATATCAGTGTTGTTTAAACTTCTATAAATAAAACAAGGAAATGGGATTTCTTTCTATGATGCTTGAGTAAAGTGAAATTTCACCTCTTTGCTTTGCAATGGAGACATCACCATTATGTTTAGCTGAAGATCAGTGCCATTTGTTTTTGTCTGCATGGCAAACTGAAGAGCAATCTCATGCCAGACGTGTGGTTCTCTGCAGAGAGCTAATGCTGCTTATGCATACATAATGAACTGTAATTTTAGTATAGCTCCTCAGGTTGCCATCATGAAAACTGTATTGGGTTTGTTCTTCAATACACTGATTGCAATAGATTATTCAGTAGCAGAGGCACAGCTGAGCTATACTGCCATGCTCATGGCATCAGAACTGCTGCTCAGAACTGTATCCGAGAAAGTAAAAAATGTCTTACTGATAACACTGAACTTGATGATGCAGAAGCTGGGAAAGGAGAAAACAAAAAGATATATCCCTCCAATGATGGATAAATCCTATTTATTTCCCTGTCTTTCAAGAGGCTACATAAACAAATTGGCAACATTGTCTATTTTTTCTTTGAATTATTGCAGATAGTTGGTTTCTCACATCTTCTGCCTTGAGGATTCTCCTCTTTTTCTTTGCCACGTTCCTCAAGTCATCATTCACACAATTTGCTTTATGTAATCCTTGTTATATTCTTGCTTCCAAGATGCCATTCAGTTGAATTTGAACAGGGAATTTTGCTTTTAATAAGGTAAGCTAAGATTGTTTCAGTTTGTTTCCTTTTTGACACCCTCCCTCTCCAAAGTTTCTATGTTTTTGAAGTCAGCCTTCTGGAAGACCATGAAACAACACAGACAATCATAACTTTGTGTTAAGAAAGGAGTTATTTGTCAGTGAATTAAGATTCTTAAGTAAAGTTTTCAGGTAATTAAATACAAAAAATACTAAAAACTGCAACAGGCCCTGCTATTTTGATGTTAAGTTCCATTTATTTGACACACCTTCAGCTTTCAGTATTATGCAGATTTTCTGCATTAACAGTAAAATCTGAAAATCAAGAATGAATGAAACGCATGTTCCAATCAGTTAACTATGGAAAAATAAAATCCTGGAGTTTAGCACCTGTCTACAAACCAAAAGTCATTGAATAAATTTTCAGGCTGTGATCTCATAGTCTTGAGTAGGTGGAAATTAAATAATTTCTGCTGTAACTATTTAAATGCATTCTTTGTGATCTAACTGCTTTTGCTTTAAATGGTTACCCATGTTCCTTGTGCCCAGTGCATCCACTCAGACTGCCTTACACCGTTCATTTTGCCCTCGCTTTGGCATAGACCAAAGTGATAGTGCTCCTGTGCTCTGAATTAGAAGTTCCAACTAAGAATGTGTGATTTATTTAAAACACAGGTGAATGGTATTTAGGTTAGTGCCTAGCTGGTGTGAAATAGGTGTCTGAAGGCACAGACTACGACTGGTCTAGGCTGGAAGTGCTGCCTCCTGTGCCACTGAGAGTTCCCTGCATTTGTGCAGATACTCTGCATGGCAGGGTACACAGTGCTCAGCAAACAGGGAGCACGTGCACTGGGTCGTGTATCCCACCCTAGGCTGTGCTTCTTTGCACACTGATACATAGTCAGTTGCTTTGGTTTATTTTTGTCACAGAAAATGTATATGATAAGACTGAAGGGATAGAGAATAGTCCCTTTTAAGGTGAGGGGTGGGACAAAGGGATAAGGCTTAATGGCTGCTACAGGCTGGCAAAATGTTGTGTGTAAATTAATGCATTTTGCCTTTTTCTGTGGACAGATGGTAGGTTAAGGCAAATCTAAAGGTATTTCCTCCCATTACAATTTTGTGAAGCAGCATAGCAAATTGTCAGTTTGTACACTGTTCTAATGGGACACATTTTTTGACTGCTGGGTTTGCTGCATGGTGCTAAAACGGTGTGAATTACAGCTTGGTGCTGTGTCCTGGAGAATCAATGTTTACAAGTGTCTGCAATCACACAGATCGGATTCCTGAGTGACTCTGCCTGTGAAGGATAATCATTTCAGGCATCTTAATCCCCCTTCCGTTAGTGCAGATGTCTAAAAATAAAGGGCACAGTTGTGCTTAACTTTGTGAAATCCGGCGTGCAACTTTTAACTTGGCTGACTTCAGTGCCTCTGTCCAGCCACCTCCTCCTCCCATTTCCCAAGGAAAATGACTTTCCTGACTCAGGTCCATTTCAGTCCTCTAATAATTCTCTCCAGCTCTGAATAGCTGAAGTGTCTTCTGTTTTGTCCTTTGCCAGTCTCCTTCTGCCAATATATAAAGAGGTTGCTATTTGCTCTAAGAAACAGCTTGATATGCACTTCTGCAGTAAGTCTGGGAAACATTACTGTCCCAAACCAGCAGCTGAGGTACCCTTTGAAACTGGAAAGCCTGAACACCCTCCTTGACAGAACTGACTCAGCATATCAATTTGAAATTTCAGCCTCACTGCTCAGCCCCCTTATTGTGTCAGTTTTGGGGTTTAAAATTTACTCTAGGATCATACTTGTTTCTGAAGTTTTATATTAAAAGAAAATTTATATCAAATTCCTGGAAAGGCATGGATTGGGTTACTAAGCACTCCCCAAGCCTCTCATTTTTTGATTATCAATAAGAAAGCAATATGAGCAGCTGCTGACTTGCTGATCTCTGTCTTCACTTAAAAGTCAGAGCTCAGGCATTAATTTAGAGGACTGAATCCTTTTTTTCATTAGAGACTTTACAGTTCTGCCATTCATAGTTAATGCTGATACTCTGCAGGGCAGGAAATATTACAAGCAAAAGAATGCATCAACACTGTTCTGCTTTTAATGGGGTTAGTGGAAGTTTAACCATTGCTTGTAAAAGGAGGAAGATTAGACCAAAGTGATGTATCTTAAATACATATTTGTATGATACAGATTTACTCACACCATTTTGAGTATACTTAAAAAAGACAGCCTCTTATTTCCTAGGGCACTGTCTTGTTTTTAGTATCTGCATAATTAGTCTATTTATGGAGCAGATAAGTAGGTAGTAGATGTCTAAAAGATACATGTTTTCACATGTAAGAGTTTTCTTCCTTTAGCTTTATGCAAATATTGATTCTTTTTAAAGGACTACAAGAGGCATATAGACTTCCATTTTTCTGTGTGATTAATACCACCCATTTTTTTTCCTTTCACTTGTAAGTGCTTCAAACTCGGCCACAGAAGGGAAAAATGGGCCTTTATGTATTTAAAGATGCATAAAGATTAAGAGAATTGCAATCTTCATTTTTTAGTCATCTAACTACAGTAATGGATCTGTAATATGAAAGTTCTGTTATACAAAGTGCTGTAACCAGCACTTGTTTCCATTTTTCATCTGGAAAAACATTTTATTTCCAACTTAAGTTCTCTTAAGTTCCCTTTTATTATAGACAGTTCTATATCTCAAGAGGTTAGATAACTGACTGCTTTTGACTAAATAAAATTCATTCAGGCAGTTATGCTACTGCAATTTTAGTAATGTATTGAATTAAAAAAACCTGTGATAAGTAGAGTTACTATCAGCCTAGTCACAAAGTTGTGTTCTTAAGTGCATGTTCCTGTGAACTGTATTCTGTATGCTGGTATTCTTGAATATTCTACTCTGTATAAATTCAGTATCAGTTAAAAGACCTTCGTAGCACAAATAAAATTTCATTATTCCCTTTTAATGTGAGGCCAATAATGAAGTGGTAAATGCATAAGCCAAAGGCATGTGGGCATTCTAGATATCATTAGTGTAGAAATTAAAGGCACCATAAACACTGAGATGCTTAAAGTGTGAGTCTTTTTATAGAGCAACAGCACCCCTCCCTTCTTGACCTTCAAATGACCTCACCTCACTGCCCTAAAGATGAACCAATAATGGAAATAGCCTTTGTTTATAACATCCCATAGAACAAATGGGGTTTAGTAGTGGCTTTTGTATTTGTGCTATGCAAAATTTCTTAAATAATAAATTTCAGCCTTTGTATTGTATCTTCCATTTTGGATTGTAAGGGAGGAGGGCTTTCTTAGATTTCCTTTTCCTGTTAAACACTTACATTTAGTGTAAAGAGTCAAATCCAAATCTTTAATCATTAACAGGCCAAAGAACTGTTGAAAAATAAAAACAGTCAGTCAACACAGTTTAATAAAAGCTATATAATCCAATGAAATCATATAATTGTGTTCATTTATACTGTTGTATTAGTTATAAAGATCTAAGCCAGTATACAAATCATACAGTTATGCAGGTACTTACCATTTTAAAAGCAGCATCAAGTGGAGTTGGTGGAAAATCCCCAAGGTGCAATCAATAATTGATTAAAACGATGAGCCTTTCTGGGAACATTTTGAAGTGCACCATCTGAAATCAGAGGAAATTTACTGACAGTTGTACATTTTGTTGAAAGAAAGATTGCTCAGACATACATTAACCACAAAATCTGTGTCTGTTGCCTTCTACAGGGTACAAGGAAAGTGCTTTATTTTGAGATGTTTTTCAGCTGGGTAACTAGGTAACTTACACTGTGCTACATGAAAGAGCTTGGATTTCATTTTGCGAGGCTGGATTCCAGTGCAATGAGTGAAGGAAACAGATGGAGTAAGAGGAGGACAGATGGGTATCAAAAAAATTACTGCCACTGTTTTGAGTACCTGTGCATTAACTGCTGTAAATCAATTTATTTTCATTTACTAAAACAGCCCCAAAGCATTACAGGTTCCAAACCCACTCTGTGCTGAAAGCAGCTATTTGTAGTCATTAATAAGAGTTCTAGATGAGCTCCATCTGAGAATAAAGTTTTCTGTGGGCAAGAATGACAGCCCAAGTCCAATCATTATATTCTGCTGGGGAGATTTAAACATCTCTCCTTCACTAGGGGAAGATTAGTTGGTTAGTAGTTGCTGTGCTGGACAGTTGTAAAGTTTTCTTTGTAGACAAGCTACTGAAGTGATGCAGTGAGTGCTCAGGGGCTGCTCCACCACGAAGGTTTTAAGCAGCCTGGGAAGGAGCTGAATGTGTAGAACTCAAGTAAAGGCTGAGAGTGCAGGAGGCCACTTTCTCTCTCCTGCAGCAGCTTTGAATTGCAAGTCATGAATGGCGGGTTAGAAAATCAAACCAGTATTGCCATATATATACACACCAGTAGTCCTCATTTGTGGCATGGCACAACTGCTCTGTCACATACTTGACCTTGACTTAATTTGATCATCCCTGTGGTTAAATAGGAGGTTCAGCTGTGAGCCAAATAATTTCTCACTAGCCCTCACTTCTCCAGTTACTGCTAGCTTGTTGCTGATACTGGTGAATGTTTATATGAACACCTGCCCATTAGAAATCAGATGGTGTTCATCCAATTTCCACTCATTTTAGAATGTCTTGCAATTAGTGGACTTGCAAAATTGTAGAATGCAAATAGAAATAACCCTTGTTTTTAAAATACTTGAGATATGAAGAAACATATGTAATTGCTCTCTTTTTTTTTTGAATTTATATCAGGATGTTTTATGGCTAAAGGTACTGCATGAATTGCCACCGTATTTTGGTGCAGCAAAGGCAAAAGTATGAAAAAGTCTCTGTAACTTGAGTACTTTGGAACTGATTTTTGACATATTTTGCCACAGTTCCTGGTAAATTTTCCTACGAATAGTTTGAATTAAAAATTAACAATTTTCTTCATTTTTTTTCTAAACAATTTTCTAATAAAATAATGTTGTCCTATGTAGAAGGACTTGTTAGAATTTGTCCCTAAATCTATTAAATGCAGTTTAGAGCTTAATGTGGCAAATGCTGAAGTTTTTCCTTTTGTTGGCTGTCTGTAGATGACCTCCCCAGTACTGTCTCATTGGTGGTGAGCATTGTTATGCTGGCTATTATCAGTGCTGGAGGCTGGGTTACAGCCTTCAGCCATCAGCAAATCTTGTTCAAAATGCATCATCTTCTCCTCTCATCTTTAAGCAAATGGAGATGTAGCCTATGAATTAGGCAAATAATTCAGAATGGGTATGATGGGATAAATAGGAAGCAAAATGGTTTGCCTTGGTTTCATAACTGAAGTGCAAGAGAAGTAATTGGTCTGTTTCCTTGAACTAGGAAATATTTGCAATCTGAATCCATTTGCAGAATGGCCCTATTTACGCAGATGCAAATAGTTTTTAATTAGAATTTTTTGAGTTGCAGAAACATAAAGATAGTTGCAATTATTTTTTTTTCACTGGGGCTTGTTAGAAAATTCTGTCTGTCCACAGTAATTGAGCTGCTTCTGCTCCCTCACAAATCACTCCTTTTTCAGTCTGAGTTTGGAATAAATGAAATGTGAAATATTTTCTTTAAGCAGGTAGGAGATAAACTGTAAACTACACAGCACTGTTAAATGATTGATCTGAAGGAGACAGTTTAACATCTTGACCTGGGTCAAAACAGTGAGAAAATATTTCTGATTTTTATTGTTTAAAAATGGAAAGTAATTATAACTTAATAATTTTAAAAGCATAGGATTGATTTGGAAATTAAACTCAGATTGGAATTTACTATGGGCTGCTATAATTCTTTTGAAAGCAAACAACCTTGCAACACACAAAGTAGTGACTCTTAAATCCCTATTAAAAGTAATGGCCACTAATAAGTCTGCCATAATAGATATCCCTTTTGCCCATTGAAATCTGGTAGCATGTAGTGTCCAGGAGCATGCTGGATAATACTATGGAAGAGCAGGGTGATTATTTTGGTCTATATAAGTTAGACTTCAAGAGTCCAGGGAAAGGGAAAAGGCCATGCTGCTGTCAATACCTCTCAGCAGTAAGTTTAAGTGATGTGCAATTTCATTTATATACTTGATTTGTATTCAGCACAGGCTGATTGCCCTTTCTCAAACTGTCTAATCACATTTAATTCCCTGGAGGAATGCTTTTGGAAAAGACAACAATCTTATATGATGCTCTTGCTGATGACTAAATTTGGGGCTTCTTGCCCTGATGTGTAGAGAGAAGGAATGTGTATGCACTGCAGGGAAGAGGGCTCTCTGCTAAACCTCTCTGGCAGTCCTCAGCTATAACATGCTGAAGACTGGTTATCCAAGGACTAAGGCTGATCTAATTTGCAGCAAAGAAGCAAACTCTCTAACGTAGTCAAAGCTGAAGTGCTTTGTTTTGCTTCCAGCCACTACAAAAGCTGGGCTGCTGGTTGAAGTGTTTCTTTAAGCTGCCATCCCTGTGTGTCTGGTTATGCTGCTCTGCTCAAAGAGAGTCCATAGGCATTAGCTTATTAAGGTAAGGGAAGGTGACGGTGAAACAGCTGTGGGGCAGACATGTCAAAAGAAAGGTCACAGTCTTCTTAAAAGTACAAATGAGAACAAATGCCCAGTGTATTTGCTGCTTTTGCAGCATCTGTTACCAAAGAGTTGTTTCTTTCTGTATTTTTGTCAGGCATCCAATCATTTGCAGATGAGTTGGGCTTCATCATCTAATCTGCCAGTTGAAATGAATGTATTCTGTTCTCCATGTATATGTAATATATATAAATTAGTCTAATGGACTAGTTAGAAAGTTCAACCAGACAGCAGATTCCATTCTGTATATAAAAACAGAATCTTACATTTAAGCTGTAGGCATCAAATTTTCAGATAATGAAAAACATTTCAAATAAATTACTTCAGTCTGGTTCTGCTTTGCTGCTTCAGTGTTAAGTAGTAGATTAAAAATGAAATTTAAATCTCAAGGTATTTGGTGGTTATTAACACCATTTCTGTTATATCTCTGGGATTCTTGCTTACTATTCTTACTTGCTTATTCCAAAATACTTTAAAAAGTAAAAAAGCCCCTGGCAAGCACTTTTTCTCCTGACATTGATTTTTCTTGTTGAAATTATTGGAATTGCAATCACTTCTTTGTGAGGGGAAAGATGGAGGTAAACCTGAGGCAAGTTTTAAAATTTTCAAGGCATGGCTAAAACCAGTTTAGATCACTTGGCATGGGCTTGAGTGAATGTAGGGACAAGCTGAGAGGAGGTGGTTTGTTCCATGCAATGCAAAATAAACATAGAAAAACAGGAATATGATGAAGAAAGTGCAAATGAAGGTATACAGAAACTTAGACTGTAGAGACAACAGTGATTATCATGTATAGCATAGCAAAAAATCCCCGAAAAACAGAGACAGTGTAAAATGGTTGGGTCTAATATGAGAAGGGTTTTCTGAAGGTAACACTTGTCTGACTTCTTTTGTTCCAGACTCTGATTTGATGATCCTCCACATATTTGTTTGTTGTTGGAGTTTTTTTTTTTGTTTGTTTTTTTTTTTTTTTTAATTTATCACTAAATAGTCACATAAAAAATTGCAGCAATTAATCAGGAAACATGGAATGTCAAGCTTATTTTGGGTGAAGACAGAAAAGTAGGCGCAATATCCAAAATTATTTCTTCCGAAACATTGCAGAAGAAATAGGATGGGGAATCTGAAGATACTTTTTTGAATATTTAGCTCTAACAGTCAAGTGTTAATAATCTGGAGTGGTAGAAACAACAATCAAAGCACGTTGTTGTCTGTATGTGGTTGTTATAGGATCACCTGTGAATTAGATAATTTTTAAAGTATCCAGTTCTGAATTTTTGACAATACTTTCTTCTCCCTCTTGACAGCCATATTAGCAGTATAATAGGTTATGTTGCTTTCCTTTGGATACTTTTAAAATTTCTATATGTAAAGTATCCTACAAGTACATAATACTGGTACATACACAAGTAAGTAGGTGTTAAACAGACAAGGTTGTGCAATGAATTGTTGTGCAAGGATGGCTATCATGATATATCCTCTTATGTAGCAATAGGAGAGGGATGTATGACTAAATAACTCATCAGAATGAGGAAGCTCATGTTCAAGGCACATTCATTTTCCACAGTCCTTTTTTTTCCCCCCAGACATCCAGCTTGCTAAAGAATTTATTGCTGCAAAGGGTGATGTCTGGTGTTTGACTTGTTTTATGCCAGCTGTCTTTCACAGATATTTGTGTGACCTCATTCTCTTGATGCCAATCCAAAAGGAAAAGTGCAGGATCACATGCCATTGTGTGACCTTGCATTGGAAAGTAGGTGTTCCAATGCTTGATTTTGCTGTGCATTTAATCAAGTCTGGGTAGTTCAGTAAGCTTCAGCACTAATATTTTTAAGTAAAACAGAAGCCAGTTATGACCACTATCATAATTGCTGTACTTCAAGATAAGGTCAGATGAACTGCTGATGAACTAGAAACCGCTGGCCACGCTTAAAACTTAAGATTTTTAGAATGAAATGTGTTGTTCTTACTTTCTGTAGCTGTTTCTGTAAACCTAAAATTCAATGTCAAGTTTTAGCTTGTTTCATTTTCATTTGGAAATGTCATGTATTTCAGGAGAAATTTTATTCCTAGAATTGAGGGCCTTTTAAGCAATTTTTTTCCTTGCAAAGCTGAAAGGAATTCTAAATACACCCAATTCTAAACTTAAAACCTTTTTTGAAATGCTTTTATTAATATATGGACTCAGAATTGGGAAAAAACCCCAAGATCTTAAGCAAATTCAAACTCATCTAATAGAGTACTGAGTATGTGTTTGCTTGCATATGGCAATGTACGGCTAATAAATCCATCTATAAATATCAATTTCTTTTGTAATGACTGCTGTAGACTGTAAGAGGGGCACCTGTATGTTGCCTGAGATGAAGTGGTTGCTTTGTCAGTAGCAGCAGCACAATTTTGACCTCTTTCTTAAACAGCTGTTCATTGCAAAGTTCACACCACCCTCATAAACTGAAGCTCTACTGTGTTTAGATTAAATAATGACCAGGGTTTAGTCCTGCAGCCCATAATTATTTGAGTTATTTTTGCTTTGTGCTGAAATCAGCAGAACTTATTACAGGTCAGGGACTCAGAACTGGCTTCTTGTGTTTGTTGAGCAATGTAATTCCATGCCAGCTTGACTTCTAATTATGTTCCTGACACCTCTCTAAGTTTCTATCTGTTTTATACAGAGTGACAAAGGCTGAGTATATTTTAAACAGAGGCTTATCAAAATATTTTACTGTCTCATTAAAACTTTCGGCCGGTTTGATCTACAATTCATCTTTTTTAAATGCATTTCCATTTTTCCTATTTTGACTACGCATGCAGAATTTAGAGGAGACGTTACTTTATGAAGTGTCTGCTTTGGTTACAGTCATTTTATACCTATTTCATCACTATTGCATGAGATTTGTATTGAGTATATAATGTAGTTTGCTGCCTGCTCTATGTTCAATCAAAACATGAATTCTCTGCCATAGCGCTTACACAAAAAGAAAAAAAGAAAGCACTTAAACAGGATAAGGTTTGTCTTAGCCTGGTGTGCCAATGTGAAACATCATACTTGTGGATGCAGGTTTGAATCCCCTACTGTTTGGCAGTGCCTTACATTTCTTAAATAGCTGAAGAGTATTTGGTTGTTTATGTGAAGGGTTTCAGGACTTCTGCTGCAGTCCATAACACAAAAGCTTCTGGCACTGTTAAGACCCTTATTGTGCTGGCTGGAAGTCCCAAGACAGAACAGGCAGGGAGTCGAAATTGCCACAACAGATGTGAAATCCTGGCTGCTCTGACTTCAGTCGGAGTGTGGCCATAGATGACAGTGGGCCAAAGCTTTAATCCAGATGTAGTCCTCCCTTGCTGATAATCCTTGTGTATGCCCTAGGGAAGATTTTGCCTTTTTGCTGCCACCCAGACTGTGTCTGTCTGTGCAGAGAAGATACACGTCTCTCAGGGTGTCACACTGCCTTTCATAAGCACAGCACTTCTGGGAAGGAAATCAGGACAGAGCAGAAATAAACCCCTAAATGTGGACACATGCTGTCTCACTGCTCATGTACTGGGTCATGCCCAGAAACATGGATGAAGCCGTCAGAACTGAGCAGGATTAGCTTCTTGAGACTGAGTGGAGGGAGCCACCAGTGGCTGCAGCCACCAGTGCATCTCCCAGTCCCTGCTTCTGCATTTGCAGATTATCCATTTAGTGACAGACGTTTAGTACATGAAGCAACAGTATGTTCATTAATTCAGTCCTACATAGCCCATGCAGACCAAGTTTTCCATGTAAATGAGATCTAGTGAGCAATTCTCCGAGACACTTCATAAATTTGTATGTTAAATGACAGCAGCAAATGGGAAGTGTTTGATACTTTTTTTGTTATGCGGAAGGTGTGAGGTGCAGAGCATCAGAATTTGCATTTAGTTGGTGCTGGTTGAAAGAAGAAATAGCCTCAAGTTGTGCTGGGGGAGGTTTAGGTTAGATATTCAGAAAAATTGCTTCACAGAAAGGGTTATCCAGCCCTGGAACAGGCTGCCCAATGAAGTGGTTGAGTTACCATCCGTGGAGGTACTTAAAAGATGTGTAGATGTGGCACTTGGGGATAAGGTTTAGTGGTAGACTTGGCAGTCTTAGGTTAATGGTTGGACTGGATGATCTTAAAGTATTTTTCTTTTCCTTTATGATTGTATAAGAAGAAAAACAGGTAAAATTAGCTCCTTGTCCTTTAGGAAAATATATTTTATTCTTTCTATCAGCTGAAATTGTTACCATTAGAAATATTCTCGAGTTGTCTGTTTTCCAACAAGTTCTTATTGACTTATGCCTCCAATCTAAAACATAATTTTGCTGCTTTGTGAAATTGAATCAGAGACTTTCAAAATTCAGGATCACTTAGAGTTGTAAATAACGCTCATCCTCCTATCAAGTAAAAAGTAATAAATCATTACTACTTCACAGTGCTGGAAGTAAAAACAGTCTCTGTTACTAGTTGTGCTACTGTCTTAAGTCTTCATTTAAAGAAATTAAAAAGTAATTCAAAACAGTTTGTGGAGTTTTTTAAGAGTTAGTGTTTGCTTCCTGCCTATCTTTATACATCTCAAATGTGTGAAAAAAAATTGCTGTTGCTACCTCTGCAGTACCAGAAATTAAATTCAAAAGTTGTTTACACAGCTAATAGTTCATTCATTTCACATTGAAGGTGGAAACTCAGTATTTTTATTTATAATGAAGTGAGACGGCTCGTTAACTTGAAAGCCTTGCTACAGTGTATCCCGTATGAAGGAGTTTCTGCACACAGCACAATACACGCATCCACTGCACTCATACAAGCCTCGTGCTCCCTTTATTGAAAAGCAAAGTAAACAAGTAATGATGCTACAATTAACTTTCCAGAAAATTATCACACTCATTCTGTTACTTCATTCTTCACAGAATCTACTTCCTTTCTACAAAGGTGGTGGCAACCCATTAGCAATTCCTTGTTGGGGAATCATAACTATTATAATGCACTTCCATTTTTGAGTCTGAATGTGAAAGATTCTGCTAGATGAGCATTATTTTAGATTTATCTCTCCATCAGTCCCTTCAATTGTTCTTGAATCGTTGAATCCTTACAACAGTCAATTCCCTGCTAGAATTCCCTTCTAGAATTCATTAATTGAAGCAAATAAAATAGTCTTGCATCACTCAGAACAATTAAGAATGTGCAAATACAAAAAACATATTCTGAGAAATTGTTTTTGGATTCTGACACCTTTATAGTGTATTTTAGGAGCAGAAATTAAATGGTGCTTCTTCTGCACTTCACAAGAAGTTCTATTTGTGTTGTATCTTTAGTTTATAGAAAAGGTTTTGCCTTCAAGAGGACATCCTTTCAGGAAATAATTTCTGCTTAGGGTATGAGACCTCTTCCTTGGATATGTCTGTGTGTGGCTTTTGCTGTTATATATTTTCTATTCTTGCCCCTTTTTTTTGTTTTGCCCAACACCTATCTAATTATCACTAATTCCCATCTGAGCATCCTACATTGTATAATGACACCTTAGGCTTTATTAGCAAGACACTGGATATTTCTTCAGAATAATTCATTGCATTTTTATTGTGATGACTAGAGGATAAAGCAGTTCCTATTCCACAATAATTTAGTTCATTCTAATACCCCCTTCATACCAGTTCTGATTTCACATCTCTACTCCTTGAGCTATCTGCATCAATTTAATTTTTGTATGACAAAGCTCTATACACATCTATCAATACAAAGCAATAAACTGACATCTTTCAACTGTATCAAATGTATTTCATACCTTTTTTTTCTGGTATACTTTCTAATAAACTTCTGTCTCCTTATATCCATTGCCTGTCTGTATTTCCCATGTCCCTCTTCCCCTTTTCTGTCAATTGACAGAATTTTCAACTGCAGATGAAGTGTAATACATCTTTTACCTCTGTGCTGATGAGTTCACTCAGGCATTGCAGACAATTTTTCTGCTATGGCATATAAAATAAACTGTCTACAGCCACGTACATTTGCTTTCACACATATAAAGTACTGCTTCTTTCATATGTCTACATATGGGGGAAGGTTGTGAATCTCACTCAACTCTGTCTCTGCAATGAAGATGAGGCTAAAAAACCAGGAAACCTCAATGGGCTGAGATCACTGTCAACTCAAAGCTCTCAATGATCTTACCAGACCACTTTGTACAGAGCAGTATCTAATATATTTTAAGTGGCCATGTTATACTCAAGCATGGAAATTGTCCTCTGTTTCTAGGATTCAGAGGGACATTCATGCAGACTTTTTTCAAAACACCCACTGCCAGTCCCCTGAACATAACTGGTCTGCCAGGGCTGAAGCTGAGTCAGTCTGACTGATAGCTGCACAGGAGCAAATTGTACTAATTGCTCTGGGACACTCAGCAGGTTGCTTTTTCTTTACTCATACTGCATATTACTCTACCTTGTCCTTGTGGCTTTCTTACCATCCCTGCTGTTTAGCCCCTGATTCCTGCTCTTACTCGAGTTCTCACTTGCAGTGCAATCCCTCTCCAGATTTTGCTCACTTAGCTACTTTACTGGCAATCCTCGTATTTCTCAAGTTCTACCATTCCGTGATTTGTCCAGTTCTTGACTTAGGATCATCTTCACTAGATCTCTCATCTATTAAACAAAGCAGGAGGTTGAGCAGAGACTTTGATAACAATTTCTGTATGAGGTTACACTTAACACTTCAGGTTATTGCCAAATGGTCTGTTGATCCCTGTTAATGCTGTTTATTCACACAGGGTTTTTATAACTTCACGTATTTTGGCCTTAAAAAATAATCTTTAAGCCCTATAAGACCTAAAAGTGCAATTTTAATTTATAACCAAAAGAGATTAAGACTTCCTTGTAAACAATTTTAATCGAAGCATCTGAAAACCTAAGCCAAATACCTTGGAAAACATTGTGAGATTTTTAACAGAATCACAAATTATGGTGATAATACAGTCTGTTACCCAAACAAGTGCCAGGACTTATAAATCCAAGTAAACAGTTCTGGAGAAATAAGGCAAAAGAAGAGATACCTTGTGTGTCAGCACAAATAGTTGAGGCATTTGTTTGAACTTTATTCTTGTTTAGCAAGATATATAAGTAAAGCTGGGTCTCTGGGTTGTTTTAAAAATGTAAAGGTGTCAACATTATAAAGAGATGATGTCATAGAAGAGGATGGAGAAAAAGATAAAAAAATTCTCACGTGAGGTAAATCAACATGCCCTCAACTGGTAAAAATCAGAGCTTCAGGGGTCCTAGACTGCTTCTTGTGTATTCATCCCTTTTTATTTCCTTTTACAGATGTTAGGCAAAATCCTATGCAATTTTATCTTAAAACAATATCACTGATGTGTGCTGTAGCTATCAGCTGTTCAAAGAACCAAGCAAATGAGACAGGGGTTTGAACTGCAGTGCTCACTGCTTTTCTGTTTGTAAAATAACAAAATAGTCAATGGATAAGTAAATGAAAGAACAAAATTCTGGGGCAGAAGCTCTAAACAGAGAAATGTCCTAAGTAAACAAGCAGCTCAGTTTAATCTTGTGTTCACTTCTAATGCACAGGAGTATAATCCTGTCAACAAATGGGGGGCATTTAGATAGATGAAAATAGCAAGTCTTTGTGTGCATAGGCTAAATGAAGATTTTCATATTACTGAGAGGTGCTGTGATTTTTGAATTAGTGTTGCAGGTGAAGAAGGGACTTCTGGCTGTTTAAGTCCATGAACTGAACTAATTGTCTACCTTTTTTTGATCTTCCCACCTTGTGGGAAAAATACTTTTTCACATTATTCCACATGTGCAGCAGTAATCTTAGTCCTGTTAAAAAGCTTCAATCTGTCTGGAACATGCAGTTTTGGTATATGGCTTTCATAGCCATGTGCATTTGTCACCTTTTTACACTTCATTTTGAAACTGCGGCTGTGGCAGAAGTGCAGGTCAGCAGAACGACCCTTGACAATGTATTTATTTCTGCACATTAGGACTGTTATAATTCATTTTGTAAGTTTGAAAATACAAGATTCTTCCCCAGCAAACTCTTCCTTTCTATTGGCAACCTGTACCTCTGCTTTACTCCACTGCAATTGTTTTTGTTGCTTACAGAATTGATTCCATAGTTTTTCCTCAAATTCCTTCCCAAAGATTATGCACAACAGCAGAATTCAGACTTTAATTTTTATCTACCCTTTGAAAGAAATGTCTTATACAATCATGTAATTTGTGTTTTTCACTCTTAAACACATGCTTTAAAAATATCTAACCATTTTTTTCTACTAGATTCAGCCAAATCTGAAAAAATCATTTTTTCCTAAACATCCCACAGACACTTCCTGAAAAACATCGGCATGAGTAGAGGAGAGACCAAAATTACTTTCCCTACTAAGAGAATGAAAAGAACAACTTAGTGTTGACAGGTTCTGTTTGATAGCAGCTGCTGGGCAGTTTTAATATGCACACTGAGCACTGTAGTGACACAAAGAGAGAGAGCAGGGGCAGTGGGACAGGTACAGATGTTGCTTTTGACGATATTTCTGTGCTATTCCTGTGAGGCACAGGAGCATTACCTGTTATATCAGCATATCCCTGTGAATGTTGGCCTTTCATTTTAGTTATCTTTACTACAGTGTGGTTCTGCTGCTATTTTACTTAACAAACTACCTTCAAGGTATTGGGAAACTTAGCTTAAAGCACAATCTTAAATGCAAATACATTTAGCAGGCTCTACCATGCATTATTCATACTTCCCCCCCGGCTCCCACCCTGGTCCCTATGCAGACAAAATCAACTGGAGGAGCTGGAGAGAGTTCTTTAAAATATGGAAAAATACATGTATGTTAAGTTGAAGGCAAGAAGAACTCAACTGCAATATCAGTTTTTAATTGCAGATCTTACTATCCCTGTCTTTGATATCCATTGAATTCATGGCATTCTTCAATTTTGCCAAAGGAGGCAATAACAAAGTATTGCAAAGCCAGACAGCGCACAGTATATTGTATAGCATTAGCATGGATGCAGTGCTTAGGTTTATCCTCAGAAATGTACATCTGAAGGTTCTGATTCTTCAGATTTTTCTGTGATATGAAGGTCTCATGGGCACTTCTACACAGACTTGTAACCTGTAGCACTGGAACCTGAGATCATAATCTAACAAAGAGAAAATACAAAACACCACTAATAAAAGAAGATAAAACCTTAGTTTAGGGCCTTCTTTGCTTTAATACTTGAATGCTTTGGTGACGAATTGTGCATGTGTGAGATCTAGCCTTTATTGGAGGCTTGTTTTGTGTAACAGCATGCTGGATCACTAATTGTTATTCATATTAGGTTTTTCACTTCCTATTTTTCAGAAGCTGTTTCAGTGCCAAATAGTAGCAATCATCATCTGTCAGATAATAGATAGGAATCTGGGATTACAATGAAATGTAGATACAGCACATGCACTTAAATACCAATTAAATGACATTGACTGAGATAATAATCTGAGTGTTTATACTAAAGTCAATTCATTAACAGATCCTACCCATATAAGACCTTTTTCATTCCTAATTCTTGTCTTGCATAAAAATAGCTAAGAAGCTCTCATTCAAAGAGAATTTCTATTTCAAAGTTCTTACAACATAAAGCCTTTAGGAAGATTTGATCTTCCACACTTGGAATGCTATTGCAAACTGTTCTTGTGTTAGTCTGCAAAGTGTTTCATTAGTTTCATGAGCATTTTTCTAATAAGTGTATGTTAGATGTGAGACAGGAAACAAGGCTATATTTACACTTCCCAGACCTTCTCGTTATCATTACAAGAGTTTTCATTCCATTGCTAGGAGCTTAGCCAAACCTTTAAAATATTTGGGCTGAAATGTGTTTGTATTATGATACAGACTTTAATTATGTGAGAGCACACTATTCTTCTCCAACCCTTTCCCTGCATGCCTCATTCAGGTCACAAGATGGATAGTACTCCTTTAATAGGCAGTTTGCAAATATGTCATTTAAAAATGTGCTTCATTCAGTTTGGGCCCCCTGGCCCACTGCAGCATTCAAATATTTATCTGAATATGACACAATTGATTTCCTCGTAAGAGCGATGGGCTCCACTGAAACTACAAATGTGAGCGTCTCCATTTTATAATACTCTTGTGAAATGAATGCTTATTATTATCATTTCTATTTTAGAATGTGGTACTATGACACGGTAATGCATCCTCAAAAGCAGTTTGGATGACTAATATGAAATAATCATTACCTTACTTCTCAAAGAACACAATTTTTAATATTTGTCCAGAGCTGTATTTTTCAAACAAGCAAGTGAATTCACCTCCCGTGTACATATGAATTCTACCAACTGCAAACCACAGCCTTTGTGTGTCAGACAGTGCTCAGAATGCACAGCAGTTTTGACTGAAGCGATATGCCTGTGCTCATGCAGCAATCAGTGGCAGGGCTAAGAAGGAAATTCAGTTCCCTGCTCTAATTTCTTTAGCATAAGAGCAAGACCTCCTTTCATTTCTGTAGCAAAGGAAAGTGGGATTACAAACATCAAGGCCATTCTCTACACAGCTGGCTTCCATCCTCTGAACCTCATCTTTTCTCTGCACAGCAGTGGCAAGATTTTCTTTTTAAATTAAAAAAATGCTGATGCTTGTTATTTCACAGATAAGTACGAGTTAGCAAGACACAGGGGGGTTTGTTTGTTTGTTTGTTTATTTATGTATGTATGTATTTAGTAATGTGGAAATCTTTCTCACAATCTTTGCTCTTGAGTTTAGCTTAAAACCCCCATTGACATTTTTACTGAAATCACTTGCAAAATGCACATGCTTGGGATCTACATGATGCAGCCCATGCCATGTTTGTTTTAAAATTGTCCGTATTTCAGGCCCACATTGAGATACACTGGACTGACCTAATGACACATTTCAGAATTCTTCTCTGGCAATATCTTCAACACATTTTTACTAAAAAGGTGATTTGATAATAGAAGCTGGAAATTGACTCCCCCCTGCCCCATTATGTGAGCAGACAAGTTTTGAAAATTTGGAAATGCAAAGCCAAGAGCTTTTCTTACAGGGTGGTGAGGTGGACAAGCCTCTGTTCTGGGGCTAAAAGTCAGGGCCTCTGGAGCTGGGGCTGCTTTAACAACCCATGCCCATGTGGTCCTGCCCTAATGTAGTAATGCCAGCTCTCCCATCTGTATCGGTTGAAATATGTACTCTACTATACTGGCATAGGTGTACTAACTTGGAAAACAGTCTTTTCTGGAGAGTTATTTTTAACCTGGATCAGTTCATGGCGTGGTTTACAGCAGCATTTCACAGGCATTACAGTGCTTCAGAGGAAAGGCAGGAACTTCTTAAGCCAGCTTTTACTGAAGTCCATTGATTGTGGAATTATGAGTTAAGCATTGTAGTATGACACTTGATTAACATCCTAAATCCTGTCTATTTATGTGGTTAGTTACAAAGACTGTCAGTTCAGGTCAGGATTAACATTCTGTCTTATCCAAACCCACCTAGATGGAATCTTGTTTATGGCAGCAAAACTGAGTTATCTTGCTCACCTTTCATGTGTAGAAAGGCAAAGGATGGAGATCAGACATTAAATAAATTCACAGGCAGAATGCAGCTGCTGTTGGGTTTTTTTCCCAACTGAACAGTGTAGGACGTGTACCTTAAGGGACATAAAACCAGACACATAAGACATTACACTAGCCTAAATTAAGCTCCAGGAAAATGAGTGTCAAGAGAATTTTTTATACGTGGTCATTGGGATGATATGGATATGTGGCCAGTTGCAATCCAACCGAAAAGAAATCTGAGCCATGAGATAAAAGTGAGAAAACTGGGTTTGTGTGTGTTTCGGTTTTTGGAAATCTATGTAATCTACATCTAATTCATCTTTGAAGGTGTCCACAAGAGCCAGGATAAGGCTGCACCCTACACTTCATTATGGACCGTGACACCATAGGGAGGTATGACCATGGTCCTGAACACAACGTTCATTACTCTGCAAGTAAACTGAGTCCTAGCTCCTCAGAACTTGGCCTTTTGACATTCATAGTGGGCACAGTGGAAAGACTTCAAAGTCACCTTTTTTTTTAGAAAATAAATAATTCTATTTGGGAATCTGAGTGGCTAATTTTTTTTTTGTTAATTTGTGTTGTATCGCCTTTGCAATCTTCTAGGCCTGATTCATACATCTCTAGGGCACTAGGAAAAGGGAATATATTAAATAAGTACAAAGCTTGTTCTACACATTAAATATCAGTAGGAAGCAGAGACTTGAAAAACTTACATGTATTGGGCAGAATGACCAGTTTCCCCTAATTTTTTAAATGGCAGAATTAACATATGTAGTTTATTACAGCTAAATGGAAAAGAAAATCAGCAAATCAAACCCTGCACTCTGAAGCAACTGTTTTACTAATATTGTCTTTCAGTCTAACATTCAAAATATTCCTACTTTTTCAATTTTATGCAACTTTTAGTTTATAAAACTTTGCCTTTTTTTTTTGTATTTATGCTTAGTCATTTTTACATGAATATAACCATACCCTTCATAAATCATAGAATGTTTTGGGTTGAAAGGGACCTTAAATTTCCTCACTTCAACCCCCTCTCTATGTATGTAGATTAAAAAAATTAAAAGTAAGCATCCCGGCACATTTAGATATACTCATAACTGAAGAAGAAAAAGGGAGAACTGTAATTACTCTTTCTCAGTAACAGCTTTCCTGAGACTGCCTCAAGACTCAAATGAAGAGATTTTGTCCCGCGAGCAGCTGCCAGTAAGAATGTTTTAAATAAATATTAAACGTCTTTCCATAAATGTTGTCTACACCTGAATAAGTATTTTTATTTTCTGTATGATATTTTACTAAGAAATATTTGTCTAGAAGTAATCCTTCATCATTAGTGCTTGGAATTATTCAGTAGATTGCTCAAAGGAAAAAGAAATCATTTAGACAATGTAGTGTTGCAAGGTGATACACAATTATAGACCTGCAGCAGTGTCAGCCAGTTAGATATTATTAATTTTTGTGAACTTCATGGAAGCTTGCTTTAATATTCAGGAATGAAGAGTGCAAAATTGAAAACACAGAACTGGGTGCAAAATTATTCTGTATTTTCATAACCTAAGGAAAAAATAACCCTGTCTTGTAAGATTAAAGTCACAAATTGTCTGAGATTTGTAATAAATAAAATATAATTTTTCTTTCTTCCAGTGAGGCATGCACATGAGTTCTGTGTGTAATCTCTGCCAGCAATTAGAAGTAAGCCTGGTCGAATTTTCTTTCTGTAGTCAGTGTCACTTACCTACATCTCTAGGGCAGTGCTATTGAGGCTTTCTAAAAGGTTTTTGAAGAACTGCTGACAGATACAGATTGTCCTAATGAATCTATCCTGGCAACATAGAGAAAAACACACCTCAAGGAGCTTCAATTCACTTGACCACTAGAATTCATTTCAAAAATAGCATCTCTCACAGCTAACTCTTATATTCTAAAGGGATCTGTAAACAGGAACAAAGGAAAGGTATGTATTCCATTTTTTCATACTTATCTCCACTGCTTGATGACAGGCAGTTGTCAGTAAATGCAGCTGAAGAAGTCAAAGCTGGTAGGCCCTCAGGTGCCCAGAGAGTCTAATGTATTTGGAAGGGAGATGCAAGTTCTGACATCTCACGACTGAACAGCTGTATTTGTACTAGAAGTCCATTGTGGTTATTTTTCTTTTAGTATAAAGGGTAATCATATTAAAGTACATTAAAAATTTTTCTTGATCTTACACAGGCACTCACTAAAACTTTTTCTTGCTTAAATAGTGAAAGGGATGTACCTCCTCATAGCATCTCAGAAATTCATTGCAGGATTCATTAGCATTGACAGTGTGTTAAAAAATGGGCTATGAACACTAAACTTGATGACATCACAATCTTAAGTGAATTTGCTGTGGTCAGTTCTAGCTGTGGTAGCTTGCGACGGCCTGGGGCAGTTAAAAACCCCATGTTAAACAAGAAGCTTCCTTGAGGAGGCTGTAAAACTTTCCCATTTTCAGAAAATACAGCAAAATGCTTGGAATTGTTCTATAATGTAGTTGGCAGCATGTAGTTTCTAACTGTGGCTGGCCCAGTGACAGGAAATTAAGGACTCGTCCCTGTGGGAGTGCTGTGCATGGCATTGTCTGTGGATTCATCCACACCAAGACAATGCACAAGAAAGGGAAAATCTCATCTAACCTGGAAGGAAAAAGATCCCCGGTGAGATGGGTGAGTCAGTGTAAAATTCATCCCTCTGCAGAAAGGCCGTGGTGAGTTTGCCTGCCACTTTGATCTTATGTCACTTCTAATTCTTAATGCTGTGGTCCTGAGCAGTAACTTGATGTGTGTTGCTGGGAAGCTGTGTAGAGTTGGGCAAATATTTTATCCCTCTCAAATCTGTAAAGGTGCTCTGCAAAGCTACTGCCTTTTAACAATGGCAGGGCTCTTGCATTTATTACATATCTCTCGATAGTTGGTGTTTTCCTTAAAGTCCCAGTCGCTAAATAATGGTCTCCAAAAATTACTGTGTCCTAATGATTACTGAAAGAAATTTGAAAAAATAAGCAAATGTATACCAAGTCTCAAAACCAGAAAAGCAAAGTGAAAAGGCTTTAAGTTCTTGGCATGTGAGGGCAACCTCCACAAACACTTGGAGATGAGTTCTGTGACATTTCTGGGGCTATGGAAGAGGTGTGTGATGTGTGTACTTTCATTTTGTATATTTTCATTTTCTTCTTCTGCTTCCCACTAAAACCCTAAGCACTTTGAGAGTCACGCTGCAACGATGTAGCAATTAAATGATTGTCATATTGCTTTAAGCAATGCCTGGAATACTTGGAAAAACTGGGTACAAGAAATGTGAAAAGAAAAAGGCATCTGTTTTTGATGCTACAGTGTTCCTTGTTTTCACTTTGAGGAGAAGAATGGGATCTTCATGTTCGGTCATCTGAGTAACAGCACAATAACTGGGATTGTTCTGCCTTTTCTTGGTAGGCTTAGTTGGTCCCGAAGAAAAACATCCCCCAGTATTTGTACAAATTTTAAAATTCACTTGTTTTATGCTGTTTGCTTTTTATGAATGTCCTAGCAAATAAACTTCAGAGGAGTGTTCACAGAAAAATCCAATTGAAGTTTATACTGGAGAAGAGGGTATTTGGAGAACTCCTACTGGTTATAAGAATAGCATTCAGGCAAACACAGACCAAAGTGTAATACATGGCTTAATTAGTTTCACAGACTAAATTTTGAATAATAAACATTCACAATGGAATCGAGCTACAAAAGAGGAACTGTTTGTAGAAATTACTCAGCAAATAGTTGTAATGAATAATAAATATGAGAAAATTGTGATCCACTCATAGGCATTTCATTAGTAAGTAAAAAAGGCAAAAAATCTCAAGTAAATTATGAATGGCAAGCAAATTATTAATAATTTTCACAAATTTACAGTTGTGAGGTCATGTGCTGACTTTGAAATGATTCAGAGTAGGTATGTGATTTCTTCTCACTAGTTTTGTGTTATTTGAACATGATAGGTTCTGAGTTCAAAATGCAGATACTGTTCACAAGAGGTATAACCCACAGTAAATTATAAATCCTAAGCATTGTATTGCTCTAGAGGCATGTAAAGTCATTTATCTAATATAAATGAAAGGGCATATTTGCCTTCAAGCATATAAAACGCTGGTTGACTGTGCTGGACTATTTCTGTGTCCCCCAAGTGTTGCTGGATCCTGGGTTAGACTGCAGATAGGCAGCTGGGGCAGAGCGCCTGGCCACAGCTTAGGCATGAGAAGAGCATGGCCCAGGTTCTGTCTGAAGTGTCACACAGCAGGAGGCAGCAATGCTGCCAATAACAGTGGCATTTCTCTGTGCTTTAGCATGGGCTTCCAGCTCCCGTTTGCACAGGCACAATAGTTAGGTGGGAGGGGATCTCTGAAGGTCAGCTGGTCCAACCTGCCTGCTCAAGCAGGGCCACCTAGAGCTGTTTGCTCCTGACCATATCTAGGTGGGTTTTGGCTGTCTCCAGGGATGGAAGTTCTACTTCAAACACAATAAGGCTTTCATGCCACGGGGTAAATGCTGCTGCTGGATTGCCATGCTGGTGAGAGGGATCCTTTGTGGATCCCTAACCATTGTAAAGAGTTATATCCTACCTACATGGTACTGAATAAATACAGTGATATTTATTGGTTGAACACCATTGCAGGGAAAACTGAACTTCTGTGTTATAAGGAAATTTCTTTAAGCTTTTTTGGCTTTTACTTACTTATCTCTAAGTGCAATCAGTACACATCTCCGGAGTAATGATTTCTCATTGTTTATAAAGCTTTTGTGAGAAATCATTCAGGAAATTAGGAAGATATGTATTATTATTTACTACATGAGACCACACTTTAAGGCAGTGAAGTAGAAGAATTCCATTAGTTGAATCACACACAATGAATGTAGGCTCATTGAGACAGAAATCTCACATACCTGATTATAATTTTTCCAGTATCTTACATAGCATTCTGAACAGAATACCAGATCCAAAATATAAATAAAAATGCTGTTTTTTCCATGACAATGTTTATCAGCAGAAATTATTTCCAAAATGTCTTACTGGAATAAACTATCCAGGAATTGGAGCTTTAAAAAGGTGAATAAATAGTAAAATAACACTCTGTGGGAAATTTACAGGACTTATAGTTTGTGCATGAGTCCATAAATTTGTCTGTGATTGTCAATAACTGGCAGATTTTGTGGGTTTCTCACATTTTTATATCCAATAAAGCCAAAATGCAGTTTTGAGAGGATATTTCTTCCCACATGTCACAAGGACATATGCTGGTTTTATAAATTACTATATTACTTCCAGACCCCAGTTTGTATACCATTGAGAGTAAAATGTGTTATTAACCATACATCTATATCACACATTTAGAGAGAATGATAAATGATAGTTTACCACATGTCCTTGAGAACTCCTTTTTTCTCAAATTCCAGAAGCACTTATTCCATTCCAGTCCCTGAAAAGGTTTTTTGAAAGGTTTCTTTTCTTGTGCTTTTTATATCCTCCTATTTTTAAGAGACACATACTTCATGTTTCTAGATTAATGTGTCCCATGTCTAGGCTTTGGGTTTCATGTCTCTACAGTGTTTATAAAAGAAATAGCAATACTACTTCCTTTCCTCTAATGGAAAAACTTGTGCATAAAAATCTAGTACATGTAATGTTCATTACAAGACCAGGTTCTGAAATATGCACTGAACATGTGAACAGGAAACTGTAAACTATTTACTTTCAAACATGGATGGCCATGAAAAAAAAAAAGGCTTCAATTTAAAGTATTTATTCCTGGAGCCACTGTGGTGTTAGTGAGCAGGAGAAGCAGCACCTCTTTGAACTGCAATGAATTAGACAAAGCCTTTTCAGCTCTGGGTAACAAACTGCTGTCTAGAGTGCCTGGCAAGTTTTCTCTTCTTATCTGCTAATTCCCAAATGCTCATCTTTTCACTGTTGAACTGTAACGTTCCTACACTGAATGGAGAGAAAGGGGATGAAATTTACACCTTCTTTGCCTCCCTCTCCAAACATCTGGTGGTGGTTTTTTGGAAAATCTTAAGATAACATCTTGAATTTCCAGTTCTGATCTTGGCAGTTAGAGAACTGTTTCAGTTTATTCTTTGAAGCAGCCATCCTTGCTTCTGAATAAACTGAACCGTTTACCCATCTTTGTGGATAATAGTAAACATTATTTGAGACCAGGAATAACACAGTTTTCAATATGGAAGACCAAAATACCAAGTTATAGAAATCTATATGACCTCTTTGTTCTGAATATTGATAATTACCTGTTTCTATCATTATGTCTCTGTACATAAGGCCCTAATAGCAGTTATTTGCCAAGTGAAATGGTGATGCCACTCCCAATACTATTTAGCCACTGCACCCAATGAGACTGTAATAATGGATGAGGACTTTAAGTTTGGAAGAGGGTTTCCAGTAGCCTAACTCAAATGTAACCTGATGGACTATGTGAGAAATGAATTAAGAACTCCCTTCATTTTGGAAATATAGGTTGGGCGTTTTTAATTGCAATATTGTGACAAGTTATTTAGTGTTATGCTTGATAAACTGTGGGAAGGAATGGTAAATGGAACCCCTACACATTTTGGACAGGGCTAGTTTCTGTTTTAGCCTTCAGCACACTGCTGGCTAAGTAGGTGAATGTGCTGACAGAGAACCAGAGAAACTTCCTTTTGAGAGGCTGGTTCTCTTTGCTTCTACTGGAGATCTGTTTTTGAATTCTCCTGTAATTTTATTGAAATCATTCAGTTCTCTACATAATGGTTTGATTTTGACAAATTCTCATAAAAAAAAAAATTACTCCTGGTGCACTTCCTTCTTTCTTGCTTTGATGCACTTTTATGGGATAGCATGGTTGAGGTGTCTGCAGTGCTGCATCCCACTACCTCTGCTGGAGGCAGGAGTAAATATATAGGTGGTAGTTATTTCACCAGTGCACACCTGACAAGACTTTTTCTTTTTAAACCATTGTCGGAAATATATATATTGACTATATACTAAAAGTAAGTAATTGCCAGCCAGCCAAGGTGTCAGTTGGATGAAAAAGATATCGGGATATATTTTAGCATGTTTTCAAGGTTCCATTAAAAGGACAATGCTGTGACTGGACTTCATAGGATATTATATTTAGTGTTACAGCTATGTCCTTACACATTAATACAATAATTTAATATATAGCTAAACGAAGTTCCTGTGAACATTTTTTGTTCTAACTTAATTTCCAGTCTAGCTCTTCATGTTCACGAATGACTGCGTTAGATTCTTGCTGTTCAGACTCGAAGAACATCCAGAGAAGGAATTGTCTCAATATCTAGCCTTTAATTCCAAACTGTGTACACAGGCTGTGGTTCAGTTATCCTTTGTAAATGGTTTTGCAATGCAGACATGATCTCAAAGGTTAGTGTTGTAAGTCCTCACTGTTGCATCTCTCTGTTTTAATTTAAGGCATTTCCACTGGGATGCAACACTCAACTTTTCTCATTTGATATTTACTTTATTTCCTCTGTGATTTAAACCTGCCTACATTTCAATTTCCTTGCCTCTTTAGAAGATTCAGTGATGGCTTTTCCCCTTCCACTAAAATGCCCCATTTCTAGGATTTTAATTTTTTTCTTTTGTATAAATTGGCAAGGTTTTAGTGAACTTCTTGGAAATCTCATTGCTGCTTCAGTCATTAAAAATCTCCTCAAAGTTTAAATGTAAGACTGACTTGTCACAGTTCTTGTGTGCTGAAAGATTAATCAACGCTGAAATGATATTCCCTGTCAACTCCCAGATTTCTTTTTTAATGCATATCTGGAGAATGTTAGATAAATGAGAGACATTAGAGTTGAAGTAAATAATACAGTAGCAGCAAAATAACTTAAAATGATGAATAGGCTTCGTTTGTATAGTCAGGACATGCTACAGTATTATCCTTGCAGCTTGCTGTAAGAGACTGAGGTATTCTAAGATTCCTATGGAACAGTTAAAATAATGTTGCTAATCAAAAGGTGTCTTTTGAATACTCTGCTTCCTTAAACAGAGCTACATGCACTGCTTGTGGTTTAAAATGGGCTTTGTTGTTGCCTTCTGGGTTGGTGCATTGCAGTCGCAGAGAGTCACTCAATATATAAGAGCTGGCTCATTATACATTTTTTGTCTTATTTTGCTTAAGTTGTGTAATTTGCATTCTTTTCAAACTGACATATTTCCATTTTACTGTTTGAAAAATTTCCAGCTGATAAGGAAGTGCTGACAGAAGTGTAAGTAACTGAACTGCCCAGTTCTGGATGCTTTTGCCTTCTGGCCTCTATATTTATCAGTGCACATGAGTGAATTTTAAGACCTTTTGTCGATTACTCACTGGTTGTTACTGAGAAGGAAAATAGCCTAACAAGTACTGCCATGGCCAGTGGAACTTTGTAATAAATACCATTTTGTTTTGTTGCTGCTGTTATGCTCTTCTACTGGCTACACGTGATAATTTCAAATCTGATTTTTATATTTCATTTAGCCATCACAGTATGCATCCCCTCCCATTATGAATATGTTTCAACACGGGATTTGACACCCAGCAAATCTGTGTCCTGACTTTGTCAGCCTTCTGGTCTGGACATTGTCTCTCTTACACAAACTTAGATCCTCTATATTCAGAGAGTGGGGCATGTAGAAAAATTGTTCTGGACAGGCACAAGTGCCTAAGAGACCACTTGGGCTGTGAAGTCACGTTGCTTACCAGAGTATTGTCACCAGTGCTTCAGCCAACAGGCTGCTGGTCAAGAGCAACAAGTTCATTGTTGTCAGTGGAGGAGATGAGTTGCTGGTAATTCTTATCAACGACCCAGCTTGGAAGGAGTTTGGGGATAGGCTGCTATTTCATGACTGTTGATAACATTTTACTGCATAAGTGAAAGTTCCTTTTCATTATGAAAGAATCAAGGAAAGAATTTCTGTTCTATCTTAGCCCTACATGATTTAGTGGAATGCTGACAATTCCCCTTCTCTTAGTGAAGTCTCCAAGTCTGTGGAGATGAACCTTTCTTCTCTACCTGCCAAATGATGAGCCACAAAAAGCATCAGCTTCCTGTGGGGAGGCTGGGAGGGTTTTGGTTTTGTGCCTTTTTTTTTTTTTTTAATCTCAACACCTATCTATCCATCAAAACAGCTTTATGCATTAAGATATTTGTGAAAAAATTTCATGTCAGTTCTCTGTGGGCTCCTGGCACTCTTGTAGTTTTTACCTCCCCTACATCTAGGTCCTTGCCTTATTTATTATTGGTTAAATAATTAAGACTGTACCAAAATACTTCATTGTTGCAAATTGCTACATGTCATAGTGATGGATTGGCAAACAAATGTTTTCAATCATGTAGTAATAATTTTAAAAATTACAAATGGGCATTAAATGAATAGCTACCAAAGTTAAAGGATTGTACAGTCAAAGGTCAGAATAATTGTGGTGCTGTGAGTACTTCTCGAAAGGTTAACTCATCCATTTTAACTTCAGTGGCATTTTGGTGGCCTTTTAGAGAAGCAAGCAGGTCTGTACTGGTGCAACATTAAAATAAAACTGACTTGGATTTTAGAATACTTTGGAAGAAAGTATTGGAAGAAGATCATGTAGGAGTTTTTATATTCAGATTTCCCTGTAATTTAACAGCGGTGTCTCTACATATTTCTGAATTTCATTTAACTTTCCTGGCAGACTTTTTGTAGAAAAGGGAGAAATTCTAATTTTCATAATTGCAACTTGAGATTTATTTTCCAGTCAAGGTCAGGCCTTATGTTCCTTGGGAAACAGATTTTGGTCCAACAGACACTAAATCCTGTAAAACTATGAAAAAATCATTAACTGATTGCTCAACCAATCCTTCTGATCCTTAGGAAAGCTATTGAGATTTATTTTTTAAAACAAAGCAACATGAATAACAGTAGGTCATTTTAAGCTGGCTCATTATAAACAATTGCAGGTGTTTCTGCTTTGGCATCAATTAAATTATAAACAAATTTTCACATTAAACAATCTATGTGTTCTAAGAGATCTTAAAACTGTACATGTATATCTGCTTATAAAGAACAAATAAAACAACAGGACTGAGAAAGAGTAAGTCCTTTAAAATATATATGTTCTCCTTTCCAGCAGAACAAGTGGATGAGGCTTCTACAGACACACAAGTCCTGGTCTGCACTGCAGGCAGGTATGAAGAATCTTTATTGTTAAGTTATAAAGAATTACAGCAGTTGTGTTGACACTTTCCCTTGATATGGATATTTAGTTAAAAGGAACAAGTACTGCACCCAGCTGCAGATTTCAATTAGGCCTGAAGGAGAACAAGACAGTTTTCTGAGGTCACAGAATTTCTTGTAATCTCACTCTTGTCTTGGATGATATTTAGAGGACCTTTCTAAACTCTTTTTCTGAGTTGTTGTTATTACTTGTGTAATTTCACTTGTGGTTGGCACTAAATGTTGCTGATATTGCAAGCCTTGGAATGGATTAGCACTGATTACACACTAAATTCAGTATGCAGGTCACAGTATCAGTGGCAAATAACTTTCAGTGCTTGCTGAGACATTTTAATTAGAATTTTGTGTATCATTAAGAACATCTTTGCTTTTGCTCCTCTTTTTCCTATGATATTATCTCTGCCTCATGTCACTAGAGGCCCAAACTGGGAAACCTTTTTCCTGTGAAAATGTTATAGATTTTTTTGGGGCACCTATTGAAAGCCTGTTCATTCCTGTTCCTTGGGTGAATGCTCTATCTACACTGCATGGCAGGAAAAGGCAATGAGTGTCAGCCTCCACAAATCTGCTGCGTTAGGTGCTCTCTGATCTCATCTGGCCCCTCCCCAGCCTGACAATTACAGACCACTGGGAAGCTGAGAATGATACGAGCTCTTCTGTGTGTCTGGTGACCTTCCTTCCTTATCTGGCTAGGATTTCAGGGAGCTGAGTTTGCCATGGAGGCACAGAAGCCTGAGGGCAGCCTCAGCAAACAGTAAAAGGATTGTTTGCTGCTAAACCAACAAATAAGTGGAAAGCCTGTATGAGCACCAGGAAACAGGAGATGTTGGGAGGAGCCCCTTGGATTGGGACATCTTGGTCTTCTGAGTCAGGTGGGCTCTTTTCTATCTGAGCAGCTGTAGCTTACCAAGTTCATCACCATGAGATCGTGTTGATGGTGTCCAAATCAGCAAATACTGAGTCAGGTCTGTTTATCCTGGGCAGGAACAAACTGTAAGAAATCTGATTCTTGAATTTCCTGTGTTTGCAGTGTTAGCAAGCAAACTCTCATTTGAATGTGAACCTTAATTGCTGTCTTTTCTCTCGTACTTCATATTCAATTAGAGTTCCTCTCTTCCCCTCACAATATTTTTCTTTTTGCCTTGCTCTTTTTGCATTTCATTACACTGTGAGTTAATTTGTCTCTCCTATATTTTTTAACTCTTTGTTACTTAACACCAGAATATACAAGCAACTTTTGCTATTTCAATTAATTAAAAATCATAGAATCATAGAATCAATTGTGTTGGAAAAGACCTCCGAGATCATCAAGTCCAACCCTTGGTCCAACTCCAGTC
>JAWWEV010000172.1:18945781-19021377 GCA_035583235.1 Hafferia zeledoni | reverse complement strand
GGAGAAGAGACCAACCCCCACCTGGCTAGAACTTCCCTTCAGGGAGTTCTAGACAGTGATGAGGTCACCTCTAAGCCAAATGCTTTTTAGTAGTTAGTACGAACATAGAAATGCAACATTTTGGTGAGAAAGCTGTATTTGTCATGTATATAGATACTATTTATTTAGAAAATACTTGTAAAAAGGCCGTTGGATAATAGGGGATTTTTTTTCTTCTCCAAATGTACAGTTTTGACACCCTAGATATTATCATAAAATATATTTATATAAAATGTTTTAGATTTTCTTGATCCTGCAGCCCCTTAGAATATAAATGCAGAATTTATATACTAAACTATTAAAATATCTTCCTGTCAGCTTAAATAAATCATATTTTAGAAGTATCACCACCAAAGAAGACATGTCTATCCTTCTTTAAATATTGGCTGAAATTTAGATGTTGCTGTGTGCTGTTTGCATTCCATTTGTACATGTACTTTGTAAAGTACTATATGGCAACTGCTAATGTAACCCTCAGAGGTCAATAATTAATAAATTATTATGCTCAGGACACATGATTTACCTCTCATGAGGTACAATAAAACCTCATTCTAGTGCAACAGAATCCAATCCCACACCAAGAAATGGTGCTGGAGCTGGTTGGATCCAATGCCTTCTCAATGAGTGTAATCTAAGATCCACTCCATTGCAGTGTAGCTTAGACTAAGCCTCATGGGAGGATGTCTGATTTACCCTGTTTCTCTTGTATGTGTGCAAAAACACCTGGCTTATGGAAGAGCCGCAACCTTGAAAGTGTACCTCAATATAGGCCAAAAATTGTTTTCAGGTATTGAAATGACTTTTTCAGCTTCTTAAAATAGCCATTCCTGGATCACGGATGAAATGGAGCTAGTTGATGCTTAAAGTAAACAAACTTTCACAGAGAGAGATGGACTCCACAGGACAAATCTATGAGATTTAAAGTGAAAGCCCATTTATTTCACACAGCACACAGTTTATATAGGGTTAGAGGTACATCTTATTGGCTAAAAAGGTCTCACCACAACACTCTAAAAGTTCTAATTGGTTAAAAGCCTATATCTCACAAGTCCAATGTTTATATTAACTCATCCTGATGTTTTGAGCTCCATGTCCGGAGAACAGGAAGGCAGTTGAGACGTTCTCAGAAACATTTGCAAGGAGTGACCGTCGCCTGACGGGCAAATAGCAGGTGTGTGTCCTTGTAGCTGGAATATCTAAAGATTCTCACGGAGCTGAAGCAGTTTGGATTGCTCAGAAATTCACTTTCTGCAAGCAATCTTGCTACAGATGCTCATCTGAAGGGCCTGTGCTCAGCTGATGCAGCAAGGCAAGGGTGTTGCCTAAGCAAGGTAGACTTGCACCCAGCTAGCTTAGAGCAGAAGGAGCCCAAGGCTGCCTGGGGGAGACCCAGTCATCTCTTTCTGTGTGTTCCCCTCACTTTATTAACATGCTCAGACCATGACTATATCTCCTATCAGACAGGCCTAAGCAGGAGGGAATAAAAGGAAAATGAAGTTTCTTGATCAGTGTTTTGGATGCCTGGCCACACTGACACAACTGCACTGCTCCTGGTCTCTCAGGCTGGCACAGTTTCTGCAGCAGGGCTGTGCATCCCGCATGGCATCGCGGCCACTCAGGCACTTGGCATCTGATGGACTTGCTGGCTGCAGGCAGGAACCAGCTGTGACACATCTGGTTAATACCTTGAGAGGGGTCAGGGGTTATCATATCGGAACATAATTTTACTTCACAGAGCATATTAGTCTGTGTTAGAAGTAGTAGTGTCACTGCCCTTCCTTAAATGCCAATTATGAACATTTTCTATGTCATTGTAGTACAAGCCACTTTTTACATTAGCAGTCTCAGCTACCTCACAGAGGTACTTTTCTATTTGATCATTTTTCTCCAGGGGATAATGGAAAGAACGATTCTGTGACAATGGCCTTCTTGGCACCCTTTGAAAAGAGGAATGGAAATGCTAATGTTTACTGTAGGTGAAAATATGTCTAAGTCTCAGTCTCTTGATGCAAAAATCATTCTCTTGTGTTTACCACAGAATTCTTAGATACAGAATGCTTTGGCAATTGCTTTATTGACAAATCAGCTCTAAAGAAATTATAGAAAACAAAGAATTGGTCAGATTCTTTATCTGATAAACTTATGCAGCACTCTGTGTATTTGAAATGCAGAGGACAAATGGATACACTTTTCCTTTTTTTCTTCTGTGAGCTAAAAAAACCCAGAGTGAAATATCTGAAAACTAAAGCTATATGAAAAAGCAATTTTTCACAGCTCTAAGCTGAGGTCTGAAGGAGAGAAAAACTTGTTTTAAAATGAGTGTTTTTATTCCCCAAAAAATAGAAAATAAAAACTTTTGATACTAGTATTTATTAGAGAATTGCAGACATGACAGTGTTTTAAAAATACTTGCAATAAGATTTTAGAAGGGAGGAAGCAGGAGAGATCATTTCAACCTCTTTTCTAGCATTTTACTTCTAAATACTTGCACAGTCAGAGAGGGCAGAAGATGGAGAATGACTCTCAGACCTGGGAACTGGAATATGGAGAGGGCATGAAATTACCCCTTCAAAGTGAAATGAGTATTAACAGACAAAAGGAGAGACACAGCTTTAAAACAGCCAGTAGTGCCATGGTGGCCAAGGTAATGGCTGGGAGGGAAAGAGGTGAGCTCAAATGAAGGTAGTGGAGAGAACAGAACATTTTTTCCTACAGTCTTTCTGACATGTGATGATTTCCTCTGTTCAAAGACATACAAGTGTTTGTTCAGGGGGACTTTGGGCAAGAGGGTTGACAATCATGAAGTTGACATATCAGTAGTTGTATTCTTACTTACCAGAACAATTAGATTATTTTTATGTTACAGTCCAGATGTGGACACAGAGACTAGAATGAAATTTCCATTTTGTCTGAAACTTCTACTCAGCTTTCCTGAGGATCACTGAGCAATACATCAGTATTTTTCATAGCTTGTTCCCTCTTCACCTTGATGTGATTTTTTGACATTGTTTTATCAAACACTCAATCATATGCCATGTTTTTCCTTTCTGAATGTGAATAATCTTTCCCCATGTTAATAATGTATTTCTGCTTTGACTGTTTCTTGAAAGAGCACTAGCATTAAATCTTATTAGAGCATATTATAAAACTGGAGATTAATGAAGTTAGATGGTGTTTAGCAAGTGTTACATCTTTTCAGAAATCCTAGCTGGCCTAACAGCATGTGTTGTGCTATTGATTAATTATAGGCATGGTACTGACGCTACAGCTGTTGCAGAGACAGTACTTAGTGTTGAAAGATCATGTGCTTTCAGGTACTTAACATCTTTTTGCCTATAAAATGTTACTCTGAAATTTTTAATTTTCTATCTTTGAGCTCAAAAGCAGGGTTCTTTATGGTTTTGGTGTTGCTTAAGTTTTCTTTACTACATCTCTTCCTTTCAGCATAGAAATAGCCAAAATTCACTTCTCCTCATTCCACTCACTACATACACTTCCAGATAAAACAGATTTTACAAAAGAACAAGAGGTTCTTTTATGCATCTGAAGAAATCTATTTAGAATAAGTTAGAAAATTCAGCATAGCACTCAGAAAGGTAGGTTAGGCCAATTACTAAATGGATAGATAGCCCTAAGTGACAGAATGGGTTTCTGTGACCATGTGGCTCCATCAAATTGAATGTTTGGAATATAACTTCACATAAATGTGTACCTGCTGCAGGCTGATTTAGACTGTCATATGAAAAGTCATACATCTTGAGCTTAATTCCAGGAAATGAGCAAACAGAGATGATCTCTAAAGGCAAATTATTTCTTCAGCTCTCAACTCCCAACTATCTAGTTAGAAAAGCCAAGATACCCCTACAGTTGCATCCTGAAAAAGGTTTATTCTTGAGGTATTCTGCAGGGTGAGCCTTTCAGTCTTTTCTCTGGAGGATCCTGAGTGCATAGGAATCCTAAGATAGCTATTTTCCATAAGTACAAGGTCTGTCTTACACTGCTGGAGCTCCTAAAAGAGGCTAAGATGTCATTAACTTCTGACTTATTTATGATCTACAAGTAGCTTCTATAGGTGCATTGCTTCATTTCTATAAATTCATATTTAATTGTCATCATTCTATCGGGATCTTCCATTTGACTGAGTTTTTGGATTTTTGGCAGTTGGATTTGTTAATTCTGTGTAGGTAGAGACAATAAATTAATACTTTTCTAAGGTACAGAAGTGCTCTATAATCACCATTTTTGTCCTGAAGTAGTTAGTCTGCATCTCTTGCCTCCCTTCTTCTCACACCGAGTTAATCCGTCCCCTAGAAGTTACAGTTCACTGATCCTTTGATTCCATCCCCCCCCCCCCCCGCTTAAGCACAAGGGACTCTTATAAAGATGAACAGTCCTTGTGCTTCATTTGCACAAATTACCCGCAACGATGGGAACTGGACAATGTGGGCATTTAGGAGCTCGGCAGAGCTGCTCCCTCTGGGCTGAAGGATGTACATGCATGTTGAGAGACTCTCTGAGAGACTCTCTCATTGCATGAAGGTTCAGCTGCTGGGAGGGATGTGATTCACCCTCAGAAGTGGTGGCAGTTTTTGAGGTTAATTGTGTTTAATTGAGTCTGACTCTGCATTTTCAGATAAATCATATAATATGTTCATTTGAATTAGCTATCAAACTTCTAATTCTTGGTTTAAAAAAGCCAAAGAAATTGCATGAGACAAAGTCCTGCGTTGTAATTACTGCTGGCATTTAAATAGAGTCAGGAAATTCAATTCCTATTTCAAAGATAAAGGTGTTTTTTTTTAACAGAAACTTGGCCATAATGTATATGTAAATTTAACTCATAGCAGAAATAGAAGACCTTGAAGACATTTTTAGACATAAAAGAAAGCTTATGGAAAACACGAAGACATGATATTAAAATACATCATAAGACTGTAAGAGCAAGAAATTAGACAAAGGACAAAGTTGTTGCCTTGTTTTCAAATACCTTGACTTTGGAAAAAAGGAATGTATTGAGCTATAATATCTGTACACCCATGTATAAGCATTCATGCAGTCATACATATGAATTACTTCTGCCTTCCACAGTAAATACATTTTTATGAACTGCTGCCATGGAAGCAAGGGGTAAAACTCATCAGTTTTAAAGGCAGTGGGATCATTCCTTAGCTGTACTTTGTCATAAATATTTTTCAACTTCAGTAATAGTATCAGGGATGTATGTTTATGGTGAATTATTTCTGTATTGTCATAGGCTCAGAACTCTGTTCAGCATTAACTTGAAGCAGTGGTAATTATTATTACTGTTGCTTCATTTGAGCCTTAAGGAACATGTTTTTAGGATAAAGACAGTATGACTCCGAACACTTCCAGCCAGTTCCACCCAAACAGGCCCTTCTGCATGAGAGAAGTAACTGTGTTGCACAGCTGAAGGCTTTGGAAAAGGACTCACATCTTCCTCTGTAGGTGAAAACAGTGAACCTGTGGCAAGTCCTGCTGCCATAGGAAGGGAGACAGGAAACCCATAGGAAAGGGCTATGGAAAGTTGCACTGCAATACTTGCAAGAGTCTATTTTACCATCTAGGAAATAAAGCTACTTAAAGGAAACTGCCATTAAAATTAAGGCTTGAAATGTGTACCCTTTCTATTATTCCAGTTGCTATATACTAGTCTAGCTTTTACAGTCTGTTTCCTTGTATTCTTCACATTACCTTTGCAAAATCTCATACTGTGTTCATTATTTAGGACCAGAAGAGTTGAGTGGGGTCAAAGGGAGTTTGTTTTCTTTGAGCACTTCACAGCACTTTGTGTGCCTTATGCTCCATTTTTTATGGTGAATAAAATTTTACTTGTGTTATATGACAGATAACTTCAATAAAAAATTTTAAATAGAAAATAGTAAAATTTTGCAGGGGCACAAGTATTTGCAGAAGCTGACTTTTTTTCTTGTGCAGTATTCTCTCTGAACTCTCTCAGTAGATGTATGTTGCCTCAATACATGCAAAAAAAATATTTATGCATGTTACCATGGCACCATCACTACTTGAAAATGTTTGTAGTACTTGTGTTTTATCTGTGGCAAACCAAGAAGGTGAGGTTGTAGGAAGAGAGGGTGCATTTTGCTAAAACTACCTGATATGGCTGGGTAAAACAGATGTGCTTTTGGGAACACAATGTTTTACAGGTTTGTTGATTTCCCCCCCTGCCGTGCCCCCACTCTGTCAGTTGGTCCAATAAAATACACTCTCTCTGCCTAAAACCTTTGCCTTATTTGTAACAGTTATGTCACTCACAATTCATGTTTGTAAGGGAAGTCCCAGTGGTGTATGTATTAATTTATAACTAAGGGTAGTGTTGTGAGTCTCTGAGCTTGCCCTATGCTACAGTATTAGATTGGTAATAACAGTGATGCTTCAAAAGGTGCTGTGCTAGATATCAAGAGGAGACTTTGCAGGGATTAGAGTTTACATGAAAGCTGATAAGCTGCCATGGTCATTGTAAGAAGCAAAACCAGATCAATAATGTTCATTAATGTAATTCAACTACAATGAGGAGAAAATGGACATATTAAAGTTTTTAATCAATAATTAGGTTTTAGCGAGCAGAAGAGTATTGTGAGGCTACTCCAAGTATTATAACTGTTTTCTTACTCAGACCTGTAATTTTGTTTTACACTGTGCATGCCAGAACTATGGGGGTTTGTTGAGGTTTTGTGGCACCTGCCTCAATGGTACCATTCTTTTGCTACAACAAAAATGAATGTAAATTTTACATTAGCAGGTCAATGTGAGGTAGAGGTGGAATTTTTTTTTATCCACAAGAATTCACCATCCACTTTAAAGATTGGGTTGCTGATGGTTGCATATCAAGGAGGTTCTATTGCTATCTCCCAGTCATGTTAATAGCTAAAGCAATTCATCACCACGGTGCTTACACGCTCTTTCAAAATACACAATCTGTTACATTAATTTCCTTGCAGAACAGGAAAAATGACAGATTGTAGTTTGTATTTGCAAATGATTCCAGAGTTTTGGCGTAGAAAGCATTTATGATCACAGTGAAAGAGCAAGTTTTGAAAAGAAAGCAGAATTAAAAAAAAATATTGCAGCTGGAGAATTCTGTTACAATTCTGGAATATAATTACTGAACCAGTTTTGGACATCTAGAAGCTTAAATAGAAATCAGAGCTCTAATTGCAAAACATAAAAAATAGTACAGAAATTTCCCAGCGTCTTGTAAAGAGGTAAAGTCTTGAATTCTCATTTCAATTGAATACTTGCTCAGTGTGCATTCAAAAATCAAAATATTTTTCTGCCCTTGTTCAATGGCCATAGCAACAACAGCCTACAAACTGAAGCCCCTTGATGTGAGCATTATTTCTCAAGAAAGGTTGTTGTGATCTGGCAGAGATTCTGATATACAATGCCAAAACGGGCTTTGAAATATTTCTCTTCCTTCTCTCTTTTCACTAGAACTACCACTATTAAGAGGCAGGCCTTCGTTTAAATGATTGTGTGTTTCCCCCTAATTTTCACTTAGTTAATGTGTTTTCCTGGCTCTGGTTTTATCTACTCCCACCACAAATGTAAACACTGTGTCATCTTCTGTATTGGGCATGGATGCTTTATAGAGGCACATGAAATCCGATACTGGCATGAAGTCCTTGCCAGGGGCATCCTCAGTGAAAGCACTGAATGCATATTTTCAGATGATTTTGTACTGTGCTTATTCTTGCACGGGCATTTTCTAGTAAAAAACAGCTTTTTATGACTTGGTACCAAAAATAACTATGATTTTCAAAGAAGGATGAAGACCATGGCTAGATGATTCATTTATCCATCCTGCACAGCAGTTTGTGACATGCCCTGAAGTTGGAGCAGCTGGATTAACTTTTGCCAATATACATGAAGGCACAGGATGTTCTCTCCACCCACAAATCTGTAAAGCATGTGATTTTCATTGAATGCAGTGGTTAAAACTTAGTTGCTTTTTTGCTTTTCCTTTGAAAAAAGACTGACAAGATTAAGCAGTTAATTTAGGTTGTTGTTTTCCTATATTTCATGTTGTAACATCACTGAAAAACTGAAATATAGCTATTGCTGGGCAAAATAAACCCATAGGAAAAAGCTCCAACATTTCTACCATGAGCATGAAAGTGGATTAGTTTCTCCAGTCTTGACAGGTAGGATGCAATCCTTTAGTCCTTGTGACTGCCATGGGGGGTTAACCTGCAGCAAACAGCCTGCACTTCAATGCCTGGATATTTGATTTATGTCTTACCTAAACACCAGACCAGATATGCCACGTTACCTAAAATTCTGTTTCATGGTGGGATAAAATTAATTGCCGTAACAACTCAGACCTTTTTTTCAGTAAAAGCCAAGACTTTTACTGAAGTGTGAGACTCCATAGTTACATGAAAATATGAAAATGATAATCTTATGTACACCTGACTTAATATACAGTTATTTCAGGGGTAGAAGTTAATTGAAATGCAAATTTGCTGCAAAAATCCTCAAGACAACCCTCAAATCAGCTTATGCATTCATATACTGTTGTTTGATGCTGCATGGAGGTTCTAGTTCAAATGCTGAAGGCAGCTGCTGATCAGCAGGCTGGTTATTTCAGACCAAGCTTTGGATCCTCCAGTTTTGGAGCCAGATGAGGAGCTAGCTGAGATTTCTTTGCTTATACTCTATAAGGAGTGTGTATGTTTGTTGTCCTGGGAAAGAATCTTGAGCTGGTCCCAAAGGTTGTCACTCAGTTCTGCCTTGAGGAAGGCAACACTTGGTTTACCCCAGTGGCTTAGTTAGTGGTGTCACTAAAAGTTTTGTTTAATCACACGTTTTTGAAAAAAATTGAAGTTTTTAATCCTATAAATTCATATTCACAAATGAGCCCAGCCTTTTAACTCCTCTTTCTGTAGTCAAAGGCATCAGGTAAACATAAGATGAACAATTTTTCATACTTTGCTACATCTTATTTAATTCACATGGGCAGTATCAGCACGTGAGAAGGCCACCTTCTTTTAGACTGGGTTGTTAGGAGGGGACACTGCTGCATAAATTCTCAGCAGTTGAGGCAGCCATGGGTGAAATGGCCTTTCTTAATAAATGTCACAAGATTTAATGTCAGAGTATAATTGGGATGAAAAGATAATGGAGCTAAGCCCACCACGTCTTTTTTTGCTAACACATTATCAATCTACAGAGTGTTAAAATATGTTTTATAAAGACCCTATTCACTTGAAAACTGTTGCCTCACAAGGTAAAGAAGCCCAAACTGTTTCATTGGAAGGCTTGTTAACAACTTTGGACTTCCTGCACAGAGAACATAATTTTTAAATAAAGTGTAGAGCAGAATGGAGCACAATACGGAATTTGGGAAACACACAGCTTTAAAGATTTTTTTTTTTAACCAGCAAAACCCTACACACATAGAACCTAAACACCATAAAACAGGTAACAGCTGAGAAGTGATTTTGAACTTCCAGCATTTAAGCCTCATTTGAGAATTTTCTTACAGTAATTTGACTTGATTAAATTTAACAAATAATTTATTGATATAATGCATTCATAGAGAGTTACTAACTTTTGCTAACCAATTAACTAACAAATTCACTAATGAAGGCCTTTCTGCCTCAGTAAAAAAAAATGTAGAACATTGTTTTACACTGTTGTTTTGAAATTCTATATTTTTCCGTTACCTTTGAAGTAAAATACAATAGTAGTAGAGAAGCCTTCTGCAGACATCATTACATTTCTGATGGAGTCTTTTTGAAATGTAAATATTTTCTGGCAAGGGTTACATCATAGAATCATTTAAGTTGGAAAAGACCACTAAGATCATCAAATCCAACTATTAGCCCAGTGCTGCCAAGTCAACCAACAAACTGTGGCCCTAAGAGACACATCTACTTGTCTTCTAAATACCTCCAGGGATGGTGACTCAACCACTTCCCTGCACAGCCTGTTCCAATGCCTGACAACTTTGCATGAAGATTTTTTCCCAGTATCCAATCTAAACCTCTTCTGCCACAACTTGAGGCCATTTCTTCTTGCCCTGTCACTTGTTACTTGGGAGCTCCCTCAGCTGCTCCTCATCAGGCCCATGCACCAGCTTTGTTGCCCTTCTTTGGACATTCTCCATCATCTCCATGTCCTTCCTGGACTGAGGGGCCCAGAACTGGACATAGAACTCAAGGGGTGGCCTGACCAGTGTTGAGAACAGAGGGACAACCACTGCCCTGGTCCTGCTATTTTTGATACAGGCCAGGCTGCCATTGGCCTTGGCCACCTGGCTGCACTGCTGGCTCATGTTCAGCTGGCTGCCAGCCAGCACCCCCAGGTCCTTTTCTGCTGGGACACTTCCCAGCCACTCTGCCCCCAGCCTGTAACACTGCATGGGGTTCTTGTGGCCAAAGTGCAGAACTTGGCCTTGTTGAACCTCTTACAATTGGCCCATTGATCCAGCCTGTCCCAGGTCCCTCTGCAGAGCTTCCTATCTTCCAGCACATCAACATCCCACCCAACTTGGTGTTGTCTGCATTATGTTTATGTAATTTTTGGTAAGACAATTCATGTGAACAAGGTGACCAAATGTATGAATCAGTGTTCCAAATGTTGTATCTATTTTGAAATTATATCTTTCCTGAGGTTTTTTTTCCAAAATGTTTTTAACTGTCTTTCCAGCTGTAAGATAATAAAAAGAGTAAAGGAGACGATAATATACACACACATACAAAATATATTATAAGTGTTCAGCTCTGCCTTGAAATCTTACAGGGAAGCAGCCTTTAGTCAGACAGCTTTTGCCACTAAGAATCATTTAGAAAGAAAGTTGAAAAAAAGAATTCCCATAGCCCTCTGTTACTGCTTCTCATTTGAAAAAAATGTTGGGAAACAGTTAAAGAACATTTCTCTCATACTTTATATTGTGTACTTTTTGCTTATTTCCAAATGGAAAACAGCTACTGTATTTGTCATCTTTTAAAGTGATGATGTTTTTTTGCTCAGGAAGCCAAAATGTTATTTTCAAACACAGATGCTAGAACTTCTACACGAGAAAGTCAGAAATGTTTCTAACCAGAAATACTTTCCAATGAAACTAGAGTCTCTAAACAAAAAAACCCCAAACTTCTTTCACTGAAAATTGGAGTGCCACTTGGCTGTGATTCAGAGGGTTACAAATTCTGCATTCCTTGGGACTCTTTTCTTTAGCAGTGTGAATATGTGAACTCTATTATAGCCAATAACTTGAAGTACTTAGAAGTACTTAGTACATCTTTTTACATGTTCTGGAAAGTGAAGTCTTACATTTTCAGAGTACTGACTCTAATTTTAGATGAAAAATAAGAGAAGGTTATCCAAGCAATATATTCTCGTCTTCTTCTTTCTCAAAGAAATAAAATAAACAAAGGGTGCCCATACTGATTAATCAAAATAGTAACAGATAGTGGAAATGTTTAGAATTTGGTGCAAATTCACTCAGTCTCCAAATATTTTTGCCCATTGAATAATTTCTTCATCAATTATGCTCTGCATAATTTATCACATTACCTTAATCTATATTCACACTCTGAGTTTACAAAATGTCTTAGTCATGCAGAATGGCTCAAATAAATTGTAGAGAACTTAAGAATACTGCCCTTTCTAAAATAGTCCCAGTGTAAAAATATGGAAAAACAGATCCACCTGACAGTACTTGGAGGAGAGGTTTAGCATGAAGAAATTCATAGTATTAAAGGACTTTTTTTCTAATTCCTGCTTCCCAGAGGAAGTAATCAAAGACAACCAGCCATTTGATATTACTTAATTCTATGCTTTTTTAATGCATTATCAGTTCAAATGTATTCAGGCTCCCAAGGAAGTGGAATGCAGAGCAGGTAATTAGAATTCTGCAGCAAGGTGTGTGTTATTCTGTTGAACTGTAGCGCAGCCTCCCCATGTGTGAGTGCAGTGAGCTCAGCTCGGCTCTTCATAGGCTGAAAGAACAGGATGCAGCCAACCTTAGTCTGAAGTGACTCATTTAAAGGTGGTGATTCTGAGAAAGGTCCACTTCACAGCATTCTGGCCTTCTTGTTGAGCTGCCAGACAGCAGTCCAAAGTTTAGCCATACCCTGCCTAGGATGGCCATTTCTGCAAGGAGCAGCAGAGGGGAAATATCCCATGTAAGACACCTGCCCCTGTAATGGCAATCGATGTCGTTCACTCTGAAATAATGCAGAGCTGCAACTCAGAACTGGAACTCCCCACAGAAGAACCATATGGCAAACTCAGGTGTTTCCAGGTACTGATAAATTACTGTGCAGTTCTCCTAGTGTTTAGAGCCTAGCATTAGAAAATATAAAGAACTTTGCTTCAAAGAAAGGGAAAATTTAAAAGTCAGCTCTTTTATTCCATCTGGCTAAAAAATTCCTTAAAAATTTTCAGAATTTCTCTATTTCCCTCCAAAGTCCTTTGATGTTCAAGTCTGAGGGTTGCTGTTTGCTCACTTCTTTTAAAACAGAAATAAGTTCTTGGCCAGCTTGTCTCCTTGTGAATTCAAGAGAAAGAACCCTCATCAAAGTCAAATCACAATGAATTATAGACAAGCTTTAGTGCTTTTGTTGGGGTTTTGTTTTAATCTCAGAACAATATAAATACTTCATAGAAATTCTTTTTACTAAAAAACAAAGGAGAAAGAGCTCAAGGTTCATTTTTCCAATAGGAAGGAAAAATATGGCAAAATATCTCAGCAGTAGCTCTTCTGTGAAATAAGGAAGACAAAGTGAGACTTGGTCTCAGAATTAAATTACTGCTAATTAATCTCCGTATCTAGCGAGAGAAAAAATTCTTTTATTCTGCTGGGTTCTTATAATTAATAATAACCATATAAATCATAAGATAAAGTCTTCTTGTAGAAATGATTTGTAACTGATATAGACAAATCAGGTGAACTTAACAAAACTGACAAAATCTGACAAATTATTTCTTGAAAGTTGCACTCATTCTGTATCTGAAAAAGCATCTGTCACTTCTTTTGTTTGGGATGGGTTTTTTTCTTGTTTGTATAATGACATAACTGCAGTTGCCTCCAGTATTACAAAGGCTTAAAGTGGCCATCATCAGTTTCCAAAATCTAAAGTTCCTCTTAGAGGTCATTCTTAAGGTTACTTTGGGAACTAGAAATGAGAAGTGAAATTAATAGGCCTTAAAAAGCTTATTAAAAGAAGATTGCCATTTTGCAAGAATTGATCCCAGTTTTTCCTCAAAACATCATTGTTTGCTCAGAACTGAAAAAATGTGAAGTATTTCTGCATCTCTTGAGGCAACCTGTCAGGAGCCCAGAGACAAGGGTTCCTAAGAATGTGTTTTCTATTCTGTGAAAATTTGTGAAACCCAAAATGTTGCAGGAAAATTCTTCTGGTTTATGAAAACAGATGTTCTTCAGAAAAAACTATTCACTGGAATTTTCCAAACCGTTCTGTTTATCATTGTTTTCAAAATACCGCGGCTTAATTGACTCAATACACATAGGCATCAGCAATATTTCTAGTAAAAATGGTCAGACCACAGTTGTTCTCCTCAGTATGCACATTTAAATACTAGCTATTGAATTAAGTGTGGGCATAGGAAGCCAACGCACTCCTTACCTTCGCAGGATGGATGGATGTAAGTTACATCCCTGTTACTGACAGTGCTCCAAGGCTGTTAATTGTCTTTCACTAAGACTGTTAGTTCAGGAAATGTAAGCAAAATTCAGATAGAATGAGTGATTTCTTGAATTACTGAATCATTCAGTTATCGTGGTATGTACATCTGTGGGGAAGTAGCTTTTCATTGAGAGGAAAGAGCATGCTTGCCAGTGATAGTGCAAAGAAATCATTCTAGCCATTGATGGAATCAGTGAACATCAAGTCAAGGGCCACCTGGAATAAAAGTGAGGTCTGTAACTCCCTCTCCAATATGCCAAGGAACTGCTTTGTCCAGTGCTCAGAAAAACTTTTTAAGTATTGTGTGTGGTTTGAGTCCAAGTTCTCGGCTAAAGCCACAAAATTTCATTTCACTCCTCAGGAGGCTGAACAGAAGTGCACAAAGTAATTAACCATTAGCAAGTGATGTATGTTATAGTGCTGGAGAGGAAACTGCAAAGAGTACAGAACTATTACCTCCTGCTAGGAAAGCTCAGAGAAGCTTTTGTCTGCTTATTAAACATAAGTTACAGAAGTAAGAAGGACAAATGGGTGCATGCCTGAAATCCATGCACCTGACAAGCTAACAATGATGTGAGTATAGAACCTCTGATACACATCTCTGTTGAAAACTTCTTAGTATAAATGTGTGGTTTTTCCTGCCCTGAAACTAAAGCAAATATTGATGAACCTTCTATTGATAATGTTAGCCGAACTTTTTGAGTTTCATTTTTTTGTGTGTGTAATGCAGGAGAGAATTTTTACGCTTGTGGTGTAGAGTAAAAGAATTGTGCTTCTCCTGAAGTTCAGGAATAAAGCTACAAACTGTAAGCATAAACACAGCAGCAGTAAAATGTTATGGGTTTAATTTCTTCTATTAATCAGATAAATTCTCAAGCACTACAGTCATAACATATACTTACCATTATTAAATAAGCAGAAAATCCCCAAATTCTAAAAAGGATAGGTTTTTAAATAAAGGTGAAAGATCATCTTCATGTCTCATGTTAAGTATAGTCTTCCAGAGCACAATATAGCATGTGTGTGAATTTATTCCCACTTCATAGTAATCCAAGTAGTTTCCTGGACAGAGCCACTAGAATACACAACATCCTCTGAAAAGATTGAGTAGCTAATGCTTTAGTGAGAGCTTCTCTAGCACATATTTTGGCTGAGTTTATAAAACATACTCAGACCACCTCAATTTCATTTGAACAAAAGAATATTTGTGTGGCCTATTCTTCCTTTCTGCGTATAGCTTATGTTCTGCTTGGCTTCCTGGTTCTCAATACTTACAGGTGCTGTTCATAGTAAAAAAGAGAAGAACACACAGTTCTATAAGCAGCAAACAGCTGGGTCTCAGCTTCTAAATTTCTGCATGCTTGTTCTGATGAGTTTAATGCTGTTGAATGTATGCATATTTGTACTATCTTATGGCCTAAGGCATACTAGAACTGCTGGGTACTTGAGAACAAGAAAGGCAAGAAGCTACAAGAAGCTACAAGCTATACCCAAAAAATGACAACTAATGAAACTCTGACATCCCTGGCTCTGCCCAGATGTACTGGCCTTCCCATGCCCCTGGAGTTTGCTTCAAGGCAATGTCTAGTTCCCTTATATGTTTGTAAAACACTACATTTTGAAAACAGTAATTGAATTACCAACATGGATTATGTGATGTTTCCAGAAATTCCTCAGTCATAAAATAAGTAACCCTTTCTTGATAAATTCAGTGCTGGATAAGGGACACTATTACGGAACTCTTTTTTGGTATTATCAAACCTGAGAGTTACTGAGCAGTGAAAAGGATTTGTCTGAGTAAGACATTAAAATTGTATCTACAGGCACTGTACTGCCTGAATTTGTGTTTCACAATAGAAAGATTAAAGTTTTATTAGATTAGATCAAAGAATAGAACTCAATTGCTTTTTGAACTCCCTTGTCCTTTTCCATCGGATTACTGACATACATCGCTACACTTTGTTCTCCTTAGGCACGATGTTTTACCTCATAATTTTGAATTTAATTCAGTGGCTTTTTTCTTTAAATTTTATTTTCCAAATAACACTGGCAGTTGAAAAAAATTACAAGAAAAAAAATAATTCTAAAAACCCCCCTAACTTATGCTTAGCCAAAATTTCTCTTGGGAATTGCAAAGCTAGTTATTTTTTGTATTTAGTCCCAACTTACTCTTCACTTGGTTTCACCTGGTCTATACAGCCCCTGCCACAGCAGAATGAATACTAATTAGAGCTATGAGGTGCTAATGAGCAATAAATAAATAATATCATGAATCTGTAAGAAAAAATATAAATAAGTAATATCATGAATCTGAAAGAAAAAATATTTCTGAACAGATGGTCTGAAGGCTATCTGAAGGAGCAAAGTAAATCAGAGAGGTTTTACATATATCTGTATAATCATCCAAACTTTCACATTATGATTTTTCCACTGTAACAAACATATATATTTGGAGGTTTCCCTATCACCAGCAGTAATTTTCTGCTTTTGCAAACCTGCACAAACTAATTAAATATCAATAACAAAGGTCTTGATCCTGTTGTCATTGTTTTCATTCAGAGTTTGGCATTGACTGGGAAATGATCACAATTGGATGGTGATGTGCAACTGCAGCAGTTTTGACCTGGAATTTTGTCAGAATTATCATAGTAATTTTTATTGTTGACTTTTTCCTTAACCTAGTTTGCTATAATAATTCAGTGCTTCCTGGGACAGGTTCTCATCTTATCTTTTATTACAATAGGATAACTTCCTTGTTTGGAAGAAAAGTACAAAATTGAATTAGTAGAATTTTCTTTATTTGGGAAGTTAGTTAAATAATTTGTGTAAGAGTAAACTAGAAAAATAACCTAAATTATCAGTAAATTTTAGGAGCATGTTGAAATAAGAGACAAAGCAGAAAAACCATTTATTTATAGTATTCTCATAGAAATAGTATTGCCTGCATCAAAAAATTGAAGCCAAGGAGAGTCCCAGGCAAAAGCACTTATGCCAGTGAAATCAGTGCGTGTCTTGCTAATTAAGAAGCTAACTTTATAAAGCTCTTACTCCACACTGTTCCCTTTTCCACTTTGTTGCCCTTTACTCAATGATCTGTGACTCAGATCCTGACAATGGAGATGTCTGTGTTAGAAATGCACTGGCTTCCTGAGGGGCAAAATTTTTTAATATACTTCTATTTTCATGATTTATCTTATAAGCATGTTAAACTTCAGAGCCTGCTGGTTTCTCAGTTAACAAACTTTAAAAACTGTTCTATTAAGTTTAATATTGTCACATAAAAGAATTATACCCTTTCCAGTCCCTCACATCAAACTCTACACGCCTTTTTGTCCCAATGCAGATGACTTTTTCAAACAACTTTATTTTACATAGGTTCTTTCTCTCTCCCCTGTGCCAGTCCTTGATTCCCTCTCCCTTCCTGTTGGTTTTTGTTTGGGGTTTTTTTTCCTCCTGACTGCAGGAAGTTTTGTTACTGGTGAAAAGGCCAAACATGAGGATGCTTCTCAGTGACTCTCCAAAAATCCATCTTTCCCTTTCCTGAAGATTTCCCCTTCTCTCTTCCTGCTGTTCTGGAAATGCCCAGATGAGAAGGTCACAGCCTGGCACCTCCAGCCCAGCCAGCTGTAGGCCCGACCCTTGCAGCTGGGTGGCTGTGCAATGTGCCAGCCCAGCTGGGGCTTGATGCCAAGGAACAGAAACTTTCCTTGCCTCCCTTAACCATTGCATCTTCCTATCAAATACTGGGGCAAAACTGATGTAACTGACACTCAAAACCATCTTTACTGATAAAGACAAAGCACTCTGTCCTAAAGAAGTGTTGACATGTAATTGAATAATTTTAATGACTATAAAAATTTAAGTCTCCAGATAAACATACATGTAATGAGAGTGATTACCAGGCAACAATAAACTATCACTGCTATTATAAAACCATAAACTGTTATTCAATATACTATAAATTCAAAATCTAATTGAAAGTGCTAGTTTAGCATAATTCCCACAAGCCATCAGTCTTCAATAATGTGAAATGAATGGGGGGTTTGTGGAGCTATTAATTGTTACTGACAAGTAATAACCACTGGAATGAAACTCCAATTATTAGCAGCCATTAATCACATTTACTGTCATCTGCGATGTCAAAAAATCAATAATATTCTAAAAAGCAAAAAGGAATTTATATCTGTTATGTTTTAACTCACTTTATAAAAATCAGTGGTCTTTTGGTGGGATAAGCAAGGAGTTACAAAAGGGTATTTTCATTCCTGCTCAGTCTTGTGTTTTCCAGTTTAAAAAAACCCTCCCACTATATTGCATTTTGATGGAGACTTAAATACCTTGCAGTTTTAGTTCTATACAGTTATGTAGAATTTATAACATAATTGTTGCTAGCATCATGTTATTGCAGTCATTGGCTTTAAAAATAAGAAATTACAGCAATCATCTGAGCATGCAGTTCACTAGTCTGTTCCAGGAAAGCACTTAATGTTTTTAGGATGCAGCTTGATCAGGAGGTGTTCCTGCAGATTAGGGCGTAAACAAGGGTGGCAGAGACTCGCTCAGAAAACATCCTTCTATACTTCTCATCTTGTTTATTTCTCAGGTTCTGTTGATTACTTCAAATAATTGCTTTCCTTTGAACCTACACAGTATTTCAAAAACCATACCTGTACATCTTTGGGAATAAAAGGATATGGAGCTGTTCAGTACTAGTGAGAGGATGGGCCAAATGTGCAGTGTAGGCACAGCAGTAAAACGCCTCACTTGCAAAAGGGGATCTGCTCCCTGAAAATTTCTCCTGAAAATAAGAAACAACATTGTTGGACTATTAAGGATATATCATGGTCTTACTCTGAAATGATATTGAGGTTTCTATTGAACTGCAGAACATACAGATTATGCTGGGTTATCAGGAGACTTTGAGAGTCTGTCAGCTTTTGCTGGCAGAAAAAGATTTAGAATAATGAAGCATTTTAGAAGCAGAATAAGGAAGAATTCAGAAACATCAGTCCATAATCTTCCATGAATAACTTAATTTAGAAGAAGCACTGAAATCTTAAATATTGTTGTTCACTTACACCTTCATTGACACTTCATAATCTAGCAAAGATATAAGTATTGTAACATCAATCAGCAGAGCAGGTATAACATCTGTTCATAATGAACTGCAAATATCCAGCAGAGTATCTTTCTAGAAGAAATATATGAGAATTGACAGTTCAATATATATCAGAAGAAGCCCTATAATATACATAAATTGTATTTAGCTAGGTCTTAGGCATCTCTAAAGCTGGAGTAGTTGCTTATTTTTCAAGTATTTAGTAGAGGTGTATTTATAAAATTAACAGTGCCTCTGGAAGTGCCTTCTGGAAGCAAAAGTCAAAGGTTGACCATATCAATAATTTTATTATTCCAGTTTATATAACCAGTTTTCCAAATTTTGACATACTGCATTATCACTAAAACGGGGGGGTGTATAATCGACAGTATGGTTTTAGAGTGGATAAAAATATTTTACTTCTGATTTTCCTGCTAGATGGAATTGAATGTTCTACCACTGAAGCACAGCAAATTTTTGGCCTATCTGTGTCTTCTTAAACTAACTGAAGACTTTTAAAGTGTACCCATCTAAAATAATCAATATTATACTATAATACTGTCTCAATCAGTTAATAAAAAAATTAATTGCCTAAAAGAAGTGAACCACCAGAAAGAACTTTGTCTGCCATTAGAAAGCTTTGGAATGTGATTCTTTCCCTAACTTAAATTCCCAAACTCTCCTATTTATCATTTTCTTGATGTTTGCCTGAGTTGTTCAGTGTGAAGCTTGAATAGTGTGATAATTTAGTAAAAAATAATAGTAGAAATAATTACCATGCTATGATAAGATTTTAGTTTGAAAAATTCATATTGACATTCCATTTCCCATATTTAATTAAATATTTCTATCTTTTCAGCAGAAATTACTAAGTATTTTAAAAAGTTATTTTCCATTACCAATTTAAAACTGCTGCATTGAAAATTTATCATGACCTGATGCATTCATTTATGCTTGTTGTCAAGGTAACAGAGTTTATCTGAATAGCAGAAATCAAAGTATTTAAAATGTAGTCATAAATTTACAATTTATTATGGTAAGGTAAACACTAATTCTGTCAAACAGGAATTATCTTTCGTTAGTATGGAATTGAATACATTCCTAGAAGAGAAATATACAAATATTACTCTACCTTGTAATAATAAGCAGCTTTCCTTGAAAGCAGATAATAATAGACAAATGTTTGCTGATTTACCAAGTGTATTTACAACACTGAGTCTGTAAGCTTGAGCTGTCAGTTAACTTATAGTCAAGATTCCTGCTGACTTAAAAAGGAAGAACACCCTTGAGTACAATAGTGAGAACTGGCTTTTTCTCTCCCTCTCTCCCTCCCTTTCTTTCCTTATCTCTCACTGAATAATAACCCTCATTTAGTGACATCAGTCATTTTTGCCATCAGCCCGTTTTATGGCTGGAACAGAAGCATGAGTGGCACACATTCTGCAATGTGTGAAAACCTCATAGATCTTGCTAACACAGTGGAGAATGTGTTCTGAGTTGGTGTTAACATTAGCTGAGAAATGAGAATGGAAATGGATGCATCATTTGCACAGCAGTTGCAGCTCAGCCCCTCCTGCTGTCACTGTGCAATAAGGATTTACAACTGGAAACCAGTGCAGTGTCACACCTTGGGATGGGGAAACTGCACTGGGTTTGGTAGACAGTGCAAGCTTTACAAGGGCCATACAGCCATGAACCTCTGTTCTCTTTTTTGGGAGGTTCTGTTAGATTTAAATGACCTTGAGTCACTTGAATAACTTACAAAAAAAGAAAACACCTAGTAAAAACTAACAGGATAGCAAAGTGCATAACCCATAACAGGAAATATTCAGACTACTAGAATTTATCTTGATTTATTCCTGCTAAAGATCTGGCTAAAGGGACTGATCTGCCTTTTGGCTGCTCCAATTGTGCACATGAATAGATGATAGTTTTGAAGATGTCACCTGAAGTATTGTACAGTTCCCATGAATAATTGGAAAATGTTCTGCTCCTGTTACACTAAATGCCTCATCTGATGGACTATGGTAGTTAGAGCCAAACTACCCAAAAAAAAAGTAGGCCTGTATGTTTACACTATTTGATATCACAAAATTTGTCATTTAAAATTTAAGTGATGACTGAACAATGGCTCCCAAAGATGATCTAACCTTGGCTGGATTTTGTTTCAGAGTCAGACAACAGCTGCAAAGATGGGTAGAGAGGGGTGAAGTTTGATTTATTGGCATTGGAAGAATGGTATTTGCAGGCAAATACTGCCATGTGAAATACAAGGTCATTGAACTGTCTTTCCTCAAATCTTGCTAAAGTTTTGGCCATGTTAATAACAATATGCTTGTAAATTCTGATATACTCTGAACAGAAAGACTTTTTATATTTGGAGTTTCTGTTTGTTTTGGAATTTCTTAGGCCCTGTGGACAGCTCACTTACGTGATATCAAATGGACACAATTAATTATTATTCTTTAAGTTAATTGTTTTCAGCAAATACCTCCCCCCACTTTATTGTTCCAGTAATTTATTTCATGGTTTTATTATAGCTGTGCATATTGACTCTCATTTAAGAGATGACTGATTAAATGTTTTCCCCAGCTTACCCGATGTAAAACTATCTTTGATGTAAAACCATACTTTGGGAATGTGTGTAGCATTGTACACAGCATTTGCTGACTTTTGAGTCAACCTGCTTTGAGGTTGTCTGTAGGATTTTACATATGGTGACTGGCAACTTCTTCTTGTCTAAATCTTCCCAATAGAGTTGATTACTTTTCAGGAGCTGGGAAGTTGTAAACCTCACTTTCAACTTGTATTTAGTTCCATCTCCATTTCAGTTACAGTCCATACTGATATAATTAAGAACTATGCAATTTGCCCTTATTATTCTACATACCCCGAATGTGTTCTGTTCTTCTTTCACTTTCAGTGCACTCCCCAAGGTAATACAAATAATAACACGCCATATGGCAAATGGAATCAGCTGGAACATCAACACAGTGTCTTTTATTGCGCAGCTTTTACAATATGACATTCCCAAGTTTGTAACTGATGAATATTGCATGTCCTAGAGAAACTCCAGCTGTATGATGCTGTTTCTCCCATTAGAGGCATCCTCTAGGATGCTCTGCATACAGGCATCAGCCATCCATCAACAGCAGACAAAGAACAGACTGAAGGTCTCAGTGTGTGCCAGTCTTACCAGGCTGCAAGAAGTTATCGTGGACACGATAATGCATTATCATGAATTGTGCAATGTATAATTAATATGATGTAACAGTGAGTGTTGAGGATGTTTGCTTGTTTGTTTTTAATGTCTTTAGAGCTCTTGAGGATTCATAGAATGTGTTATTTCAGTAGTGAATTTCCATAGATTTGAAGTCAGTCTTCTGAAACATGCTGTCAGGAAGCATTAGTTGCTGTTCCATGGAAGTTAAATATAAGCATAACATATTGTAGATGAGTAAAAGCACTTCTACAAGGCCAGACTCTTAAAGGATTTCTGTTTTATGGATATACTAAATGGATGGGCCAAGGTGATGGTGTTACTCAGGAATGCAAAAACCTGTAAGTAACCATTTCTTAATACTTCTTGTGTGTTGCTAGACCAGCATCTCAAGTTAGTGTTAATTTTGTGAGTGGAAGGGAGAGGTAAGGATTAAGCAGATGGATATGTAATGTTTAGCTATCATTTTCTTTCTTTCTGTTAGTGGTGGAAATGCGATTTCAGTCTGTTTTGAAAGTAAGTCTATCTAAAAAGGTGATAGGAAGTTTCTGTTGTGAGCAGCTGCATCAGGTCACAAGCAGTTAGCTTAGTTTCCCAACTTGTTTTAGGCTGTAGAGATGATATAGTCTCAACCACACTTACTGCTCCCACTGTGGCACTGACAGTGGTACAGCAACTTCTCTCCAAAGCAGGAGAGCAGAGGAGGAAAGGATGAATTGTTCTTTCTTGTTCATCCAGATTTGCTCTTCAGTAAATATACTTCTATTCCTCTCTAGTCAGGCTTATGAAATGTAAGTGTGCCCAAGCTTTAAATGAACTTTCCACTTATCACCTACAGGAAAGGAGAGGTGGGGCACAACAGATGGTGCTTTTCTGCAGTGCGCTTGTAATGCCCCAAGAGATCAGCTCAAGGACAGGATATTGTAAGGTTTGAGAACTTAGAACTGTTGAGAAAGAAGTAACACACATAACACAGCTCTCTTTTACTCCTCTGTCAAAATATTACTTGTTTGGCTTCCTGTAGGAAATAGTGCAATGTTTTATTTAAAGGAAATAAAATGAAATACAGAAAATGGATTTTATTAAAAGAAATGTCAAATAGCAGCATTGTAAATATTTTCACTGAGTTGGTAATGGCAATTTTGCTCAAAAAGTAAATTCAGTGTTGGTATAAGTAGGGTATGTGTATGTGTGTGTGCACATATGTACATAGACACATTTAGCAATAATTCTCAGAAATACCAGGAAGGTCAGGATAAACATAAACTATTTGATACAATTCTTTGTACATTTTGTACTTCACACAGAATCACCTGAATTCCTTACCTGATCTTTTAGTAACTGCTCTGTCTTTTTGTCCTTGCTTTTTCTTTCTTGCTTTTCTGCCTCACGTGCACTGCTGTTCTCCACTGTTCACTTGCTTCCTTGTCACGTGTGAAACCGGTGGGGACTCTGTATTGATAAACCTGAATTGACAAATACCCATGAGTTACAGATGAGGAAAAGAAAGACTTTTTGTTTTAATACTTTTCTTTCTGTCTTCCACAAAAACAGAGATAGAACAATTAGAGCCTTGGGGTCAAGTACTGAAGCAGTAAATTTGCAGCTATGAATAATGTCGTATTTTTATATTTCTAACCACTTAGATCCATGCACAGAATCTACTATATACCTTTTTTTTTCGCATAAAATGTGGCAACACAAACATGTAGAAATAATGTGTCTCTTACAACACAAAACATGTGGGCTCATGAGAAACAGAAACCACCAATGTTGAGCAAGTTGTCCCTTGTAAGCCCAAGCAACACCTTTAGAACAACCAGTCAGACATGTCACAGAATAGTTTAGCTGCAGCACTGATCTCTTTTCCTTTAGGCCTGATCTTGAAGTTTACAACAAGGTGCTTATCAGAGAAACCCCTGCAAGGTTCAGTGATGGTCACACAATTCTAATTGGGCTTGGAAAAATTATCCTTATATTGTAAATGGTAATTTTGTATGTTGCAGTTTTAAAGAGAGTTGTCTGTTCCTTTTCTGTTTTATCCCTCTTTGTTTTTTTTGTTTCTTTTTTTTTTTTGTTTGGTTTGGTTTGGTTTGGGGTTTTTTTTTGTTCTTGTTTTTGTTTTTGCCTTGCTCTGTTTGGGTTTTTTGGTTGATTGGTTGGGTGGGGGGTTTGGGATGCCTTTTAGTTTTGGTTTGGGCTTTTTAAATGTTTGTTTTTTTGTTTTGGGGTGTGTTCCCCCAACTTATATCTTGGCTTTTTCCAGTTCCTAACAATCCCTCTTCCATCTCCTGTGCCCATTCCCCCACCTTAGCTTTTGAATAATCATGCCTTTAGGCAAGAATTTGTAAATTAAAACTGTATTGACCCATGTTATGAACTTAACTATTACCAACATTCTCATTTCTAAGCTTCTGATGTCCTTAATTAAGTCCAGAATAAACACCTGTATGTGGAATATGAAGGTGCTTATTTGAAATGACACATTTTTGTCATACAAGTAGATATGAAAAATAATTAAAATTTTGGAGTGTATAACAGTGCCAAGGAATTTTAATTGTATTAAACTGTCAACTGTTGGGATACTGTTTCTAGAATTAAAAGCATATCTCTGAAATAATTTTTACATTCATGGGGAATTTATTTGCTTGAGGAGCACAACAGCTGTATTTGTTGGCCCTTTTCCAGGAGGATTTATGTCAGAATGAAGACAAAAAGCACAGAAATACTTAAACCAGCTTCCTTTAAACAGTTTTACCCTTTAATGCAAGGTGTCCTTGGGTGTCCAAATCTCAAGACTGCACAAACCTCTGCACAAGCATGACTGACAAGTGAGCCTGGACTGGCAGTTAGAGGCACCCAAATATTGTATGGTGGACAGAGTCCTAAATAAAGATGTAATTAGCCCCAAAAGATCAGACTTTGAGTTCACATGTCCCTTTGTCTCACTGCCAAACATCTTTACATCTAGTAAACAGAGTCATCAAAATTCACTTTTGGCAAGTTAGCTTGTGCGTCATTTATTGCAGTTCTGTGATTAGTCTCCTCTTCATACACTTTAACATGTAATAGGTGTTTCCTTAGAGCCTGCCACATTTTATTAAGGTATCCAGCTTTTCACAGGGAGGACATTAAATGAAAAGCATTCTTATTTACCTGGTAATTTATGCCATACACCAAATACCATTTTATCTCTGATTACTTAGCAGGAACCATCTGTCACATCCCCACCCCCACAGTGCTGAGGAAGGCAGAGACTGAAGGTGAAAAGTGTATTTATTTTTGACAACAAAGCCAGCTGTTGCCGTTATTTTCAGCTGTAAGGCAAACACGCTGCAAAAGGTGACTATCTGTTGTGGTTCCAGTGCACTGGGACCAACCATGTCTGTTGATGTCAGCAGACCCTTAAAATCGGGCACAAAATTGCTTTTTGGTTTATGTCAGGAGGGCATGTACAAATACAGCTCCAACTGGGAGCTGGAACGAGGAAGAAACTTTGGGCTTGCAAAGTTTGGGATGAATTCAAGTAAGAATCTCCCCCTTCTCCTGTCTTCCTTTAGCTAGAAAATTGTATCGCAAAAGAGATTCTTCTCTAATGATAACACAAGATTCTGAAATTATGCACAGCAGGTAGAAAGATCCAGCACAGAATTCAAAAAATGTTGCATATTCATATGCTGAAACCTTTTCCAGTGCTGACAGCTAACTATTCCAAGTGGAAAAGGTACAAGCTCTGCTGCTCATTCTGCCAATTTCCCTTCTTAAATCTCTGGCACTGTGTTTTGAGGGCTGTGTACTCTAATCTGTTATTCTTCCCATCATTCATCAAACTAAAAAAGATATTTACAGAGCCAAATCATTTTGACTTTGAATAGTATTGCAGAAAATAGGTATATTTTCAAATTTATGGGAAAGGAAAAAGAAAAGGGGGATTTCTTCACTAAACCCACATAATTCCCGTTACCTTCTTTCACATTCTACAAGGGGAGCTCTGTGCTAAGATGTAAATGTGCCTAGAGCATATTTCAGGACCACAATATAAACATTGGCGGCAAAGGGCACTTTATGCAAATGTGTTTCCTGAGTGATGGCTCTTCCTCCCTGATGATTCTGGCAAGACATAATAATTTGGGAAAATTGCCCTTCATCTCCTTTCTCCAGAGCATGTACATCCCCTTGCAAATAGGATTATGACAAAATAAAAGGTTCATTTAGGTGGGAGCTTCTTTTAAAATATGTTCCATATATCACTGCAGAAAATAGTAGAGAGAAAGCAGAGCTATAAATGCTGTCTCTTCAGCTTTCAGGAAGAGAAAACAGACCAACATGCCAAAGCCTATATTGCACTCATTCTCCTTTTGCAGCCCAGCTGTCAGTCCTGGTACCATTATCAAGAAAAGAATTTACGTTAAGTCTTTGCTTCAATCAGTTTCCATGGTAACCTGGTTCTGTTTTAAAACCTTTACATAAAAATGGCTTGGTTAAATGCTAATGAGCTGGTGTGCTTGCCCATACCTGAACTACACCTTTCCCATTGCTCAAACATAATCAGAAAGGGGAGTCACTCCATCTGGCCTAGGTCTTCAGCTTCCACAACAGTTTCACTAACCAAGCTGGCCCAGACTGCCATCTGGAAATCTCAGAGATGTAGAGGGTTCAGGATACTGGCTAGTGTTTACACATTACATGCTGTGAAGCAGAGTCAGGCATGTTGGGGGCTGGAGTCTCGAGTTCACTAGGGAAGGATCCCTCTGCATTTTCAGTACCTACAGTGGTGCTGGAAGCTCCAAGAACCGTGGCATCCTTGAAGATAAGAACCAGAAGTGGCAGGCTGTCTCCCTTTTCTCAAAGATAGCCCTTCAGGCCAGATCACGGGCAAAAAAAGTTCAGAAAAAAAATCAAATGAAAGTTTTAATTGATTCTAAGAGTATTGTGACAATGGCTCACCACTGTAGATTATGTATTTTTTTATCAAACCTTTAGTTATTCCTTATCCTAGTTTCAAGCTCATCTCTTGCACTCATAATTTCTGATTCTCTTTTTTGTAATTCTGATTATACCATCTCAGATATTATAGAGGAGAAAAATCAACATTCTTTTTTTATGTAACTTAAATGCTTCAGTAATACCACAAGTTTCAATTACAGGAAAACCTTAGAAGAACTTCTCGTGTGTGTCTGTTAGAGCTGTTCACTGATTACTCTGAAAACCTGCTGCATTTCAAAGAAGATGACACTTCATTGTGATATCAGATGTTCTTAAAGTTCTGTACTAGACCTGCTCTTGTTGCATTGGATAGCTTAATGTTTCTATAGGAATTTTTGTTCCATTAGAGGCACTGATAGAATCTATGAAAAACAATTTTGCATGTCTGTATCTTCCAGGCAGGTATTTAAAGAGCTGCTGAATGTAGGTATACACCAGTTAGTTTACATTTGAGTTTGTCCAAAGACTTGGTAAAGATTTCAGGTTTCGGCATGGGACTACATAATATTTTCCCACAGTAAGTGGTTGCCCGGTTGGTCTGTATTAAGCATCTTAAATAACAGAAACAGGTCCATAGTTTGGATAGCGTGAGATGCCAATGCCTTGTCCTTAGCAATACACAGAAGGGCTCAGTGATGTTTCACACCTCATTTCTGAATGCTGTTACTCCACAAGGCGTATGCAGCCTTACATGGGTTTGTTTTGTATAGACTCAGCTTGGTCATCTACTGATTCCTCTAGATAATGTGATCTCCCTGAAATCTACTTGCCATTTAAAGAAAGAATCAAACAAAGAAAGAGGTATTATCCTTGTCTCAAACCAAATAATATGGGTGTATTAGAATTTTGATTTAAACCTACATCATTCCTCCCAAAACAACTTGAAAAAACAAGCTTTCAAATGCATTTTTCCCAACTCTTATTTTTAACCAACAGTTTAATTTACTCCTTATGTCCTAGCACAGTCCTAGAGTCATTAATTTCTGAGGGAAGGGCATTGTCAAATCAGGGTATCATAAATCTACTGAATTCCTTTCATCAGTCATGGCAGTAACGTCTTCACAGTACTCCTGTGTGTCAGTAAAGCATGACCTTCTCTGACTGATCTGTGCAGGTTATGCTTAATTGAACTGTGCTTTTCCAGTGAGCATTTTAACTTTCACACAATGATTTTTCAATAGCTGACGTCCAAACAACCAGTCTCTGTTTTCTGGGTGAAAGAATAAATAGCATCTGATGCTTTGTCAATTGAAAAATAGGAGGTGCTTATTTTTAATCCTTTAAATGTCTTTTAACTCAATTGAACAATATGCTTACAATTTCCATGGGTTTTTTATTCCTTTTCTAATAGTTTCTGTTAAAAAGAGGACTGATTGTGCACCTCTTTACTCTTACAGCATTATCAATCCCATCCTGATGCTAATCAGTGCTCCAGAAATACTGTAACTTGATGTGAAAACTGGTCACACTAGTTGGCTGCTGGAGATGGGAAATTCCTTTTTAGACATGGCTTTAATACAGTTCTTACTATATTTAATTAATCTGGTAATTACTGTGTAGTGCAACAGGGTATATTTTCTTTTGCCCTGAATATTGTTCACATGTATAGCAGATCAATTGCTTACTGCAAAACTATCTTAAATGTATTATTTAGTATTTCAGCCTCTGATTAAAAGTTACTGTTAAATTAAGAGGGTCTTAATTTTTAGCTCATTATGCTGACTTACACTTTAGAAAAACCTCCTTGCTTGGTTATTTTTTTATTTTGAAATATCTTTTATCATCTCATATTAATTATCAAGTTTTTGAGAATACCACTACCTATTACTAATTACTAATTACTAATTACTAATTGCTTGCCGGTAGAAATTCCAAATAGTTAATCTCTGTGCCTTAAAAAATGATATGAATTTTCCCCTGCTTTATGACAGACCTCATGTGCTGCTCTACACAATATTTTTTTTTCATTTTGCACACAATTAGTAAGATTTTACTTGATACTCATTTTCCCCCTCACTGTGCTTTCTAAATATATATATAGTAATTTGAAGCTAGTTATACTGTGATAAAAGTAGAACAACTGTTTGGATAAAGTAATTAAAGCTAAATTATTTATGGGTCCATGAACCTTTGTGTTACAAATCTCAGACACCTCTGCTCATGAAGGCTGAATGGGCTCTGTATAAACAAGTATATAAACTGAGAATTAGTCTGGTAAGAAGCTGACAGTGCCTGTATTTCCAGTTTGCTGCCATCTGTGGTGCATGCTTTTGAGCTGAAAGAAGTGGGCAATGGTGAGATGAACCTCAGCCTCCCTCCTTTATTTTCCTGGTTCCTTTGGGCCTCTTATGTTCTACATGATGCATCCTCCAAACTTCCACATTATGTCCTAAACTTACTTTCAGGATCTCGATCTCGATCTCTCTCTCTCTCTCTCTCTCTCTCTCTCTCTCTCTCTCTCTCTCTCTTTTTATTTCCCTTATGCAAAGGGAGGGAGGAAAGAGAGAGAGAGGAAGAAGGAAAGACAGAAAGAAAGAAAAAAAGAAAATGAAAGAAAGATCATGGTTGAATTATGGGGGGGGGTTTCCCCTCTTAGGTTTGTTTTTCATTTCTGTGAATATTACATTGGGAATTTTAGTCAGGTTTTTTGTGTGTCAGATGCCTAGGTGGTATAAATTAGCTACACTGACTTCACTGATGGAGTATGGATTTGTATCCCCATGGAATGGAGAGCATGGAACACAGTATAGCATGAAACCTTTCTCATTTAGCAGAGATTGTCTGTCTTCATGAGAATTTCCAGGTACTCAGTATCTTGGACTAAGGAATCAACACTTAGTGGGAGCTTTACCACTAACTTCTCTGGAGCTAATGGGGAATATTCACACTACTCAACTTTAGCCTACTAGCTCCGATCAGATGATTACACAGAAATTTAGAAAAGTTGATTTTTTTTTTTTGTGGTCCAAGACCTTATTTAACAAGAAAGAAAGAACTTTATTCAGTTAAGCTCTTTTTTGAAATTCAAATTATGTTGATACCTTAGGGAAAAGACTACGCAGAGGCCAACAAGGTTTGTGTGAGCTCCAGATGATTAACCTACTTTATACTGCTCTCACCATGCTGCACTGGTTAATCATTATCTTTTAGCAGTGTCTTTAACAATTAGATAAAACAGCATTTATCTCTTTTCTATGTTTAGAGGACCTTACACAAACTAATCTTATTTTCCTTTGTTTTCCATCATGCTTGGCATATGATGGAACATGTATAGTAGAGTTAATGTAAGAAAAAACCCCCAACTTTATCCTTGACTAAATTCAGATGAGTTAATGCTTTACTGTCCCTCCAGGCTCAGTGTCCATTACTCTTGAATGAAATACTGTGAGTGTCTAACTAGCCATGAGCAAATTTTAAAATTCAGTCAGGCATTTTCTCACTCAGAATCTGCTTTATCAGCTGACTTCTTTCCTGAGGCATTAGACAACAACTGGGAAGTCCAGTAAAAAGAAGACTATTTGGAGTATTCTGTCCAGAATAAAAGTTGTTGTGGTAGTTTTGTGAGACAGCGCTGAGTATGTGTGATGGTTTGATGGTGTATTTCAGCTCATAAACCATTTCTACTAAAGGAAGGAGAGCTATGGGGTTGTCAGGTACTATAGATGGGCTTTCTAATGGTGAATATGTATCTTGGGGGTGGGGAAGAAGAGTTTTTCAGGTTTGTTTTCAGGCCCACCAGCTGCAACCCTTCAGCCACAGCACAACTAGAGATATCCCCCGAGTTCAGGGATATAAACTTTGGTCTTCAGCTTTTCAAGACAGTATTTCAGAATGTTTTCAATAACTGGTTTTCCAATGATTTTTTCAAATGACATGGGAATTTGCAATGGCCAATAACTAAGGGATATATTCATGATGGCAAAGACTGGTTAATTCTGGAGACCTTTTATTTATGAGAATCCCACCACACTTAAGAAAAGAATTATGTATTAGTAGTATTTATTAAAAAAAAAAGTCACATGCACAGTTCATACATAATATTCTTTTTTAAACCACTTCTTCTAATTCAAGGAATTCAGTGCCACGTTTTAACATTTCCCAAGCCCGTATGTTTCAGAAACTACGTATTTAAGTATCTCTTTCCCAGAACTGTAATAATAGAGAATTTCATTATCAGCTTTTAAGAGTTTAAATTATTGCTGCAGAAACTGATATATTAGAGTGCACAAAGGAGAAGAGGGAATACTTTCCTTTCCTAGCATATTTCCAGTGCATATTACATGATTTATATGGAGAACAATCACATAAATGAACTGTGTTTTTCTGTTTGAAAAGAAATACAGCTAGATTTATATCCAAATTAAGAAAGTGTTATCAAAGTAAAATAAAAAATTCTCACCAGCAAAACCCCTACATGAATACTAAGCACATACTGTATATTCTCCAGGTAAGTAATTTGTATTTGAAAAGGTGAAAAGGTAAAAAGGTGGAGTTTTTCTGAAAGAAACTGTGAGAAGCTGCTGTAAGTTCTTGAAGAGACAAAAATGATCTTCTAATGTGCTCTACTCTGATTTTATTTTTTCTTTAATTTCTACACAGGCTATGTACTGAGAAAAATTTTCTTTTTAATCCATCAAATCTACTTCATTTTACTTGGATTTTATTTCACAATCCTGCTAGGTCTCATCCATGTAGTACAGATTCAACTCTTCCACCTCCCACACGGTTCCATGTCCCTTGGCCATGCTGGTAGCATGTCATGTACTTGGCTGGGCAGCTCCACTCCTGATCCTAGACCACACATGGCTGAGGCAGTGGATCACTAGATGGGCCAGCCAGTGCTGCCTGCATTATATTGCCTGGGACAGAACAGAGGCACCAGCATTGCATTTCCATGGGAAATTTGTTGCCAGCTGTGAAGGGCTTGGTTTGTGCCACCACTCTTAGAGCCGTGAATTCTCTCCCCTCAGAAAGCTGTTATTCCCCCGCTGTCACTAACTCCACTGGTCAGATTTGCCAAAGAAAGATCACTGTGCTGGATTTGAGTACAGGCTTTTAAGCCATGCCAATAGTGTTTTAAAATTACATGCTTACTATTTAACATTGAAAATAATGTAAAACTATCTCTGCACTAGCTATTGCATTTTTATCCTGCCCATGACCTCAAGTCCTTCTGTGTACTCCGAACTGCAGTTGAAGTGCAATTACTTTTGACAACTCAAACACTGACTGTGTCTCTGCTGCAGAAAACAACTTAATGTAGGATAAGAATCTATGTGGGAGCCCTTAATGCAGGTGGTCACCTCACACTGAGCTTGCCTAAACTCCTGCCTTTGGCTTGGCAAACTGATGCTTTGCTTGGGTATGTTTATGCAAGCTGCAGCCTACTTTTAACCACCTTGTAGACATCACCTCAACAGTAAATTTTTAAAGACAGAGTAACAGGTCAAAATTTGAGAATCTGCATGGTAATGTTTCTGTTGTGCTCCAGATGCTACCAGGACACTCCCTGACAGGCATAAAAAACACTATCTCAGTGTATGCAGCTTATCAGCTTTTTGTTACTACAAATGTTTAATTGATAGCAAAATATTTTAATGACAACTAGAAAAAAAACCAAAACAAGAATTTGATTTAAAACATAATTCAAACAAAGTCATTATCAGACTCTTTCTGACATGGTTTAGAATTGAGAAAGAAATGTAAACAGACATAATTACTATATAGTACTAAATATTAAAACAGAGAACATGCTGTAGCATCATTCATAATGTACTGCATAATGACTGGAAGGGGTAATTGGCACTGGCTGTGACTTTAGTTCATTGCTAGCCTCAGCCACTACTGTCTAAAGTTGCAGTTTATGCTGAATGCTGACTCTTCTGTCTGTGGAGAAACTTTCTATTGCCTCTAATTAAACTGGATAATGCAATTCATGAACTGTTTCTGGATCAGTGCTCTCCTTACTTTAATGGAAATCAATGAAAAATAAGTAGGCTTCTGCAGGAGGAAATAAAAGCACAAACTCAATCTCAGAAAAACAGCCCATGAAGATTTGTCAAACGCAGAGCACATTGGTGACGTGCAGCCTTTCCCAGGCTTAATGCACAGTGCTTGCCTTGGAGATGGTAATGGCCACATGGTACTATTTCATGCTACTTCAAAATGAGTTATCAAATCCTGCTGCTGGTACACAGCCAAATATGCCAGAGTTTTGAAAGAAGTTATCAAATCTCGGCACTAGTGCACCACCAACCAGGGGGTTTGCAATAGAGCGCCATGGAATGACCAAAACAAATCTTTGTAAGAGGGAAACCAGAACACTCTTGTGACTGCAATTACATCATAAAAGGCTGCAGTTTTCTCAGTGCAACAGATCCACTACCTCTAGAAGCCTCTTCTCCAACATGTTTTGCTACTTAGGCTTCCCCTGCAAACTAGAAGATAGAATGATTCCTACTAAGAAACAGAAATGCAGCACCAAATGAGTCTCCCAGCCCTTCTCCAGTTTGTTTCCCTTTGCCTGTGCAGAGGGACCTTTAAATGATTTTTGTTTCTTCTGTGGCCTAAAGCATTCTTCGTTTAACGCAGGGAATAGCTCCCTGTATTAATGTGGAGAGACATCACTTGGGTACTAGTGCGTGATGTGCTGCTCTTAGAGGAAGCCAAGTGGGATTTTGGACAGTAAAGCAGAAATTGGTTTGCCTTCCTAGTTTCAACAATGTACCTATTCAGATGTAAGTCTCTTTCTTATTTGTTGACAGAGGGTGTGTAGGTCTCTTATAACTATTGTCACGTGGTGCAATAAAGGTGGTTTCCAGTTTCCAACGTGAAATAATTTGGAGGAAAACATCAATAGGTTTTGATGTGAGCCAACATTTCCACAACCTTGTATTTGCTATGATGAGACAACTTTGTTGTCTGGGAAGCCAGAAGAGACCAAACTTTATGACACTCTTCCAAATCTGTACTGAAAAAAGATTTCCCAAATCTGTCTAAATTTTAATTTTAAAATTCTAGTTTTTAAAATTCTGCAAGAATCTTTCATAAATAGGTTCTGAATGTTTCTATCTCTGTGACTCATTTAATGCGTGCACTTGATAACTATCTAGGATGTTTAATGGTAATACTTAGGTTTATATGGAGACTGGCAGCAAAAGGCTTTCAGTCCTGCAGGGACAACAAGGTGGATGACAACAGTTGTGCCAACTGTGCAAGAATGATGCCCATCACTGGGAGGGGCTGGCAGGGAAGATGACCAGGCGTCCATCTTTAGCTACAAAGCCCAGGCAGAGGACTTTAAAGAACTACTTATCATCAGGTCTCAGATTCTCTATTTCTCTTCTGTTCACTTTTTGCTGCCCTCAATGAAATCCAAACTTCAAGCCATTAAATCAAAGGCACAATTTTTTTTCCCATGATGTGAAATGAATTCTTCCAAACATGGATTGTCTAGAAGGAAAAAAAAAAGTCCACATTATCTGTAAAAATGTTAAAAATAGTGAGTTGTCCCTAGTATTTTATATGATACAACACATACTTCCTTGGTAGTTTTGAAATTTTCATTTTGTAATAACTGAGATTTCATCTGCTTGAGTTAGCTCATGTCTCTTCTGTGTAGTAGTAGTATTTGTTGCTATCTAAGAACTCCCTTCCAAGAGGAAGGAGCTACTGTTTAGTGTTGAAAAGTAGCGAATTAAGGAATTCCCATGAAAAGCTTTTTTTAATTATGATGACAGGATGCAGATGAAACAATAACAAAAGGATTTCTTTTTTGAGGCTAAGACTTGCCTTGCATGGAGAACTGCATTGGAGTATGCCTAAAATAGCTGTCTGTGATTCTGTGTCTGCCTGAGGTTGCCAGCAGTTCACCTGAAGTGAGAGGCTTTCCAGTGTTTCTCTCAGCACGTTATCTAACAATTTATTTAGAGTCTAGGCTCAACAGTCATGATCTATCTTAGTTGAGTCACCTCCAAATGATCCTTTAAATATTTCTAACATAAAATGTTTAAACATGATAAATGCAAGCGAAATCCTGTAAAATTAAAAAAGGCATTAGAGCTAGACTACAGATTCCTTAACTGTGTAACTCATTTTCCCCAGATGAAGTGAGGAAGTACTTAGTATACCTCAATATCAGACTGAAAGTTCCCTGAAGTTATTCACCTTTGAGTGAAAAAAACCCTCAAAATAACAAAAGATATTTGAATTCTAAAGTGGCTGCTGCTTTTAAGTGGCTTTATTCTATTGCAATAAATTCCTGAAGCCATGCATAATATAAATGCCTGAACCCTTACTCATCTCTGCTCTTGTATTTGGCATCCTCCTACCAGAAATAATTACAGCCATCTCAAATTCTGCATCTTAATATGACTACATAATTTCCATGTACGTTTTACCTTCCAGGAGTCTGTTTATGATCTTCAAAGCCATTTCATCTTAAAAGATCCTGGATCTTTGATCATATGGTTTCAAAATGTATCCTATCATACCAGTAAAAGGAAATTAACATTTAGAGGACACCTTCAGGTAATTCAGAATCCTAAAACAATAGAATCATAATTACTTGAAGAAATACAGATTAAAACAGGGATCTAGTCCTCTTTTTTCCCATTAAGGGAAGATTTTGCAAAGAAAAGAGCCCTTTTTGAGATTTCACGTGTATCAATAAACCATGTCATGTCATCTTTCTGTGCTGGCACAAAGAGATCGCAGATTTGGGAGAATCAAAAAGAAATCAAGGACATTCTTGCAGATAATCTCAACTATGTCTTTTGTACATACTTGGAATTCTCTTTTTATTCTGCCTGTAAGTCTGAACAAGATTTCTGTGGCTAAGGAAAAACTCAGTGAAAAAATAACAAAAAAGGGGAATATGCTGTATGTCATTCCCATTGTACCCTCTGCCCATGCCTTTATCTTTGTTCCCTGGATCCACAGAGTGTTGTGGCCCACAAGGAAATTTCCTTCTATGACAAAAGTTTTATGCCAAGAAAGAGACAGGGCATATCTGTGGTGGCAGCTTGCTTTCCTCTGGTCAGGTATTTCCTCCTCTCACAAAGCACAGATGTGTGCAGGAAGAGGGAGCGAAACGCTCTGTGGGACTGAGCGTGGCCACATCAGTGCACTCTGCAGCAACAAGGTAACCAAAACACGGGCACCTCCATTGCAACTAATAAAATCACACTACTGCTTCAAAAGCTAGAAGAAATCATAGTAAAAGGATATCCATAGTTGCTGATTTGTCCCTGTATTTCTTATAAAAATTATATTGTCCTGTTCCCTGAAACTCATTAAGGTACAAACTATTCACAAGTTGTGAAGGAAAGTAGTTTTATTTATGATCCTTCACTGACCATTCACACTAGGCTGTTGAAAGGAGTTTTGTTTATGGTCTTTCACTGTTTTTTCAATCTACCATGTACCAGACAATTTATCATAAAATTGTAATGAACTCATGATTCAGTGCCATTAACAGCTGCACAAACAACACAAACTGTAGATCTGCAGTTTCTAAAATTCAATTTTACTTTCAAGTCACAGAATATCTTGAGTTTAGACTGTAAGTCATCCTTACAAAGGCTATTTCATTTTTGTGCAGTATCTGTAGCTGATTACATTCTAACATTAAAAATATGAGACACTTCTGAAATATTTTCAAACTTGATGCCTCAGTGATTTATGCAATTATACAAGCAAGTACTAAAAAAAAGGCTTTGGTTTGCAATGTTGATTCTTGGGGACACAAAAAAGTTCCATCTCTCTAAACTCATTTAACCAAAACTGTACTATCTATATACGCATCTAGGTAAGAATGGGAGGAATACTTATTCTCTTTTGTACTGCTGGACAGTACTAAAATTTATTCTATGTTCATGCTAGCAGAGACAAAAAGACCTTAAGCACTGTTTTGCAATTCAAATTTATTTCTCCCTACCTCAACATTTGAATTAGTGTACTTTTATCTCAACTATTCATTTTGTTTCTATGATACACTAAAACCAAAAACTCAAGTTTAACCAGTCCTAAAGTTTTTTTGTGAACTACAACCAAATGCTACAACTACTTTCACAAAATCAGAGGATAAAAAAGGACATCACTTCAAAAGGTAGAGAGTAGCACTGGTAACTGTTTTAGATAAAATTGTAAAATGAAATGACACCTGATGAAATGACTATAGAGAAATAATGAGAATCCTTGTAGGATTTAAAAAAAACACATTTCATGCCCTTTAATTTGTAAACAATAATTCTATGAAAACAATGTGATTGGGGTTTTTTGTCTGAACAATCAGATAGCTTGTTTTTAATGCATAATTTTTGGATAAGGAGTGCTAAGGGTAATACTTTTTGAAATACTACATGTGAGTGCCACAGAACCCATTTGAAAGAGCTGCTCCTTGTGATCTTACACCTCCAGTAGGATACAGCAATTTCAGCTCTCTTGCTCTGTCAGAAATGCCATTTGTCTCAGAGATTATACAGCAGTACCTTTCTTTTTAAGCTTGTTAGCACCAAGTATCCTTCAACACACAGGGGATGGTATTTAACACTTTCCCTCTTACCATGAATTAAACCCACTTCCTGAAAAGGGAATTACTTTGTCACAGATAATTCATAATAGATACACTATTTTAATTGAAAAATATGGTAATTTGCAGCACAGAATTACCAGCACCATCAAATATTTCCTGTAAGGATAACTACAATCTTCAAATTAGGAATACATATTTGCTAACAACTCAAAAAACTTATATTTAAATATGTAAAGGAAGATTAATTAGAAGAAACTTTTATCATAGTTTAATGAGAGGAATAAGAAGTTTCCTTTAATGTAAAAGAAAATCCAGTGTGAAAGTACAATTGTGAAGTCTGTGCACAAACACTGCTACAATAATATTTCTAGATATTTCCAGTAACTCACTTTATCTCTTTTTCTAAACTTGGCAACTAATTGCTTTGATAGACACTCTCTTATAATTTGTTCTTTGTCAAAGACTCACAAAACCTACTTTGAATTTTCTCCTAAAGACGAAACCTACCTCTTTTTCCTGATATAATCAGTACCAAAAAAGTATACTTTACAAATATTTTTAGTTCGCGACTTGGAATTTCTTCAGCATTGTTACTTGACAGTGGATCCTACCATTAGAAGCAAGTGCTGAGCAGAACACAACTGCATGCTAAAGGAATCCACTTTGAAGAAATGAAAGCACCTCCCCAAAGTAACAAAACTGGCTAAGACTTGTCCATCTCACCACATAAACTGGTGTTGCACAGATACTCACCAAGAGCTTATGAACAGACCAAAGCTACTTGATTGGCATCTTTCGAACCGGGTGAGCGAGGTACCCAGCCCAGCCCACCCGTCTGCTTCTGTCAGTCACCTTCCACTGTGGATGAGCCATTTCCTAAGTGACATAGAAAAGGGTGTCTTGGGTTACCATTCCTGCATCTGCAGGAAAATGCTGCAGAAATTGTTTTGGGGACTCCTTTGGACCAACAGATTGTTAATTAACAAATTTAAGCACTAATACAGTGTCTATGAAGTGCCTTACGCACAGTTCTTGGGAGTCTCCAGGACAGTTTGAAATTCCCACTTGTAGATCTGCCACAATTAGTCAAATGCTTTGCTGTGAAAACAGTCGATGTTCAGTCAGTCCCCATGCCTTTTGCTGGGCTAATTTCTATAGAGACTAGCAGGGAAGTTCCTGGACCAGTGCTGGAATTTGTATTCTAAGGCAGGTGTCTGACTGGGACATACTGAATGTTAGGGGTGATAAGGGTGCGTGTACACCAGGATTTTGGTAATATAAACTAAGTGCAAGGCTTACAAAAGGCTCTATTTGCTGTCCCTATAGGAAAGAAAGACAAACTGAGAACTGACAGTTTCTACTGAGACTGGCCACAAATTTGAGTCTGTGGTAGTCACCTCACTTTCCTTATTCCTATGGTAGCACCGTTTAACACCCTTCCAAAGCCTTACTTCAGTATTCTCTCTTAACAGTACTCAGTACAACATACAGTTAATCTGGTAAGAGTGCTGCTAGCAGAGTCTGCAAGATCACAAAACTGATAAACAATACAGCAAGGAAAGAATTAACTTTTTCCCCACAACACATTTAGTAGCTTAAATTCCACAGAACACACACAGACAATATTTTTATTCCCCATCTCATGTTGATAAATGTAGGAAAAAATTAGGAACTTGATCCAGTATCAGATGAAATTAAGGCTGTCCTTTGCAGTCTTCCTTTTTCTTTTACTCTCTATTCTCAAATAGACAAAATGCTTGCAGCTAAAAATCAAATTGGAGCTGTGAAATGTAACTTTACAGTGAATCGTATTAGAAAGTTAAAGGTTATAAACAGGTCATTGTAATCTTGTTATCCAGGCACTTATTCCCTTACTCTTCAGTTCTAAGTATTGGGTGTAGCTATCTGGCCTGCTTTTTTTCAGTTTTCCCTTTTGTCTATTTTACTGCAATACTGAGAATAACCACTGCGTTTTGTTCAGAATGTATTTTTGGTGAGGTAATTCTGTTTAGTCTTGCTAGATATGACTTGTCTTCCTTCATGCTTTTGATGGGCAAATATGATTCTTTTGGACATTTTTATTAATTCAACACACTTTTCTTGAGATAAAATGATATCTGTCAACAGTAGCTTTCCTGCACTGCCCTTTACCCTTCAGGCATATTAGCAGCAGGACATGTTGGGTTCTCATGTGCTTCCCATATCAGTCTGCTCTTCCACTGCATCATTATATTAACTTGTGTGTATGTGTTGGTCTTTAGCTGTGTCTGTGTAATGTTCTTAAGGTATACTACTGCTTTAAGGGTGAGCAAAATATAGCTTTCCATAATGCACTGAATCCATTTTCACAAGCCTTAGCAGAGTATTATTTTGCCCAAGATTTCTTACATCTCACTGTGTTTTTCTGTTAGGAAAGAACCCATCACTAGAGCAACTAGATTTCAAATAATAACATTTTAGCTAAGAAGCCTTTTATTATTCTGAGTTCCAGCTGTGTTGTATTCTATTTTTATTGGACAGCAAGAATAACTAGTTGTTAATTGCATCCTTCTCTTTTGATCCCTATTGTTTTTGAAATTTTTGGGCAAGTTCAATAGCAAAGAGGAGAAATAACATGGGAAAAATTAAAAGGTTGTAGCAGAAAAGAAACAAAAAAAAATTGAAAAGAAAAAACTACAGGAAAATAGAGCTTACTGCTCTTTTCTTGATATTTTTGCATGAAATCTCATAGACAGAGCATGACTGTCTCCCCTTTCATTCCTGTATCACACCTTCTGCAGTGAGGTACCAATACCATATATTTGTAGCACAGGGCCAGTCCTGCACCAGGATCCCACATGCCTGAGCCAGCTTTTCTGTGATCTGTCAGTCACACGGGGCAAGGCAGAGTCACAGTCCTTCTGATTCACAGGACTGAATGCCTGCATTCAGCATGGGTGAAAGCCAACAGATGCCCACTCCTGTGGCAAAAGCCAGTGTTGAAATTCAGTGCACTGAAGAAAGCTGAGAATTCAGCTCTTCTGTAAGGTCACAAAGTCCCCAAGTAGGGATTATGCCTCACTGTGTTTGGGGCAGGGCGGTCCCGTGGTGTAAAGGAGAGCACTCCAGACTCCGAATCCCAAGGACCTGAGTTCGAGTCTCAGTGGGGCCCCTGGCAGTAAATGCCTCCCTGCCATCCAGTCCCGTCAGATCTTGGATGCTCAGCAGGGTCAGCCCCGGTTAGTACCAGGTGCTGTGACAGTCCCGAGGACTTCACTGTCACTGTCCAAGCTCACTCGGCCGTGGCAGATGGACCTCAGGACTTAAACAGTGGGGCCAGTTCTGCGCACACTGAGCCTCACCTAAAGCATCCACTGCGCAGGCTGGAAGGGCACACCCATGTGGGGAGAGCCCTGCCCAAATCTGCGTTCGCGAAGTCTGGCCATACATATATATGTTTGCAGCAGGAGTTTCACGTGCACTCTTGGCTCCATTTAATTTCCATATGGGATCACCCTCTTACTGCATTCATTTGTAGCAGATGCCTGATACTGAATGTTTTGGGAGCCTCACCTGAAAACATTTCCTCAGGCTCATTCTGCTATCTGAAGTGAAAAGCAAGCAGCATTGTGTGCATCTGAAGATGCCTGTGCTGGCTGCAATGCAGAGCATTTCACCTCCCCATGATCAGGCTCTGAGTGCATTGAGAAGAACAGCTGGGCAGTTAAGAGAGGCTTTTCTGACTGTTGCTTCTCTTTGTCACATTCCTAGCTGGACAGATGGCAACCATGTTGTCAGTCTCAGCAGATTCAACCAGGACTTCAGTATGCAGGGGAACTGAACTACCTCCATTTGCCTTAGAATTAATTCCTCCAGCCCGAGATTTAGGCATGCTGTAGAGTGTGGGGGTTCCTTCAGTGCATAAACAGCACACTGCTATCAGAGTGCCTTCTAAAGAACAGAAAATTCATCAGGGAGAAAAAGAAAATATTGACGTGTTTAGATTTCCACAGACATGCAGCTCATAATTCCCATGGATTTGGGGGATTTTTAAAATCACAAAATACAGTAATTTCTGCATTCTGCAAATGGCTGGGGGAGACATGTTCAAGATTGCTGGAAACTACAGTTTGCTGAGGTTTTGCTTCTGTAATGAAGTCAAAGCTGTTGGTATTTTCCAGTGTTCAGAATCTTTCTACAGATTCTGGGGATAATTTGTTTTCTGCCATTACAATGGTGGGATACTTGGCTCTCGGTTTCCTTTCATTTCTTCAGTTGTACAGGTAGCTCAGTGTGTTGCCTCTCTTTTCTTTGCTCTTTCTTATTTATTTTCTCTTTTGTGATTCATGTTGCACAGTATTCTGGTGGAGATGCGAATTTCCATTTGTTCTGTCATGTGAAGACTGACTGTACTATCTTTCTTTGTTCACTCCTCCTACTCATTCATCCCCAAATTGCTGATATTTGAATGTATTCAGATATCTTCTTGTCTAAAGCCTCAATAAAAATGCATTATATTTAGTTGATAAGGCCAGTCATTAACTCTAGTTTGAACTGCAGCTTAACTACATTAAACACTAAGATAAATTTTAAGGAAAGAGTTTTTGAGGTCCAAAATAAAAAACAAAGCCTTCTTCATTTTCTCATAGAATGAATCCTTATCCCATCCAAAATAAGCTGGGTTTAATAAAAGTATTTTTCTATCAATAAAGTCAAAAGTATATTGACCCTTTTTATGACATATTAAAAAATTTCATTCAGAAAAGCTGTTTCAAAGAATACACGGTGGGGTTTTGGTCGTATTTGAAGTGTCATACTAGAACATATTCCTAGCTGAAACAGTTAAATCATAAACTCTAATTTCAAGAAGCATCTCTTTTGTTTTATAAACAATATTTTGCAAGTATTTATTCTTTGACAGATTTTGATTATTATGAGAATATAATTTCTTCCTGAAAAGACATTTTGACAGAAATCTTTAATCAGCTCTGTTGGGAACCCAAATGATTAAGATGTTGCTTAACACACCAGTAAGCAAGACCAGCACTCCCAGGCTCAGAGCCTGTATCAAGAGGACAGAAAATATCCTCACTGAGACAAGGACAATTTCTTTAGCATTCTCTTTTACTTTTCTCTACCATTGAGGCTCTGCAGGTAACTGTGTCAAAAAGAAACTTCAGAAGTATTTTTTGGACTTACACTGTCAAAGAGATGGCAGACTGTGTCACAACCTTCTAACCAGGTCATCTTTACAGCTGCTTACACCAGGCTGCCAGCTGGTAAAAGCTGTTTTTCTCATGTTGTCTCCAGGAAACAAAAAATCAGAACAAGATATTTTCCTCTCCCAATTAAAAATAATTTAAAAAAAAATTAAAAATGGAGGCTACTGAATTACATGCAGATATATACATAATTTTACACTTATTACTTGATTGTTTTCCTTTTATGATTTTTTCAATGTTATACTGTAAATAAGATTTTATGTTATTATGATTGACTAAATTAAGTATTTGGGTAATTTTGGAACAACTTATAAATTGTGTAAGGGCTGTGTATAATTTTGATGCTTATTTCAACTACTGAATTGGCAGAAGGGTTGTGTTTCACTATGGGACTTGGACTTTTCAGGAGAGTTTACCATAGCAAGCAACCTCACTATCCTCTTAATGCTTGGGTATTTCCATTTTCTTAGCAGTATTGTAAACTCTGTAAAAGAATCAAGCACCTCTGTGTCTTTACAATGCTGTGCCATGGCTTCACCAAGGCAACCCAGTATTGAACTGTATTCTCAGCTACCTCTTCAAAATGTGACATTTCCTTCAACAGAGCTCAGTTCAGTTAAGGAGAAAAACTACTCATCCATAGCATACCAGGAAGCTTCTACACAACCATAATGATGCCAGCAGAGAGAGACTTAATTGCACATGCCTAGGCATTTTCTGTCTTTGTAGCAATAGTTTACATCTAGTTTGAAGCAAACCATTATAACATACTACTGGGATTAGTGCCTTGAAATTATTTTGATATGAAGACAGAATAAGTCACCTATTAGAATTTACTCTTCCCTAAATAAATGTGAAGTACTTTCATGTTGGGCTACTTGGCAAATGAGGACCCATGTTCCATCAAAGAATCATTAAAAAAAATAATAATTGTGTTCAAAGTGTGAGCTCATGGTATTTTGAACACTGCACAGCATGTTTTCAAGTTTTCTCTTTCATCCTGTCCTCCAGGTTTTGATACATTATTTATTGAGAAAATTCTCATTTCAGTAATGTTGGAATTCAGAGTGTGTTTTCTGCCTTGTTCTTGCTGCTGCAGCATCATAATAAAAGATGGACTCAAGCTTTTAAGGAAGTTGAACTGAAATTGCAGCATTAATAAACAAGCTCTGCACAAGCAGCAGTCTCCCATAAACAGCAGGATTCTGCTACTGCTTCAGGTTTAGTCTTCCAGCTCTGAGTGGTCAGGCTTTGGGAAAGCTCGTGAGGACGTTGAAGACCACAATGAGGTCTGCCCTCAGTCTCCTCTTCTCCAGGCTGAACAAACCGAGTGATCTCAGCTGTTCCTCACAAGGTTTTCCCTCTAGACCCATCACCATCCTCGTTGCCCTCCACTGAATGCTCTCTGATAGCTTACTGTACTTTTTATATTGTGGTGCCCAACACTGCACACAGTACCCGAGGTGAGGCTGCACCAGTGCAGAGCACAGTGGGGACAAGCACCTCCTTTGACTGGCTGGCAATGCATTATTTACCTTAAAAGTACAAATAATTTTTACTTTGAAAATAAAAATATAAAAATATAATTTACTTTAAAAATATAATTTAGCGTTTTTTAACTGCTCTGAATATTTAAAAGGCCTTTAGAATCATTACTAGGTAAGAGAAACACATGAAAAAATCCTCTGGTGGATTTAGAATACAGATGCAGAACACAGCGAGCCATTGTTTAAAAAAAAAATCTGGCAAACCCCAGTGTCTTTGTCTCAATGGCTGCAGCAGTAGTATTTTTAACGTGCTCTATTTGTTCTTTAGCTTTTAGTATTGGCATTATACTCTATAAGTGACACTAATAATTCCCAACAGAGATTAACCTACAACTTACATATTATGGATTTATTTTGGGACTATTCCCCTTATGAATTTTGTCATGTTCATCTGTCGCTGCTTGATTGTATTCCTTTATTTCTCAGTTTGTTGTTTTTTCCACCATCCATTCTGATTTCTGTATTTCTTTTGATGATTTTTTGTGCACTAAAAAACTCACAGAGATAGAGTATAAGGATTCCATCATCTGCAGTTTACTAGAAATCCTGATCTGAAATATTGAATATCTGTTAGATGAGTGCTAGTTCTGCCTAGAGGATACGTTAAGAGCTCTGCATGAGTAAAAATGTTTTCAACTGATCCATATCCTGCATACTCATTTAGAAGTTATTTATAGATGTGCTGTGCTGTTTCCACTTTCTATCCCTTTATCTCTCTCTCTCAAGATTAGTATTGCTTTCTGCCTCTTTCTCAATCTGAGTATTTCTATCACTGTAATTCTGCTACTCTGATCCATTATTGTTCTACCTCCTTTATTTAACACAAGTCATTAATCGAACTTCATACATTTGGGCAGAAGGAAGACAAATGATACAAATAGATTCAGTTGCTGTCACGTCAGAAACAGATAGTGTGTTACAGCTCTACCCAGGCCAGAAAGAAGTTGTATTCATTGTGCACTCCCAAATGTTTGGGGAAGACATGGGACAGCTTTGTGGTGAGTTAATGGCAGATAATCTCATGTTCCCTTTTCTTTGTCAAGACGTGATGCTGTAATTCACCTGCTGCTGTACAGTCACCTTTTATTTGAGTGGAGCCTCCACTCAAAGTGTGATTCCCATTTCCCCCTTCATTCATGGCCATCCCTGCACCACCAGGCTACCACATGCACAGCCAATGAACTGCATCATGGACTAATCTGCCTAAAAACTAACCTAGAGAAAAATGATAAAAAAAAAAAAAATCAGTTGGCTCAGTCAGACTCACTGCAATGACATGCAGTTCTGGGGAGAGAAAGTGTGATCATGCTTTTCAGCAGCTGCCCAAATATATCTTGCCCTAAAGCAGCCATGGAATTACAGTGACAATTAGGCAGCAGACCTGTGGGGCAGAGGAAAAAACCCTATTGACAGTTTGAGCTGGAGGGTCAAGGCTCCCCTTTTCACAAGTTCACCTGTCTCCATGTTAACTCAGGAAATTGTCAAGGAACAGTGTACTTGCATGAAAGAGTTATTTGCATTACAGTCATCAAAACACATTTTCCAACACAACCTGTGAAGATCCCAATTTTTTTTTACTTAAACAAAAATTTATTCAGCAGCCCTTACTCAGGTCAGCAGAGAAATACCAGCATAATGTAAAAGAAAATCTGTCCCAAAATATTTAATATGTAGGAGAAGGGGTACTAAGTTAATCTTAGCTTACAGTAGCAAATTGTTTCAGCAAAACTACCTGGGGGAAGGAATTTGGCTGAGTTCTTGAAACAGTGGGAGGGGAAATGAGCTGCTGGAGGTTGAAAGGAATTGGTTTCTGGGGCTCTTGAGATGTCATGCCAGCCCTGTGAGCAGTACACTGTGCATTGCTTTTCATACTGGCTAGTCTGTTTGCAGAGAGAATAAAACGCTCAATGACTGTATTACTCATTTTTTTCCGAACAAGAAAAAATCCTTGCAAGATCCCACATTGCCCACAGGACTAGAAAGTGAGGGCAATATGCAGTGCATTAGTATAACAAAATAATAATAAATAAACATTTTATGATTGGCAGCTCTATGCTTTCAAAAAAGCTGTACACAACTCTCAGAAATGAAAAGAAACCCACATAAAGTTGGCCAGTTCAAAATGTATTCTTGGCAATGGAAACTTTGAAAGATGCAGTGCATTTGGCATCATTTGTATCTGTTGGCTTTTATTAGTTCTAATATAAGCATTTCAAACAAATACAGGATGTTTTCTTAGCTCTCCTGGAATGTTGACATTAAATCATCCATACTAGAGGGATACTTGTCCAAGGATCGCACAATCAACTCTGCAAATCCTTTGGAGAAACAACAAAGATAACACTAAATCTGCTGGTAAAATTGTCAACCTTAGGAACAGAAGCACCAGCCTAATTCTGTTCTTTGGAACCCAAAAGCAATGAGTACTCAGAAAAAAAAGAGATAATATCTAAGTAACTAGAAGGGTAAAAGGACCAGGAAAAATAGGAATATTAAGGAATGGTAATGCAATGTCACTCTCTGGGGAAGAATATCAGAACGAGGTCCAACAGAATATTCTGGCTATCAGTCTAATTAGTGGAAATAGAAACATGAATATTTTTAATCTTGTGATATATTTGAGCATTTTAGTTTATTATTTACATTTTATAGTATTATTTTCTAGTTACATATGTAAGTCAAGCCTATATAATGAATTTTAATAGCTTCAAATATTTTCATTTTAGTAATATTTTTGAAATTCTTGTATGCATTGCAATACTTCATTACATTAATGTTAACAGAAGCACAAGTGTCAGATTCTGCTCCAAGTAATGCTGGAATCATGCAGTTCACTGGATGGAGTCATTTCAGTTGCAACCGGGTCACTAAAAGTAAAACTATGTCATGCTTTCTTGCATTCTTGCCATATTCAGTTGAAAATACTTCAAATACTACATAGGCTGTGTGGATTCTTTTTCACCATAACAAAGATTAAGATTCCATACAAGTACTCAGGTTCCAGGGGAGAGAAACATTCAAAATCATAATATATAATGTATAAATATATAAATCATACCATAAATAACTTGTTTTCCCACTATTTATATATCAGTAACTTACCCATACTAGAACTTCTACAATTAAAAAATTTCAGGATTTGCTCACAAATGTTTTGAAATTAACTAGTAATTTTATTCCTTTTATCACCTGCTGTCAAAAGTATTTACAGAAACTGCATTAACAGGAACTAGGTGTTATGTATTACAATTCATGGGAACAACTAAAGAATTTCTCACACCAATGTCTTAAACGTAATACTTTATTAGCAAAATATAATCAGACACTGAAGGATTTTTAGACATCTGAAAGAAAGTCTCACCTCTGTTCTTGGTGTGTTTTACTCAGCTTGAAATGCCAGGTTAAAATTTCCCAAAAGCAGGAACGCAGCTGCTCTGGAAGCAGGGAGGGTCAGGGCTGCTCCACTCCTCTGCTGGGCAGCCTCATGCCCAAGAAAAAGGGGGAGAAAAGCAACCAAAAGCTCCCACTGCCATAGGAATGGCTTACATTTCTTGCTCTATGTGCTTTTGCACAGTTGTGTACAGTCAGAAGTGCAAATTTCTCTTCAGGATATGTTTTGAAGCACCTTTAATGATGGTACTTTTGGTGTGGATGCACATCCAGTTTCTCTTACTGGAACACCTTGATAGGATTTGGTTTTCAAATTAACAACATGTAGCATTATATATTTCCTACCAACTTGACCAGGAGAATATAGAGATGTAGAGAGCTATTTTCAGTGACAGAAAATAGGCACACTTCTTCAGTTAATTTACAAGACTCCCTTGTTTGCTAATACCTTTATGCACATATTTATTTTTTTTAATTATTACTATATTTCATTTTGACATAATGAATAATTATAAACACATTGCTCAGGTTAAAACACTGCATTGAAATAATTTTTGCTCTTGTCTCTTTTCAATACTTCAATAGCATGTCTAGAATTGTTCTCACTGTTTGCCTAGAAGTACTGCATTCTAGTCATTTTAGTAATGATTTAAGAGGGGCTTTCAGTAAAACTTTCAAGTAAGAATGTTTTGAGAGTAGGCAATATTCTTGCTTTCTGTGTGAAGAGCTTTGGGATTCCTTGTCTTATCACTCATCTTCCAAACCTAAAATATTAGTTTTCATGGGCTGACTTCTCGTTTCCTCAGCTTTGTTAATATTATCCTGTGGAAATCTCTCCCTGCCCCCATTTTACCTCTGTTTTGTTCATCAAGGGAAAAAACATTCCCTACCTTTATGGAATGACAGGATGATTACAGCCATTTCCAGTAGCTTACATAGTAACAAGATTATCTATAAATGGCACAAACCTACATTTCTGTAATAACTGGAAAAATGGAGGAGGAATAGAATTTATCCCTAAGTTTACTTCCTCCAGTATTTTTGCATTTGGTCTGTAAAGCTGATTTACTGATCTGTTTTCTGCCGCTGCTGCTCCTGTTTTGAGATGTCTACCAAAAAGGGAGGGGAAAAAGAAAAATTAAAGACAGAGAATCTAGAACCAAACCTCAATAAATCAATTACCTAATCCTAAATATAAGGGGGTTTACACACCCAGTCTTCCCTACGTAGAAAAGTTACATTTAGTTACAGTACCTTAATTTGGTTTTGTGTTTATGTTCTGTCTATGCATTTGCATTGAAATTTGAGAGCCTTTGCATAACATGCTGCAATAATTTGCTGCCTATTAAAAAAACCACGTTGCCTCTATACATGTTTCCTAAGTAATACTACCTTTCTCAGCCTCTCTATATGTTTACATTAAAAATTGGCATAAACTTTTTTAGGAAGAAATCAGTAATGAAATGAAAAATTAACGATTGCCTTAAAAAAATCATAGTGGAATGACTGTTCACCTAAGAGGTGCCCCTGTGAGTTCATCATCCTCCTTTTCCTTCTTCTTTTCTTTAAAATCTCATTATTGAAACTGGAAGCAGTGCATTAATTATCTTGAAAGATCAGAGGCAGTAATGAGTTTTCAAAAAGGTATTTTTTCATATACATCATACCTGTGAGCTTTCCTTTGAACACCCAGACATAATCTGGGATTACTGTTGTCCACAAAAAATCCTTGTAGCTTTTCATTTAAGCTCTGCCAGGAGTGCCCTTGACCACAGAGCTGATCAGACTTAACATACAATTTGCTTCACAGTAACACACTGCCTTTTACAGTCACAGAAATACTGCAACTGTACTTTTAATCTCCTTTCACTTGAAGTTAATGTTTAAAATAAGAAAATATAAATGATGAAACGTACAATGGAGTTAGTAACTTCCTTAGGAAAACTTAGTATCATCGATGTTTTTTGAAAGTTGTATCTCAATTATTCATAGACACCTATAAGAAAACAAATGTTTTAGTAATAAATATGGGCTTAGGTACACTTGGCATACTAAAAGATTTTTTTTTAAGTCGGACTATTACTCTTCTCTATTTTTATCCTTATTTTACTGTCAAGCTTATGCCAACATCATTAAATCTATCCTTGCACCACCTTCACAAGATATTTGCCGCATCAGGTCTTTGCTATTTAAGATATCTCTGGCAAAGCAAATAAAATCTGAAACCCATTCACAGTTTTTCTTGTTACCTGGGTTCCTTCAGCAATAAGAGGTCAAACACAGAATGAAGTTTGCAGGTGCATCTGCTTTGCCTTCTGCTAATGGTAAATGAATAAATGCTGTGTTAGCCTTAACTATTGCAGATGATTTTTAGTATCTTGTTTCCCTCTTGAAAATATGTTGCCTCATGCTGCACACTTTTTATCACCATTTACATTACAAAAAGCTATAGTGGTTGCAGGGTTTGCTCTCAATATGATGTCAACTATACAGGATGTCTGTCCCTCACCTGAGCAGGCTTGGGGATCCCGGAACAGCAGCTTAGACACACAGAAGTACCTTCTGGAATTTCTGCTTCCCTGTAAAGATATCAGAGTCTGGAAGCCAGTATTTTCCAGGTTTCTCTTACCATCTACATCCTAATGAACTGGGGAGCAGATTCTGGCACCCATTTTAAACATAACATCTCAAAGAACAATTACCATTGACCTAGGTATCTTTATCTTTTTTCCCCCTGTGTGCTACAGAATCCTCCTGTAAGTAAGTAACTAAGTGGTTAGCAGAGACCTTATACTCTCTTCAGAGTGTGTCTTCTGGCTGTATCTGCCAAACTGGAGTCTGCTCTCCAAAATGGACTTTGGGGTCTAAAGCAACTTTTCGTTAAAAAACGGTTGCCCTGGATTCCTCATATTCTGCTCAAACCTGCTGCTTTTACTGGGTCTCACAGTGTCAGGCAGGAGAAAAGGAGTGCACAAAGTCACCCCAAAGCTTCCACTGCCTCTTTAACAGAGCATACTCCCCCCATCACATCTGCTAGACCGCTGTATTTAAATGACTGCAGTATCACTGTAGAGTCTCAGGGGAGTAATTTCTTACTTTCAATTTCAAAATTCATGATATTTTTTACTTCTTTTGCTATGTCTGGTGCTTGACATACACAACAGGCCTCCAGTGCTAATATGGGATACCAAGCTGCTCCTTCCTCCAGAGGTTCTATTGCAAGGCAGGACCTCAATGTTTTTTCTCTGGAGACCTGCTGTTAGGTCCTTATCTGAAGTGATGTTTGGAGATGTGTCTATATTCTGTGTAGTTCTTTTTCTTAATATTGATCTTCAGCATTGAACTTATCAGTGTTTGGATCGGTGTGATGCTCCTGCTGCCTTTTTCCGTCATCTTTTCAGTCTTGGGGCCTGGCCATGTATGTTTGTCTGAGAAAACTTTGTTCAAATGTCTTCACATTGAGCAATGGCACAGTAAAATTTGAGACAACTATTTCTGGACATAGGATTGAGAGAAAATTGAGCATCTATATGAAAAAAGTCTATTCTCCAATCTGAATTAATAACAAAAATAACTATCTTGGATTTGCATGGATGACATCCAAACTGTTCAGCATTACTTGCAGCAGTCACAGCAGACTAACTGCTTGATTGTATTTCACTTCTTCTGTTACTGCAGGTCATTGGCACTGCACATCAGTGGAGTTGTGGGTTAGATATTACTGGGTTGGATCAAACTGTGTTTGGTGGCAGATGATTTACATAAAATACTGTGACCTTGTATTCATTAAAACAACTAACATTTCATCTCCAGACACATGCATGACCTTGCAGCTAATTTTACTTGGTATTAGATGTGCTCTGAATGTCCTCCCAAAAATGTGTATGTACAAATATCTCAGCTCTTGTACTTCTGGCATTTGCAATTGCTAAATCTTGTTCTGATTCTGGTCAATCAACCGGGAGAATCTCAACTAGCATGTCAGATAAAATGGCATATAGGAAAAAGATGTTTCTGGAGATCATGCTCCTTGGTATATTGTATGAATAGTTTATATTCTATTTCTTCACCCTAGAAATTACACCTTCAGCCAAAAGAGAATATATGTCCATATGTCTGTCATGTTTGATTCTCAATTTTGAGCTACAATGATTTGATAGATCAGTTTTGTGCAACCAATGTTTTCATATTTCTTACTGGTATGCTTCAAGTATACATTTTGAATCTGCTATACATCAGGTGTAAACCCTTTCATTTTTTATTTTGCTGGTTTAGCACTCTAGTCATTTTAAGATTTAGAAATAATTTCTGAAAAAAATTTGCCATATTTGGCACATGCCAAAACAGCAGTCTATGTAAGTTCTGAAGACTTCCTGCCCACACCCAAAGCTATGCTATTAAGTGGGCAAGAAAAGAGTAAGGATAAAGATGAAGAATTATACAGAAGACTCTGAATTTTAAAGCAGCCACCTTCAGTTAATTCCCCTCCTCTGGTGCTCTGGCAGAGCGCTGACATTCCTGATAAGCTCTGTACAACATTGCCCTCTTCCCAGTTCTTCAGATGAGTCACAACATTGCAGTGGGAACTTTATGTCCTGTAACAGGAGCAGCAGATGGAAATGGGTGGAGAAGCTTAAGCCTCTTCCCAGTAAAATCCTTGCACCTGTGGGCTCTGCCCTGTCTATGTGAGAGCACAGGAAACCACACAGGCATGCCCATTAGCCTGGGTTAATCCAGCCATTTGTTTACCTTCCTGATATATGCCAGGAATTGTTGGGACAGCTGATCCCCAACTTGCTTCTCTCTAAAGCCAACTTTGCCCAATCCAGCAGCAGGTAAGTAACCAGCTGTGTAGAAGCATCTAAACTTAAACATATTCTATTGCTAGTGACTACCAGGCTCTTTTTGTTTGACAGCCTTCTTCATCAAGGTGCCAGGAGTTTTGAGGGAAACTAGGCCTCATTATATTAAATACTGTGCTAATGTACTTAAATTTGCATTAATAATCTGAAGCTAATGGTATGCTGGGCCAGAAACTTAATTTTACAAGATAAAGACTTGACTATTCCAAAACACTGAAGTCATTCACTGGATACAGAACGAATCTCATTCTCTTAAATTAGAATTTACGTGATGTTAAATATATTCTGACAGCACAGTGATAAAGAAGATTACAAGAAAATAGTGTGCAGAGCTGTACCGGTTGCATCCATCTTCCTATTACTTTGGGGAAGTGTTTTTTTCCCCACTGAAGCCCTGAATTTAAAGAACCTCTCACAAAATGCAAGTAAAAGGACAGGGGTTGAAATTTAATAGCTCATGTTTGTTACTATTAAGAAGCTCTTGATGTCCTCAGTCATACCAAATTGGTTGGATCTATTACACATCATCAGACAAGAATTCAGGCAGATTATATGAAAGAAACAGACTAAATTAGGAGCTAGAATAATATTAATTTAGTAGATCTCCACACAGCATGATCTTGACTAATACCAATAAAATACCATGCTATGACCCCCAAAATGTACAGCAAGTTTAGCCAAGTGCCCTTACAAACAGCAGAGATGTCAGGTGCCAGTGTAAACAGCATTGCCAGATCCCTGGGTTTCTTTTATCTTTGGTTGGTTTTTGACCATGGGCTGTTATTGCCAGGCCAAGGACAGATAGCTGTAATTTGTGCTTCTTCACAGCTACCCACAGTTTTGTGAACTGGAAAATTGCTGACTGGATGGCATCCAGCAGCTGCCCAGGGCTGTGTTAGAATGGGCAGAACCTGGAGCAGGTAACCATTATCTGAGCCCCTGCTGCTCGGGCAGCTCTCGGACGCGCTGCTGACCCGCCCAGGGCATGGAAAAGCAGCATTTCTGACGGAGACGCTCAGTGCTGCTCCCTCCCAGACGTGAATGAGCTGGCAGGGCTTATGCCAAGCACTCAGGCATCGGTAAAGGGCACAGTAAAGGATCCTGAATAGAAGTGAATACATGAACACAAGAGTTGGCAGGAGTCACTGTTTAGGCCTGATAGTTTTGTTTCTTTGCTCCAGCTTCCTACAGTCAATATTTTCTTTTAGCTCACATCATGCTTTTGAATGCTTATACTGTATTTATTGTCAGCATTATAAAGGTTACTTTTATGTATTGCTGTCCCTTTTGTTCATGTTCCAGCCTACTACAGGGAACACCGAGTTTTCCTCCTAAAGTCTTTGGCTAGAGAAAGCTGCAGCTGCCTCAAATGCAGTGTCTTCAGCCCTCCTGGTAAATTCCTGTTGTGCTTCTCTGTAGCATCCCAGGTATAAGCACATCAAGGGATTTAGGGCAAGTGAAAGGCAGAGAGAGCTGAAAGTTAGTTTCTTTTGAGGCTGAACCATTGTCACCTCAACTTTTACTGAAGCTTATATTATACCATTAAACAGGTACTAGCTTGCACTAGTACTTTCTATTAATTAAATGGATTGCAAAGAGAAAATCTGGAGATTGAGGCACTTTAGACTTGATGGAATTGTATGTATACAGCAGGAGTTGTAACTCCTTTTCTTAGGCATAAGATTTGAAAACAACCTTCCGCAAAATGAACCATACAAAGGGGAACACAGAACTTATTTTTTGCTTGCATGTATTCCTTTTTAAAAGCAGTTGTATTAATAAAGGATCACTGGAGACATTCACTGTCTCTAAATCTCTAGTTTTAGGAAGCTGTTCAGCTGATCTTATGAAACATTAAGCATTACTTGTGATCTTGGATCACTATAGTTTAATAAAACAGCTCAACCCTTTTTTCTTCTCTCCTCTGCTTCCCTGCTCCTGGAAGTGTTTTTCTACTTCACCTTTGCTTCTAGTATTCCATTATTTATATAAATAATTTACATTGACTAGGTTCATGGTGTTTGACTTCCCCATGAAATTACATTCCTACTAAAAAAGAAATAAAATCATTTCACTCAACAATCTCAACAAGACAGAAAATGTACAAGTGCAGCCAAGGCAGAGATGTCTTCCTGATCTTGTCTCTCCAAGGGAAGTTGTACCTTCCAACTGAGTTGCAGTGTTTGGGTCTCAACACATGGGTTGCTGCCTGCACAGAGACCTTCACTGTAAGGACTAAGCTTTGCCTGGAAAACCTGGGCTAATGGAAAACCTGTATGTGTTTGGTCATGAAATAAATGCAGGTTCAAACTCAGGTAACATCTTTACACAATCCTCTAACAAACCTGGATGGATTTAAATCAAATTTGATTAATTTTAAACTGTTTCTGATTCCTGTTCCTGACTGTTCCCCTTCCAAAAAGATATGTGTGAACAAATCTGGCTGATTTTTTCTGTTCTATCCATTCAGAAATTAGGTTTTATTTTCAAGATTTATATATTGAGCATTACTGGCAATAACATACAGTTCCTTATAATACTAAAAAATTCTTTCTGCACAAAATTTGCTTTTTAAATGTTTTATTTTAGCTTTTCTACTGTAGTGCATTATGAGTACAGTTATCTTAAAAAATATCATTTGAGCTGATACTTTTATATCCATACCTTGTAAGAGCAGTATTTTGGCAGTTACATGATTTAAATCCAGTATAACATATGTAAACCCTGTAGGGTGGATTATTCTGTTGGAAGTACTCAGAAACCTCAGTTCAACATACATGAAAAGATGAACACCTCTGTTTTCAAAAATTAACTTACTGTTTCAGAAGTATAACATTACATTACATCACAGCTAAGATGTGAAAAATAATCTGCTTAAAAACATAGTCCAAAACTTACAGACAGCAGTAAATCTCTGTAAAAAAATATACACGCTATCCTGACAATAGCATGATGTATTTTCAGAGTCCTTTAACAGGTGAAGACCAGTAAGCAGAAAATTTAATCATATAATTACATTAATCATTTAATGCAGCAAAATGACAGAATTTTACTGAAACATTGTTACAGCTTTTAATTTTAAATTGCTTATTGAACAGACTAATTTTGACCTTTAGCCAAAGATAAAGTTATCTGTAAAAACAAAGGAAAGGAATAAGAATTTTAGGTAGTGCAATTTGTGATAGCTGCTACAAGGTCAGCCGAGCTTTGAAAGTTTATCACTCCTGTCTACTGAAATTAATTCAAGACATGTCTTTGGATTCCAGATGCACCAAGAGACCAAGTGTAAATGAAGTAATAACTGCATTAATAATTTTTAGTTACAGGGTTTTTAATATTTTTTTTAAAATTAGTAATTTTTATTATTTTTCTAAACACTAAAGTTACTCCTGGGTTTTGTATTATAAACACATAATCTGAAGTTCATAAATTGTTTATATAGTAAACCAATTATAAGATAAAATTTTTGCTGTATTTTGTATGTATCACTTCCCTAGGAAGAACACACAGAAAACTGCAAAAATTTTTACTGCATCATTTTAAAGCACAGACCATTTTATTTCTAGTGCTTTTTTTAATTGGGTTTGTTTTGTTGTTTTTTGTTGTTGTTGTTGTTTGTTTGTTTTTAAGAAAAGCTCCTTTAGGACTTAAGTTTTGTGGGGGCTCAATCTAACTCAGTAAATGCAGTTAGTAAGGTAATAGTGCAATGGAACTATCAATATTATCAGCCATATCAAGTCATGCTGGTGATTCCATCCATTCGATATGCATATTTAACCTTTCGGATTTACAGCTGAGTCCAAACCCTGCAGTTTAGATTTTACCTCCCAATAAGGGTCCTGGTTTGTGCAAATCCAGATGATTTTCCTGAAGGACTGTCCAGCCAAAGATTACACATTCCTGCCTTTCATCCTTTACAAGAAAAAATTTATTAGATAAATGTAGTAAATTTTATTTATTTATATTTTATTTACACATTTTCATTAACTGAAGATCAGGCTGCATATTCTGTGTATTTGTTTTTCAAGATTATGGTTCTTTAATCATATCTGTGTTTCTAATGAAGCAACTTTCAGTACAAAGAATAAAAACCATGTTCCATGTATGGAATTGCACAGTTAATGTCATTTTTACATTTTCTACTTAATTGTTATTTTATGTATGGAAAACTTGACAGAATGGCTAGCAATAAATGGTTAGTTAGGGAGATGATACCTGCTTATAAAGTGCACTTGCCCATGATGTCTCTGTAGTCCTATGAAGTCTTTCATCAATATGAAGCAAAATTAATCAGTTTAAAAATGAATAGCAGTGTCACACTGGAGACCGTAATGAATTTCACAGCTAATCACCATTTCTGTATTTCAAAGAAAGGTCAAAAATACTTAGGGTATTTTCAACTAGACTGCGATCTCATTTATATATAACGAGTCTCAAAAGGTTATGACTTTACATTCATGATGCTGTCATTACAATCTGTATATTCTTCCTCTTGGTCCCAAGACCTACACGTTCTCCTAATGGAGTCAGTACATACATATATTAGTTAGAAAGTAATTTCGATTCCTATTGCATTTAGGAGATAATACGTGTTATTGGTGTTAACAATTCACTGTCTTTTGCCTCTTAGAAACATCTGTCTGTGGTGTACAAGCACCATGGACAGACATGCTGTTCATATTACAGAAAAGCATTCCTAGATTTAGAAACCATCAATAGGAAATTCTGAGATGAGGGTGTACCTTTGTGCTGCTATTCATTCGTCTCCTTTGTCATCTAAATAATATTCAAAGGCAAATTCAGATTTATTTCTAGTTCTAAACAGAATTTCTGTCATAGTTCAGACACAAGCTGCACTTGTGATCTCTTTACCTTTCAAATTTCCTGCTCCAGGACAATTTACACTCTGTGATCCAGCTGAAACTCATAACTTTTAGAGTACCCTGTCCTTGCTCTACCGTTATGCTAACACAGACACCTGTTAGTGCAATCTCCTCTGAGTGCCAAGGTGGGCAGCATGGGAGCAACTTACTGTCATCTGCTCTCCAACAGCCTCCTCAGGCACCCGAAAGCCAGCTCATATAAGTGCCCTGGTGATGCATAGTCAAATAATGCACAACCGGGGATGACTGTGATACTTAAACAAACCCGATGCGCAGGTTACGTGCACTGACCCTGTCATGACATTGGAGCCTGAACTGCTACCATTTTTGGTGTCTCCTGTGAAGCATCTCTAAACATGAAAATCCACTGAATTTTGATATTTTAAAGAAACAAAAACAGCTGGCTTCGGAATTGAGACTGGTGCAATGGTTAAAGCAAGACTTGGTGGGAAAAGTGAAGACTGAATAATTTCTCTTGAGAGGTAAAAGTACAGTAATTGCTATTAAAAAGCAGCAGAGGAAGGCAAATAAGGACAGAGAATAACAGGTAGATGTTTCTGCATTTTGGTCTTGTTTTACAGCTAGCACCATGGAGTTTTTCCATATGGGAAATACATTGCAGTGTATTTTTTTGATAAAAGATGTGGAAAGTAGACTAGTAGTAAAGCTGCCAGTAATATTTCTAGAGGTGAATCTTAAAACTGCAGGCTTTCTACAGTGACATTTGCTCGGGCGTTCTACAGTGACATTTGTTTTTCATTCCACAAAGCAAGGCTGTGCTAAATGAAATAAGGTATAATTACATGAAAAATTAAGATGTATCAGGACACTGACATACACATGCTATAAAATGTGGATATTATCAGAAAATTACCACTTCACTAAAGAAAACCATTATGGACTCAGAGCACAAGTTCTTATTTTACTGGCTAAGATTCTTTTAGCATTTTCACTACTTTTAAATCTCATGTTTATTACAAAACATGTAGTTGGCAGGTTAATATAAGGGAGCACAGTAATCAGTTATATATAACTGGCATGTCAGTGTTCTAAGTAGCAGTTTATCATGAATTACTTCTAGAAAATATAATTTAAATGAGTAATCTCTTTCTCTTATGTCAGAAAGAAATTCAGACTGATTCCAATTTTGCCTTTCATACTTTTTATGGTTATTTTCATGAAGAAAACTTCTCACCACTACAACCCAGTATGAAAAGACAGCATTTATTGACTAGATGGTCATGTACATCATCTAATACTTGAGAGTTAGCAAAATGTCTAAAAAAATGGTAGAGTTTTGTGTCCTATATCTCTCTCAAGATGAATGAGGCAGGCAAATATTTCAGACTTAGAACTATTACTGACTTGTCTGCCTGAGGTTATTCTTCATCTGTGGCCTCACTGAACTGTTCTTTTCCAAAACACTCCATCTTATTTCCTAATTTATTGAGTGATATTGTGACGCAGTGATCCCAGTAATGATTTTTTTCAGATGAACAAGGTTTAAATCAGGCCTCTGGCCACCACGATTTTTGTTTCATTGGCTACCTTGAAATCTGTGTATCCAAGTTTTCATCCCAGTTTTGATTTTTGAAGCAACTAAATTCATGCCACACTGCACAGCTTATCAACGAGCTTCCTTGCTGCAGAACAAGCAATTCCTCAGAGTTAGCAATGATCCTGTGCGTAGCTGCATGCACAGTGCCTGTCCTTAACTGAGCACAGGCTGTCTCAGTTAAGAAACAGGGGAAAAGTCTTCACAGCTACCACTTCCATCAGTTTTTCTACTGATTTCAAGTTATTCTCTTTAAGTTAATTGGCATCCTTTTATGAATGTGTACCATTATCTCCTGTTCACTGCTCTGTGCATCACTGCCCATTTTGTACAGCACTGGACCAAAGTCACTGCTATGTGTATGGTGAGGTTTCTGCCCCTTTAGCCTGCCAGCCAATTCTAACTCTCCATTGTCAGCCTCAACAGCCTTATGTGCTAGTGTAATGAAAATTAAAGAAAGTGCTGCTCATCATCACAGTCCTGAGAAACCTCTACATAGATAGGAACCTTTCATTTTTAGGCTCTATTTTAGAATAAATGAATGACACAAAGGTTACTCTAAACAGTGTAAAGGAAACCCTAAAACAATCCCCAGGAAGGTCTCTGAAGAGAGAGTTTGGGTCAGGTACAACATTAGACAAGACAGAGGATGGGGGATATTTGGATTCCCAGAATCACTCTCACATGGAAATAACAAAATTAAGAGGCCAAATTTCTCAAAAGGCCAAACTTAGCTAGGTCTAGAAGGTCTAGGGTAGATGCAAAGGTTACTAAGGTATTTTTGGAGTCTTAGAGGTATTATAGGGTAGATGTAGCTCTTTGATGATGGTCTTAACTTTCAATTGTAAGCACAGGAAGCTACAATTTTTCTGGTAAATGCTTTCTTTCTGGCAAATGCTGATGAATGTCAGCTTGAAGCTTCTGAATTAAGCTTCTAAGGCTATCTGCTTTTTAAATGTAACTTTTTCTAAAACTAATTTATTTTAGAGTGTCATATCTAATGCAAGAAAATATACCTGCTTTACCTCTTGTCTTCTGATATTATACAGTGCTGTAGCATGTGTCATATGCTATAAGGAAATGTGAATCAATATATTTTCTTGTTACTGATTCTCTAGTATTTTTGTTGCTTACAGTGGGGAGTAAGAAAAATCTTGCTTTTAATGAAGTGCTGTTTGATGCTAAATGCTGTTATATTGTTGCAGTATCACTTATAGTAATATTTTAATAACTGATTAACTAAACTCAGTAAATGAGGAATGTAATTAAAATGCTATTCTCAGCATCTGAAATAATTTAAGAAATTAATCGAGCAATGGATTGGTTCACACATTTTACAGGAAATGTGAACAACACCAGCATTCCTGTCTCCCACTTGCATAGTCAGTCAGCTGATTTCAATGTGATTTAACTCTCCATAGCTGTTGGAAGTACATCACTGCTTTCTTCTGGGGGACATTGTACCTTAATAGCATCTCTAAAGCAAGCTAAAAAAAGAGGGTTTCAATCAGTTCAAATGACATGAACTGAAGCTCTCAACTTTGTGGATACTGGGACCTCCCTTTTCAGCTTGAGAGGGCTTGACTCGCCAGTCAAGCAAAGAAATCCACTCTCCTTTGAAATAGGGAAGTATATAATCACTCTAATGCCCTGACACTGACTTGCCACTTCATTGAGCATTATGACTCTTTGGACTCAATTCTTTGAGACATGATGGGAGTTTTTTTGTTGTTTCCAGGGAGTCAATTAGACTGTAGTGTAGATTAAAACAGTTGAGAGCATATCCAACAACTAGAGGGAGATCAGCTCCTTGAAAGACATCTTCTTTCAGCCTGACTTACAGTTAGTTGGTTAAGAATGCAATTTTGCTGATTATTAGGTAGAGTCATAAAATCCATGGTAAAGAGAATTGTTACATTTAGTGCCAAACAGAGGACAGAGAAGTGTGATTTTTTTCCACTTCCCTGTTAATTTACCTGAAGAAATAATTCTGATAACCAGGATCAGGCAATGTTACACCTAGTAGCTACACATTGTCTTGGAAATGTATGTAGAAAGGTGATTTGCCCACTCTTCGTTATAAAATAAAAAACATGTCATAGACCTGTTCCTTTAAATTGATGTTATTTTCTTAGTTATTTGTTATCTAGGCATTGTCTTGAAACATATACCTGGAAAGAGGGCAGTAGACTCAGGCAACAACTCGGTATTCTAAAAGGGCACCAGTTAATACCAGTAGGAATGTCTGTTTTTTTAATATATATGTAAATTATATATATCTCCATACATAATACATGACATAGATGTATGTCATCATGGCTCAGTTTCGCAAACGCAGATTTGGGCAGGGCTCTCCCCACGTGGCTGTGCCCTTCCAGCCTGTGCAGTGGATGTTTTAGGTGAGGCACAGTGTGCGCAGAACTGGCCCTACCGTTCATAACTCCTCAGGTCCACCTGCCACGGCCGAGCGAGCTTGGACGGTGACAGGGAAGTCCTCAGGACTGGAACCCACAGCCCCTGGTATTGCCAGGAGGGCTCCTATCCAAGTACTAACTGGGGCTGACCCTGCTAAGCTTCGAGATCTGATGGGATCAGGTGTCAGGGTGGCATTTAACTGCCTATATGTATGTGTGTGTGCATATACATACATACATACATACATACATATATATGTATATGTGTATATATGTATGTATATGTATGTATATGCAAGTCTTACAAGGAGTGGCTGAGGGAGCTGGGGATGTTTAGCCTGGAAAAGAGAAGGTTCAGGGGAGACCTTTCTACTCTCCAGAGCTACCTGAAAGGAGGTTTTAGCCTGGCTGGGGGCAGTTTCTTCTCCCAAGTAACAAGCGATAGGATAAGAGGAAATGGCCTCAGGTTGCACCAGGGGAAGTTTGGATAGGATATTTGGACAACTTTCTTCATGGAAAAGGTTATCAAGCAATGGAACAGGATGCTCAGAGTAGTGGCTGAGTCACTATCCCCAGATATTTAAAAGCCATGCCACTTGGTTTAGTGGTGCACATGGCCATGTTAGATTAATGACTGGACTCGATGACCTTAAAGGTCTTTTCCAGTCTAAATGGTTCTATGATTCTATATACACTCACACATAGTTTATATATTATATAATTATTATAATTTATATATATGCATACCTACATACATGCATAGATACACACATACATATAATGTATTTTTTTAAAAAATACACTATTTAAAGAGTTTTTTTTAATACAAAACTTTTCTACTTCTCAGGGAGGCAAAAAATTCCCTCTCCTACTGCCAGGGAAGGTAGAGCAGCATAGGAGGTGACCTACATGAACAGACAGGAAGGTATACTGTATATAGCTGGTATCCACATTTCCTTGAGAACTCAGGATGTCAGTCATTACCAGCTTGTTACCTCCCCATTTCTTCCTGACTCTTCCCATTTCTGTGCTTTACTTGAGAGTTCTCTATTGCTTTCCCTCATTTTCTCTCTCCCTTTTTTCCCTCTTTGAACTTTTCTGTCTGCCTTCTCTTTTACTTGAGTTTGCCTTAAAGGATTCAAAACAGTAGCAGTGAACTTTCAACCACTGACATTCAAATAGGATCAGAATGATGTCAAAGGAGTTCACACCTCCCTACCAGTATGTGTTTATAGAAAATGACTAGACTTCTGGCTTCTTAAAATGTGAATGCTTGTTAGAGAGAGAAATATGTCATAAAAAGGAGATACTAAAGAAAGAGGCTTTACTCTCCCCCACTTACTTCACATGCAGTTCACAGAAGATGCCACATTTCATTTCACTCTAAAATGCTCTCAGGCTTTGCTCTGAAAAGATCTGGAATATCAGATCTGTGTCCTGTTCTCTTTGAGCCATCCAGGAGTGACTGGGATTTTCACAGATGTTATCTGTGGAATAACTAAGGCATACTGGGGACTGGATAGTAATTCAGTATTAGTGTCAAAATAAGAAAACAAAACAAAACAAAAAAAGGACCTTGAAAAAACACATAAAAACTGTGTACATATGTCATCTTTCTATTAATTCATAAAATTGCATTAAGGGATGAAAGAAAAAAAATAATCACATTTTTCGGTGCAAAATGATGAGGTTATCCAAACAAGAAAGTTTCAAAAGTCAAAGGATGGACATAATGTGGCTTCTTTCCAACATATCCTTCAGTTTACTTCAACCAATTCCAAGGCACCCGAGGTCATCATATACTACCCTGAACTGTTGGTCTGTTGATTTAAGATGGCACTATTGTCATTGTTATATTTCAAATCCATTAACAACCTCATTTTCAGGAAACTGTGATATTTTTAAAGAAATGCCAAAAAAAAGATAAAATCTTTCCTTCTTGTCAGGATGTGAGAATGTTCATTTGCCCTTTCAGAGGTTTTTATTGCCTTTTCCACAACTTGACCTCACGTTGCTCTTTTCCTTGCAAAATTATTTTCTCACACGGAAACTATAAAACAGCCATATTGGTAACATTACCTCAAGGATTAATTTATATTACTTAATTTGCATGTAACAGAGTATCTATTAATATTCAGGCACACCACTTATTTAACTGAATAATGAGTTACTTATTCATTCACAAACACAACATCCCATGAATCATGGCCGGACCTATTTTTGCAGTGTATGAGCACAGCTGTGCTTTGTTTTTCTGTGTGGGTGTTTTTTGGATTTTTTTCCTTTGGTTGCTTTTTTTGGGAGGGGGGCAGGGTGGTGGTGGTGGTGGTGGTTTGTTTAGTTTGGTTTTTGGTTTGGGTGTTTTTGTTTAAGGTCAGAAGTGACCACCGGAGGTCATCTAGCCCAACCTACCTGCTCAAGCAGGGTCCCCAAGAGCACATGTTACTGAGGGCTGTGTCCACATGGCTTTTGGGTATCTCCAGTGAGGGAGACCCCACAACCTCTCTGGGCAACCTGTTCCAGTGCTCAATTACCCTCAGAGTAAAGAAGTTGGTTGTTGTGATTCTTAGGGTGTCCTGTGGAGGGCCAGGAGTTGGACTCGGTGATCCTGATGGGTTCCTTCCAACTCAGCATATTCTGTGGTTCTGTGACTCTGTGTTCAGGTGGAACTTCCTGTGCATCCCTTCCCGCCTGTTGCCTCTTGCCCTGCTGGTGCCACTGAGAGCAGCCTGGCTCCATCCTCCTGACACCTTCCCTTCAGGTACTTATGGCCACTGAGGGGGCCCAGCTCTCTCATAAGAGGGATGCTCCCTAATCATCTTTTTATGGCGTAAGTACCACTTGCTCATCATTCAGCCCAAACTATTCAAATAAGGAATATTATTTTTCTATTGTTGACATGAATAGAGCTAAAGCATTTTCTGGTAAGATCTTGAGGGATGCAAACAAAGAGAGAGGACTAAAATAAAATGAAGGAGCCAAAATAGCAAATGTTCTAGCCTACTGATATGAAGTCCACAAACTGGGCTACTAGGAGATGAGTAAAGAAGGAGTAAAGAAGAATTAGTAGAAAATATGACAAATAAGAAACACAGAAGACTGGGGAACCAAGCACTCTGAGTAACTTCCTTGTAAATCGCAACTTAAAAGTTCCAAAAAGCTGTCAGCACTTTCTGCCTTTTTCTAAGTATCAGACACTCATGGAAATAACACTGTTTAATTCAGCACAGAAAAATAATCACCAATTTGTTCAGTTGATGTCCCTGACATAACACAGAGTTAACTGACTACATATGCCATTGTGCCTTGAGTTTCGTGTTTGGAAACTATAAGAGAAAGACGAATCTCTTTGCCATGCCCAGTTTGTGAATGTGCCCTGTGTATGAATCACAGCATAACCTGAGCAATCCACCAACCCTGGACAATGGCAGGTACCACCACATTGTTCAGGCTGAACGTTTAGAAGATTGATGCTGCTGCTTTCATCTTCTCTTTACCCCCATTTTTGAGAGATTTTATGGCACTGTGTTCATGCCTTTACAAAACTAATTCTGAGCAGTTCATGAACTCCACTAATTATTTATTTTAGCATCTCAAAATGAGCACAAATGTTGACAATATATTGAATATTACAATTTCTCTAGCATTTTCTTATTTCTATTATTCAAACAGCTGGTTTATAGGTTCTATGTTGTATTCTGATCCTCCTATTGCTAGGAAGACAGCAAGTTTACCTAAATAAGTTTATTCATCATGTCAAGTATTTTTAAATAGGTTAATTTCATCTACTCTTCATTAATCTGTATAACTGTTTTCTCCTTGCTTTTCTATACCCCATGTAATCCATTTATAAGAGCTTTTATTCCTATACTGTGATTTGGGAAAACCTTTAATAAGTTGAAAGCTGTAGTAAGAGATTTCTTGTTTTGTATCATTGCCTGCTAGAATGTTCTTTGTTTGATGAGGACAAGGACAGATCTAAAGAACAGCAACTTGAAGCTCCGGCACTAAACTTACAGGTTTTACAACTGAATTTTACAAAATCCAGTACCACCTACTAGCCTTGAATAATGCTGCAGCTTTCACTCTGAGAAATACAGAGTTGCTACACAGGATTTTAAATTATAAAGATCAGATATATTTTCTCAAAATGTTCTTACGTAGGACACTGTAACTCAGTAACCTTCAAGAGCTTTCACTGGATTTCCTGATGGTGCTGGTCTCTAGTCTCGTCTAGCCCAGAACCGCAGCACCACAAAATTCAATTCAAGAGAATTTATTTGAGAGGAACAAGCTGCATAAGGGAATTCAGCATTCTTTCTTAAGTCTAATGATTTGTTCTACTTCACCTTTGGCTTTTGTTGCTTAGATTCTCTTTCACATGCCTTCCCCATAACCAAGTCTTCTTAATGCTGAAATAACAAATAGCCTAAATTAATCTGGAGTTTAAATAGTTTTATGAAACAATGGTTACCTAAGAAGGGCATTTCTCTTTGCTTTTTAAATTATGGGAAGTGATTTCTTGCAGCAGAAAAATCTTGATTTTTCTAGTAGTCTCTGCTTCTCTGTGGAGTAATTTGACAGCTCAGACTCCAGCAGAGTCAAACCATCTCTGCTCTGATGGCACCAGATTTACAACTGAGTTCTTATCAGTCGTCCTAAGAGCCATCCTGTAATTATCTTATAAGGAATAAATTACTGATATTAGTGAAATAATAATTAAAGTCACTTCTGTTGCACTTGAATACAGAGGAAACACTTTTGTGAATGGCAAAGAAAATGCCATGGGTCAAGGGGAATCTTGTAAGCCCTATTTTAAATAATATCTTACCAGAGGAAAACAAATCTAACACCAGTCATGTATTACAGATGAGGGTTGGGTTTTTTTTAAACATTTTCTTTTCTTTAACATGAACAGTGATTATGATCACAAACCTTCTATATATAGTTCATTTGCACTGAAATCTTCATAGCTTAATGGGCAAAAAATGATGAACTTTTATTCTTTCTTTTATGGAAAAATAAGTTTGTTGAACAATTTTTGCAAGGTATGTGCAACAGTAAGAAATTATATAAAATCTTCAGGATTCTAAATGAAAATTGAAACTGCAATAGGAAAATAATATTTTGAAAAAAATACCTTTTCCCCCCTCTTTCTGGAGCATTGACTACTTAAAGGAAGAAAAAGGCTATTTTCAGTAATAAAACTAGAATATATATTGTGCCTAATATCACCTACTCTTTGCACTAAAAAAAAATCAATATTAAGAAGCAGCAAAAATCTCAGTATTGATTATTTTATATTTCATTAATAGCTCCATAAAATGCACAGTGAATTTTTTCTTTAAATCATATTCTGCATGGTTTAGTCACAGGACCCCCTTTCAGTTTTATCTGAAACACATGGTCAGTATTTCACTTACACTGCAGTAGTTTTAAATAGAGGCAAACAGAGATGCTTAGAGATTGAACCTTGATGATATTAAAATACATTCTTTTTAGTGGAGGATAACAGTTATAATCTTTCTAGATATATAAGCCTGAAAGTTTCATGCCTGACCTAATTTAGTAGCATTCCAGCAAATGAATCTTAAGGAAAAAAAAAAGAAAAAAACTGTTTCTGTAAATTTGATGCCCATGTTGGAAATGTCAAGAGTTCTTATTAACAGAAAATTACATTCATGTGATCAAGAAAGCTTTTGTCATCCTGCAGATGAGGTAAGTCTGTGCGGAGTCATGAACCAATTTGAAACAATTTGAAAAAGCAGCTAAAACAAAAAGCTTTCTTCAGATGAGCCTACTAAAAAGAAGAAGAAATATCCCTAAGAAAGCTGATCATTCATGTGAAGAGACAGTTTCTATGAAGAAACTGCAGCTAACAAGAAGTCCCAGCCCTGACCCTGAACATGTGCACAGGTGGCTGAAGCAGAAGTAGCCCCTTGCTGCTGCTCTGACACACAGGCAACTGGTGCTCACAGCAGTCACTCCAAGGCTTCCAGATGTAGCCAAGTCCTCTTAACTGAACACAGATGGAAATCTGCACTTTTTTTCTATTATTAAAAGCAGGTCAGCATATCATGAGGTGCTGTGGAGTTCAGCTGACTTCCCAAAATGCTTAGAAGTTAACTACTATTAGTAATACATAATATACAAACGTATATAATTGTATGTATTTTTGTTTATGTATATATCTTTGAAATGATGTGGGTTTTAATATATGTTTTTATTTATCTACAAAAAAAGATGAGACAGACTTCTGCATCTAGGTCACTCATTCTCCATACATATGACTCCCATATACAGCCGTAACTGTGTCTACTTGTTGCTCAAGGCCATTAGGGTGATTAAGGCTGTAAACTGCTGCTACACACTTCTTATTTCAAGTTAACAGAAGTGTAGGGAGAAGAGATCGTTTTGTTGCTTGTTGGTTTTAATTTTGTGATATACTAAGAAAGTAAATCCTTGCAACTGTATCACAAGCTATCACTTGACGGCAAAAAGTAGTTTTCAATGGTTCATCAAACCTCAAACTGCTAGAGCCTCAAGTCGTATTTTTTTATAATGAAGAAACAGCAATCAGTTCACTTCCCATCACCTAATATGCATAAAGAATAGATTAGTTATTGTCTCCCGTATGGGTACTTGCTGGAAAAATATGTCTGGTATATCCTGAATCAGTGGTAGAACTGCAACCTTCCCAGCAGGCTTAATTTAATGTACCATAATTTGTCAAATGTTAAGCATTCCTTCAGTATGTGTATGTTACTGACATTATTAAATCTGTGCTTCTTACTGAAAGCTGCATACTGGCATCAGCCATTGAATTCTTTTATTTTTCCAGATCATTCTGGGCATTTATTCTTCTAAGAGATTCAAGAGAAATCCTATGGTAACTTTTAAGGAAAAACATATATAGTCTTTATTCAATAAGAACTGCAGAGTCAAACATCACATTCAATCCATCTTAATGCTTCCAAAACTAGAAGCACTCTGGCGTGTCCATATCTAAATTATAAATTTGTAAATATTTCATTACTGCTTGCCATTATTTCATTTTTCCAGTTGTTTTCAAGAACAAAAAATGCTCTGGGTTCTGGGCACAAAAGTGGAGGTTCAGGAGGTGGTACTCCCTGGCTCCGTGCTCAGCCAAGCTCTTTGCTCAGCAGGGGACACTGGGTTCTCACTTGTGCACGCTCCTAAATAAAAAAAAACAATATCCCATCTACTTCACACAAAATCTCCAGCTGCTCTAACAAATGGTGACCTAATAAAAAGGTTAGGAGAAAAAAAATCCAAAATAATGATGTTGGTTGCAAAATATACTACTCACATTATGGGAAGGTGGAACTGCTTTGCAAGGGCAGTTCTGAGTTTCTAAGTAACTACTGATAATCAGAAATACCGGCAGAAATCGAGGAAAATGACTCTTTAACGTTTCTGAGACAGAAAAATTAGTATCTGTGTATTTAATAAATTTATTAGATAACTGTATCAGGAATTAAAAGTGTTGTCATTTTGGTCTGTTTTTGCTCAAGCCACCTGTGAAAGATTTATTCTTTCCCTGCCAAATTCTAGGGAACAAAAGCTGATAGAGTGAAGGCTTTGTCCTTGAAGACAGGGTTTGCATAAACTAAAGTTATTTGGGTCTCTCCTATTGGCTGGCAGCCTTTGGAGGAGAACTGAAAGAGAGCAAAGAGGAAGAAAGAGGGCAGAGCCTGAGACCTCACCTGGGCGGTGCTGGCCACACCTGTCTAGGCAGACACCACCAGCAGGCTCAATAATGGTGAGAGGACTCGTGCTCTGGGTGTGGTTTTTTCCTCAAAAAAAGACAGTGGGGGCTGACTGCTGGCTGCCAACACCTGGAGGATGCAGCCCCTGCCTTTGGGGGAGTGCCCTGAGTTGGTAAGATGACCTACGTGAGTCGCCCCTGGGTGAGTGGGGTGCTTACACGTTTGGCCTTGTTGCCTTGGTCTCCCTCCTTCTCTCCCTCCCTCGTTCTTTTTCTCAGAACTCCCATTACTTTGCCGCTTCTGATAATAAAGATACTATTTTGCTAAACTCTCAACAGCACTTTTGTCTCACTTCCCAGCATCTCCTAGAACCCACCCTGTTATAATAACATCAGGCTAGACTAGCACAATCTAGACTGGGATTTTATTTTACATTCCTCTAACAAGGACCTCATTAAGAATACCATTTCTCGTCACTGAAGATGGGGAATATTATCTATATGTGCCTTGTAAGACCAGCAAATTATAAGGATAATAACAACAGATTTAGAGTTGACTTAATAATATTTGGTGCTATCTATATATTTTGGTTTTTGTAATGTCTTCTGTTTCACATGCTGCATTGAAAACAGCTGGCCAAATGTATTATGCCTTACCTCACAGGCCTTGTTCCACTTGCCACCCAGCACTAAGACATCGGCACAAAGGAGTTAAACCTTTTATGAGATAAGATTCCAGGTATTCAGATATGCAACAGTTGCCCAATGGTTATTCTTGGTTGTTGCTTCCTGGCACAATTCCTCTTTCTATTTATGTACAAAAAGACTTTTTCCTTTTTGCAGAATGGGACTTCTTTCTTTTTGCACTTTCTGAAGCTTACTTAAATGATGAATGAATAAGCTCCTCCTTTCAGAGGAACTAAATATTTTAGACAATACCCCTGAAGTCACTTACTAAATCTTTCTGTAAGTAAAAAGGAATTGTTCATGCACTGTGTACAGCCTCATTTGGTATGGGTTATGGGTACCGTGAGCAGAAAAAATAAAATTATATAGACCAGGCCAGCTCAGGTCCAGCAAGCTGATACCAGGTCTGGAGTCCTGGCAGAACGTGGCTTCTGGAGAAGTCAAACAGGACTTGTGTTAATGAACTGAAGCCAGTTTTGGTGTGTCTGCCATGCCCTGTCAAACTTCTGGTTCCAAAAGATCTCACTGGGCTAGGCAGACCCAGCTGCAGCACCTGAACTGGCTCCACGTGTCTGTGTAATGTGCACAGTAAGCAGCCCTGGGAGAGGGTCACAGGTGGCACACCAAGCTTCAGAATCAGTGGAACTAAATTCTTCCTCAGTCTGGGAAAGAGAGCTTCTTCCAGTCTGTTTTTGTTACAGATAATGGAGCGTTGACTTGATTTTAATCCTTCAGAGATTTTTTTTTCCTCTTACTGGAAACACTGTAAATAATATATTGTACGTTTAGCAAACTTGGATGTGCAAACCCTGCCAGTTCCAAAATGACATTGTTAGTGCACAATGAACATTAAGAACTTTCCCGAAAAAGTTTCCAGACAATTTAATAATGTAGACATCTGTGACTTGCTTTGAAAAATAGGGTTATCTTTGAAAATGATAGTGTATTACCTATTGTCTGTCTCTGTGCAACTGAGAAGCACTTCAGACAAATGTTCTCTACTATTCTTCTTTCTTCAGATTGACATGGGCTTTACAGGAACATATATTTTACAAGAGTGATATGAAACTCCAAAATGCCTTATTATTTGCTTATACTGCATTTAAGTTCCTAGTGAATAGTCATGTCTTTAGCTTTTGGAAAACATTATTTTTCTCACGTGCATTAGAAAGACTTGCTATTGGTATTATGTATGAAAAATACTTGGCTACATCACCTTCAACACTTGTGTTTTTTAATGACAAAGACTTGAAGTCTCTGTGTTTTGTTGTGTTTATTTTGAGAGACAACAGGGTTGATCTTTAAATGGGGGTTGACTGGGTAACTGAAAGATCTGTATGGGCACTATCGATAAAATATGCACCACACATTTTAAAAAACCCATCACATTCCATATGTATAGTTTAGATTCATATTCAGCTCTTCCTCTTTTCACTGTCATTCATTCCTCCTGTGTTAAAGATCTGGTGATTTCATTCCTTAGTGTTCCAACTTGTATTTTAAAGTAATCTCATAACTTTAGCATCAGTGACAGACATGTATTTGTCTTGTGAACTAACTTGAATTTAGTCTGCATTTTATCTACTTACTCATGTTTTCCTCTTCATAAAATGCTGTAAAATATATTTTAAAAAGAATGCTCTTTTTCTATACACATGCTCTGTTTCCCACATGTTCTGTGTAGGTATCACAAAGTAATTAACATGTAGCTACTCTAGCCTGTAATACTTCTTCATGCTATAAAAAGTCCAGGTGCTACAAAAATCAATGGGGAAACTCACATCAATGAGCTGGGATTTCACTGTTAACTTGTTCTGAAAGAAAAATGGGAGTTTAGCAGGTCCCAGACTATGGGCTACTGTACAGGGCAGTGTCCAAAGATCAATATGCCAAGCCACTAGAAGAAAAAGTCATTGCAATTCCACGTGGCATGTTGTTGAGACAATGGTTTTCACAGAACAAACAAGTTTTCCCACACTTTCTCTCAAAAGTGAACTCAGTGTTTATGAAGAATGGTTTGTACTGGTTCTAAATGCCTGCAGACTGTCCTGAGCAGCCTTGTCAAGTCCAGACTTGCAGATTTCATGTCTCTTTAGGTCACAGACATTATGTAAAGCCAAGAAGGAAAGGCAGCTTGACATGAGCCCTCTCACAAATTACCCTGAAACCCCTACAGAAATTGTCAGTAGGCTACTAAGCCATGGCCTCACCACAGCATGTAGGTTTGACTTGATCTCCATGCTAAATGGCACTGGTCCTGTGCACTGCCTACCTGCAATGTGAGCAGACAGAATTAGCATGGTATTAAGAGAATTAAATCTCATTCTTTTAACTGTCTTCAAAACACTTTCTGCCACAAGGAGCAGTACTGTGTAGCAACATAGAGAGTATCTCGATCAATTGTGAGAGCTAATCTATAGTTTTTAAAACATACTAAATAAAAATAGGGTTTTGTATTATTCTGATTTTACATCTTGAGCGCAGTCTGTACTGGTAGAAAAAAAAGCAGTTGTCTGAAGTAATTTCTTTATATCTACAATGGCACATATTTTTCTATCTAGTTACAGATAATTATATGCAATTACGACATTTTAGTGATCTCTTTGAAACAGCTAATTTAGTTCTCTTTTTTTTTTCTTTTAATTCTCTCCCTCCACTTTCTAAAAAGTAATCTGAAATACAGAAGGGATTTCCCAACAGTTTTTAATAATCTTAACTGTGGACCATCTACATATCCCATTTTTATTGCTACAAGTTTTGTCCGGGCATTAGAACACTTTACATTGAGTACAGCTCTCCTGTACTCCAACCAAATGGAGGCAGTGCATGATCCAGCTAAACTGACTGTTCATTTAAAATTCTGAAGGGCCAAATACTTTCCCCTGAAAGTTTTTTTTCCCCCTAGAGCTTTTATTTTCACCCAAAGCATAGTGAGTTACAGCTCTGTAGATCCCCTCTAATTTAACTCTTTGGCTGTGCCTTCTGGACTTGCCCTGAAATCTCGGCACATGCTGTGCTGCACCTGAAGAGTCCTGTACCAAAACTGCAGGCTGACTGCAGATTTCCTGTATGTCATGCACTTCAGTCCACGCCCATGTACTAAAATCCTTCTATGCTGCAAGTGTAGGTGGTCTTTTAACAAGCAGGGATAACAGCGTATAAGAAAGAATCCTTCAGACAAAAAAAAAAAAGAGGGTAATTTGTTTGAAAATTTTTATAATACCTTAATTAGACTTGCTAATTCATGCTTCTAGAGCATGTTAATTCTGCCTTCCTCAATCAGGAGAAATCAGAGAACTTCTAGGTATCTTTGAAAATTTTGGCCACTACTCAAACTACTTAAATTCCAATGAGATTTCTTCTTCAAACACACAGATTTTATTCTTCCTAACAACAGACTTGTAAGTCTCAGGGACAAAAATCTTTAGTAAATTGTCAGTCTTTGCTACAAACAATATGCAAGTAAAACAGCTTTCCATTTGTAGTTTAAATCACCCATTAAATACAATGGAAAACCAAACTAACCTAGTCTTGTAACAGACCCAACAGGCTTTTAGGTAGACTTCATACACTTTTACAGGCGTGCTGAATGAATGACTATTCATATATAACCAAGCATTTATAACCAAACTTTCTGAAATCCTTTACTAAAAAAATAAAAATATTGTACAAGTTAGCTATGAAGAAATTCGTAAGAAGGTTCTGTGTATGCAAGCATAAAAACACTTTATCTTTCAGACTACCATATGTCATAAATTTAAGTATTCAATATTGTACCAACCAGGTGTCAGAAATGAACAGTGAACCTGCCAGTAGAGATGTTTGCCATTTCTTAACCATCCATGACAGAACTGATTGGCTTTTCTACATATACTGCTACTAGCAGAAATAAAGTATTCTCTCTCTTTAATAATTTTCTTTAGGCCAAATTTGTTCACTTTAAGTGAGTTCAGTATGATAAATATTTTGATTTTTAAAAAAGATAGATGAAATACTGAAATCCTTAGTACTACTAAGTTTGGGGGTTTTTTGGGAGTACTAGAATAAACTTTTGAGAAGGGGTTTGCTTTAAAATTTAAGCACAATATAAGCACAGTGTACAATAGATTTTTCTTTTTTCTTGGAGGTACTTGACTTTTATTCACTGAATGGTATCTTAATCTATTAGGTACTGTATGCTGTTTCCTATGAAAATTGAGTTCTGAACCTGACTTGACTGCCTTCCACTGTGGTTAAAAGTGGTAGGAGACTCAAGAAGACTGTTCCACTGTCAAAACACTGATATAAAAAGAACTCATCAGAGACTGGTCACTCTTTACAAATCTCCTGTACGGTGCAGCATTTCCCGTGATCTGTGAACTATGTGATCAGTGTGCATCACAAAAGCATGATAGAATTACACAAGAGTGTTGTTACCAAAAGTGATTACTTGCATTTCCTTCTTCACATTCTAATTAACATCATCTACTGGCCAAAGATAAAAAAAAAAGGTAGAAGCTTTGAATCACATTCCAATTAATTTTTCTTTGGCTGTGTGTCCCTGCTGGCCAGCCCGTGCTGATGCCAGCATGAGGCTCATACAAAGGTCAGCGTTGCAAGGTGGGTGACCTGCCATTAGGCAAACAAACACTTAACTGATGAGTCATCTGGGTCAAAGGCAGTCTTTTTAACATGGTTTTAATTGACCTTAGGTAAGGTTTGTAATTTGGAATAGGTTGCTTCATGATTGTTCCCAGGAGTGAACTTGTTAAAATCTTTGGAAGATGAACTTCTCACACCTCCTCTGCCGTGTGTTCAGTTTTTAATTAATTCATTTGGAATGTGTCTGCATCATTTGGTTGTATGTTGGCACTGAGTGGTTGTGATTTTCCTCCCGCTCTGCTTTATCACTAAAAGAGTAATACACAAAACTGTTTCACTGATCCAAAGTCATCCATCCTGTGTCCTTTGTAGCCTTACAATGAGTAGGCAATTTTGCTGCTTTCATTGCAAAAAGCCACATTTTGATCAGGAAGCCTTTGGAAATCCTTCTGAACTCCAAGTTCAGAAAATGCACATTTTAAACACTACACGCTGCATTTGAACCAAAGATAACTCAGTGGATAATAGAGGCAAACACTACCACTATTACACTGGTTGCTATGGTTGTGGTTCCTTCTTTCATGACCTCAGTGTTCACTTAAGGTACCAGTTGTATATGAATATGAAAGAAGCATTATCCTGACTGTAAAGAAATTAAAATGCCAAGTTACAAGAGCCTTTTTCTTTATGTCTTAACAGATATTTTACAACAATAGCAGACAACTACCACTGATTTTTCTGGATAAAAGGTTTTCCACCACCATTTTCTCATCTTCCATTATGATGCTTTTCACAGTCAGCAGGCAAAATGAAGGGATAATTATGCAAAGGTAAGAAACTGTACAGTTCTCCTTAAACAGTAAGTTATCTTCTTCATAACAAAAAGGATTCAAAATCTGATTCCAAAAGCATAGCACTCCTGGGGAAGGTTGTATTTCCCTAATTATTCTCAACAGCTCCATTTTAGGATTCTCAGCACATAAAATAGTTTACATTTGGGGAATACCTATGAAAAGCCAGCTGCAATTTCACAAATGCTGCTTATCATCCACTTATACAAATTTAACTCTTTAAGTCCTGATGCCAAATGAACTACATGGGTGTCCTAGTTTAGCAGGTGAGACCAGTTGGCACTGTGTGGGGGTGATCAAGGCTGTGTATTCTACCCCCTCTATT
>JAWWEV010000172.1:18867381-18945681 GCA_035583235.1 Hafferia zeledoni | reverse complement strand
TAAATTGTGGCTCTGATTCATAATCTCTCTCGTGTTGAGTTCATTTCTCCTGCTGGTTTACCTTGAAACCAGCACAATGGGTTCTGTGTCTTCAAAATCACAGATGAGGATTTAGTAATACAGTCATTTGTTGTAATTACACTGTTGTGAGATCTTCATACTCTCTAAACCTCAGTAATTTCTTATGGGTTTCATGCAGTCCTGATCCAAATAGTGCAGCCCTGGAACGAGAAGGGAAGGCACAAATGCAGCGGGCCCAGAGCCAGCTCAGGTTTGGCAGCAACCCAGCAGTGGTGGCAGAGGCAGCTGGGGCTGGTGGGGACTCAGAGGCCTGTGCTGTGCTCCTGTCACAGGGGATGCTTTGGGGCCCCAGTGCTCTCTCCAGCACCGCACACATACAGTGTCCTACATCAGCCTGTGCTCAGCTTCTGAATTATTGAATTGCAGTTATTTACTCTGCTCAACAAAATACTAAATTGTGTTTTTGTGTTGTAGTGCAAACAAAGCCACTAAAAGGGTTGAGTGGCCATTTCAAACTATTTCTCTGGCAAATGTGCTACAGACTTCATCCTTGGCAAATATTACTCTACTGTTACTAAAGAAACCAAATGTAAAGAGGACAGAAAATAGCTTGTCAGTGTTTGTATTGGTTTTAGCTAACAAAACTACTATCCAGAAGCATACATCTACCATGAATAGTGTTGGGACCATAAATGGGGATTAACAGTAGTATGCAAATATCAAGCATTTGTATTGTGAAAGCAAACTATATTGCTTACAAGCTTGCAGGATTCACTTTGGCTCAGCTGAAATGCTGATTGTAAATGAGATATTTAGAAGTTTGAGTTATTGCTTATATTGATACAACAGGAAACTTATAAGCTTTCTGTCAGGTTTCTGGGATCTTTAAGAATGTATATTTAAGTGAGTGATAATGCTAACTCAGCTTGCAAATCTTGACTTTTGTCCTTTTCAAAAATAACCCACGTTTTCAGGCTACATGCCCATTTCTGCTTTATTTCCTCCTTGGGCTCACTCCCGTCTACTCATCACAGTTGCACAGCTATTGCCTGTGGAGTAGCAGAAAGTTTGCTTAGAAACACACCCCAGCACCTCCCAGTTTCTTTCTTAACCTCCTTGCTGAGTTACTCTTAATTCTCTTCTCTAGACACTTGTTTTTCATCACCTTGTAATGATCTCTTGCCAGTCTCTCCTGCTTCATCTCTGTCCTCCCTTCCGAGTTACACGCATGCACACATTACCTGGAGCTGTCACCTGTCTGTGTGCCCTTCTACCCTCCATCCCTCTGGTGCCAGCCTCATTTACCAGGATCCTCATTCAATCTCAAACTCATTTTTATTGCTTTTATTTCCTTGTAATTATGAAGGGAAGATGCTCTGGTTCTCTACTAGGAGTGAAACACTTATTAAGAAAAGTTAAAAAGTATAGGAATTTAATTTTCTATTTGTACTTCTATTTCCATCTGTTTTGATTTATGTTGTGCAAAATTCAATTGATAATAAGACATAACTCAGAACAAACTAATTTCCAACTATGTCAATCTATATTTAATAATTCTCTCATTCTTTCTAGTAATCTATTCCCTATTTCAAAAGATTAGAAGGCTGAACATATGCTTTTTTCCAACAAAATTCATCAAAGCCACACAAAAGTCAGCTCAATAACAATGAGTAAGTAGAAAGAGAGAGAGCACAACCAAAAATGAAAACTGTTCATTTGAATTCACTGTTATAGCAGGTGACATAGTTGAGGGTTGAGTGCACTGGAAAATCACTGAACTTTCCTTGTTTCATGGTGCAATATGTTATATAGTTTTTACAATATGGTATGTAATTTTTTTTGGTATGGTTTTATTTCTTCTTTAGTGTCTTCTACTTTTTACTCAGACATTTCATCCACATTCTGCTTGAAAAAGGTACAGCAGGGATGCTTTGACAAAATCCTGGAGTAGTGTAGAAATTGAATATGTATTAAAAATGTGTGGTTAGATTAGTGCCCATAAAATGAATGGATATGAAGATATTTTTAAAAGAATGTATTAAATGCATTCTTTTCTTACTCCTATCTCTAAAAACTCTGCTTCATTGTTACCATTTGAAGCATATGCTTAGAGCACCTGGAACCAATCAGTCCATTGAAGCTCATTCTTTCATATGTATTATTAATAAGAGAAGGATTCTCACAGTAGATTAAAGGTACAGTAAAAACTTTCACTACCACCTCCCTGCATTCACTGCATGCTTGCTGATGCTTTCAGGGAGAAAAAAAGATACCTGGAATTAAACTTCTGCCATGCTTCACTCTTCAGAGTATAATTGGAATTAAAAGCTATATAAATGTTTCCTTCACATGAGTGGCAGGCAATAGATAGGTTTGGTAAGAGTAGAGTAAAAGGAGTGCCACTTTAATGTAATTAATACAGAGAGCTGGGTGGTTATTTACCCCAAGAGGGTATGGCATTTCACTGCAGATCTGGAGTGGATCACCTCAAGTGACACTGGAAAGGGTCCAAACAGGACCACACTGCTTTAGCTACACAATTCAAAGCTGAAAAGAAGCATCAAAATTTCACATATGTTTTAGAAATTAATGCCAAGAAATACATGAGCTTCTTCCACGCCTCCTCCCAGAAGGATATCCTTGGGGTGTGCATAACACAAGCAGGCATCTTCCCTGCTCAGCGTAACACAGCCTTTCACCTGGGCTCAGTGACCTTTAGGAAATTCGTGTAGATGTAGACCATGGATGCCATGATTCAGGAATAGCATAAAAGTAAACCAAGAATAAATACTGGAGAGTAATATATAAGTCTTTTAGATCTTGATGTAGTAGCTTCCTTGGTAAAATGTATGTGAATACAATCAAGAATAACATATTTACTTAGCAGAATACCTGGTGAACAAGCTAACGAACTGGCTGCTTTGCTTGGGTATTTAAATGTTTGTTTAGATAACGGAAGCTCACATTTCCTTCCTTTACCTCCTTTGCCCAGGACACACAGGTGTATAGTCAGCATACAGGCTTTGAGAATAAAAAGGTCATGTTTGTATCAGGAAAAAATGGTAAAGACAGGTGTGAATGACAGGGCGAATTGCCCAGGGGTGAAGCAGTAACTTTTTTTTTAGCTCATGATGACTTGGATAGGAAACATCCTCTGCCTGACCTTATCTGCTAACTGCAAGTCATTCCCACTGCAAACAAGGATTTGCCCTGTCAGATTGTCAATACCATCTATCTTATATTTATTACAGACTACCCCTTTGTTCACTGTTTCTGCTGGCTTTGGTCGGTACTTTCTCATCTCACTGTAAGAATGCAGTTGAGTGCTGGGGTGTGGGCCAGTGAAGAAAACGACATAATAGGTCTTGACTGTCCTACTTCCACACATAAGTAAAGTCAGGAAAGGTGCTGTAGCAGTCACACATGGTTTCAAGTTCAGCAAGTTCAACATACAAAGTGGCTGTAAGGAAATGCTAAAACTGCAGGAGAGGAATCTGGTTAGCCAATGCTGTACACGGTAGAAGGGTCCCGATTTTTCTGCTTATTGTTAACATACAAGTTATTCCACTTACATGGAAATTACAATGGAATAGAGCAAATGTAGTATCAGCAGAGTGCAATACAGCTTTCCTCACTTCTGTGAACCAATATTATTATTTCGGGAAGAACAAAGTGTGATTATTTTTCTTAAACGTATTACACTATTTATTTTATCATCCAGATGACAAGGCAAAACAAATCAGTTTCACTTTTCCCATAGGCTTTCAAACTAGAAAACTATCTGTGTTTTTCTGGTAGCTTTTCCTTTTACTGATGTAAGCAAATAATTTTTTAGAAAGCTAAAGAACTAGTGAATGGTTACCCTTGGAAGCCAGCTAGAACCAGACTGCCCCTCACCTTGGTGCCCTGAACTTACACATCACAGCGTTACACAGTATTGCTTCCAGAGGTGCTGGGACACTATTTGTTCCCCAAACAAGTTCATTTGCCCTAACAATTAGCTGCCATCAGTAAAATTCAAAGACTTTCAGTGACAAAACCAGCTTTGAAATGAAAACAGCTGTTTACAGAAAAGCCACATTCTGAAGACAGACTGGTAATCTGCAGGGAGGTGTGTGAGGGCAGGAGTCGCTTCAGCTGCTCTGGAAGGCAGGGACAGGGACAGTCACTCAGTCACAGGCTGCAGGGACACTTGCTGTGTGCCACCAGCAAGGCAAACCCAAGGAACTGCTGCTTAAGTGGAAAAAATGGCCAGTGATGGATTATCTCTGCACATTGAAGATGGTTTTCTGAGTGGGACCACAAAAAATGCTGTACTTTATTCCGAATGACTGTAAAGCCTTACTCAGCAGAGAAAAAAAATTCCTACTGCCAGAGAAGTAAAAACAACTGGGAAAAAGGTTCTCTTGACTTCCAGGTTTTCCCTTATGTTTCAGTATTTCCCACTAGTGAAAACCCCTATAGCCTGTTCCACACACTGGGCAGAATTTGTAGCACTTATCACCTTGTTAATGCTACTTAGAAATGTTACCTTCAATATATTTTAAGTTATTGAGTAAGATTTTACCAAATTTATCAGTATGTAACATCCTTCTTGATGTTCTGCTGTAAAATAAGAAAATGTAACTGTCAGAAATAATCTGAATGTTATTCCTATTTTTCTAATTTAGTGAATGGACTCAATTTTAACACATAGATCTGAGACTACTTCTGTGTCGTATCTGATGATGATTTTTTTGGATTTCATCTTCTATTGGAGATATTTTATACCTCATTTTTGATCAAATACATCTATCTATGTGGCTTACTTCAAGATGGGGGATGATAATTCCTTCCCATTGTAAGTATGCCCCATAACATCTTACAGTGCTATGAGTACCAGTATTATTCCCATCTAGAAATCTGGGGGTGCAGGCAGTCAAGTTTTAAAAAAAGTCAAAAACCCCAACAAACCCCCCCAAATCCAGGCATGTTTTTTATTAGCATAATCATGAACAAAATACACTGCCTATGTTACATTACAATTTTTACAGCAAAAACATGCACTAGTCAATATAAGCTGTCCAACAAAATTATAGCATTCCATATAGGTATCTTTCTGGTTTTGTAAACTTCTATTACATTCCAGATGCATCTTAAGTGTGGTGGTTCATCTCAAGAGGTGGGCTGAAACAACAGGCTCTGAATAGACATTTCCTCAGAGATGTGCATGGGCTTCTCTGCAGAAGAGAATGGGATTAGAAAGTAACACAATTTAGAAAGTTACACAATTCACTCTGTACACAGAACACAGAGCAAATGGACAATTAATCATATTGTGTCAATCATGGAAGGTCCCAGAGTCTTTTTAAGGATAGTTATACAATAAAATTATTAAGACTCCACTGATTCCATGAAGGGCTGAATGCTTCCATTTGCACAAGCTGTAGGAACCTCTTTGAGGCAGAGAGCTCTAGAGGCCACTAGAAAAGATCAGAAAGAAGGGGAATGCATCAAATGATTAATATCTACAAGTTAACAGCAGCCCAACTACTTCAGTAATTTTGAGACCAAAACTATAACACAAGGCCCCAGATACCACTGGCCTGAAATAGAGGGGGACACAACAAATTCCAGGACATTTCACTTTATACAACCACAACATCAGGAAAGTTTCTATACAGCTTTGATAGAGAAAGGAGGGGGGCAAAGGCATTTGGACAATATGGCAGCTTCAGATGCAAAGCAGACAGACCCTGCGCCTCCATGGCTGGATAGTTCATCCTCCTCTGCCACCTCCTGAATGAGACTGCATCAAAATATTTAAAGGGAAAGATGAAAACACTAATGAAGATTAAGTTCAATTTTAGGAACTCTTTATAGTTTGATATTCTAAACTAAACCACAGCTGGGTACTGACTAAGATGGCATTATTAACTGTATTAATGACACACATTAATGCAGTAAAATTGTATGCAACAGAGTTAACTGGGCTTGTGAGGTTTTACTTGGGAACAGGAGCTTCAGAAAATGAGAGTAAGGTTTTACTATAACTATCCAAAATTCCAAGCATGGTTTTAGTTTCTAAGGACTCCTATAATAAATCTTTGCATTCTTACTAATTTTAGACAACTTTGTTAACCCAAGTGAAACAAAAACATTTTAATGCTTATGAAAATTTTTAACATATTTGTAGCTTCTGGTACCACAGTTTTAATAGCTTTTAATTTTAATTTGGTTTTAATTTCGTTTCAGTTTTTATCTGTATTTTTAAGAAAGGTGAGGGAAAATGCTGTATTTAAAAAATTAATGTTCATAAGAAATGGTTTAGCTGGAGAAGCTTTATTGATTTTTAGGGCTGGGATTTGGGAATTGAATTTTTCTGGAGCATAAAATTTTGTTTACTGGTGGTTGATAAACTGCAGTGTCACCTGCCAGCTGGCTTCAGTTAGAGAAGGCTGATTGATAGCCCAGGACATACATATGAAGAACAAAATTATAACAATGGTAAAAACTTTTTTAACCCTAGAATTAGTCAGGCTAGGTACTCCTTTGGCTTGAACAGGATCATTCTTATTATTTACTGCCTGCATTATTCTATCTCTTATAGCTAGCAATCACCATTACAGTTTCTGTATACTAGGCTCTTAACATTCTGTGCAAAAAATAGTCTGGACACACTGTATACTCTGCAAATGCATATCATCATACAGCATAAAGTAGACACTTATCCATGAGTTAACTATTTCATGTCCTCGGTATGAAAACACCTGTGTTAAAAAAGTACTCCAATATTCAGGAGTAAATAAAAAGAATTACATTAAAATAAGGTACATGTTAAACACAGAGAAGAATCCTCCCTGCCCCCCCAGCCCATGTCTCTGAGCAGCCCAGAGTTCATGCAGCCTTTTGCAAACAATGCAGCATTAAGATTAAAGGTGCCATAGTCTAACCTTCAAATGGCTTTGAATTATTCTACTTGTCAGAAAATTGATCTCTCTGGACATTTAAGAATTGTATGTATGTGGTGTAAACCAACCAAACTAATTGAATGCCAACCCTTGCTCAAACACAGCAGTTTAGACAGCTCAGACACAGTATTTAGAGATATAAATTTATAAGTACTAAGGGAGCAGAAGCAGTATACCAGTATTTTCCCTAAGTCAGACCTCAAATTCCTGAACATTTCCCTGAGAGGGCTCAGGATTTGCATTTAAGTGCCTACGCTTTGGGTGACTGCTACTCTGGAAATAGAGATTTCACAGATGTTCATTTTGCCTCCTGCAAATATCTCAGCTTTAACAGCTCAGTGCCAAAGCCTACCTAATTTTCTTTCCAACAACATCAACAATATCGTGAATGCTAAAATTAGAACCCACTACTATTCCTGTGCATTTTTCCTCTGCTGTAGTATTTAAAAATTAAAAAATACTGGAAGTGCAAAGCCAGCTTGCAGACAGTTGCAAGATGCCACTAATCATGTTGACTTGACAAAATTTTATTTGTGATAAACCCCCAGATTCACAGTTGACCTAAGAGATGAATCAGTGGATTGTCTATAATCCCATCAGATAAGAAGCTAAAGTCTGTAAAAATACAGTTTACTAGGAGATATTTCTTTTCTTTTAAAAATGTTTTACAAATTCAGGATATGCTATAATTCATATATCTGATATGAATTGAATCATTAACAGCAAGCTCCAAGTCTGTGGAGAAGGGTCTGTTGTCCTTTTGTATATTTGCACTGCTTAACCCAAAGGCATCCAAGTTACATACATGTAAAAATGAACACTATAATAATAACAACATGATATGTAATACTATTATATATAATACTAGCAATAATGATAGAGTGGCTCTAAAATGAAATATGATGTGAAATACGTTCCATTTTGAAATGGTATGTGGCTATCTCAGAAACTAAGTTGCTGGAACAGACTTCAGAGAATAGAACACCAAGAATGCCTCCAGCAGAGTATCAATTAACTGCAATCTGCTATGAATGACCCTGGTGGACAGATATTAGTTAAAAATCACATCTTCCTTCACAGGCTGTGCTGGTTTGGGCTGTGGTAGAGTTAATGTTCTTCACAGTGCCTGGTATGGGGCTGTGTTTCAGATTTGTGCTGAAAACAGTGTTGATACTATAAGAATGTTTTGTTATTGCTGAGCAGAGCTTGCACAGGATCAAGGCCTTTCCTGATCCTTGTACAGCCACAGGTGAGGGGACTGGACTGGCAGCACCTGGGAAAGTGGGAAAAGGCCCAGCTGGGACAGCTGCCCCACCCGAGCACAGTGACATTACCGACCATATGGTGTCATGCTTAATATATAAAGCTGGAGGAGGAAGAAAGAAGGAGCATCTGGAGTGATGCCATTTGTCTTCCCAAGTCAGCATTACACCCGGTGAAGCCCTGGGCATCCTGAGGGTGGCTGAACATGCGGTTTCCCACGCTCATTGGCCAGGTCTGAACAGTTAAACTGAATGGAAGGAAAGAAAGAATAGAAATAACGTATTTCATATTTTAAGAGAGAGGTGAAAAAGGTTTCCAGATGCTAAGACTCTTGGTTTATAAAATATTCTTCTTTGTATTACGTACAGAAATGTTATTAAGCTATTTCAAAAGTAAAGTAGAATGAAGATGGGATTGTAGATAACTATATACAATAGCAATTACAATGTCTAGTCCTTTTTTTTTAATTATTAATTTTACATGCTTCATTCATAAAAGCTCAGCTAAGTGAAAACCATGTAAATGTATATAACAATAATTAAAACTTATAATCCACAGAGAAATCAATGATATAAAAATATTAAAAGCTACAGAAGGTGAGTTTTGCATTTCCAACTTGCACAGTGACCAGAGCCTTTGGAATGAATTTCAAATATTGCTTCAATACCAAAAGATCTCTTTAGGAAAAAAATGCTGGATCTTTATGAAAAAATTACAGAGTTAAGCTGGAAGGAGGGTAAAGGAAGAGTAAAATCAACCTAAAGGTTGATTAGAGAAGAAAAAAAAAGTCTAAAATATAGAAAAGGTTGGAGAAGTCAGTAATCTGCAAAAGCAGATTATCAAGGCTGTTTTTGGAAAATCTTTGGATTAGTCATAACTTCATTAACTACAGCTGCATTCTGATAGTATCTGCTCACAGTTTTGTGAAGGCCAAGTCCAGTGGGTTTCAAATTGTTGTTAGCAATAACATCATGTTTTCAGACAGCTCACAGAATAAGATTGTGTATTGAAAGCATCTTTCAAGGTCAGGCGGCTGAGCTGTGAAAGCTAAAATAGGTTGAAAAACTATAAATTTATGCCATATAGTATTTCACGAGACTATAAACCCTTTTGTTGCATTTTAACTGCACAGTATAACTAGTGTCCTACCTGAATTCTAGCATGGCCTAATAATTCTATGAAATACCTTTTGTTTTCATCTGAACATCACACTACTTGCTGCATTTTTTAATCATCTAATTAAAGAGTATTCCTAACATTTTTGATTTTCTAATTCACTTTAAAAAAATGCAGTAACTGCTAAGGAAAACACACTTGATCTCTGCGTACAATATGTGAAAAACTTGCACCAGTGCTCAAAGGAGAAAAGCAATTAACTTCAAGAGAGTAGCACTGTATTGATTGGTGAAATTTAAACTACTATATTAAAATGGAAATCGTTAGCAATATTTGGGTAATTTTTGGAAAATTTTAATGCTATAAGAAACCAGTGATATGGTTGTATAATTTATGTACTGCATTTACAGTTTTAGTAATACCAAACTGTTAAGGCTGTATTTTCAACCAAAATAATTCCAATTTTACAGATTCTGAAAAAAACCCACAAAGTTCTATAACCAAGTAACTTTAAAGGTTTCTATAACAGATGTTGACATTTCACAGTTAAGCAGTTTTTCCCAAATGCAATGGGGTAACTTCTCTTGGGAGCAGCGCCAGTCTGATCCCTCTACAGTTTACCCATGCTCAGTTTGTTAAAACAACGTACTACAGGCAACACAGACTTCCAGTCAAGTGAGTCTGTCTTAAAAAAAGAATACATGAGCTTAGATTGTCAGGACCTTGTTCATTCCAAAGCGTCTGTCAAATACATCAAAACACAGGTTTTACTTCTCATCTGCTCTGTTCTTTCCTCCGCTCTAGCCAATGTAATAATTTTCTTCTCACCTAATCACAGCCCCACCCATGAATCATGTAGGACTGACACGGTGCTGTCACAGCCTCCTGACACGTGTGCTGTACCTCGTACACCACAGTGGCTCTGTCACCTCACATTACTGGGAACATCCATCCCACCTTCTTATTTTGTACAATGAGATGTGCTCTCTGAATGTATTATTCAGCCCTAAGCACTCTGAGGTAAATTATCAGCGTCGTACATTGTACATGACTCCCATTATCTCCCACAGATACAGTGTAAGCTGCTCCTTAGCAACTGCAGCAAAAATGTACCCCTTTAGGCATCTTTTCCAGCTAAAGAAACCAACTTTCTATTTTATGAACTTCATATATAAAACAATCTTGGCTACTGTCAGCTCAAATTGCTCTGACTAATGGTCCTTAAGATGTGTTTTTAGCCCTTTCCCTAGTTTGGGTTCTGATACTGAAGATTCTCTTGCAAGCCTCTCATCTCACTGATTTTAGCACCAAGGAAAAAAAAAAATTTTTCCAAACCAAGAAATACCTTCCCAATAAAAACTAACCATTTATACAAGAATTATAATCATGAGATAGAAATACATTTTAGATGGAAAATGCAACTTCCAGCATGCTGGCAAGAGTGAACAGTTTGGATTTATTTTGTGGACTTCATTCACATACTGAATGGGATTGCAAATGTTTTCAAAGGACTATAAGCTTTTAAGTAGACTATTGCTTCCTGTGTTACCACAAATTTATTTAAGTGAACTTAGTGTCTGGGGCAAGCCAGAAATTATTCCTTGTTAGAAACACTCACCTCATGCTCATGGATTCACCTTGTGAATAAAATGTGGCTGCTCTGAGACTGTTAGTCATATAACACACCATAAAATATTTTAAGGGGAATAACAGAATAACAACAGCTAATTAATATTGCACAAGCAAACAGAACCTTGGCATCAAAATTTAGGAATTTCACCCACCTCTGCCAGGGAAAAGGGTGTTACAGTGGACAGGTAACTTCCTCCTATAACGTCAGGACTTCAAATTTGCTGTTATGAGGCTGGTCAGGTTAGCACATTCAGGCAATGGTGAGTTTGGAATTGTTGCACTGCTGTGTAGGGTGAGCCAAAACTATTACAAAAAATTGAGGAGGGAATTGTTAAAAGGGAAAGACAGGAGCAGAAAATGCATCTTTGACACCTCCTGGTACCAGTTTGTTTGAAACTGGACATTTCCTTTGTCTTCCCACATAAGAAATCAAGCTAAGTTTAGGCAACTTTGTACTTCTATGGGTCTAGCTCTGAAGTTGCTTAAATTAGGTCCCATGATTAGATGACCTTGTTAGACTGTTGTACTTAATGTGGTGGCAGCCACTGCAGAGCACACTCAGTGCTGATCTTATATCCAGCAGAGCATATTTCCCAGTGAGTGAATCCCTCAACACCTCAAACCCCAAGGATCTGTGATGGTGAGACAGGCCCTGTGCAAGAGTTTTGTTCTCACCCTCTTTTCTCTGCCCTTCCAGCATGGTGAAAGTGTACCGAGTTCTCTTACTGATAACTCACCAATGATAACGACACCTCCAAGGATCAGCAATGATTAGATTGTGGCATCTGTCTTGAGTCATGTTTAGCTTTTTAAACAGTGTAATAATAACATGATAAGATAAATACAACCTATATAGTTTGAGGCACCTTAGTGAGCTTTAAAAAAAAGTTCCGTTGCTTCCAAAAAGAATTATATTGAGTCCATGCTACAGTGCTACACACAGAATCTATTAAATTGTACATGTTCCAGGAGTAACCTCTACGGAAGCATTTTACATTTGTATATAAATACACTAGTTTTCAACTTTTAAATAAAAAACACTCATGGAATGAAAAAATGAAATCCCTGGTTAAAGATGGTACTTAAAGAGCTACATACCATCAACTCCCAAGAGGGGGTGAGTTTTTTTTAAAGAGTACAGGGCTCACAATGTCAGAAAGTGAGTGAATGAACTACTGATTTTTTTTTTTTCTTGTGCAGCTGAGATAACTTAAGTGAACTAACTTAATCTGGACATAAAAAGAGCAAACCAACAAAAACAAAAGCAACCAACAAACATCCCCAAAACTATCACAATATCCTCTTTTAATGTAGCATAAGGTAGAAAATATTTCAAAACTAACTTCTGTTTTCTTTATTAGACTACAGCTCCTTTCTCTCTAATTCTTTTTTTCTGAACAACAAATACTTTAGAGAACATTAGAGAACAACTTTTATTCCAAATCACATTCATTAATGCATTTTCTCTCTTGTTGCCTTTATTTATACAGGCAGAAAAGAAAGCAACACACACTGAAGAAATTCTAGTTAAGATTTTTCAGGCAGTCCTGCTGCCAGAATTGTTGTTTTCTACTCAACATAAAAATTACAAGATCCATGAAAGTCACATGATTGATTCTGGGCTCAGTGAAGAGGTAGACAGCTCAATTTAGCTATTACATATTCTTACACAGTTGTATTTTCTCAGCTGAGTCAACTTGCATAGCAAGAGCTTCATGCTGCTGTGATTATATTGCTTCTCATACAGGAGTCATTTGGGTATCTTTGTTCTGCAGACAGAGTACAGTTTCAGTGTAGCTGTGCTCATTCAGAATAGTTTACTGACTATTTTGTCCACATAAAAAATAAAAGCACTGCTACTGTCACACTCATTGGCAATTTAAAATCAACCCTGAAAAACCTTAAACTAAAGATGGTAATTATGCAAAAAATAAAGCATGTGTTTAAGTTTTCTGACTGGACATTGATACTAACTCATAGAAGACAAATAAGAAACCACTGGCACAGAAGAGATTAATTCCAGTTGCTCCTACTTGTGCTATGTTTGTTTTGTGGTCAGAGACAAGCTCAACTTTTACAGATGTGAACAATTGTCATCTACTACACTACCAAATTCAACTGAAAAACCCCTATCTCGCTTTCAAAAGCGAGTTGATCTACATCAACTTCCACTGGCACAAAGCCTTGTGGGTGGTCAAAAAGACAGCAGTTCTAGGACAGAAGAGCAAACAGCACCTGTTAGCTAGCCACAGAAAACAGCAATTCGAATAGTAAACAGCAAACCCAGGGCAGCCTTATCCTTTCCCTTTAGGAAATTCTATCTATCTGTGCAACTGTTACAGAGCTCTAGAGGGAATAAAATCTGTCCTTTCACTAGAATGGGAAAAGACAACAAACACCACCTCTGTTGCCTGGTACCTCTCTGATAAAAAGCAAAGCATGTGCTGTGTGTGACTACACTTCAAGCATCCTCCTTAACACCCCTTAGTGGAACACTGAAAAAAAGAGTAAATGAAATTCACATACAAGGTTGTGCCAATTTTGACATGACCCCAGAACAGGGTCCTAGACACCATCACACTTGGTGAAGCAGACATGCATTTTCTAAGAAGTCACATGTCACTGCCACCTGAAGTCAAACACTAAACAGAAATTGGCATATTTAATAAAATGCCACTGAAATAAATCCTAGTTACAATGCTGCTAAATGACATGGCCAATTCCTGAACCAAAGTAATCATCTTCAGTGTCACCAGATAAGTGTATGTGTATGGCCAGGCTTCACGAATGCAGATTTGGGCAGGGCTCTCCCCATGTGGGTGTGCCCTTCCAGCCTGCACAGTGGATGTTTTAGGTGAGGCACAGCGTGCACAGAACTGGCCCCACCCTTTGACTCCTCAGGTCCATCTGCCACAGCCGAGCGAGCTTGGACAGTGACAGGGAAGTCCTCGGGGCTGACCCTGCTGAGCATCCAATATCTGACGGGATGGGGTGGCAGGGAGGCATTTACTGCCAGGGGATGGTCCCACTGAGACTCGAACCCAAGTCCTTGGGATTCGGAGTCTGGAGTGCCCACCACGGGGCCACCCCTCACCAGATAACTACCTAGCACCAAAAAAATGGCATTTCTATTAGAGCCATGTATTCATCACTTCTGTATTGGGTGAACGTAGGAGTTCAAACTGCATTTCCATGAGTGAGTTCAATATGGTATAGCTGGCACGGTGTTATGAATTCAACCTTGATGCACAGCGTTATTAGTAGCAGCATAGTCTGGAGTTCAGTGAGATTCTCATTTCATGAACAAACATCCTACTGACATTTCTGTGAGATTTATGTAATTTAGGTCTGCAGGGTCAGGGCTTCTGTATGTATCTTAATGATATAATTAAAAGAAAAATTGTCATACCACTACACAAGATATAATATTACAAAAAGCAGGAGCCAGCTGTTTCCCTTTTAAGCTAACAAGCACAAAAATTTCTAGGTAACACCTTTCAGTACAGTTCCGTATTTCCTCATAACAAGAAATAACTAGGTTACACAAATGCCCCAAATGATGAAAGACTTATGCATTTGAAAGGCATAAAGACCATATGTATGTGGCATGTCTTCTTATATATGAAAATCCAGTTGGATCAACAGATTAAAAATAAAAATAGTTTTGCAAACTTTACACTCAGGGAAAACCAAAAAAATAACATACAAGCTTTCTAGGAATGCTCAAACCATCCCTCCAACACAGAGCATACCATTTTATTTCAAAACTCCTTTAAAACCTTAAAATGCACATCAACTTTAATATTAACTATGTTGCCAACTTAAATTTCTAGCCCAAACTCTGACAGTTTTCACTGTTTTATCTCTCTCATTATTTTCAGAACAAATATAGTACAAAAACTGAGCAAGGTGTTCCTGACAGTAAGCAAATACTAAAAAAGGAAATTCAGTACAGATACTAAACCCACAGGCTGCAGTTTGGGGGATAAGGAAGGTATAAATCCTGACAACACTGTGTTCAAAAAAAAGCTGTTAAATACATTGAAGCTACCTAAATCCTGAAAACTGGATCCACTGAAATTCGGGGACGTCCTGGCTTTTCACTGTCATGGAAGTGATCAACTATTTTTACTTTTGAAAAATATTTTATTTCTATCTATATACTTGTATATTAGCCTACCTTTCATGCATTTGTTAACATTTAATATGGTCATTTCATTCTTATGGTTCTGTTTATTGTAAATATTCTTTGCATAAAAATTACTTAAGCAGAGTAATTATACTGTTTGAAGAATAACTCCAAGAGCTATAGTTGATATTCTTCTCTAAAGGTGTACAAGGTTATTACAATATTTCATTACCACAAAACAATACATCTTCAGATAGAGGCAGCATTAGCTTGCAGTATTTCTTGCTACCATGGTACCAACCTTTCATTGTAAAGCAATTTAATCACTTCTATATTGCTTATCCATGAAATATTAGTGCTGTGCTTCATGGGTAACACCTCCTGTATTTTCCTTACAATACAACTGTATTACTTACAGAGTCAGAAAACCTATTTGTCTTTAAGGATGTCATTCTATCTCATTGGAAAGAAGAACTGGTTTTCCAGTTTTAAGTCCTCAGATCAATCAGTCTGGGGCTCATTCTTTTTAAACGCACATGTCATCACTATCATTCTTTTAGTTATCTTTCACATTACCACCTATCAGAACTGTTCAAATACTACAAGTCTTTGCCTTTTGAGACAGAGAACAATCACATAAATTGTAATATACCATGAGATAACCTGGTACTTATGCATCTAATATTAACTATATTCTTATCTAGCTACTCTATACTAAAAGAAATTAAGATTACAACAATTTGTATTGTTTTACATGTGAAAGATGTGGTCATCACCTTCAAAAGCTCAACATGATTTTATTTTTCAACAATGAAAATACATAAAAGTCAAACAAACATTATTTTTCTCCATGAAAATGGTCCAGCAGATAACAAAGAAGAGCTGCCTTTATTAATGCCATGCCCTTCTTGGCAAATCAGGCAAAAATGTCATCCAGTGAGTCATGAAATCCTGGCACATAAGAACAACATGCACAAAATGGAAGCAGTTCCAGAATTCTGAGGTGGTGCACAAGACAGCATAATGGACTGGCAATTTCGGCATGCATAAATACATACATACATACAGCGTGTTTACATGGCTTTTGAACTGAGAAATGATGAAACAAAACTTTTGATCAGCATTTTTATCATCACTGTGGAAATGTTAGGCCAGGGTCTCAGGTTCATGAAGATTCCACTCTGCAGGAGAAGTAAGTAGGCTGTCACAAGTGACAGCTGTGTGAGTCTGTGGTGTCAGCACGAACACAAACCAGGTGCCACTTGGCAAAGGCTCAACCAGGGAACCAAGCTGTAGTACCCCTGAGCTTCACCCACCCAAGCAAGTACAAGTGCCATCAGGTAGCCATGTATGTCCCTGTGTCTGAGAGTACTTTCAGAGCCAGCAGGTCTCATTTGGCTCTCCCTGCTGATCTCTACTGCTTGGGACCAATTTGTTCCGGCCATGCCATGGCAGGGCCATAATGTGACTTTGAAAGAGGTCTTGATCATCTCTGGCCCATGAAAATCTGCTCTAGTGTTCACAGCAACAGGGACTCCAGGAGCCCAAACTGACAGCATGATTCTGCTGCACTGTGTAGAATCTTCTTAACTTGTTCCACAGATAACCCAGTCTCAAAGACTGTAGAGAAACAAGTACTACTAAAAGCATGTGTACTATAACTAATACCAGAACTGACTTCTGCTGTTAATCCCCATACTTTTTATTCAGAGGAGGTTTCAGCATACAAAATACTAGATGTTTCTATCTGAACATACAGGCTTTGTCTTAAAGAGAATTACAAAACACTTCTAAAAATGTAAAATCAGATAATATTTTTAATACAGCTGCTTGAAGCCATCTTGTTAAAACAGTGACTAAAAATTACTTTCAAACAACTGCATGTTGTGTAAATGGAACCTTGTTTTATAGGTCATATTGGCCCAACAGCATAACAATTGACAGAGTCTGAAAGATGGGAAAAACATACTTTTAAAATTTTGGGTAGGTCAATAAAAGTTGGAGAACCCACATAGAATCCTTATTGGTATCTTGCTAGAAAGAACATTAACAAGAAATCTGATAGGAGAGGCTCTAAGTTCCAAGATATCAGGCAACATGCAGTCCAAGTCAAAACCACCTGAACCCAAAAGATTTTAAACAATAATTACAACACATCTGTCTTAACTTCACTGACCATTGCTCAAAGTGCATTGGCATTGCTCAGGTGTGACTGACCTGTTTGCTCATGCCACAAGTCTCACGACAGAGCAATCACCAGTAGAGAAATGAAAGCACCAGGAACTTGGCTGAGGGACGGCACAGAAAGCAGGGACACTTTACAGAAAACAATATCGATTAACACTTGTATGTTTCTCACTTTTACTGGATTATAAAGGAATTTTCCTCTCAAGAGTTTTCAAATTATGAAAGAGCTGATTTCCAGGTGACCTTAGCTGTGATACATTAAGTAATACATGGCTTCCCCAGACTTTGCGGTTAATATATAAAATGGCTGTGATCTGGCCTAGGCTCAAACTCCTGAGCCTTGGTCTGTGCCTCTAAGCAGATCTGGGATCCCACAACAGCCAGCCCGCCCAAATGATCTGCAATAACACAGCCAGCAACAGTCAGATGCCTCAGTCGAAAGCTAGTGATGAAATGCAGCAGCAGGCACAGGCTCAGGGGAGCTGTCTCTCTCCTCCAGGTGGGCTGTCTCTGTTCTGACAATTCTTTGCAGGGCAAACCAAACCTAGCAGAAGCCTGCTGTGACTGTCTCCTTGTTATATGATCCAGCACTTCTGCTGCATCATCCATGCTCATTCACACATTTTACTATCACTTGATGTGTAGCCTGATACCTACTACAAGTGCAACGTCTTCAGAGCAAAGCCCATTACTTTTGACTCCATTATTTTCTGTGATTTTTTATTGAGCTGTTTTGCAGTGTGTCATTTTATGTTTTACTTTTTAAAAATATTTAATGAATTTTGTTTGAGAAAACTGAGATGACAAAATGTCTGAAAGTGGACAGCTGATGCTATAACATGACCTTCTTCTCCAAAAACCTGCATGTGAGCCTTTTGTTTTTACTGCCAAATTCTCTTGCTACCTACTTTTGTCATGATTGTTCATGAGATTACAGCACTGCCTAATTGTGTCACATGTAAAGAACAGTTTTACAGTGTGAGCTCCAGTACCAAAATCAGTTTGCAGGAGACTTCAGGTGATATCAATACCAAATCTTAAAAGAGAAAGAATTTTCTACAAATGAAAAACAGTTCACAGTAAACATCTTATTTTGGAACTTCCCAACAGAGTCGTCTGTTTACATTTCAAGGTAGTACCAAATAACAAAAGTAATTAATTTCCCTATTATAAATGAATAAACAGTACAGAACAAGTTACTTCTTAGTTTAACTACTATTTTGTTTGATGCTTTATGTACATTCTTTTGCTCATGCCCACACCTATCAAGAATTTTTCTTTTCTCCTGAGAAATCATCAGAATAAGATACTAAAATACCATATTATGGGGATCTCCTCCTCACTTGTAACTAGGACATAATGTGTTGAATTCTACTGCCATTGACTTCTAATTTCATAAGCTAGACAGAATATATGGATAAAGCATCATTTTTTCCCAGTAGCAGTATATTTTCCATGTGAAATATTTAATATGATCCAACTTGAGACATCAGTAGCAGACCGGATGCTCAAATTCTATTCCAGACTTTTCCAGTGTGTTTCAAGGCCTGGTTAATCAATGGGAATGTTTGACTTTGAACAGTAATCTGAAAGCTGCACATGAACATTTCAAGCAAGTAGGCCAGTCTCTTTGGGGTTTGCAAAACACTTTTTCACCCGAGCTGCAACACAGCCAAATATTTGTGTAACAGGTATCACAGAGCAGAAGGAGTAACGTGCTCCTTAACATACTGATCAGGTAGAGGTGAATGTCAAGCAAGGAAACCTGAGACACAGGACTCAACACCACCTAGTTGCCATTAACTTGGTGAGAAACTTTCACTTGAAGTTTAGTTCATGTGATGCAAACCTCATACATTTGAATCTCTCAGCCCACTTTTAGAAGTGCTCTTTACTTTCTAGCTTATTTTAAGCAAATAAAGTAATAAACTACATATAGCAGAATTTGGTTTATGATTAATTTGAGATAAGATGCATTTTCTGTGGCCTTTTAAGAAACATCTAGCATAATACACAAAAACTTGTCAAAAACTACCAGCTTTACTACAAAGTCTGAAATCCAAGCAAAATGTATTCTTTTTCTACATGGAAAAATCTTGCAAATTCTTAAAGCTTTATATAAACATTAATATAATAGATTTTTACAATATAATGCCATGAATGCACTAATGCCCCTCTTACTAGCTGCCGAACAGACCTGATGAATCCCTGAGATTTAAAATATCCTCTTATAAAGCAACTAAAGAAGCAATTGAATTCTTTCCAATATTTTGTGGATGGCCGCAACAGTGTGGCTTCATTTGCCTACGTGAAAGTATTTTTTCCTAGGGAAGAACATAGTGAAATTTGGCTGATGGGTCTGAAGTACCTTACAGAAATTTCAGATGAATGATTGCATACATCTTAACACAAGAAGATATTGTCATAATTAAACAATGGAACACAAGTTCCATTTCTTAGGATGACAGTCAGTTTAAGGCAGATAAGCAGCACAAGTGGCACTGCTTTATCAGTATGCTGCTAAATGTATTCAGCACCAATTCAGCAATTAGCACTACCATGGCCTGTAAGTACTGGGGGAAAAAAAAGACTATGCAGGCTGTACACTAACAGTGTTTCAGTCCATCACATCCTTGCAGGCTACCATGAACTCACTATTCCACATTCAACTAATCTTGAGCTGCATCAGCCAACAGACAGCTGACCATGACTTTGCAGCTACTGTACCCAAGGACACATTTGTCATGAAGTAGCACTAGGTGAGTTTCAGGCATACCATGCAAATGGAATACACCAAAATCTTTTCTTGTGGCAAACTGGCTTGTCTTGGTTGCTACAGTTTCCAGCAAACACCACCTATTAGATACATCAGGAATCTGACTTTAAACCAGCCATGACAGCATTTAAATAGTAGAAATTCAAGTACATAACAAATGTGTTATGTACTTGAATAGATGCTAATTTGATAAAGCTATTTTGGTGAACTGTATTGTAGTGCAAAACAAGATAAAAGAAGAATTCTATTGCTGCAACTAACCACAGTTGGCAAGACAGTCTTGTAGACAACCAGATTTACACAGCAGATGACCTCTTCAATGGATAGTAGAACAGCTGGGGCCTTTCTTCAAAGGATATAAAATGTAATTCTTTAAGCTAAATATATAAAATAATAAAGCAATAGGCTGACTACTAAAATAGTCCTGTACTTCTGCCAACTACTTGAACAACAGTAAATCCAGAAACAGAACAGCACTTCAGGCTGAAGTTTGACAAGCCCATAAGGCAATTTTTAACTGCTGCTGTTCAACCATCTCAATCTCCTCTTGCATTTACCATTATAGTTTTATGTCGTCCCCTGCACAGCCTTCGTAAGGTTCTCTGTTAAGCAGATTCAAGCTGGCAGAAAGTGGGGTTTTGGTTTGTTTTTTATAAAACCAGTGGCCAGTGGGGCAGTGGTCTTCTGCCAGATGGATGTGCTGAAGATTTCTGCAAAGTGTTAGGAAGGATGGATTTACTGTGAGTGGGGGGAAGAGACAACAGGATGATGACAGACAGGCTGCTGCAGTCACTGACACTGCTGTGAAACCACATTTATTACTAAGTAACACTAAGAAGTGACATAGCACACTAATAATATATTTTGAATGTTCCTTTAAACCTCCTTCTAAATGCGGTTTGCAATGCAGCAGCTCTTCTAAGTCATGCTCTGAGTATCAAATGACTAGCCTGGTTTTGAACAAGGAACATGAAGAGGTCCTTTCTGCATGGCAGGCTTCCAGCCTAACCTCTAATACAACTGGGAGGGAGGAGGGGAAAAGCTTTGGTTATTATTGAAATGTAGTGCACAAATGGAGGGTGATTAATTAGATGGTATTGGAGTTAAGATTGTTGTGTAGTGAATCCATAGAGAGGCTAGAAAAGCATTGAAGTTATTTGAGTAAATGTCGCTTTGCACTCCAATATTTTTAAAAGCTTCTTTGGTTTTAATTAAGAATAATTTTAACAGCAATCAGTGTGGTCAAATACCATATATCATCGTTCTCCATTTCCCATTCAATGCAGCTGGAATAAGTACTATGAATGGTATTTTTCAGAGTTTTCTTTCTGTTTTATCTGGTCTGGATTTCTGGACACAGCACTAACCTATTAGTCTTATGAGTTCCTGTTTACTGAGGTTCAGAAAAACACAAGGAAAATGAAAGCCTGTGTTAAGTAATTTTTGAGATTTACACTCTTAACTGATATGCCATAACACTTTTATTCCTCTCAGACATACATGCAAAAAAAACTCCTAAGGAATGATACTGTTGGCAAAATTAAGAAGCCTTCAAGGACAGAACTAATGCCATGATGATAGCAAAGAGCTCCAAAAGCATCACGCAGGAATCAGAGTGGGCAAAAAGATGGCAAATAAACTTCAGTGTAGATATACCTAAGCTAATACATCTAATGAAAAATAATCTCAGTAAGTCATGTACACACCATGCCGACAAATGACTGGAGAAAAGCCTCTAGCAGTCATTCCTGGCAGATCCCTAGAATTTACAGTTTTGTGTAAAACAGCAACAAAAACACTTAGCAATACATGGGGCATCATGAGGAAAGTCATTGAGAAGACAGAGCATATTTATACAACCTTGGCCCACCCACATCTCAAGTAGCATTTGAAGTTCTGGTCTCTGCATCTCAAGGACAGACTCTAGTCAGAAAAGGGCAAACAAAACATGAAAAGGATGGAGTGCCTGCCTTAGAAAAAGAGACTTAAGGGGATCTTCAGTTAGGAAAGAAGGCTGAAGTAAGATATGATCAATCAAACCATGACTGTAGTGAATAAACTAATGTAAAACTGCTTGCTAAATCCTCCAGTAATAGAACTAAGAGACTTTTAACAAAGCTAGCACATTAGTTTATAAAACATTAAAGTGCTTCTTTACAAATCTAGTAGTAAGCTTTCAGAAGGTGCCACCACAGAAGGATGTTACAGTAGTAAACATCAGCAAGTTTGAAAAAGACAAGTTCTTGGTTTGCAAATCCCCAAATGGGCTCTGAAAACACTGAGATATATACAAAACCATCCCTAATATGAAAACTAAGTATGCAGGAAGAGTACAAGGGAATAGGCACGTTAGATGACCAAGTTTGTGTACAGGCCCTAACAGCATCCCTTAATGTCACTGCTGGAGACCAAGGCCTGAGTTTGAAGGCCCAATGGTCTGACATAGTAGAGCTTTTCTGATGTTCTTTAGTTTTCTCTACATCTTCTGCTGAGCTCTGAAAAACCCAGACAGGTTACACCCCTGCTTCTTATCTGCTGTAAAAGATAGAGGTCAGATATGAATAACAGACCATTAGTATAAATTCTAACATACAATATTCTACATGAAGCAATAAATTAATACTACATCTTTTAACAAAAATAAAGGTCAGACCCAGAAGGAAATATTTGCATTAGTCCAGCCAGTGTGACCCCGTCAAAGCCACAGATGTTGTTCCACAGCAGGATCAGCTATTTGAGTGAAAATGTAGCCACCTGCTGAGGGACAAAAGAAACAAACATCAGCCCCTCAAACAGCTGAGCTGCAGAACTGCTGGAAGGGAAGAAAGGTTAGGCATGTAAGTCACTTACATTTTTACTAACTCAAGTCTCAAAAGATAGTAAGAGTTAAAGCCTACCAGTATTCAGATGGCAGTCTTACAAAACCGAGTGCAAAAGCCAGTATCTGTAGGGTGTTTTCTGCCCTCTTTTACAGAAGGTGTTTATACATGAAATAGGCATATGATAATTGAAATATTTGGAGGCTACTGATAATACAGAACACCTGCAAAGGGAGAAGGTATGTTGGCAACACTCCACAGAAATGAATAAATATAGCTCAACAGAATTCTCACGTGGTTTCAGATATATAGCATTTTTTTCATTCACTGTACTCTTAACCATTAGCTCCCTCTCCAGTATTTGGCAACTTCTTATTCAGACACAAAGAATGTACACTTCTGTATTTCATAAACATATGTAGTGGTACATTTTGTGATACAATAAATGATACACATATATGTATTAAATTACACATTTTAATGCTTAGTGGAAAAATAAAGTACAGTTTTGACAAGTACCTATTGCAAATATCTAGATTTCTACCATTACTTTGGGAGGTTAAATTGAGAACGACAAAAACCAGAATGACAAGGGTTAAATAAAGAGTGTCCGCTCCCCACTACAGATGCAATTTTACATTTTAAGTAGTGATACGAGAAGAGGGGAAGGGTATGCTCCTAAATAAGATTTGTAATTAATTATCACACCCTGATTCATCTCTGTATTAATACTACCCACAAGTAGGCCTAAGACTCTTGTACATCCTTTCCTGCTCCTGGATGTACTCGAGAAAGCTGATCTTGGCCACCAACATATCTGCAGTCTGCACAGCTCTGCCAAAATTATGCCTGCCTGCCTATCAGTCAAAGAACAACTTGCCCATCTTCACCTCTGTCGCTGTGTCGAAGAGCTGTGTTTTCAGCATCAGGAGCTGAATTCCTGTTTAAGAGTATCTTTTCCAAGTTCTTTGGAAAGCATTCACAGGAGACACAGGAGCTCCAGAGGATCACTCTTTGGCAGTGTTAGCCAGCAGCACATACTATTACCATTTGGAAACATACGAGGCCTGTGAATAAGCTACAAAGGGAATACTTAGATGCTGAGGCATTTTATACTTCTGTTTATCTGGAATTCTGCAGAGCTTCCATACATCAGCATTTAGAGTTGCTGTGTTTGCTAACAGCTACGAGTCAGTATTTTAACTGCAGTTCAGAAACAGCATTAGCTTTTCCAAAAAGATCAGCATACCAGTCTCATGATCTAATACAACTGGGAGACACCTCATTCATTCATTTGTTCATCTTTACTACGAGCTCCTGCAACTCTTCAGTGGTTCAACTGAATGTACATACATACTTATTTCTAAAAAGCATGATACTTGTTTTTCCTAGCTGTATTAAAAGAAATAATTTTCCTAGTAGTCATGGCAAATTACAGCAATACTATTTTAATATCCATCTTTATCTAACCAACTAAATAGACAGCAGGTTGGAGAATATTACAGGATTGACTGCTTCAATTACAGATTTATTATGTTACATGTAGCAATACTACCTCATAAAAATTACTACTATAAAAGCAGCTTAGGAAAATCCAAGATATTTTTGAGTGTCCTTTTAGTTGGGAAGCATATAGATGGACTCATTTGCTTTTATATAGAAGAAAACCATGAAAAGCAAACTAATAATTTCTGAAATTTCTGCATTCTCCTCTTTTAACTAGGTATAAGCATTATATAATAATAATACTTACGAATATTAATAAATGTATAGCTGGTTAATATTTTTAACAAGTAAATAATTAATACACTTATATTCACTCTAGTGGTGGGACAATCGCTGCTCCTAAAAAGTTCACTACTTCTTAACAGACAAAAGTGAAATAAACACTGAATCGTACACTCTTCCAAAATTATAGAATTGAAATATTGTGATCTTTTAGAAAAGGTTTTCTTAGAACTGTGCAGTGAAAAAAAGTAGTTAAGACAAAGATTAACTATGCAACAAATACATTCTCCTGTATGCACGTCCTCTTGGGAGCAATCCTGGTGAAATGAGTGTCACAAAAAAAGACTGCTCATATGCTGAAGGTTCTGCAGTTTACCTATTCATAAACTAGAATTTTAGATTAAAATTTGGTGTCACTCACAAGGGGAAAAAAAAAAAACAAACCACAAAAATTTTGGGGTTTCTTTTCTAAGACTGCACATAAGGAAAACACAGGTGAGGTTACAAGGCAGACTAGCACAAATGAGTGCATCTCAGACACTGCATCATGACTATGTGCAACATACCTGGATCAGGCCTGCTCGCTAAATTAACCTAAAATAATGACACTGAATCAAGTTAACTACATGAGGTTTCTGAAGTACTGGTTTGACAATACTGCATTTGATGAGTCTATGTAGATCCATCCAGAATTGGTGATGTACAAGAATTGTCATTAGCAAATTCTATCCTGTCAAAAATGTTACTTAGTGGGTACGTATGCAGGGAGGGAGGGAGGGAACAATATTAACCTGTATCAGTTATAAATTCCATATCTCAAATATTTTACAGTTAATTGTGCCTTCTCCACAGCTGTAAAAACTGGGTTTCAGCTCCCCAAAGCAGTCAGTGCATGTATGTGTAACAATGGTGTTTGCACTGGTTATTCACCCTTGCATCTATCACATGATTTTAAAATATTCTGAAAACATGTTATGAGTCACATGATTGAATGCGTTCTTATACCGACTAGTGTATCAGAATAATCTATCAAGAGAGAACAAGATCAGTACAGTCCTAAAAGTAGAAAAGGAAGCTTAAAGCTACTACAAAAGAACAAAAAAACCCAAATCAAATGAAGAGCTCTTTATGTATTCTCTAGACAGTGTTTCTTTATGTTTAAAATGCCCAACTCAACACATGCAAAATAACCCAGAGATCATAGGAACCATTTCCTCTTCAACTGTTAATTGTGGATGTATCCAACTTCCTACTGAAACAATGTCAAAACTCCTTATTTCCATGATTGGAAGATCAGGTACTTCATCACAAAGTCTGGCAAGATTCCTCCAAGTGTTATATAATCAAGATGCTGAATGTTTATATTGACATCTATACAGACCATCTAAAGTCTGTTTTCATCTAAATTAACAAGATTTGACAATCCTTCAAAGCCTTCCAGTAATATCACTAAAAGTACAGCAGCTTGAAGAACAACGGAAAAGAGTGCATAGGGATAAGCGGGATTTCATCTTTGGAATTCCTCCGTCTCAATAGCCAATGGTCATGTATCAACAGTCACCGTTACACTTACTTTAAAATAACTTTTCTTTGAGCTAACTGTGCTGACAACTTTAAGATACAGTCTGTGGCCACACCACCACCATCAGCACCACCGCCGCCTTCGACTGTGTGAATCGCCCAGCTGGGCGCCCGGGACCACCTCCGAGCGTAAAACCCTCCCTTGCTGGGAAGTTCAGACCGCCGTTCCCAGACGAGCCCGCTGGCACTGACCGATCCCAGCGCCGCCGGGCCGGGGCACGTCCGCTCTGCCGCTCCCAAGCGGGGCAGAGCTGGGCCGGGCCGGGGCACTGCCACCGCCCCCCGGGACCCGCGGCACCCGCCCTGCCCGCCACCACGGCCGGCAGCGCCGGGGACACCGATCGGCGGCCCCGCTCGGGGGCCCTCCCGAGCCGACGGAGGGGAGAGGGCAGCGTCGCAGCCCCTCTGCCAGCCTCGACCGGCGGGCTGGTGTCGTCTCTCGCCGCGGTACCCACGGGCACCGCCGGGCAGCGGCAGACCAAGTTCCCACCGCGCCGCCGGTCCCGCCCGGGGACCGCGCCGGCACCGCCGCGCCGAAGGGCACAGCAATGGGTGGCGGGGGACCGCGCCCGCCCGCACCCCCCGCCCGCGCCCCCCGACCGCCGCGGCCCAGCATCGCCGCCCGCCCCCGGCATCCCGCCCGCCGCTCCACCCGCGCCGGCACCGCTGCCCGGCGCTGCCGCCGGCCCCATCAGCACGAGGCGCAAGGGACGCGCACGGGAGATGGGCATCCGCCTGCCCCCGGCCGGACCTTACCGGTCGCGCTCGCCGCCCTCGCCCGCGTGGGCGTTCGCCGCTCCCGCCGCCGCTCGCTGCCCCGCAGCCGGGGCGCATCCCTGCTCCGCCCGCACCGCCGCCCGCACCGATCGCGCCGCACGGGAGCGCAGCGCGGGCACCGCCGGGGCGCGCCCTCGCCGACTGACGGCCCTCGACAGCCAATCAGCGCCCGCAGAGCGCCCGGGGGGCGGGACGGAGTGATGGACAGGGACCAATGGGAGCCGGCTCGGGCGGCAGCGCCGCTTCCGGGCGGGGGGAGTCGCGGCGCGGGTGAGGGCGCCGCGGTGTGCGGCACCGGGGTTGGGGTTGGAGCGCACGGTCGGGCCGGGCCGGGCCGAACCGAGCCGAGCCGGGTCGGGCCGGGCCTGGCCTGGGGCAGCGCCTCAGTGTCTCCGGGAGGCGCTCCAGCCCCGGCGGAGGCTGCGGGCGGCAGTACCGCGCGCGGCTGGGCCGGTTTCGCCCGCCGCCAGCCGCTCTGGATAACGGGAACGGGGCTGAGGGCCGGGCGTGCAGGTGGGGAGCGAGTGTCGCCCAACGCCCCCGTGCGCAGGAACGCAGAACTTCGCGCCGAGGGGCTTTGTTTAAAAAAAAACAAAAAAAAAACAAACCACCCCCATAAAAAGTCAGGATGTATCTTTTCCGGGGAAATCCCACCGGTCTGAAACCGTGCCCGCCGGCAGCATCACCGCGGCTGCCGCTGACCTTGGTGTGGCCGCGGCGGGCACAGGACCCGCTGCCGAGCGTGTGTGCCGTGCCGTGCCGAGCCGAGCCGAGCCGAGCCGAGCCGTGCCGAGCCGAGCCGAGCCGAGCCGAGCCGTGGGGGCTGGTCCATCGCGCGGCTGTCGGCGCGCCCAGGGGTTTGCACCGAGTTTGCAAGGCCTCAGAACGTGTCCCGCCGGCCGTGCCGCACCTGCCCGCACCTGTGTTTGACTCGGTCAGCGGTTTTGTCAGCGGACCGGGTGTCTGTTTAATTTTTGTTTGTGGGATACACCTACAGTTTTGCATTTGCTGTTATTCTGTATAGAATGAGGTGATTTGCGCGGTAGCCACAGTAATGTAGAGATACACAGGTTTGGTAAACTACCGGAGGTCGTGGAGAAGTGAAGACCTGGGATGAGCCATAGAGGAGTATTGGCATAAGGTGATAAGGAAAGGAGCATGGGCGTCATAGTGGTGATAAACAGCTCACCCATGGTCAACTAACGAAATACAGGCCTGGAGCTGGTTAAAAATGGTTTTGGGGGTAACAGAAAAATGGTATCTAACATATCTAAAAGGTAGTGTATGTATTAAATTCAGTTGTAGAACTAGAGCTGCAGGCCAGTGAAGAAAGAAAAGGTAGAAAACTGTATCAGCAAAGATAAACATTACCTTACGTGGAACCTATAGGAGGAAGAGGAATTATAAACCTGAACATCATATTTCCCCTGGCCAAGGACTCCAAAGTCACTGTTGTCACCCCATCACACTAACCTGGGATGCAACTGATCAGGAGATCCAGGGAAGCAGCAGAAGGATAAAGGTAACAGCAGGAGAGGAGTACAACAACCGCATGAATACCACTTTTTCTATAACTAATTATTACTAGACTCTTAAGGTTTCAGTTATACTAACAATAAATGTCTCTTCCCTCTTTTCCAGTCTCTCTAAAAAGCCAGGTGAAATGCAAGAAAACATTTCAGAAATGTTTTACTGCTGGATTCATTTCAGGGTTGGTTGTCTTTATCCCCTGTTTTGGAATTTGCTTGTCAGGTAAAGTCCCCTGCCTAGTTTTGTACTTGATTTACTGATTCAAAAGAGTGTGGAGGTTTATTAATTCCAAATGGCTTGCCATCATCTTTCATGCCTTTTAAGAAATTTTCTAAAATTAAAAAAATCTCTTAAATTAGTCTGGTCATAGTCCTTAGTGAAGGAATTTGTGCTAAGACTAATATTGGATACTATTTATAGACAGAGTTCCTTGTTTAGTCATACCGGATGCGGGTACCCTCATCTTGCCTGAGTTCAGAACTTCTGGTACTGTTGAACAATCTGAAAGTCGTGTCCTTTCCTTTCATAGCAGCCATTTAATGCAAATTTTATTCTGGTGAGACTGATGCACTACAATGATAGATTTCTTTTCCTCACCCTCTTCAATGGTTTCCTTTTTCTTTTCTTCTGTGGTAATGAGGCATTTGAGTTTACTGTGTCCTGTGTGAAGAGTCAATACACCTGCTTTTGTTTGGAATGAAATAATGACAAATGTTTTAAATGCTTATGGAATTAGACCCTGTGCAATAGCTCAGTCAAGATGTCTTTTTTTCTAGCAAATGGAATTATTTCAGGAACTACCTCAAGCCTTGAGGAAGTAAGGTGTAAAAAATACATATCAGAAAGTATTAGATTTTTTATCTTTTTTAAATCAGGAAAGGCTTTTTAACCTTTGTTGTTAGCCATATCATTATCTTGAAAAAAACCCAACAAATATACTTTATTTACTGTTGACATTTTTACAAATGTTGCTGAACTGACTAAAGCATTGAGCAGTTATAATTTGGTAACTCCTGCAAAGAAGGAGAAAATATGAAAAATAATACTTGTGTAAGTGGAATGTAATTGTTTTTAATATTTTAAACTTATTTAAAAATGTAAAGAGAAATTCAGATGTCCTTTCTGAACTTTATGCTCATGTCAAAAGAGTAGCTTTTAAGGTTCAACAGCAGCTTTTTGCAAGCATATACGTAGCTCAGTGGGTAAGTTAACTAAATCATTAAAAAGAAAGATAAACCACCACATAACAACTGAATGTCCTGTTCATTAGACAAATCAGAGGGAGATGTTGCTATAGACACAGAAGCACCAAATAATTCAAAGCAGAGAACATGGGAGGAAAAGCAAAGCAGCACACCCGAAATATGAGACTGTTAATGAAAGTGCCTTACAGTACACACAACATATTCTAAAGTTTAGTAGAGCTCTTAGTACTCTGATAAACTGGGGGACTTTTTTGTGTCCCAGTTAGCCCACAAGACTGTAATTTAGCCTCCAGCCCCATAAGTTAGGTGAGTTCAACAGTTCTTTCTGAAAAATGTTACTGTACTCTTGAAAGTGCTAGAGGACATACAGGAGCTGAGCTGCTCTTATTCACAGCAAACGTGTAAGAAATGTAATCCCCAAACAGCTCTGTCAGCAGGATTTCTTTCTGTCCTGGATCAACAGGGGTGGCAGAAGTCAGGAATCATACCTATTAAATCATTGGTTTAGCTGCTAAAACAGCCAACAAGATGTGATCTGTGGGCTAAGTGCTGGTACTGGGGACTCTGGCAGACAGTAGGAACTGTGCTGAAATTCATCTCTAAACAAAAAGGAAACACAGTTCTGTATGTCCTTTAGTCTTTAACCTCAGGTTTTAGGAGAGCAATACAGTAGTACTGAGCCATACTGTATCAGCAGATCTTTTACACCAAACTGTAAAATAGCCTTTTAGAGATAAACATTATTTCACTCCTCCGTTCTCGTCGGATTTGATTATTTAACTGATGCGTGCATGCAGCACTGCCTTTACAGATCTGGGGGAGGGATATTTGATTATTTATTTTTAGATGTGTTACAATTTGCTGGTGTTATTCACCCTCATTTGGTAACTCATTTTGTAATATCATGCAGATGTATGCTGTGAGATGCAAAGCACAGTTATGTGCTAGATGCTATATAGACAAGTAAGGAAACCAGGTTCTTTCCACCAAGAACTTGCCCCTCATGATCTCTTCTGGAAGCACATTGGTGTCTGGTTTCACGCTGCATGACAAAGTGTTTCCTTTTGTTATTTTATCTCCCATGTATTCTGTCAGCTGGAGGGAGCTCATCTCCCCCAAAACAAAGCAAGGCAACTTCATTTGTGCAGAGTGAGTCCTTCAGGATGTTTGTTTATCTGCAGTGATCAGTTGCAAGCACAGCTTCCATTTTTATAGTGCCCTTGGTAGCAATGTCACTATGAACATAATGAATATACTTACAAGTATTTAAAACCTCCTAAAATATATATTTTTTTGCGACTGCCTTGAACAGTGGTATAAGATAGGCCGTTTGTGTGAAAGAATGGATGGGTGGTGGAGCATTTTTTCAGATCCAAGCAATTCTGCTTGGCATCAGTGACCAGGAGAACTCTTTTTTTCTCCATTGATACGGTCAATTTAGATATTTTTATCTTTGTTTTAAATGTATTAAGGTTTTTATTGTTCCCCACCCCATATTTAATTTTGTGGTGGATTAACTGTTTTGACAAGCATTTACACTAATACCTAAGAAATTAATTATAAAAAATTAATCCAGCTGTCAGCTGGGTTAACCAAGAGAGAAGAGCCTTCACATCACAGTCAGTGGCTGAATCCAGCTGGCAAAAATCAATGTGGTTCTGTTTAATCATGATTAATGTTTTCACTTACTTTATAATTTTGCATGCAATTTTCTTTTTAAGGCACTTGGAGGATGATTTGGCAACTGCTACTCAAACCAGAGAGCTTGGTTCTGAGTCATGTGATTTGCTTACCAACAAGGGGCTGTGACCAGTAATGGAATGATACTTGTCCTTAGTTTCCGTTTTCTCAAAGGATTACAGCTATCAGGATTCAGGATTCATGTCCCTTGGTACTACCCCTGCAAAGATTGGAATTCTCATCACTGGTACTATTTTATGTTTGACACAGAGGACTCTTTCTGTTACCCTTATTTTCAGTGAAGAGCATCTTGAGAGCAATTACTCACGTTTCTGTTTCTGTAGTGGCATCCACAAAGATAAGGATGTCTGCCCAGAAAGTGGCTGATGACATTGCTACCAAAATTTATTCAGAGATCGAAGAACTACATCAGGAATATCTGGCTGTCTGCTGTTGCTTATCATCTGGAAGAAAGAGTTTTCCAAAGTCTCAGTCCCAAAGAGCTTGTTAGGCAAGTAGAAGAGCAATAAAAGGAAAAATGGAGTATATGGATAGAAAAAATGAGGGGAAAACAGTGAAGCCACCACATTATGAAGCAGTTTAGTGGTACTGAGCTTGCTAGTTCTATATGTACACAGCTGCTGCTACAGTAATTCACAGATTGCTTGTGGTTCTACTTATGTATACATGAGTATCTATTTATATACATGCAGACATATGATATTCATGTATTAAAAGAACACTAAGTTGGAAAATGAGAATGCCTGAACTCAAAAGCTATCTGGTATGGTCTTTAATTATGTGATTTGTATTTTTCTTGGGACTATTACCTTATTCAGAGCATAGAAGGAATGAATCTTGCTACTTGCACAACTATTTAATATTTTGATTTATTCAGTTATTTAAAATGTGGCCTGAGGATTTATTGATTACAATCTCCAATGTATCTTCTGGCTACTGCAGCAATTCAGAAAGAAGTCCTAATAACAATATTCTCCTGGCTATATATCACAAGGATATGATCTGTACCATAAAAAATAATGCGACATGTTGCAATGGAAAGCTATATTGCAAATATTGTCAAAACAGAAAAATATCAAAATTGGGGCACTAGATTGATTTAAGTTTATTCAGATGAAAGGTATTTTTTCATGGATAAAATTCTATGCTCTTACTGGGTGTTTTTCCTGGAGATGGAAAGCTTTTTGGTAAAGCTTTAAAAATAAATCAATCTGTCTGGCCATTCCTACATGCAGAAAGCTTCTCCCCAAATAGATAACATTAGACAAAATTATTAGCAATCAAACCAGCGTTTTTTACATGGCAACTATGCAAAACTCAATAGAATGGAATTACCTTTTTTCACAATTAAAATACATAGATGCCTGGGTAGCATAGAACAAAAGATAGAATTTTAACATCACACCTTAGCAGGATAACACTACTTCAATAAGAGTGTGTCATTTACAGAAATCACCACAGACAGGTGTTGGTGTTTTTTTCTGCTCCACCAAAGCATTTAATGTGTGTTAAGGAAGACTCATTCTAGAAAGTTTTTGAAAATTTTAGGATTTCTTTTCTATCACTCCAAGACTTGAATCAGGGGAGTAATTACTCCTAATATTTTAAAACTTAAAAGTCCAGCGGTCCATAAAGCATGATATTTTGATGCTGGTCTTTAACAGTTTTCAGAACTTTCAAACTGATCCAGATCTTGAATTTCCAGAACGCAATCACTTTAATTGTATTTGTCACAAATGTATGTATGTCTTCAGCAAATATATGAAAGGAAGGTTAAAGTTTCAAATTCAAGCACTCAGATGTTAGCAAATGATAAAATTAAGGTTGTCTATTTGACCTTGTTTTATGACCCCATGAATTATGATTAATTTTTAGAAATTATGGTCACATAATAGTGAGTCAATAATATAGTAGGAATTAGTAAATACAGTAATTCATGTGCATCCATTTGAACAAACTCAGAAAAGGTGCAGAGGTTCAGAGTTTCATCCATTAGTCATCTTTGCTGTGTAGCCATGTCTTCATGTCAAAAGAAGCAATGCTATGTCATTTCTGTCTGTTGTAGGTGATGATGAAATTTGTAACTGGTTAAAGAAAATGGTTTGTTTTCTGGAGTGCTGCAGTAGTCTTGAAATGTCATCACAGAATATAAACATCTGGATGTCTAATCTTGACCTCTCCTAATTGACTGGAAGCTACACAGAAGAAGTTTATCTGAATTTTCTTACACAGGTGCTCACAAATAAGGTAAATTATCCCTATTTGTATTTTGCCCTCAGTTTCCTGTCCTGGTGTCTATAGTGCACAAATACTTTCTTTAAAAATAATAAAAGTAAGATATAGAATCACAGAATTGTTAGAGTTGGAGGGAACCTCTGGAGATCATCCAGTCCAGCCCCAGTGCCAAGGCAGGGTTGCCTAGAGCAGGTGGCACTGGAACATGTCCAGGTGGGTTTTGAATGTCTCCAGAGGGGGAGATTCCATGACTTTCCTGGGCAGCCTGTTCCATTCCTGTGCCCTCCTCAGCACAAAGAAGTTCTTCCTCATGTTGAGGTGGAACTTCTTGTGTTTTAGTTTATGGCCATTGCTCCTCGTCCTGTTGCTGGGCACCACTGAAGAGTCTGGCACCATCCTCTTGGGGCCCACCTTTGAGATACTGGTGAATGCTGCAATGTATTAGTTTATAACAGTAGTATTTTTAATATAGTTTGTCATACATTATTGAACATACAAATGTTCATATCATGATGCCTCCAGGAACATGTAAAATATTCTTGGTTGTTGTCTTAATAGTTCACTTTGAAGGAAACAATTTAGACTTCATATTCTGGCCCTAGAAGCTGAGTCCGTGCTGTTTCTGTTTTATGGCACGCTGTTGGCTGCCAGAACCTGTTAAAGCAACTTCTCATTACCTTCTCTCCAGGCACATAAAACTCATGGCTCACTTTGGCAAAATAGTTTCCCCCATCCAAGCCCCCAAGACTCAATCTGCAGCCTTCAGTACAGGAGTACTGTCCTACCAAATTAGAACAGCAGCTTATAGAACATAATAAAGAGAAAGAGATTCTAAACAATGAATGACACTGTGTATGTATTTCCTCTCTAGTGTTGCTTTATGAAAAGCTGTACAAACCCCTGGAAAACTGGAATTGCAAAAACTGGTTTTGTGTCCATTTGTATAGGCTGAGTTCATTGCTGGCTATTTCTTCTTTTTCTGTCTAATATCCTAGAGAAGTCTTAACTGTGATCACAGAGAGAAACTGGAAGCGTATTTCAAGTGGTAAGAGGCTATTTCATATAGGTTAGTTATTTTTCTTGTTACAGTATGTGCACCAGTATTACAGTTAAGATGACATAATCTAATTTGCCAACCAGGACCTTGAAGTACTTTGTTGACTGTTCCATCCTCTCATGGTACAGCTATACCTCCATTCCCCCTTAAAGTTTTTAACCATGTCATCTTTTGTACAGAAATTTTTTTTTTTTTTTTCTTTGAGAGGTGACTTTCTTCATCATGAAATTTTGTATTTAGTGATTTTTTTTTTTTCTATAATAAGAGTAACTAGAAAAACCACTTTCTTTTCAGTTTGGAATATACAGTTTCTGTGGGGAAAGAATGGCTGTCATAGGTTATCTGTTGTGATAGAATATTATTCCTTGTCAGCATCTGTTACATGTATCATTTCATCAGTCTAACAGTAATTTTAAGTGGATACTGATAGAGATGGTTACAGTGTTGAGAGCCAAAAGATAAAATGGGTTGTAACCCTTTGAGGTTTTCAATTTAAACACATTATGAAATTCTGAAAATCACCTGCTGCAAATGTGTGGTAGATCTTTCATGTCTGTTTTTAATAGAATTGTAATGTACTTAGTTAATGAAATCCAGATTCAAAATAAGTGTGAAGACTCTCTTCTCTCTTACTCTCTCACAAGCTACTCTAAGAGAGGGGAGGTGAGGAAACTATAGGAAATAGGTATATGGTGAGGTAAGACTTTGAATTTTTCACCTCTTTTCCTGGAGCAGTACAGTACAGAGCTGCCTTGTGTTTTTTATTCAAGGACAATACTGAAAAATTCAGATCTTTCATGGTTAAATTTTCATTTACTGTTTTAGAAAGCCCAAAAGTAAGGTCAGTCTGATTGTTTCCAAGCCCATTTTAACGCAGATCCACTTCCTAAAAAAATTTAAAAATGCTTTTCATGTCAAAATTGTCAAGTGTAACCCACATACAAGGGGAAATGCTGTGTGTGAAAGTCAATAAAAGTCACCCAAAGTGTGTAACTCTTAAAGTTACGAAGTGTGTGCCTCTTAAGGGATGAAAGCACGAAGACAGACAAAGGTTTTAATCTTTCTCTTTTTGTCTTTGTGTTTTCCTGTTTTTGTGAGTGTACCCAGGGTAGTTAATGTTTGTGCAATTATACCTAACAGCTGGAGGTATACTTCACTGAAATGACCCAAATTTTTTATAGGTAATTCTCATAATTATCCTGCCCTTTGAAAATAAAGCCTGAACTATAATTATTTGTGGTAGGGATAATTTCAAGAAATGTTCTGTGTTAGAATAAGTCAGATCCTTAGAGTGGTTTTAGTGTCTATCCTGAGCTCTGTGTCACTTGAAATGACTGGTGTAGGTCTGCCTGTTGCTCTGTAAGAAGGAGATGAATACTTAAGAGAAGGCATACAAGTCATGGACACTTTTTGAAGTAATCAAGCATTTGCTTTCAGCAATTCCCTCTCCTAGAAGGAGTCCAGCTGCATAGTAAAAGTGTTATTTAGGTCCCTCTATAGTTTTGAGGATGCCCCTGACTTTACAAAGACTCCAAAGAGATTAGTTAATATGCTGCATCTATAAAACCCATCTAAGTACCTCTAAGTAAGTATTTGTGCCGATTATGTTAATGCTGCTGCAAAGAGACTGCAAATTTAGAAATCTTCTGAAGTCCAGTGCTGGCCTAGCCATTAAATCAGGCTCTTTAATCTCTCTAATTGGTGCTTTTGAGTATAGAAGAATACATGAATCCTGCTGTGTTCTAAAAGCAATAGATAATCTTCACTAGCCCATAATACCCCGTGAAAATAGACTTCTCAGACTCCAAGTCTCCTGTACTAAATAATGATGTGGAAAAGTTTCATTTCACTGCTACCTGTCACTGCAGTTTTGCTGTTGAACTGTGCTTGGCTGAACTGTGCTGGAAATGGATCAGCTCTGGCCTCCATGGCTGAAAGGTTCCATTCCTGGGCATGGCTAAATTCTCTGGCCATGAGATGAAACCCAGCAGGAGCCAGAGGTTGTTACCCCTCTGAGGGAATAGGGGATTCAGTACCACGATTCCTCTCAGGAGCCATCAAGCCTCTCCTCACAGAATGAGACTTACAAAAACTGATGACCAGTTACTTAAACTTGGGTACTAAAACTTAGAAAGCCTAGATGATAACTTCCAGATATTTAAACTTAGAATAACAACTTTCTCTCAAAGAAGTATGTTTCTTTTAAAACCATGAAGACAGTCCCTTTGCTGCAGTAAATGTGTACGGTTTCACCAAAATGCACAAGGCTTTTTGGCAGCTAAGGAGTTACTATTAATTTAGTATTTCATTTAGAGAATATCAGTAAGGTTGCTACTTTCTAGCTACAGATTTTATGACAATCTCTCTTCCAGCTGCTGTATGCATTCTCTCCACAGTGTGACTTCTGTAGTGGTAATACATGTACACATTAGAGGACTCAGGCATACAGCATCACGCATCTCTTTTGCCTTGCTTGGAAAAGGAAGTAAGACTCAATGAGTTCCAGCCTTCTCTTGTCTCTGATTGCTTCAGCTCTAAGTTTCTGGCTCAAGTTCTGAACAGCTTTTCTACTTTGGTTTGGTTTTGTGGTTTTTTTCCAGATTATTTTCATTCTTATGCAATTTTTTTATTGCTCGCGGCTATTAGATTTCTAGAACAGGTTTACAGAGTGTCATCCTTAATGATTTGTATAAGAACACCAAGACAGTATAAGGGGCTTATGTTTCAAGGAAATAATTATATAATATCATTTAATTTTTCCTTAACATTCATCCTCACTACTGGAGGAAGAAAAAAGGCCACCTGCTGAGAGAAGAGAATGCAAAGCTGAGGAATTCACTAGAGGAAGGCTCTGCACTTCTGTGTCCATCCCATGCTATGCAGAATTTTGATCATGGAATACCAAAAGAGATTTACCCCATATGGTATGTGACTTATGTATGTTGACTTTACATAATATTCTCTCTGGGAAAAAAAAAATCCTGTAGTCTTACTTTTTCCCACTATTTCATCAAAGTCTATATTTCAGTCATCTCTAACTGGCCAAAAGGAACACACTTTTTCTGTAACTCATTTTTGATTTTGTTTAGGAGAAGCTAAAAGGATATTTTCAGAGGCATTAACTTCTTGGTGTAAATGTTTTTATTATCATAACTGATATTTGTCACTCCTCTAAATTGTAGTCTACAAGTATTCATCAGAATATGCAGAAAGATGGAAAACAGCATAGGACTGCACTTCCAGTACAAATGTTGCAACCATATTAGCTTTTTGCTTAATTATTGACCTACACTTGATCACACCTGCATATGTGTACATAAACAAATACCCACCATTTCACTCTCAAAACCACTTCTCTTTCCTAACTAACACAGTCAAAACCAACTGTATATCTACTGAGAAATTTTGGGGAATGGGGGAGATTTAAAAGTTTAGTTCATGTAGAGGTCTAAATATTCTAGACAAATTCCATTGAATTTCTTCAGGAATGCATTTTTCTGAGTTTTTTTTGTCTCAGCAGGAATTTTGTTAATGTTATTTTTAGTTGTGTTATCTAGTCAAAAAAGCAAACAAAGTAGTTTAGCTCTATTTACTAATCTCTTGGGGTTTTAAAAATAATTTATCATGGTTACAATCAAACAGGGGTAAGGAATAAGAGTGAGATCTTGCAAAAGTAATTCTAAAATGTTCACATTTGGCTGTAGGCTAATGCTTTTTAATAAAGTTCTCAAATAAAGTGGTATTGGAGTGCCTTGTGTGAAGGCTGTTCTTCTGACAACATTCATTTTAAGGGGTCTTTCTGTATTTCTGCATTTCATGAGAATACTTGGGAATAGTATACTCTTAAAATATTCTTGTGGAAGAGAAACTGTGTATAGCTTTTCTTATGTGTATATACATTATAGTTGTTTCTGTGTGCGTATAGGAGAGTGATGTGGACATCCCACTTACCCACAGTCTTGTTGCCTTGGACAATGAGTTGTAGTGCAGCAGATACTTTGTTCTAGAGTTTTGCACAATGATTTCTTAAATGTTTTAGCATCAACCTGCCTTTCCTGTAAGTTATTCCAAACACCTGTCTGTCTCTGCCAGATACTTCAGGAATTATTTTTAAAACTGTATTTTGATATCCTTCCTTTTCACTCTGACACTTCATTTTAAAATAATTATTTCATGAAGAATTTAATAAACTATTTAAGGAAAATCATATGCATAAATTCATATTAAAAAAACTTCACAAAATACTTTTTTGTAAAGTGCTTTTTTATTATGCATTGTCAACAGTTAAATGATATGTTTCTGTTTTGTGCAAGCTGGAATAGTGTTAAGAGAGCAAATGTTAATTCATAAGCATAGGTTTTAAGGAAAAAAGTGCTAGATCTGCAGAAGTTTGTACAGGTTTAAGCATGAAACTGGAGAGCTGCTTTAGTTAAAATGACACTGATTTGGTTTCAGAGACAGCCACTAGTTTTAATTGCCCAGTGTTCCCAAACCTTGTTCCAGTTCTGCATAGGATGTTTGTTCTGTCCCAGGTTTAAGTTTACACAGTTTTTAGGGTTTTTTTCTGTCATTCTCTATAACCATAGTAGCAGCTCTAGGAATATAGCAAAACATTTCTGTTTACCAACCAGCTGCAGTTACTATTCAATAATGAGTCCATTTCAAACTAAATTCTGCATGATAATGCAAAAACACAAACAAAAACCCCAAACATCAACCCCTCCTCCCCCAAACCCAACCCAGATTTTCTAATATGAGCTAACACAACAAATGTACATGATATATCATGGAACAACAGCTCAGTTACAATAATAACACATAAGAAAAAAACTATGGAAATATTTTTCTGTTGTGCACACCAGGTGCTTCACATTTGAAATTGTTACAAATGATAAACATTAAAATTGATTGTTTCTCCAGGATGGTCATATAGCAACATATTGCTTGCAATGTTCAGAAATGTAGAAAAACAAGGTGTTTTTTAATTACAGACTGAAAATATTCTATCTTATGCATCTTTATTGCCTTAAATATAAACTGACTAGTTAAAATCTGGGTAATTGACAGTAGAATTGTTTTGCTTTAAATGAAATCTCTGGATATTAAATTCTTCAAGGAAGACTAAAATAATTGGGCTGAAGAAATACCTATTTATGTCATACTTTATAATGAGTGACAAACACAGCTGACCACTTAGCTGGTTTATTAATTTTCATCATAACATCTGTTTCTTTTAATTTGTTCTTCTACAGTGAGCTGTTTGGACTTGACTTTCTGGTCTTGGAATGATGGAACAGCAGTAAGTCTTGAGCTCAGTAAGTCTAAGCTTGTGGTTATGTCATTCTTTGCCACTTTTATTATTTCACTTACTTGACAAGCATTAATATCATTCAGTTCTGTATCGTAATTTCCCTGTTCTTTTGAATATGGACTACAGAAATTTTTACTTATGTCTACAGAGTCTATTAGACCACAGTTTAAAACTAGGTTGTCTTTTTTAAGAAAAGATGTTTTCATAGAGTCAAATAAAATAGTATGTAAGTGCTTGTCTTTTTTGTCATATTTTGATTCTTCTCCAGTGCATGCTGACTCAGTACCAACAGGCAATGTTGTGTTAGTTGCCTCCTTTAAAACTAATGTGCTATTAGTACAGGATTTCTGAAACGTGACATCATTATTAAATTCAGCAAGGCTCTTAGATGTAACAGCATCTTCATCTTTTGAGTTCTGTTCATCCTGTGAAACAGTTACAGTATCACTGGAATAGCTTTCATTAGGTTCATACATCTCAAATATTTCTTCATTTCCAGACTGACTGTCCAGCTTTGCAAAGGCATGCTGTGATTCAGTGCAAATCACATGGCTTAATGTTGTCTTAGACATAGCTGAGAGAGTTGTTTCATGCCTACAAATGTTTAGATGTGAAAAAGTGAAGTAATTGTTATTGTTGTTGTTATTCAAGCTGCATTCTTTGTGATTCCTTTGTACTGTTACATCATCGATGTTAGTAACCTGTACAACTTCTGAATAATCAATTTCATTAGTTTTTTTCTCTTTCTCCTTCCCAATACTATCCACAATCACATTGTCACTTTTATTAATGTCCTTTCCACTTTCCTCCCTATTCTGTGATGCTTCTGGTTTATTCAGCTTATTTATCACATTCCCAGCTTCCTCATAATTTCCCTTATTGCCTGCTCCATTTTGCTTTGCTTCATTTTCAGACAGAGAGCTAAAGGATGAGTGTTGATTTTGTTGTGCATTTGCAGTGTTATTTTTATTTTTTTCCATCACAGTGTGTTTTTTCTGAGATTCCTCTTTGTTGCCCGGAGGTTTATTTGTATTTAAACTGGAATCTTGAACAAAACCTTCTGGGGGCCACTTTGACTTGACTTTAGCTACTTCTTCAGTAGAAAATGTTTTCTTAGTTGTTTCATCATCTGTTGAAGGAGGCCATGTCATCTTTAATTTACCTCTTTCTGTGGATTTTTTCAAATTATTATCCAAAATATCAGGAGGAGCACCTTCAGTACCTGAGTGCAAGTCTTTATCAACTTCTGTAATTGGTTTAGGATCAACGGGTATGCTGTTAATGGGATTTGTTTCTTCAGCCTGGGTACTGTCAACTGAACTGTGTTGATCTTTAGAACGCCATAATTCTTTATGCTGCTTGTGTCCAAACCCTTCATCATAATTGCCTTTTGATTTGAAAAGTTGCTTAAAATGGGGTTTACAATATATTTTTCCATGGAGAGATGCATAATTTCCCAAGCTGCCAAATGGAAGAAAATTTGTTTTATACTTTTACATATCATAAACTACCATGAACTTAATTTGCTATTTCAAGTATCTCTATATATAACAGTACATATAAAGAAAGGAATAGCAGAAAGAGAGCAAATTCAATGTAGTGGCCAATTCTGACCACACACCTCCCCCTCTTTTACTTGCAAAGTCCCATACAATTTCAAAGTCAAAATGAAGGAGAAGAGTCATGCTTGATGATTTAAGAAAGAACATAAACTCATTGCCTTGTTGCACAGCATAAGCTTCAAGTAGGAATGTTCTACTGCCCTTCAGGGCTGTTTGGGCCATTTTCCTTTGTCTTATTAAAGGCTAAATCCTCCATTTATTTATAAAATAGCTGGAGCAAGTACAGTGCTGATATTTTTAGCCTTTGTGCAAATTACAGAAATTTGTGTGTAATTATATTTGAATTTTGCTCCAAAATTAAGTAAATGAAATGTGTGTAACCTTCAATGTGTTAAAATCAAACCTGTTGGCCTTTGCCATCTGATAGAGCAATAAATCCTGCATTTAATATAAAGGTTACAGAGTGGTTTGCTAATGCAGAGAACCATCATAACTCATTTTACGGATGAGGAAAATTAGGAGAAAATCTGGTGTATGTTCAGATGTTTTAATTTCCACACGAGTTTCTGTGTCTGCTGCTTCCTGGAAGTCTGTAACAGTCAGTAGGAAGTAATGTGCAGAAGAATTTGTAAGGTGCTGGGATGAAGTAGTTCTTTAGACAATTTAAAAGACTTGTTCCCTGTCACAGGACAGATGTAAGGAGCAAAGAAGAAAAGCGGAATTCAGGACAGCTCCCTGTCAATACAACATCCTGCAGGCTGAATGACACAGTTGAAAATAATTTCCCCACCTTTACTTACATTCAAAAGCAGAGTTCTGTGAGTGAACATGCAGTTACTTCTTACCTTAGTTGACTGCCACAGTGGTGACATCGGAAACAGGATTTATGAAAATTCTGCTTGTCAGCAATGAGACATTCCATTGGGTAAACCCTCTGTTGACAGAGTTTGCATGTTTCATTTTCCTGAATCTGCAGTTTCTAGAACCACATATTAAAAAGCTACAAGTTAGTTTAAGCCACGTGTTTTGATTTGATTTTAACAAATCAAATATATCAAAGTCCATATATTTTGTTAGAATATTATTAATTTGCCATTAACTGGTATCTCAGCTGTTAATTATAGGGTTTCATTTTTTCCCAACTAACAGTAAAGCTTAGGAAATGAGAAACTACTTACCTTTCCCTTTGCAGAAATCCATGCATTTGAAGGGAATATTCACTTCACCAGGTACAATATTTTCCATGTATTTGTACTAACTAATTATTTTGTGAAATGAGATAGGATAATAAAAGGTTTTCTAGTATAAGTGGAATTGAGTATAATGTATGTATAGTCTTCGAATGCACTGTGTGTTTGAAAGATCAGTAAACACGAACAGAAGTTTGAAATTCTGATGAGGAAGTTTTGCTTCACTATGCCAAAAGCATGTTAGGGATTACCAGTTTTGTGGTAACCTGCAGACTGTGCACTCGTATGGTCCATATATGCTAGGACATAATTATTTGTGATTTTAAAATTTTAATTTTCAGGCCTGATACCTTTTTCAATACTTTTAAATTTTAGTACTGAGATATCTACATTTATATTAGCAACCATATAAAGTTATTTCTTCTATGAAGCATAGTTAATTATAAAGAAAACTCTCTCTCTGCGAAATAAAAACCATGAATATAAAGTTTATTTCATACAAACAAGGGGCAGAAAGATATAATGCATAATCTGTTGGACTTGAAAAAATGCCTGTTGCTCCTCTGTTTTGATCTCTGAATTGCTGTGAAAATGGTACTAGCAGACAAATACAAATAGAGTGGACCAAATAATTGCTGTATAAATATATCTCCACTGATGACAATAATGCCCCTGCACATCAGCAGAAAATCTGGCCTCTTTCAATATTCTGTCTGTGTTTGGTTTGCCTGCTGGTATTGATTTTATAGCAATTCACAAATCAAGACAGAAAGCAATGTAGATTTCATAAGTACCACTGTAGTTGCCACATATCTCTAGTGTCCATAGTAAGAGCTGTGAAAAATGCTGAAAATTAAGTATCTTCAAGATAATGTAAAACTTGCAAAAATATGAAACCACTAGTAAAAAAAATCTCCCAAAGATGTGTTGGTCATACAATAGAAAGTCTCAAATATAGGTTCTACTTAGGCTCCAAAAATGCTGACAGAGAGGCTGGGGAGGCAAGAGTGCAGCGTTCCAGACATGCCCACTTGGCATGGACTGCTTGTGGATGGCAGTGTGTGCCAAATGCATGGACTCAGCTGAATGTTCTTAGGTACACAAGTGTTCTGAATGTAAAGAGGGAGGAGAGGAAGGGGATAAGGTGATTGGGAGGGGGAAAACTATCTCATTGAATGATTATACTTTGGTGTAGTTGGATAGCTGATAGTGAGTGTTGTGCCTCAGAAGTCAGGAGAAGAGAAAAACAAAGAGGGAATTTACGGGAAGTTTATCCCAGAACAACTTCCAGTCCCCTGTCTTTATACAGTCCCATGAGCCTTTTCATCCTATTTTCTCTCCCTGTCTTGTTGAGGAGGGGAAAAGGGAGTGGCTGCAGGAGGCAGTGTCCTGGCAGGTCATCCCACCACATGTGAACAGTCCTACAAAAGCAGTAGGAGAAAGGCTGGTCTACTATTTGAGGTCATCAATATTTACCAAATAGAAGAGATTCAAAACAAAATCCAGAGCCTTAAGTATATGGAGAACTCTCTGTTTTACTGGTACTGCGTATTTCTACTAATTTCTACTTTTAACATCCTTATTTATACTGAGACTGTCTAGAATTCAGTTAATTTTCTTCATAGCAGCCCATGTGGTGCTGTGTTTCGGATTTGTGACTGAAGTGTTGAGAGGACACCAATGTTGTAGCTATTGCTGAACTGTCCTTGTACAGTATCAAGGTCTTTTCTTCCTCCCACTCTTCTCCACCTCCCTGTCCCAAGCAGTCGGCTGTCGATGCGCAAGAAGTTGAGAGAGGACGTAACCAAGACAGCTGACCCCAGACTGGATGGATATTCCACAGCATATGGCATCATGCTCAGCAGTAAAAGCTGAGAGAAAGGAGGAGGAAGAGGAGAGATTGAGAGCTATGGTGTTGGTCTTCCCAAGTCACTGTTGTGCATGGTGAGGCCTTGCTTTCCAGGAAGTGGCTGGACATCTGCCTGCTGATGGGAAGTGGTAAATCAGTTGCATCTTTTGCTTTGCTTGGGCCCTAGCTTTGCTTTATCTATTGAACTGTCTCAACCTCTGCCCACAGGTTTTCTTGCTTTTGCTCTTCTGATTCTTTGTCCCATCCCACTGTGGGGGAGTGGGTTAGTGGGTCGGGACTTCACTGTCAGCCAGAGCCAACCCATCACATGTATTTTGTTGGACCACCACCAGCCTGTGCCTCATTTTACAGGCTCACAAGCTGTGTTTAATTGTGCTCCTAATGTGAACAGAGGTAGCACCTTTCTGTTCTTAGCAAGCAGTGCTGGGAGTCCCAAAGCAGATCTTTCTGTTTAAGAGTTACACTGGTACAGGAGCATTTAGCCTTTTATCTGCTGTTTTCTTTATTGTTCAAGCATAAGAATTCTGTTCATGTATTTCAAATGGCTAAAGCTATGGCAACATCTGCTCTTCCTGCAGCATCCCATCCATATTCAGAGCCCAAAATAGATGCCAAAAGGACAGCACTTACATTCATCATGCAATAGCATATGTAATATTTTCTAATTTTCAAATGCATAAGTCTGCAATCTAAATACCATTGAATATAATTTTTAAGTAACACATGCACCATGAGAAAGAAGTCATGGTTTATTTTCAGTGTTTACTTCATATTCAAATATAAATAAATTCACATCATATAGTTAAAATTTTACTTCAATATAAAACAAATAACAGGCTTCAGCTCTTTAGGGACACTGAGTGGCTCTACTTCTTCTTGATGTGAAACCTGGACCCTGATATCAGGTTTTGTTGCGTGAATCCAGACCAGGGCTTCATGAAGTGGTAAAGCCCCCCAACAGGAGATAGCAGAATTAAAAAAAAAAAAAAAATACAGTAATGTGTAAGCCATTCCAGTAAGTTTACTCAAACAGAAAACCCACTGAAACATAGTTCGCTTTGTCCAAAGTCACATCTTGTATTTTAATAAACTAAAACCAGATGTGCACAAAACATGACCATTCTTTTATCTCTACAACTATTTTATATAGGCAACACTCTACTTCAGTTTAGAGGATGTTGCCTTAATTTTAAGCATAAAAAGTTGAGTGCGTTCTGTTCACATTTTCTAGCACGTTATTATTTTTCAACATTACGACAGTAATGCTATTTCAATTTTTTTTAAAGTATCTTTTTATTGTGCTCTAATTCTTCAGGATAGATCTTGTAGTATTAATCCTAATAATGATGGAAGAGATAGCAACTCAACGTTTTCACTAAATAGAGATTTTCACAACAGTTCCTGTGTCTTCAGCTTCTCAACCTCCTGGTCTTCATGGAAATCTATCTATATTCCTATGCCGTATTTTTGCACTCCTTGTGTATCATTTCCATCAAATTCAGACTCAGAAACTGTGTTTTGCTCTGGTGTTACAGGAATTGCTTCTTTTTTTGGTGGGACCTTGATCTTGCTTGTGTGATTTTTGTAATAGATGTTTCAGCTGGACTTAATTCCTCTGAATCCCGTGTGTGCCAAGGCTGTGTTTCAGCTGACGGTTTTTCCACGTGTACAGCACCACTCATGTTTTCCTCCACTGAGATTACACACAGGACTTTATTTTACACTAGGTCTTCGGCCACAGGTAAAGGCTTCATTTATCTGGTGTGCCATTCTGTAATGCCTCTTTTCAGTGTCTTCTCCTTGGAAAGCTTTATTCTCCAGTCTTTGACCAAAGCTGTCTCTGGTAATAGACAGTGGCTGAGGTTTGAAATATGTTATACTTCTCTTCACTCCTCTGTGAAGAGCTCAGCTTCTCTTTCAGCTCAGACTTCATCTGCAGCAAGTTAAGGACATGCACTGGGTTGAGCTTCTCAAGTTTGTCCAGGTTCTGTGCCTCCAGCATGTGCCTCAGTCTTTACAGAACCATTAGAAACTTCTGAGGTGCAAGTTTCAGCTGATGCTTGTCCCTCAGTGGCGTAATTTTTTTGTATAGTCAGTCCACTAGGTGCATTTCAAACATTCACCTGCCTGCGCTGACACCTCCTCTATGCAATGTGAGAACTTTGTCCTTAGTTCCTGCAGAGCCTGGAGAACGTTCAGGCAGCACATCAAGAGACTGGCTCTAAAACATCCAGGTTGTGTATTTAATGTTTCCACCTGCAATGGTGTGGGGGAGAAAGGGTTGAAAATGGAAGATTTGGCCAGGAGGTAGTTATTTTTAGTTGTTTTCACTCAAGATAACTTTGCAGCTGGGAATGCTAAGAATATTTTTTTCAGTGTGGGAATTTTCACATACTGAGTTTTCTTTGGTTTTTTTCTGTCTCTTGAAAGAAGTGGGATTCTCTCAAAGAAAGTAACAGAATGTTGTTAAAGACTTAAAAGGACTCTTTTCCACAGGCTTGGGTGGAAGGGAGATAAAAGAGCTTAGAATTGTAAAAACACAGCCTGGCCTGGTAGTGACTTTGTGTGTGTGTCAGGCCTTTGATACATAAGGCAAAGCCAGCCTGGGCTGATGATTTTTGCCCCTGCTTAAGTTTTGATTTTGTAGTGTGTGTTTCCCTGCAATGATGGAATAAATCTATTCCTCACACTTCATCTGTCAGTTGTGGCCATCTTGGTTAACCTGCATGTATCAATTCCCAAAATTGGTTACCTGGTCTGCAATACTTCTGGCTTTATCTGCATGTGGAGGAATATCTTTCAGTGGAATGAAAGGCTGGTTCTCAAAGACCCATCTTACAGAGAGGGGCTCCACTCTCTGGATTTCATGCCTCTCTAAGCATTGTTTTTCTATCTTGGGAACATCTGAATGATGAAGGCAAAGCCATTTCTAGCTTGCTGCACTTCTGAAATCATATTCCATGTTTCAGATTCACCATATAAAATACTAGAAAATGTTTCTCTAAGTGTTTTCTTAATAGTGGGTGTAAACATTTATATACATGTCTTATAAATGGGCTTGGGTGCAGATCTGTGGAGACAGCAGGCTTTGTTGGAGAGCTGGACTCGGATTTGACTGACATTTCTATTGGAGCTTTCACATAAGTGGTGGAAAACTTTCCTGTTCTTCCATATTCAGGGTATCTGGAGCAAATGATTGCAAAGGTAGAAATTTCATCCTGTGTTTCCCTTGGTGTAGAAATTTCCTGTAATCTACTTGGTAAAGTTGTAGCAGTAGATGAACTAACTGTTGAAGGCAATGTAATTTCCTGGCATATATTTTCCATCTTTAGGGAACAAAAGGGTTGGCTTTTTTGTGGTTTTGGTTTGTCTGTTTGGTTTTTTTTTCTCCTCTGTCTCTTTTTTTTTCCTATCTTTTTTTTTTTTTTTTTAAATATAGTACCATATGAAACAATTTTTCTATTCTTCACAAAAGCTAGTTCTGCAAGCATCCAAGCAATAGGATTATAATAAGATCTGGAAAGCCACAATCCATCAGCTCAGAATACATAAAACCAATCTTTTGAGCTAAGAGCTCTGCTATTTGCACCATAGAATATATGTGAAAGAAATGTGGAATTCATGCAAAATGACGATTGAGCAGTCTTGCTGTTTTTGCTGCAACAAATGCAGACTTTGCATTATAAGCTTTAGCTGTATCTTATGCTCATTTTCATTTCTTCTGAAAGTGATATTTTCTATGCTTCTGAGAATCTGTGATGACAAATTATATGTATTTACAGATTCTGAACAAGTAAAGAGGAGACTAAGCAGAGGAGGACAGGAGTACAGAACTCTTTCCTTTTAATTGTATTTGTCACATACTTTAAGTACTTTGAAGCCTTTTACTATACTTCATAGTATGTTAGGTGCACTTAATTCCTAACTCCATATATTCTCACCACTTTCATAGGTTACATTTTATATCATAATTATTCAAAATGGAAATTCAGACTGCATCACAGACCAGTGTCTTCTAATTTGCATAAGGAAAGATCCCTCATTAAAAACACAGACCTTTACTTCTTTTGCAGATGTTGTGATCTCTCTGTCAGAGTGAAGAGCTTTTTCCTGAGCTGCCTTTTCAATTTGCTCTTTTAAAATCTGTGTTACAGTCTTTGGGAGCTCTTCATTCTGAGCTGAATTAATTGCTGCAATGGGAAGAAGAAGAAAAAAGATTATTTTTCCTCCAACCTTCACTATAAGAAATTGACTTTAAAAATGAATTATAGAATATTACTACCTTAGAAAAATTGTGCTTAGCCTTGTAGTAGTCTAGAGAGTCACTTGATCAGGAACAGAAATCCATAGAGAAAACAACAGAAAAATTGCTGATGAATGTGATATATAACCTGCCATTTTACCATAAGTGATGTGGCAGGGCTAAAGGTTGACTGGGGTCTGTGGTAGAATATAATGCATGAATTCTAGTACAAGGACTAAACTGCAGCAGCAGCAGTTCCTTAACACAGTGGTTATATTTGCAGGGTTACTCACTTCAGCTACAAACTGAACCTTTCTCATCCACAGCTGTGTCCCTACACGGACCAAGGTTTGCCTGTGTTTTCAGATAGTTCATCAAGTCCCCAGTTCTTTCAAGCAACTAAGACCATATTTAAAACCACATCCTTATGCAAAAGTAATCTCTTAATACTGAATTCTAAAACTCACTTAAGTCCCTTTGAAGTCAAGGAATGTGCTCTGCTGATAATTCTCAGCAATGTGTGTTTTCATGCTTGTTAGGAATGGTACACCTGTGTGAGTGAAGACAAACACCATTGCTCATTTGTGAGCCTTTATTCTTGTGCCACTTCTTACCTGTGTCATGCTGAGTGGACATAGAAGCCATTTTTATTTCATGAGTAACTTGCTCACTGGGAGAAACCTGCACACAAAACCTCCACTTTAATACAGGATTTACTGCAATACATAAGAATTTTCCATACTTCTGAAACCACATTGAAGATAATTTTACATCAATGAAAAATAGGAATGTAAACCTAATTACCCTGTTAAAACAATACTAAATTAAAAACACACAATGAAACACCTTTAAAAATTATTGTGCACTGCCTAATGAGAGAAGCGTCATGTCAGCAGAACATTCAGACCTTGCTCTACCAGGTGGTAAAGGAGGAAGAAACAAAGCAGATATGTATTGGCATCAGTATAATTGTCCAATGAGACTATTATTATTTGATATAGTTACCTCTTGTGTTTGAGAGGCTTCTGTCTGACTTTCTTTGGAAGTCATTTCATTGCACTCAGCTTCCCTGGTACTTCTTGATACTGTGTGGTGCCTGCTACTTGATGTCTCCTCAAGACAAAAATAATTGCACATTAACAGCTAATAGTACTTTTTTTAATTTGTTACTTTTTTTTTAATGTGTAGTACTGTCACACATGAATTCTAATGTAAGTGGTCTAACCAGAACAGTCATTTTACAGCAGAGTGCCCATTGTTACTATCTTTGATATTTGATGCCATAAACATTGGGACAGGCTGTTTTATAACACAGAAGATGTCTAGTAATTTTTGTTACTGCAGCAGATGTGGAAGCTGCATGAATAGATGCAGTGTGTAATTGGACTGGAATGGGACAAAGGTGACTAGGAAGACTGGTTCTCTGTGTTGTCAATTTGTTGCCTGTCAGCAGGCATGAGGCTAATGCAACTTTGTAAAAGTAAGTATAATAATACAACTACATAAGGGGTGATGGTTTCCTGCATATGCTTTGTACAGCTCTTCCAATGCAAACATTGTGCTGTATTGCAATTATGAAAAACGTGACCCTGGGCTAACCAGCAGATCCTATAAAATACCCAGGTTAGCACTGTATCTGCAAGCCTGACAACTGCAGCGTAATTATCAGAGCGTATTGTTGGGAGTTTAAAGCACTGTCTGAGTTGTCTGTATAACCTGATTTCTGAGGTTATCTGTGTTTACTTTGGCTTCAGATTCTGGCAGTGATTTGTTTTCTTACTTGAAGCCTGACACAGAACCTGTGTTACATGACTTTACCTGTGTCCATGGGGTACTTTGAGGTTTAGTGATTAGAAGAAATAAATCAGAAAGATTGATATTAATAAGGCAGCAGTCCTGTGCTTCCTCTCTCCCATACACACAGAGTCATCTAACAAATAATTTCACTCATGTCAAATTATATTTTCTTCTTCCTTTGTGAGAGTTTCTACTGATAATAAGCCTTCAAATGAAAGGAGCTTCTGGTCCCTCCAGCAAGAGCTTCCCAAGTGTTCAGTGAAACTTGAATGTGAATGGAGGCAGCACTGTGTTTCTGAGATTGCTGCTATAGTGCAACAGAGAGCTGTAAGCTTCCTGCATCTCAAATCCTGACACCTCCTTCAAATCCAGCTATTTCTGGGTCAAGAAATTAGCACTCTCTGTTAATCATCCCATGAAAAAGCATATATTTATGGCATTTATTTCACCTTCAAACTAAGGAATTCTTACATTGCTTGCATCTCTTTTAATATTTCTCCTGAATTAATACAGGAGAGTGTCTGCTGCCTGGCCCATAATTTCTGCCATACAGTAGGCAGCAAGGGCTTTTAGATTCTGTGGCACAGGAACAACGTACATCCCTTCATGGGCTTTAGGAATTCTTTTCCACCTCTGTGCTGTCAAATCCTCTGTTTCAACTATAGGATGAATTAAAATCATACAAATAAAAGGTGGAATTAATTTCCTTATTACTGGCCCAGTTAATGACTTAGTGTGTTACCTGTATCAAAATCAATCCTATCTGAGCTGTCAAAGTGAGGTGAGGCTTGAAGAAAGCACATCACAACACGGTTTACTCTTACAGATTCTCTATGCATGACAGTTCTAAGGGAGCTGCCCAACATATGAGGAGATGTAGAGCTAACCCCATACCAAGCTTAAAAGAAGCAGTTCAAAGAAACTGAAGTGCAAATTTCCCCATCTATTCTGTCTTTAATGACTGTGTAGGTGTATGTATAATATGCCTTTTTATTTTATATGGATATGCTTTTTAATATATTTATGCATATATATGCTTTTTTAATTTAAGATATGCTTTGCTGTTCTAATGTTCATGTTTTAGATATGTAAGTCAAGCTCTCATTACTGAAAAACCTCATTCATGAGACACAAAATATGTTCAGAATAGTCATTATGTGTCCTTTGAATGGTGTGGGGTATTAAAAAGAAATATAATTAGGCTTAATGTAGTCAGGAAGCAAATCTAATCTGAATGTCACTACTGCTTTATTGCTGTAACTTTGGTGCTGCTTATGAAATAGTTGCCATATTGAAAAAGATTATAATCATTTAATGTGATAGCTGTGGCTGTCTAAAATGCAGCCTAAACATTATAAGCCAGACTTAGATAATATAATTACATAATCTTGCTCTGGGCATGCAGGGAGAAAGAGGGACCTGGAGGATCCCATATTTTGTGTGTCAGTAAAGATGGCTAATTGAAATTCCTGTAACAGAATGTTAAATGCTGCTTGTTTATTATTCAAAACAAGTGGAGTGCTGGAAGACCTGTGGTTTCATCCTTCCTCTGTAATTGCCAGCTGTTGGATATAGGATTACTGTAGGTAGGATTCATTTAGTCTACCTCTTTATGTTTATGGCATGTTTTTCAGATCACATAGATTTTGGAGTATATTCTATAGAATTATTTGATGACCAATTACTTCTTGTTCATCCTATGACCTATCATGAGTAAGCTTTAGAAAGCACTGTCAGCTGGGTGATTGTTGGCATGCTGCTAGGTCAGGAACAGTTTCTTATGGTAAATTTATTTTTATTTCAGACTTTCATCATCCTCCAGTCCTCACGTTTATTTCACATCACTCATTATGTGGGCTGCTGGCCTTCCTGTACATCTCTGTATGGGACTTAATACAGAAGACTCTGTGCCTCTGAGTAATAAGTCATTCTAACCTTAAACAATACTGTTTAAAAAATAAAGATGTATATCTGAGAATAACTGTGTAAGATTTTTTAGAGGAGAGAGTTTTTTATGTAGGCATTCAGATTCTGTTCCAGATGAGAACTGTAATTGCTACCTGCATTTTAAATGTTAGTGGCCCATACATCAATTTTAGTGCCTCTATGCTACAATCATTTGGATAGAATTCTTATTGCAAAATGTGCCAAGATTTGAATTTTCAGTAAGTGTTCTGTGTAATTTAGACTGAGGTTTGCTTTTTTTGTATTGATGTTGTTATAGTTTCAAAATCTTTCATGGAATTTTTTTTCTGTCCCTTACCAACACCATGGTTTGGGAGTTGGAGGCCAGGACAGATGGCTTCTTGAAGCCCAGCCCCTCACTACCTGCTCTCAGGGCCAGCTCACTGTCTAAAGGCTAAACAAAGGGATGGCTGGTAGCTTTGCAATCCAATGTGATGGCTGGGGAGAGAACTGGGAGGAGGTGGGTGGGGAGAGAGGTTTCTGGATTTTTGCCATGTGTCTCTCCATCCCATCGGACATTGCAGAGGTGAGCAACAAATTCTTACTCTGTTTTCCTATGCTTTACTAACTATAATTTCCTATAACTCACCAGGTGTATATGTGTTGCTGGGAAGGGGCTATATTCTTCCTGTTGCTTTTGCTTTGGGTTACTGGGTGTGTTTAAATGTAGTGTTAAGTTGTTGTGTTTCTGGTTAGTAATCTTCTGTTGGCTAAGTTTGTCATGAGGGATATACTGCTGGAGTTCCCTGTAGAATGTGTTTTGTACTGGTTTCTTTTGGGGTTTTTTGTCATCAATTAAATACAATCCTGCAGCCAAATGTCATGGACTAAGCAACCCATATAGTCATTGTCATATACATGTATTAATAAAAGTTATTTCAGGAGCTGATAAAGTTATTTTTCTTGCTATTGAGTGTGGTCCATAAATTGAGTGTCAAAGACCTTTCCAGGCAGTGTGCTGTCCAGCAGTGTACCCCCCCGACAAACTTAACTAACAGAAGATTACAAGAGTTTAGTGCATTCTACTGGTAATATGGCACCTGTCACAAGGAGCCAATGTCCCTTACATTGTAGAGAACTATGAGTGAAGAAAAAACAGAAAGATAAATAGTTGTTATTTGCATATTTGATGACAATATTTTGAATGAAAAGCCATTAACTCCTTATGCAATGATTGAATATGTAATGAAATGTTCAGCTATTTAGATTACTGTTAAAAAAAAAAGCTTTCTTATTTTATCTTGGATTAATATTTTGAATTTATCCAGATCTGGAGATTTGTCTTCAAACTACATGTTTTCTCTGTTTTGCCCCAAGATGGATTCAGTGACCTTGAATAATCTTTCAACTACCTAAGTGTATAATCCCATTTTCTATGAAAGTGCAGTTATGTTAGATAGAAATGGGATTTCATGGTCTTGCAGTAAGTTATTTAACCTGAATTTAAAGATGGTTCCATGTAGTCTGAGTGATTTTATTTTCTGTGAATGTGGCTATTTCTCCTGATCATTTGAGAGAGCCTCCTCAACTAGCCACAGAGGACAAATACATGGGTAAGTATGCTTTGAGGTCACATCTTTGTTGAAGAATTGGAACCATCATAGTGGACTTGTGGAGAGCTGGATGTCCAGGGAAAATGCATCTGCACATCACAGAAATGAAATTACTGGGTTCTGAGTAAGAGAAAAAAAAATCACATAATTCCTGTACAGGCTTCTGCGTTTCTCACCCAGAAAACTGGCAGCTTGGTTGGGCCCTATCCTCAGAAAAGCATGTGAATAACACTTCCTATCACCATGGGTTATGCACCAGTAGGATAATGTCCCACTACGGACTTTTCTGCTTCGTTAAAAATGCATTAATATTTCTCCAGCAACTTGTGTCTTCTCCCCTACTCACTGGAGTTTTGCTTGTTATCTGTGCAAGTTGCTGACGTAGGTATTAATGTACAAGAAATGAGAGATGACTGGTAGATATGATGATACTTACTGAAGATTAAAATGAACCTATGGCAGAATGTTGATGTGTCTTTTTCTACAATATTGGGAGAACAATATTGCTTAAAAATCTCTCCAAGAAGTGTAGGATGGTAGAGAAATTTATTGTGCCATTACTGTTTTTCAGAGTGCACAGGACATATTGTACAATGTGTTTTAGTGTAGGGAATTTCACATAGTCCAAAGTCATTATCTCCTACAACAATTTTTCATGGTATATGCTAACGAAGTCATAAACTGTAAAGGCCTTTTATCTAAAATAACACTTAGCTGCTGCTTTGTTTCACTTTTATGTAGCATTCTATGCAATTTTTCATCTGTTTAGGGGAGTTTATTGGATTTAATTCAATGGAAGCAGGAAACTCCTTTTGAAAGAGAATGACTTAATATCACATCAAGTGCAATAAATGCAAAATATCATCATTATACTTGATAATATATGAATTACAGTCTTACAGAAGAGTTCAGTATAAAATATTGCTATGGTAGTGATCTGCTTTACTCAATCCAAGTCTAGTTGAATCTAGTCTATACTGAGTGTTTGTCTGCATAAAAATATCTGATTCCTGAGGTACATCTCATAACATTCTATGATTATGAGCATTAGGGAAATGTTGTCTCAGTCATAATGAAAACTCTTCAGTAAAGCAAACAATCATATTTCTCCTCCAGTTATCTAGCAGGGCATACCTAGTGTTTGTTAGTATTAAAATGCTATTGTTACCTGTACAGATCTGTGCTGGTACTGAGCAAAGGTCCTCTGCGGAGAGATCCTCTGCACTTTCTCGAATTGTTTCCTCACTGCTTCCACTATTGTACCAGGCACAGTAGAGAACTTGGTTTTGTGTGAACTCTAGAGAGATAAAATAAGGCCAGATGTTTTCCACTTGCACTAAGAACATACTTTCATGAGTTGTTTAAAAAAATAATTAGATAACAAGAGTATACTATAATGCTTATAAATTTCAAAAGAAAAATTTGGAAACTCTTGGTTATGCCTGTAGCTTCTTACAGGCAACTTCTACCAATGTAATCTGTAAACCCTACTTGTTTTACCATTACACATGAATTAACATTGACATTCAATATAGGTGCAGTAATGAGACAATTATTTTTCTGTTGCTGTCATGGAGATAAAAACATATACATACTGTTAACATTAACTATTGAATCTCATTGGTCCATTTTAGGACTTGTCAACCAAAAAGCAGGACCTGCAAATTATGAAGTTCTTTTGTAGTCTGAATTTTGCAGTTTAGAACTTAGTTAACAGTAACATGGTCCTATGTGAAACAGATGCTGCTGGTGTGGCTGCATATTTATCCCTTCCTAAAGTAGTGTCTGAGAACTCAGTGGTCTCCTCTGTAGTTTCAGGGATTGACCATGTACTTTCATCCATTAATACTCTGTCTTTGTAGGAATGACTCACACCATCATAAATACTGGTTTTGGGAAGTTCATAGACCACTGCACAGGAGCCATACATTATCTTTTAGACAACTTAAAGGTATGCTTGGCCTGAACTTTGAGCACCAAAAAAGAAAAACCATCTGCTTTGGCAGTAGCAATCACTTTCCAGAACAATCCTTCTGCTGTTCCCTCTTCTACTTGTCCCTTCTGAGTTCTGTGGCAGATTAGAGTTGCCACCTGGTCTTCTCTGTGTGTTTTCAATAGTTATTGTTGAAAAAATATTTCAGGCACACCTTACCAGCCCTTTGGAGATATTTAGAGGGGATAAATGCAGTTATGGATCCTTTAAGGAGATGTATTAATTCCCTTTAATGGAATCAGATATACAGTTCTTTTTTCAGGCAACCATCCATTTCAGCAGGAAACAGAAGAGTTTCTGAGGGAAAATGAAGTAGTTTCTATATGCCCAAGACAATTAGGTTGGGTTAGGCTTCATGCAGTTCTTTTCTTTGTGAGAGAGTACTAATTTAAGCAGTGTTTCCAATTACAGGATTAGGGAATTGAGACTTTCTCAGCCAGGTGAACTGCAGGAATCAGTTGGGAAATAAGGAATTCAGCAGGCTGGAATTCGATAGTTGGAAAACACCTGGACTCTGATGGCTGCTTTCAGTATGTGGTGTCTGGGCTATCCAGTCACCAGAAGGTCCCTGCAGGTGATGCAGACCACTCTTCCCAAGAACAAAGTGCAAGTAAGACTGGGATCCTTCTACAGGTCTGCTTGCATAAGGACAAAGGTGCTGGCTGGTGAGAGCTGAGTTGTGGCCCTTCTTTTGCCTGATACAGTCTCTGATTTACAGAAATTACTCTGGCCTAGTGAGAAAAAGGTGTTATTCCCATGTGCCAAAAGTTTAGTGTTGTAAACAAAGACCATTGTCATTCTCACATTGTAGCAAGCCTACATAATGCCTTTAATTTCCTTATACAAGGGATCTGAGCTACTACTTCTAGGTAGGATTTTACAATATGGTAAAAATAGACTTTTTTACCCTTAGTATTTCTGCAGATCTGAGGCAGATTTTCCAGGCTGAGATCTGAATATCTGATTTTCAGATATTCCTGACTGATAGTTAAATATGTGGTAAAGTGGTCTGTTTTACTAGATTGTAAATTCTCATACATTACGTGATACTTGGTGTCAATATTTTAAACTTTGCTGTAAAATACCTAATCCTTATTGAGAGACACGTAGAGAGGTGAATAAAGCAAATAAGAAGTTTTTTCCTGTATACTCTTATATAATGCCCATTTTTAATAACTTTATTACAAAACAATACTTCTTCATACACCCTGTCTCATAGAGCTGTTTTAAAATGCAACAATTTCAAATTCTTTGGTTTGAACAGCAAGAGGTATAAACTTCATGTGTTTTTGAATATTTTTGTGTTTTTATTACATGTTTTTATTATTTAGTAATATTTTTAGTTATGCAGAAACTGCTGGGTTTTACCATTGTGAGCTGAAATAATAACTGTGTTGCTAATCTGCCACAAGCCTAAGGCCCTAATAAATGAAGTTTGTGCAACTGTGGAAAAAAAGAACAGTCATTCCAATGAGTTAAAAGGAATTGTCCAAGTGACCAAAGGTTTATCACATGAAAAATCTCATTCAGCAGAGACAGAGACTGATCCATCAATATGTTTGCTAAGTAGATTTGATAACTTGGGTTTCAAATTTTTATCCCTGTAACAGTCCATGAATCAGCTTGTATGAGTAAAGCATACAGGGTGTGTCACTATGCAAAGCAAACAGAAAGCTAAGAAGGCAAAACCCATTGATATCTTACCTGAGCAAAGGACACAGCAGCCTTGTACATCGCCATTCTTTCTTTAAAGGAGATAGTCTCCTGGAAATCCAGCAGCGCGTTATCAGCCCTGGGAGCGCCCTCTTTGGGTAGTCCTCTTGCAGGTTTGCGAGACCCCCCTGTAGGGGCAAACAGACAACGAGTTTTCTAAGAAGGAATTCGTACCTGCTTTTCCAAATCTTGAAAGAAAAGCAGTAGAAAGAAGCAGTACTATCAACTTTTTAGCAATTGTATCTTGTTTTAAATTTAGAACTTAGAGATTAATAAAGTTTTTGAAACTGGGGGAAATTCCTTCAGGAAAAACAAAAGGCTTTATTTATAAAAGTATATATAATTTGAACAGCAAACATAGTATAATTTTCCTAATAGTGTTATATTTACATTATTTTATACTCTAAAAAGTTATTGTAAGTACTACAAATAACCTATTATTGGATATATTATTTTCTAATTAGCTATATGCATTATAGGAGTAATTTGCTTTAACAATCTGTTATGAGTCTATTGTAGATTTCAGTAGTTTACTCATATTGAATTAGGATATGTTTTGGTTGGCTTAGTATGACTAAAACCTTATTGAAAATTATCTCAATTGCTAACTGCATTTTAACCTGGTTTGAAGGTGTGAAGAGGTTATAAACTTATCTAGAGGCACCTGCAATTCAGCTACAGTGAATGTGGAGGCAGCAGCTCCGAGTACTCCTGAAAAAGTGGCACTGAGTTACTAGCACTAGGAGGTTCTTGTTGCTGTTTTCTAAATGCATTTGACTGTGTTAGAAGAATTCAGTATCCCCAGAAAAGTGCCTTAAATTTAGTGTAAAGGTATTTTTCCTTCTCCTTTCAGACAAAGGGAAGAAAGTAAATTGTGAGCATCTCTTGTGTGTGATAAGAGGCAGAAAAGATTTCATATAATCGCATAGGCTGGAAGTTCCTCCTGTCCTCCCAGGGTTTTTCTGAAGTGCATGGAAAATTGGATTGAACAACACTGGTTTTCTCTAATCAGGACACTCCTTTACTTTTTAAGAGAAGAGGGAATTGTAGGACTTCAAGAAGATATATTTTTAGTAAAGCCATCAGAATCGAATTTTTTAATCCCTGTGCTTGTGTTGCAGATATCAGACCACCCCAATCTTCCTTAAATTCTTAATGTTTCTCTTTGTCCTTACATAATAGGACAGAACAGATTTGTTGCAATCTGCGCTGCCTTTTTTTAAGCTATTGTATCTTCAGAAATTTCAGAAACATCTGAATGAAATTTTCACTAAAACCCCCACCAAAACCCACTTTGTGTCCTATACCCCCCTCCCACTCCCTACACCCCTCACCCTAGTCTGATATATTTGGGAGTTTCTGAGGAAATTCCTTACTCAAGAAAGAAGAGAAAGGGGCAGGAAGAAACTGTGTGGGTATGTCCTCCTGTTCTCTCTGTTCAATTCAAGCCAGTAGATAACCAAATTAAAACCTTAAAATCCTTTCCAAACAGGAAAGAAAAGTCAAGGAGGAAGCTTCAGATGTGTGCTTTCTTCTAGCCATTGTCACTTTACATGAATTCTTAAGTATTTGGCACCACTGACACCCTGATGATGGTTTGGAGACATGAAACAAATCAACTTGCTTGACATAATTTTGCTGAGAGATTAGTAACTTTTCTTTGAACAGTGTTGGGTGTCTTATGATGTACATTTTTAGGGTCTGAGTGACACATTTGATAGCGTTAACTCCTTGTTGTAGAAGCCTATATGTATTACATATTGTTATACATATATGCATTGTAAAACCATGTGCCTGGTCAACCACATTTCTGCTTACCTAGGCTGGTTCACTATTGATTATTGTATTGCTTTAATAAGGCAATGGCTGTGAAAACGAAAGATACAGATAAAAAAATTGCTCATTTTCTTTTGAAATGTCCACTCTTTCCCCTTAACATTGTGAAATGCAGCAAGAGAAGAGAGTTTTCAGAAAGCTGTTCATCTGGAACAGAACAAAGTGCCAGGGAAGGGATATCCTACCAAACAGGGAAGATTTCCAAGGCACACCTGGCCTTTCTACTTGTTCCCTGGAAAACTGTTAAGCTGGCATAAGTGTTCAAGAGTCAGATATAGCAAACAAATATAAAAAGGTATTCTAATCTTCAATAAAAATCAGATGCAGACATGCACAGAAGAGTGATCTCAGTGTAAACATACTCAGTTTCTTTGTATTTTCACCTAACTCTACTCATAACTTACATAAGGATACTTTTCTTTTTTATTATTCTTATCCTATGCAGTACATTTGCATATTGAATGTAATCATGATAGAGAAAAGAATTGTACAGTTAAAGAAATAATAATAGCAGCAGTAAAAGAGTTGGTAGAAGTCAGATGGAAGGAAAAGAAAAAGATTTTCAGAGAAAGTAGAAATCAGAAGAGAGAAAATATTGCTGTTCTTCAAGTAAGAAGTCTGTATATTAAAGCAAATCTAGGCAAAACAATGGGAAGATTGAAAGGATGTTTTGACAACACAGAGGGATAGTCCAGCACAGCCAAACAGTGTCAGTTCATTTTAAAGGCAGATTGAATTATGTAAAAAACTACTACCAGAATGAAATTTCTAAGCCATTGCTTTAGTTCTCAGGAGTGTTTAGGAGTTTTAAAACTTTCTTGGTATTGCTCTGATTCAGCAAGGGATTCTTGGATTCTACCTAATCATAACCATGTGAATGGTTTCATTAAGTGCAATGGGAATACTCATGTGCTTTAAGTTAGACTTGTGATTTAATTCCTTGCTGATATGGGGCCAATGAATTTAATGGACTGTTTTAAAAAACATTTTAATAGAGACATATTATTAACCACCTGGGGAGGGAAGGTAATAGAAACTATTCTCTTGTTAGCTTTAAAAGCTTTAAACAGGAAATGTCCTGTCTTTGGGAGCTAGTTGGTTTATAACATAATGTGAAACTCCTTGTGATGGTATGAGAGATTATGGGATCTAAACTTTTGTGCATTCATTTTACTCTAAGGTTTGCTCATTCAGGAGAACTTAAAAGTGTAAAGTCTCTGATTCTTTCAGAAATAAATTTTGAAATGAAAGAGTTGGTAAGAAGAGCCTTAGCCTTGTGTTTATCAAGGTGAGGTGTTCCAACAAAATCTGTTTGCCTTTGGCATATGGGACTTGTACAATAGCACCTATTTCCGAGAACCTAATTCTTCTATTAACAATGAGTTACATTAATTCTATAAAGTAAACAGAGCTTGACAAATCTTTGTGCATAATAGAACTTGAGAATTCTGGCTTTCTGCCATTTTTTCCAACAATATGACTACATTAACTATTCCTTATGGAGTTCTCCAGGTTTTCATGGTAGGTTGAACAGCAGAACATTGAACATTGCCTTCATTGTTTTTCAATGGTGTTAACAGAAGTTGTTGGTACTCAGTTACAAAGCTTGCAGTATATGTTGCTCGGTACCTCTTCTAGGAAAATAAGATTTCGGCATAACTGAAACATTTAGTGGTTTGAGGATATTGTTCTTGCTGAAAAATTGAAGCCACTTGATATATATTGTTAGTGGTTATAGAAAACTCAAATCTAGTGGTGATGGGAGAAATAATCTATGGATCAGCATTATCTTATATTTTTCAAAAGCTGAGTATTTATTCTAGTGTAGAGTTGCAGATGTCAGTGCCTGACTTCAGCTATTAGAAGTTTAAGAGTTTTCACCAGTGCTTTCAAACACTAAAATGAGTCTATAGGGAATTTACTTCTCATAAGACTGTCTGAATGCAAAATGGGATATTATGGCTCTCACAGGAACATAGAAAAACATTATTCCCTATGGATCTGTCACATTTTCCGAAAAAGCTTCTGTTTTAAAGGTACGAATTGTTGACTGTGCATTTTTACATAGCTCATATTCTTTGTTATTCCTGGTGGACCAAAAAATGCTTCTGAAACATACAGTGCCAAATTTAGACTCAGAAGCAAAGTGGATGTGGAATGGAGGATTCTGTTCTCTTGTTAGACAGGAAAGACTTTGACCTAGAAGACTCTAAAAGGGGAAGATAAAAAACCCAAAGCAAAAAATAGTCCTTACAACTGTATTGTTAAAAAGATACGTTACAAACTTGAGAAGATGTAGAAAAGAGGCAAAAAGAAAATACTACCACATGGAGAACTGCAGCTGTATCTGATTAGTGGAATAGGTGTTTATGGAGTTATATGGTCACAGTATATCACCATCCTTCCAAAAAGTGAGCAGGTGTTAAAGGTCTCTTTAATTTGGTAGTAAAAAAAAAGATAACCAATGGCTGAAAGTTAAACCTGGTAAAAGATCAGGTCTGTAGTTTGAACAATGAGTGTAATAAACAAAGCAGCATTAGCTAGAAAAGGTCTTGTACGCTGAAATTTCCCTTTCTCTTCGATCTTCTAGAGTCTGAAATAGATAAACATGCAGGCTAAACATTTTCCGATCAAAAAGAGTGGGATGAATAATTGGTTGATTCTCTGTAGAGGGTTTATTAATTTTATTGACAGAGTGGACAAGTCTTTTTATGCTATTTATTTGAGTAATCTGTTGTTTTACATAAGGTCAAGCCCTAGACACTCAGAAGTCAATAAGTGATTTTCAGTGAGAAAATTTGATCATCCACATTCTTGCTCCGTTAAAACAAACCAAAGCACACATACATACACTCTTTCATGCTGCCAACCAGTGGTCTCCAAAGTGAAATGTATGCACACCAGGGACTGTGCAAAATAGTCCACTGGGGTGCAGGAAGCTAATAGTTTTTGTGAATGAACACTTTTTAAAGATTTTTTTTAATTTTAATTTCATCTATCCTTCTCTAACTTCTATTTTTATGCATTTTGTCTAAGGTACATGAAGTATTAATAGAGTGGTACATGTATATGATTTGTAAATAAATAGATATACAAACATTGAGAGTGCATGCTCAAAAATAATTTAATGAATTTGATGATCAAAAAGGTTTGAAGACCATTGCCTTAAAGCAAGCTATCAGGTCAAGGTGGTATTGCTAACCTTCAAAGCTGTTGCCATGGCCATTTTCTGATGACATCTTTTCAAAGATTGCTCTCCCTCTCTTCACACAGGACTCCTCCATGGAAGTGACGGAATGGCTCCCAGGCTGACTCCTCAGTGTGGATGAAAGGGAACTCTTCTCACTTACTGTTTCCTGTTGGAAGATACCAAGAGGATGTGAGTTAAAAGCTATTGGTGGGAGACAGGTGTGGGTTTTGGGATAAAGAGAGCGTATGGAGTGGCAGCAGATTAGAAGGGGATGCTGTTTGGGGGCAGGTGTCCTCTAGAATGCCACAGGGTAAATTTCTGTAGCACTGCAAGCTGCAGATTCCCGTGTGCTGCCCAGTTTATTGTTCCACAGGTAGTGATACTGACAGTTTTCTTGTCCACGGTTTCTTCCACAAAGAAGAGTGATGATAAAATACACCTGTTGTTCTTTTAAACACCATTTGTACATAGAAAAGTTAACAGAGGGAATGTTATTAATTTCATTTATTGGTATGTAAAAAGATGTAAAACAAGAAATGATGACTTGGCAACCAGATGTACATGGGCATTTGTATTTTAGAAATTTGAATTTCAATTCTGCTGTGACCTGTCAACTGAATTTGGCTTATCAAAATAATGGCTTTATGTTCCATATAGGTAGTTTACACAGTACCACTAGTATCTCATCATCACACTGTGACCTCAGCCCTTTGAGGCTAAATAAATAAATTATTGCTAACCAAGATTTTAATGTATTGAAGCTGATGTTTTGGGGTGCTTCTCCTCCCTTCCATGCAATACTGTACTCAGTATGGAGTTGCACACAGTGGCTGTAAAATCTCAACTAAAGCTCTTATATAAAGTAAATAACTGAAACTGCTGCTGCTGTAACAAAAATAGCCTGTACTTTTGGCAAGGGAGTGACTCGAAAGGTGCACTGCGTGTCCACTTCTGTTGTTCCTGGAAAAGAGGTGGTGATATCAAAAAAGAGAGTGGCTAGGTGGTTGGTCTGGTGACTGCATACATCTCTCCAGCAAGAGTTTGCAGAAACTGTTTACAGAAATTATTAGATCTTATTTAAGAACCCTTAATTTCCTAAATGGTATAGTTTTCAAAATGTACTGCCTTCATTAGACTACTTCCTTTTTATTGTTTGCCAACAGCTTTAGTATTGTGTACCGATTTAATGCTAGCCTTGTATGATCTCACTGAAGTAAGTCCTAACTGCATTTGAATTTAGATATGCATGGTGTGTAAGAAGCAGAATAATTTGACCCCTGAATTGATTGTTCTAGATTTGAGAGTATCTTCCAGTAACTACTGAGAAAGAAAAAAGAAAAAGAAATAATGCAATGCAACTTAATGAATCCTCAAATAGAACCCTTACCAAGAAAACAATATAAAATAACTTGTGAAAGACATTTTTGCAGTAACATGTAAGTAATTAATATGTTCACTTCAGATTTTATGAAATTAGTGAACAAGCAGTAGAAAGATACTTTTAAAATGAGGGCATCACTGGCAATCAAGGACAATTGTGCTTCACTCATGTTTAATAAATTTATGCTTTTCTCATAGCTGCTAATAGCTTCTATCTTAAATCTGGGTGGTACTTAATTTCCTGACCTGTAGTTGTTCCTTGCAGAAATATTCCTTCCAGTGCACATACATTAGGTTACATCTTGTGGAAATTCATAATTTTATAACAATCTGCCTACTTCTGTGATTTACAGTAGCTCTTGCATTGAAAAAGCATTTTATTATAAAGACATTTTATTACCAGAAGTATTGTGAGCCCCTTTCTTTCAGAAAAAGTGCCTGTGGTATCACCAGTCCTCCCTTATCTTGTTGCAACAGGCCACCCCTTCCTTCCCACCCACTCACCCCCAAATCCACTGCTGCTCCTGAACTGAACTTGAAAGGTAATCTTGAATATGATGGGTAGTTTTAGCAGATAGTCCAGGAGGTACAATCGACACCCTGGAAAACCTAAATAGATGAAGCTAGATATGAAGGGGATCTTAACCAATACTGTGAGGTTTGTTGCCTATTATTTATCAGTTTTACAGGACATAATTGGTTTAAAACTAATTCTAATTATTCTCTAATTGCTTTTACAGTTAAAGCACATTTTCCTTGACTATTATGGAAAGTATTTTTAGAGGCTAATAGGAAGATTTCTGGAGCAGAGAAAGTAGCTGTCTTCTGCCCTGTGACCCTTTTTGCACCTTCCTGTTGATCCTTTCAGGTAGATCCCTCTCAGAAATGACACAGTGGCACAGTGCCAGCAAGATCAGCTCTGTGACCAGACTGGGTTACAATTCAGGCAGTGAAGGTGGGCAGTTGCAGCACAGGTAGGAGAGAGAGCTTGGCCACAATGTAGGTATGCTGAGAGGAATGAGATACTGGTGTACCGAGGGGATCAGGAGACAGGAGGTGGCTGAAGTGAATAGGTATTTAGTGTGGGAAGGGCTATGGCTTAAAACTTAGAATCATTTTGTACCCTTTTCCAGAGTGAGTTACCAGTTACAACCCAGTATTAATGATGGTATTTTGGTTTCAAACAGTTGAAGAGCTGCTGATTATGTCTGAAATCTTGTACAGACAATCCGTGATGTAGAAGTGGCTATGCAGAGGAGAAATGAAGGATGGGGAGGGAGATGAGAAATTTAAAAAATGCAGCTGTGCCTGTTGTTAGATCATGTTTGTCTCCTCCAGTACCTGGCATAAATGAGAACAGCCTCAGGATGATCTTGCCCCAGCACTGTGTGTGCTTTTGGGAGTGAACACAAGAGAATCACTTTAATGACATTCTAAGTTCTACAGCATCAGAACAAAGTAGAAAACTCAAAATATACTGTGTTTTCAACTACCACTTCCATCTTTGAGAACAAACTCATCTGTGTTTGGTTTTTTTAACTTGTATTACATTTTTCTGTAGTTACCAATAACAGCTAAAAAACTTGAGAATTTACTGTTTCTTATTCTTATTTTCGCAAGCTAGGGACCAATGCAGACTTGATTTGCATTTTTCTTAACTCTATGAATTTTATTAACTTATAGCATGTTTCTATGATTTTTTTTTTCAAATTTACATCTCTCTGGTAGCAATTCCATTAACTGTAAAATTTAAACAACTCAGTATTTCGGACCTTAATTTTAGCAGGAATTTTAAAAAAATTAATTTCTCTTTCAGAACCGTTTTTAATATCAATTACAGGAATATTGGCCCTATTAACGAAAATTTAATGTAAATTCTTTTATGGAGAGATTTCTAAGATATAGGCCACTGTGCCAGAAGGTGCTTTGACTCAGCTAGTTCCTGTGTTCAGAAAAACAATTTTGTCAAATAAAACTGGAAATCTGGGTTAATACTTGCAATTTGCTTAGACATAAAATACGAATTTTTGTCTTTAATGTTTGATTTTTCTACCTGCAAACTTGTCTAAATCTCAGATTTCTTTTGTGGTAAGCATTGTTCCCATTTTCCACTGCAGTGGGTTTTTTATTTGGTATTTTTGTAATTTTTTGAGTACGTCAGTAAACAGTATCAATTACTAATTCTAGGACTACTCTTTTCAGTTTTATGCCATGATATTAATTTGTCATCCTAGTCCCACGAAGCATTTCGTTACAGGCGACTGAATGCAATTTACTGCCATTTCATAGTTTGAGGCTGGTGTTTATTGTTCCAAATCTCCTTGTTAATTTGTCTTCTGATTTCTGTTTACTGCTGCCTGTAATAATGTATCCAAAAAAGAACAACTATATTTTCCTCTATAATTACACTGACAGTTGGGGAAAATGCTCATATATTTGGTCACAAAATATACTTACACTGTGGTGTATATATTGTTTTAAATACATTAATTATCTTTTAGTTGTTTCTAATTAAGTTATCCTTATTTGCATGGCTAGTTTTAGTTTTTACCACAGTCATCCATATTCTTTAAATCTCTGATATGGTGAATTGCTGTATAGGCAAATGGTGCACTTGATATTGTCTGTGGGGATGGTGCTGTCCTGATGTACAGCAGTGATGGTCTGGGGCAGAGAACCTGCGTGCTCAGGACTATGCAGAACTTTTTGCTTTAAACAAATCAGTTCTATGACCACGGGCATTCTCTTCTGTTCCTCCCTTTGGCTATCATAAAGCCTCCCCCGTGACAGTCTCCAGCTGCTCCAGCCCCATTTTGCAAAAACCATCCCTGTCCTAGAGGGGCTTCAGAAGGATGATTGTCCTGCACTATTGCTCCAACTGCAGTGCTAGAGCTCAGATTTGTTTCTCAGGAAATGGTATTTCCTACTGTGAAAAAGTTACTTAAAGGTGTCACAATTACAATAAACTCTTTCATTGGGATATCTACCCAGATAACATCATGACAGTGAATGCCAAAGACACCTGCTTAATAAGGATAGAATTAACATTTGAAAAAGCAGCAAGGTACTGCCAAGAGGTGCTTGATTAGAGGCTAATATATTCAACTCTTGCAAAGCTTGCCAAATGAAAAGTAAAATTTATTTTTTTCTGATTAATTCAGGGTTCAGTTCATGTCAAGCTTTTATAACGGAATGTGCAGTATTAGTAGGAACAGGTATACAACTGGGATATAAACTGTTGAGCACCCTACTTGACAGCATTTATTCCATTTTTTTGTTGGACATAATTTATTGAAGTCTGTCTATATTTAAGTAACTTCCTATCATACAGTTACTTCAGTTTTATGTACTGGCTCTGATATTATATTCTATTTTTGCATGTACTTTTCAGAAAAAGGTGACACATGAAGCTATTTTTATGTTCCGATCTCATACTCTAGACATGATGAAAAATACAAAGCACTGGAGTACCAAATTTCAAGAAATACGCAGTCATTACAGTTAGAAATGCCAACAGTAAAGATTCCAATTTCAGTGGCCTACTGAGTGACTATGCTTCATTTAGATAGTGGATTTTCCACTTGCTCTCCAGTTCTGCACTAATCTAAAAGTCAGTAAGCCAGAACACATGAAGTTTTAAATAGAGGAAAACTATTTCCCAAATTACTACTACCTTTTCTGCATACACAGAACTACCATGAATTGGAAGAGGAATTTACAGCTAGCATATTAAAAAAATGCATTCATCTATCATATCTTAACTACTCATGTTACATGTGCTACTTAAAGGAAAGCATATTTTATCTGTGGTCTCTACGAAAAAAATGCATGTGTTAAGAAATGACAAAAAAGGGTAGAAGGAATAGGCCCAAAGAGAAAGGGTAAAAGCATAAGTTGAAAGGAAAATAATAAATCATAAAGGTATGATGAGATAGGAAACAAGTGGAGCAGTAGGATAAGTGTTTAGGCATTAAATCTGTTGTTTTAAAAAGTTACATAAAATCTTGATCCATCAATGCATTATTGTGACTAACTTTACATACTTGAGGGCTGCTATTCAAAGAGTTGTTCTCAATGGCAACTCAAATTATACATCATCTCACCACATTGCTGGACTGGCTCCTGACATTTACTAAAATTTACATTGCCTACAAAAAGCTGGCATCTCAAATTACAATTCAAAACAAGAGACTGCTTTGCTGGAGAGTACACAGAAATTATTTGAGGTTAATTCTAGTGCTGGGTGAGCTGATAATATCTACTGTGAATCACTCAATCACAGTGAAATACACATTTAAAAAAAGATAATCCTGGCCTGCCTGGAAAAAGCCTTTGGAAATGCCAGCATGAAACAAGTCAGCTTCTGATACATTTCTCCTTTGTAATTAAAAATATGATGGAAATCCATTCTGGTGCAATTTAGAAACAGAGTGCATCGAATCATGTCTACCATCTGCTGAAATGCTGGTGGCATTATTAAGATTGATGCCAGACCCCCTCAACTGACTATTAGAGAGGAGTGCTAATAACACCTACTGCATAAACTCTATGAAGCCAGTAAGTAAACTGTTGAGACAAGCCACAGTTCTCGGTTGATGCTATGCAATGCTCCATTTCACTAAGACAGAATTTCTCAAGAGGCTTTAAAAAAATCCCTATGGCTGCCTGGAACCTGCTCATTCATTTTATCTCCAGACCAGCTCCAGAGATGCTTATCCTTTTCAGCTGTTACAGACAGTTTTAGAATAAGACTATTTTCATTTGGAGGAAGGCTATAAAATAACTGTGCTGTATACATGAAACAGAGACCCTGAAAAGACTTTGTGTCAGCCTGAGGAAACAGAAGATCTATTTGCAGAATTGCCATCTGTGCTGATTTTGGCTGGGATAGTGTTAATTTTTTTCACAGTAGCTGGTATATTTTGAGTTTGTGCTGGAAACAGTGTAGAGTATTTCAGGGATGTTTCTGTTACTGCTGAGCTCACACAGAGTCAGGGCCTTTTCTGCTCCTCACACAGCCCCAGCAGGGAGGAGGCTGGGGGTGCACAAGGAGTGGGGAGGGGACCCACCCAGGACAAGTCACCCCAGCTGACCACGGGGATATCCCACACATGCTCAGCATGAAAAGCTGGGGGAAGAAGAAGGGCATGTTTGGAGTGACTGTGTCTTCCCAAGTCACCACTATGTGAGGTGGAGCCCCACTGTCCTGGGGATGGCTGAGCACCTTCCACACCACGGGAAGTGGTGGATGAATGCCTTGTGTGGCTTTGCTTGGGTGCACTGCTTTTCTTTACCTGCTGACTGGCCTGGCTTTACCTCAACCCGTGAGTTCTCCAACTTTTAGCCTCCTGACTCTCCCCCACACCCCACAGGGGCAGAGGGTGTGAGGGGTGTGGGAGAGAGTGGCTGTTGTGGTGATTAGTTGCTGGTTGGGGTTAAAGCACAGCATCATCTCAGAATGCAGCTTCACACTAAGAAAAAAGAATTGAGGGACTAAATTTTACCTATGGATTTCATTCTTAATTGACAAAGCTCCCACTGATTTGCCATTTCTCACCACAGTAAAATTGATAGAGGGGTCTTACTACTTAAAATAGCAATTGTCTAATTCTTTGAGCTAAAAAGGAAAATTCTTCTAGTTGTGAACAGTGTTTGGCATACATCAAATTATTGAGATTTTCAGGCTCTTTCCTGGAAGGAATATCAGTTATATGCTGCTAATTGTATTATGTTGATTTGAAATGTTATAGCAGTTCTCAGAGCATGATAATGACTATTTTTGAGAAATCAGCAACTGGAGGATGGATTAAATAGGTAACTATAGGACATAGAGTAAGTACAGTAATTTCTCTTCCTAAACCAATACTGTGCAATGGTCCATATCAACTGGCATTTTTGCAGGACAAAAGACTTGAGTGTTTTAGAAGCACGTAAGGAAACTGAGGCCACAGTTAAGTAATTTGACAGTGACCACATATTTAATGAGCTTTTTTCAAAAATGTGTTACTACTGTGATTGAGGAACATTATTTAAAGTAAGCCAGCTACAATATCTGTAGAAAACTAAATCAAGATAAAATTTATAACAACTACAAAAAAAACTCACCAAAACTTTCAGAAGTAAACCTTACTTCATTTTTTGAAAAAAAAAAAATCACAAAAAAATCAAACAGAATTTATACTAAGTTGGTACTAGAAGTCTGCATAAATAACTGACAATAGATTACCAGCAAAACATGCAGAGTAAGAAGTCTGGATCTGACATAGCTGTGTTTAATGTGGAATGTATTAGAAAGAACAGCAACAAAAGACTGTACAGGCAGCACAGCATTCTACCCAGCATTAACAGGCTACAATTTCCAGGCTTGGTTCAAGTCATGGAAACTGTTTACTAAATCAGTGTGATTAGTAACCAAGAGCAGTGTCAGGGTTCTTTTCCCAAAATCATGACCTGAGCAGCATAAAAGGCTCCCCACAGAGGAGGCACAAATTAAGGTTTGAACCAGAATGAAAATTAAACACAGTAGCTTTCCTCTCCTATCTCCTCTTGCCTTTTTCACTTTTTGATTTACATATATATACCAGGCATTTGGGTCAAATATGATAACTGGCACCTTCTGTTTATGTAATTCCAAAGTAAATGAAAAATGTCTTATGGCAACCTTAAAAAAAACCCCACACCAACATCTTTGTATGTAATTCTACTCCTTTTTAGTGCAGTAAAGTTTTTATTTAAAGTAACCACAATAACCTTAGTACCTTCTTTGCTTTTCAGTTGTAGAAGAAAACTGCTGGATACTCATGTGTCAACTCTATATTTATCCTTTTTTCTTTATTATATTTATCTTACAGGGCATGTTTAGCAATGTAATTGTACATTTCTCAGTGTTTTCACCCATACAGTGGAAATTTAGTAATCTTTATTTCCTCAGTGCTGCTGTTTATTTCAGGTTTGAAAAAATTGTTTATTTGGGGTTTCATGAGAGCATGTGTAAATTTCAAGTTGGTTTTTTTTGTTGTTGTTGTTGTTGTTTTGTTTTGTTTCTTTTCACTCTCTGGCTGAAATTTACTTAGATACAGAGGCATATGAGTTTAGACCTCTGAGCAATCTCAAAATATCTCAGTGTGTGTCTACCTTTAAGCAAAACAAGACAATTATTGTGAAAGTGGTATTTTTAACATGGTCATTTTGTGTCTAGTATTGCTGCAGACATTTGCATTCTTTCTGTTGTTATTTTCCACAATCATTTGCTATTTCATTATTTTTGTAATTATTTGAAATAGCTGAAAATTATTAGAAGTATGTTGTGACCTGAAAGAGAAACAAAAGCAACAGAGCAGTAACAAAAGTGCTAGCAGAGGGGAAAAATAAATGACTTACAAGATGACTGGTATTTCTGATTCTTAGTAGGCACTTTATTTTAGCTGCACATACACATCTCACTTGACCCTCCCCTTTGTTCCCTTCCAATATATTGCTCGGCTTCTAAGATCTGACAATTTCCCAGTAATACTGAGCATGCTAGTCCCCAGATTTCACTGATAACAATTTGAAAGCAGAACAAAAGAAATATTTTCCTTCAGTTGTTCAAGCAACTGAGGAGAACCCTGTGTTGTAGTCAAGAGCCAAAAGAAAAATGCACAGGCTTAGTCTGATACAGTCTCTCCACTAGTAAGAGCTCCAAGTAGTGGACACATTTTAAATCCTCAAATGTATTTATTTCCATTAAACAAGTACTAATTTAAAAAACTTAAATGTGCTGTATTGTCTCTGTTGCTTTCAAAACTACAGTAAACAACAAGGGGTCAAGTGCCCAGGATTTTTCACTTACTCGGTGATAATACAGAGTACCTTCTACATCATTTGCTCTGTACATCATCAGAGTTGCATCCCGGGAAATTTTGGTGAAGTCTACAGCACTCCTGAATTTAAAATTCCTTGTAAACTTTTTCTCAGTGAGCTAAATTAAGTTTTACTTCACTGCTTTTTAAAAAAATTATTATTATTTTTAATAGAATGGTTATATAGACTCAAATAACTACCTAAGCAAAGGTGTTTTTATCTAATATTCATTGCATATTTTTAAATTAGTTTCCCCCCCTCAGTATTACAATCTGTAAAAGACAAATTATGTATTATCAGCATTCCCTCTTTTTAAGAAATGGCATTTTATTTGGTCAGATACTGAACTGATGATTGAAAATGAGTAATAAGAGAAAATGGAACATATTCTATGATGGGTGATTAACAATGAGCATATAGAAAGGGTATTATGTAAGAGATGTAGCTGCAGGGAATAAAGATGAGCTGCAAATGATGGAGTCTCTGAGACAGAGGGTATAACTAGGGAGATTCTCAAATCTGGTATTACTATAGACCATTTTCATACCCATAGTCCAGCAATGATAATTACTGTCTGTGATAGAACTTCATATAAACAGGTTCAGAGAAAGACAGTGCATAACTTGAACACTCCTGGGTAAGCAACGTTCATAAACTGCCTAATCTCAAAAAACATGTATTGTTTCAAAATTATTAATGAAGTGTTACAGTTGAAACAAATGTACCGTCACACCATGACACAGAGAAAAGAAAAAGGAAACAGGGTTAAAGTAGGGCAATGATATTTTCTTTTAATTTTTCTTTGCCATTTGCTAAATGCCTCTTGATTGCTGAGCTTTAAGATAACATGTTGTGGTGCTTTAAATCTAGGCAGCAAACATATGGGAAAGTATTGCATCTTTACAGAACTGTTTCTGCAAGAGGCAGCGGAGCAAGCAGAAGAGCTGACAAAAGGGAAAGGACACAGAGCTAAAGGAGCAGAAACACAAGCACACGTGAGAGATCTTTTTAGCGAAAAGGATTCCTAGAAGATCTCTTCTAGTAAGACAGATGATGTAGTAAAATGTATTTAGCAGGTCATTTGTGTCTTCTGCCCTATAATGGCACATATTGGCATCTACCCATGTACTGGTACTACCTGTGCCTTGGTATATAAAGATGGAAAAATCTTCTGCTTGAAAACCCAGGAATTGTTCTGATTTCGTGAAGATTCACAACAGTAGCATGAAACTCCTGAATATGGTTTGTTTGGACCCATTTACTTCAACCTCATAACAACTTAAGAAACATGGTGAGTCCATTTCTCTTTCTAATAGATACTGTCAGAAAGTAGCAGAATTGTTAAGACTTTCTGCTCACGAAAGTTATACAGGTTGGAGTAAAGATAAAAGAAGATGCATATTGGGGATTTTATTTTACAAGTTTAATAGCCTATTGAAATACTAATTGTGAGTCTGGTGCAGGTGCTTATTTGATTAACTTGATCTTGTTCATTTGACACGTTACACACTGTACTCTGCAAGCAATGACTATTTCACTCCTGTTTAATTTATGGATCTGCTCTCCCTGCATACCACCACCTGTGGATTTCTCAGGCTTTAGGTCACAAGCTTATTTCCCTCCTAATCAACTCAGATGTTACGTTTCCCTCCTAGTGCTGTTTCCAAAGGCATGCTGGTAAGGGATGTATTTACATCACATTTTTTCACATCACTTTCAGGCTTCAAGAATTGATTAAGCTATCACAGGCTGACAAATTGTTCCAAATATGAGCAGAAAGAATGACAGTGAAAATGGTTTGAGATTTGTTGCTTCTTTCTGCCACAAGGGACAAATACTTAAGAAGTTACTAAGGTTAAAAGTATTATCTGTAAAATATTGCAAATTAAAACTAAACTAAATGTGAAGATGAAGGTAAAGAACATGTTATAAATAAAAGTACTTTTCCAAACATTTTCTGGCCACTGACTGTGGACAGCAGGTGTGCCTTTCCAAGTGCTTTATGGTCAGTTCCCAAGAGGTTACCAAGCTCTGGTGCCACTGGCTAAGAGGTTGGAAACCATACAATGAAAATAGACTTGGGCAAAGGGAGGTATTTACTGACTTATGAGTCAGAAAGAGAAGAAGCCTTTTTCCTTTTTTTTAATGACCCAGACAGCTCAGTTTTTCACCAAGATCAAACCATACAAAACTCAATGGATACACAATCAGATTATAGGTAGGATCTGCATACAGAAGGCAGAACTTCTCTGCTTTTCTCGGCCTTCTGGAGACTTGAGCCAAATAATAGTCAGTCTGCTATAATACTGAACTTACAAGAAGATAATTTCGGCTAAACCAGGCCCTAAATAAATAAATAAAAAATAAATAAAATTAAATCTTCTATCTTTCAGAATAAAATTAACAGTGTTTAAAAAACGAAATTAGTCAGGTTGTTTCAAACTGTAGTTTCTTTTTGTAACAACCACAGCTTACAATGCACTATGAAAAGGGGGGGGGAAGAAATTGAAAATCACAGTCCTCTAAATCCTCCTAAAAAAACAATGAGGGAGAGCAAAAAGAGACATCATTATATTTATTTCCATGTAGCTTAGTGTTCTTTCATGCATGCCATTTTCAACGTTGCAATGTAGACACAAACACAGATACTTCTATTCTACTACTGCAAATAGATTTATATTACAGTATTAGCACATTGAAAGAAAAACTCAACCTGATGCTTTTAGTTTTTTCAGGTTTCCTAAAGTGAATGAGATTCTTCTCTGTCTACTCCATTTCCTGATTCCAGGCTCATCTGTAGAACTTCAGTTAGCACAAAATAAAATATTATTTCTCTTTAACTTCAGTGGTCTTTACTGAAAGACCTAAAGGAAAAACTGTGTCATATCTGCAGTTGTACAGTCCTGAAAATATCTTGAAACCTGTCAGAAGTTCTGTATTTCTAAAAAGTTTTTTTGTTATGCACTCTTTTCACTTTCTGGACTTCTACAATACCTGTTAAACTGCTGTATATATGTTCAAGTTTTTAGGGATATCTGTTACTATGTAATGATGGAAGTATGATTGTTTTTCACAGCACCAAAAAAAAAAAAAAAAAAGAAAAAAAGAGGACTTAATCTTGTAGAGAAAATGTGCTTTGTGGTTTTTCAGTGGTCCTATTTAAATGCTTCCCTGTTCCAGATATAACTTTCAGATTTTTAGTCTGCTTTCTTGGGAAATTCAGTCATCTTAGGAAGCGGAATTTGATGCACTGTCAGAATAATTTTTTCTGTTAGCTAACTGTACGCTACAAAATATTCAATTCATCATAACAGATGAAAAGTGCCTCTTTAAATTAAAAATAAAACAGCCAAAAAACCAGAAATCTTTTCAAGAGCAGGCAGGAAGAACATAGAGACAGGGAATAATCAGATAAAAATGGGACCCTCACCTGAAATGGTTGCAATTTGTTGAGGACAAATGATCCTATAAATAAGCCACCCTCATATGCACACATGATACATTATGTATCTTTGTGGATTCTGAATAAGCAGGGAACAACAACAACATTACAAAGTAAAAGGATCCATTAAATCTTAGCTCAAAGAAGACTGGAAAGTTTATTGAGGGCATATGACTATAGTCTATCCCATCCTGTTGCTTATAAAAATGCAGCCTGCTCAACAGTACTTTATATGTAGATGAGATTAACCCCAAATTTAACTTTTGCTGAGGAACTGGTGATACACAAGTTTCAATTTTCCAACTGACCTATCCTACTTTTTCTTTCCCCTAGCGAGTTGCCTTGTTGCTGTACCTCAAACTGTACCTTCTGTCGCTGTGAGGAAAAGCAGATGATTCTACCTGTTTAAGATGAGAGCCTGTGATGGATTATTTCCTCTGCTGTCCACACCTCCAAATAAAGCACAAAAATGGTAAAGCTGAATTGAGGGCAGAAGAATAAAAGAGTTCTTGAGGATCTGTTAAAGAAAAATACTATCACAAGTTATTTGGAACACGTTTAAATGTTTGACCGAAGGGTAGTTACTTAGTAATTAGGCATGTAGTGAAACTGCTTGCAGGGACCACCAGAGTGTGGAAATATCAGTGACAACTCTGTCAACATGCCCACTCTCTAGAAAGGCAAAAATGTAATACATCTTCCAAACTGTGAAAAAACAGCCCAGTTTAGAGGTGAAAGTAAAAGCACAGAAGAAAAGTTTTCTTTTTGAAGAAAAAACCAAACCAAACCAAATCAAAACAAAACCAGAATGTGAATTTTTACTAAAAGCTGTTGGTCAGTTCAAGCCCCAGAGAAAATATGGTCTCTCCTTTTCACATTAGAATGAGTTCATGAAAACAAAAGAGGGGAATGCATGTGTGAAAAAAAAAAAAAGGTTGAGTTAAGGAAGAAATGAAGCCAAAGCCAGAAGGCTGACCATGCAGCACTCTCTTCAATAGCAAGCTTTTCAGCAGGGGAATTTTTCGGCCATCCTGTGTACTCAATTGCCTTCAGTCATCCATAAATACAAATGACCCAGGGTACAAAACTGACCTACAGTTTCCATGGGGTTCCATTCTTTTCCACACTACATGGCAATGCTAAATTATTATCAATGTTTCTGGGAGTTCTAAAGAAAAAAAAAGATGTTGCTTGTTTAGGCAATTTTAATGAAGGACTAACCCTTTACATTAAGCATCTGTTGCCTTCCTTTACTTTCTGGCAGCAGTTCATATGTTTTCAGCAAAGGACATAGTTTATTGAACATATACCAGATTATTTAAATGAATGGTTTTAATGAGTTCTTTGAACAGGTTTCTCTGAAAAGTAAGCATGAAATTACTTTCTCAACTGTGATGCTTTAATGTATTTTCAGAAAAACACATATAATCACCGTCCAGCAAACATGAGCCATAATTGCTTTAACATTCCAATGTCTTTGAGTGCTACTAAACTGAAGTAGTTGTTTCATGGGAGTGATACACCAGCAGAGTAAATTGATGTTTTGATATATTATTAATTCCTAAGAAACATTTTTTTCTTTTAGGAAAGTGGAAAATCCTTTTCATTTTATCAGAATGGTACATCAGTTTATGTCTAAATAATGAAAATAAGTGGACAGGCCTGATACTACAGGCCTAAATTAAAAGACTCCAAAACCAGACTTGATTATTAACTTATTAATACTCCTTAGAAGGAAATATATCCAAGTTCCACTGGGATAAACCCAGGCGAAAGTAATTTCACTAAGTGATTTAACTTCAAAATTACTGAGCTTGGTCCCTGACTATTTATTCTTTTTTGTATTCTTTGTTGCAATATGAAGTGTTAATTCCATTCAAATAAATAGGATTGGGCACAGTTCACCATTTATCCACCAGGAAGAAAAATATGCCAAAAGTGCATTTACAGCTGCCTATAATGATGTCTTTCACTTCTGATCAGCAGAGTGTTCTTTATATGATTGATCTATTTGTTTAGAAGTGACTTCATGGTTTAACACGATTTAATTGACCTGATTTCTCCCTATTGATTTTGTACATATATAAATAACAGCATTACAATGGAAGTGCAACCCAAATGAGAGGTTTTAAAATTTTTAATCTGCAGTATTTTGCCTTAGAATAAAATATATTTTTCCCATGGAATGATGTAATAAAATGGGCCTGGTCTTGAAAGTCTGATGTGTCAAGAGATAGTCCAAGCAGGGTTCCAACAGTTGGCAGTCTCTCTGAGCATAAAGTTTTGTTTAAACTTTTAAGATTCCACTGTGATTTCTATGGCTTTGACTTAGTTTACATATAGTGGTTTCTAATTTTGTTCTTCTTTGTGGCTTCTGGGTGAAATCACTACAAAAATTCAAGGAAAATACATCAGTTCTTTCTCCATGCTTCGCTCCTTCTGCCCATGGGAATTTACTATGCCTGGGTGAGACTGAATCTTAAGCAATCAGTTTGCTAAAATCTTTGTATGGCCTTGCATTATATTGTAATATAAGTATTTTCTTGTATTTCTCATTACTTGATGGAGTGTGAATCTTGACAGTGTGTGAATTCCATAGACAAAGGTCTTCTGTGAAAGGATGCTTTGAAAAGTTGGAGCCAAAGTGATGCTGATGTTGACAGAGATGTTGATGTCATTGTTAGTACCAGCATCACTTTGGCTCCA
>JAWWEV010000172.1:18816581-18867281 GCA_035583235.1 Hafferia zeledoni | reverse complement strand
GCTTTGAAAAGTTGGAGCCAAAGTGATGCTGATGTTGACAGAGATGTTGATGTCATTGTTATTACCAGCATCACTTTGGCTCCAACTTTTCAAAGCATCCTTTCACAGAAGACCTTTGTCTATGGAATTCACACACTTTTTTTTTAAAGCTTGCTGGTCCTGCCTTTGGTCTGTGTTGCCAAGATTTAAAAGTGAATGATACAAGTTTAAATATCCATACTTCAGCATCAGAAACCCTTGGTTGGAATGCCTACATTTTTTGTAGTTTTACTTTCAAAATACTCTTTTTAAGTAAAAATATTTGAAGTAATGCTTATATTGTGAAGGTCATCTATGATACAGATTCCATTTTCCTACATTTCATATTGATGGTATCTTGGAAACCTCAAGATGTTTTACAACTCTGGAGAAATAAATCCTCAAAGGCAATACAAATCTTATGTCCTAAGACAGCTACCTGAACAGAATGACAGAATTCAAGTTTTCCACTTGAATTCTGAAGAAAAGAACTGTTCCTCCTGCTTGTCACTTCCCAGTTTATAACCACCCTCTGCTTTTCAGTTTGTTCTTTGCAAGATAATGACTTGAATAGCTGTGATTCCTGCAGGAGTTTCAGTGACTTAGCAAGGAAGCAAGTTCCCTAGAGAGTACACCTCTTTTTTTACTTGCAGATTTCCAGAGGAAAAATTTATTTTAACTAGAGCTCTAGTCAAATATATTTTACATGCAGCAGTCTTGGCAAACAAATGATTAGAGAGGAAAGCAACTGCTCCTTGACTCTTTTCCCCCCTATCTCCTACTCTTTTTATTGAGCCTTTGCTTCCCTCCTGTATCAGAAATGAAAGTTTTTCACTTGGAGGATAACCAAGCGAAAAGACATATACTTGGAAATAATTTTTATGAAATATATCAGTGCAACAGTAATAGTAACAGTTGGATTCTAAGGTGCATGTGAATTCAAAACCTTTGCATGTCAAGCAGTAGCAAATTTTGCAAAATAACCCTGGCAAAGTAATATTCAATTGGTGTAACAGTTGTGAGACTGGGAGTAAGGAATTCTTTTGCTTCCTTGGTAGTTATTTTTTTAAATAAAAGTCTGCAATTCTCCCAAGAGAAGAATGCTGTTTAAGTTAAATAATTACTATTTCTTACTCAATAAGGAACAATCTGTATCAACAAGACTGAAAAAATAATTTGCTCCTGCAAGATTGATCATGTCTGCAATACTGAATGTATGTCTTCGTAGGAAAAAAAGTTGATTTTGCTGTTTTTAAAAAATGACTGTTAGATCCACCAAAAATTTTTTCACCTTAAAATCATTTGAGTATGCCATTTAGCAGCAATCTATATCTATTTTATATGGTCTTTAAAGTGCTCAATAATCCCATAAAGTTTTAAACTTTATTTTATTGGTACCTGTTACTTTGTGTGTTATGTGTTTAAAGCCAATGAAAAGATTTTCATGAATCACATGAATTTTTATTTTACTGTTCACATAATAAAGCTTTATTATATCTTTTAGTAGCAGGATTGTGTATGAATTACATAATTGTCAGCATGCATTATTCTGAACTGTAGTTTCTGAACCAGAAAACCACATTTAAATCACTCTGGGCATTAAAATTAAATGGCTAAATGACTTCACTGCATCAGCTGGTAGGGTCATCCTGCAGCAGAACAGAGTTGTGAAATCAAGTATTGGTATATCTTTAATTGCGAAGCAGAGTCAAAGTTATTCAAAGGGGATTTTTTATTTACTTTTTTTTTTTTTTAACCTGGTAAGTGAACAAAAAGTGAGCAATTAAAATTTAGCAACCAAAAGTTGCAGGGACATTTCAGTTTTCATGCAGGAGAGGTAAAGCTTGGTGAAAGACTTTTTAGCCACAAAAATGATTGAAGTTGGCCTAATTAAGATTACTAACCCTTTCAATATCCTATGCTTCTCTAAGGCATTTTTTAAGTTTCAGTAAAGTCTAGCTTCCCCTGAGTCAGTTCAACCAAATTGCAAACATTTCTCAGACAAAAATCTGATGCCAAATAAATGTTGCAATTGGACCAGGCCTGTCATGTTAATGCCAATGAAAGGCAATGGGTGAAGTGACAGTAGGCCTCTCATTGAAAGGGAGTCAATACTGCTCTACAAATAAGAAGCAATTGCTTCAGAAAGTTTTAGAGTGTTTGTAAATAGTTTAATTTTGGAATTCTTCTCCCAGGCCATAATATGAGATTCTGAGATTAGCTCAGCTGGTTAGAGCCTGATGCTAATAATGCCAAGCTTGTGGATTTGGCCCCTCTCCAAGCCATTCACTTAAGAGTTGAACCTGGTGATCCTTGTGAGTCCCTCCCAACTCAGATTATTCTCAGATTCTGTGAAATATCTCAGGGTTTTTACTCCCCTAAAAAGCACCAGCCAAACACAGTTGCACAATAACTTTCATGACATCTTGGCAAATAGCACCAGTCAGCAACCATTAAAATGAGCCACACCAATGAAATTGTGCAATAAGAAAAGCTATGGGTAATAGTAGATACTGATAATCAGTATGAACATACTGATCCAAACAGGCTACAGGACATCCACGGGAGCTGTGGCCACCCATTCCCGGCAGGGTACAGCAGAAGGGCAGTGTGAGGCTGGGGAAACCACTCTGGGCCCGTCTCCATTCCTGCCCTTGAGGTGTCCACCAAGCCCAGGCACTCACCTTCTGTCCACCCAGGGCCTCAAAGCGGCTCCGCAGCTCCTCCACAGTGATGGGGACATGCTCTGTCAGCTGAGAGCTACCTGAGGGATCCTCCTGGAACACGTCTGCCCTCCTGCTGTCTGGTGGCACCTTCTGCATGGTGGTGCTGCAGCTGCTCTTATCTGGTCCCAGGGGTGGCTGGGCTGGCGAGTACCGAAGCGTCAGGCTGGGTCTTGAAGCATTGGCAGACTCCCATCTCTGCTTGAGGAGCTCCACGGAGCCCTTCTGCAGGGGCAGGTCCGCCAGCTCCGGCGTGCCCTGCCAATGCAACATGTACCTGGGGTCAATGGCCAGTGGCACGATGCCAACAGAGGCCACCACAGAGTGGCTTGAGAGCCCTTGTGGATTGCAGGACAGGCCAGGGCACAGGCTGATTGCTGGGATAGAAACCACTTCCCAATGGAGAGCGAGATCCAGTAAGACCAGATCCACTAAGAATCAGTGAAAGAGTTCAGTGTGTTCATACAAGAGGAATATGTTAATTATAGAGTGAATTAAAGGTGGTGTTCAGACATTTTATTCTTAAGCTTGACAACAGAATTGCTGTCTATCATGAATGGAAAAGCAGCAAGCACACAATTAGGGAGAATTCCAAACAAAGTGAGGTTAATGAATGAGTGCCTGGTAATCAGCCTGTGCTGCATGAAAGGTGTTGTGACAGGTGACTTCAGGTTTCTATTAGATTGATACAGCTGTCTGCATTGTGGAGTGAGTCACAGCATTTTAATGCAGCTAGGAGACAGAAGGGCTACTGCATTAGCTGTGAGAGTGCTTGGGTAGTCTGGAAACACAACCCAGGGCAGCTCTGCTAATTGCACTGTAACTCCTCTGTCAGGTAAATTGCTAAGTGTTGACATCAAATCTTTCTGATCAGTTGACTGTGTTCTCACAAAGGCTTTTTTCGTCTTTCTTACAGTACACTTGGGAAGGAAAATTGCCATTCTGTTATTTTGCACCAGTCGCTGATACCTGCTCCCCTTTTCCTGAAATCAGCTCCCAGGTGGATTGATTTTGAGGTTTTCTGCCCTCTAGCAAATACTCAAATGTAAGTTTTTACCTCCCATTCAAAAGGAAATTTGAGTAGAAAGAATATGAATTTAAAACAGCAGAGAGGAAGAAATGTCAAAAATAACTGAGATCCAGCTAGAAACTAAAATCTTAATTCATTAGTCCCTTCCTTCTTGGAAAGAGATTCTTGTATGTGTGCAACTTCCTAATTCAGGTGAGTATGCTTTTCCTAATTCAGGTGAGTGTGCTCATGCAATATCCTATGTTTTGCTTCATTGCTAGTGGGTTCCTTTGTTGGTTTCAGTGATTTTCAGGGTACCTGTTGTGCCATTATTCAAAAATAGTCTGGAGTTCACCTCCTCCCTCATGGGAACAAGGTTTCTTCTTTGACCCTTATCTAGTGTGAGACCTGTGGCTGATAGATGAGAGAGGAAATGAACATGTTTATTTTGATCACATGTGTGACTGGCTGAGCTGAAATTGTGTGGAGATTCAGTAGCTTATGAAGTTGGTGATTTGCTGTTCTTTCCCCACCCCAAAAGAGAGATTTCAGTGTAACATATTAATGTGTATCAGGAATAGATTTGGTTTGCCCTAGAGGTCACTTGATGTTTTCACCTTTTGTTACTGGTCTCTCTGATCTTCACAGAATTACACAAAATCACAGAATATGCAAAGTTGGCAGGGACCCACAAGGATCATTGGGTCCAACCCTTAGCTCTCAGCTATCTGTCTCAGATCTCAGCTATATTTGTCCTCTGGCCTAATTATTTCTCCCCCAAACTTACCTTGAACTATTCTCTCATAATGACAAAAGACTTATTACGTTATCCAGTTTGCTGAAATTGCAGGCATATTGATATCTGTGGGTCTGTGACTATCTTCTTCCCTGGAGATGCATAATAGGGGCCTACCCATGTATGGGTCTTGTGACAAGGTAGAACTTATTCTGTTACAGTCGTGTTTTCAGTCCCATTGCTCATAACAGTCAAGCAAGAGCCCATGAAAATGAACAACGTATTTTAAAAAATTATCAATGTGATAGGATAAAGGTTTCAGCCAGGTTAAAACTCTGCAGGGAGCATTGTCCTCTCATTTTTCATGATTTGAAGACTCAAGTATGCTTCTATGGCCAGAAGTGATGTGTTGGAGAGAGGAAGATTGCTGTATGAAAAAATTAAGTTAGCTAGTAAGCAGTCATTCTGGCACAAATGGATGGTGGAATTTTTGTGAGGGAACTACCTAATATTCTGTATAACCTTCAAAAGTGGGTCTTTGTGAATGCCAACTAAATCTTTTGCATTAATGTGTTTGTTTTATGAGGCCAGTGATAGTGTCATGTTTCTTCTCTGGGACCTTTTGTATCTCTCTCCCACCAATTTTAGAAGAGGTCTATGATAATTCTTCATTGCATGTAATAAATCTGATAAAACTATACTTTTCCTGAGCAAACACCTAAGGGAAGGCCTGTAGATTTTGTGCACTCATGAATTGCAGATACCCAGTAAATTTGAGGGTTTTTAAAAAATCTGAAGTTGCTGGTAAATCTGTCTTCACAGTAGGATCATTGAAATGGTATTATTTTTCTTGCACTTTTAATGAGATAAGTGCTCTTCTACTGTTCACAGACTGTAGATTCAATTGGTGGGTGAACATATGCATGCAAGTAAAGAGCTGTTGAGGGAAACTACACTCTGCTGTATGTTCCTTTGCTAAAATGGCTTCCTGCGTTTTCATCATATTCTTATCTTAAATGTTTCTTAAATGAAAACTCTTTCATTTGTTCACTAACAAAGAAGTAAATGGAAATTGAAAAAATGGTGAACTGATACAGTTTGCTTTTAGAACTATATGTGAATAGTGTCGCTTGTATCTCCATGGGATTAACCATCATGCATATTGCACTGGTGAGTCCTCTCCTAACATTAGAAAGAGCCTGTTGTCAAATAGCCACCATTTGCCATTGCATTTGGAGCTGGATTCCCTTCTCAATTAAATAAACAAAAAACACCAACAAAACGACCCCTAACAAACTAAAAAAACCCACACATCAAACCCCCCCCCCCCCCCCCCCCCAACAAATCTTTTGAGGACAGGATTGAAAAGTCTTTTTCATGGTTTGCCATACTACTTCATCCAAATCTTGCCTCTGAGATTTTCCTTTCTATCCTACCCTGGTTCCAGTTAATCTGCACTGTCAAGAATCCCTGGCATGAGGTTCCACAGGTCATTTTGGGATAAATTATTAGAGAAAGAACATGTTGCAAATGAAGACTGTGTATCATTCAAGCCAATGTTTTTCCCAAACCACTGAAGAACAGCCCCCAGAATCCAGAGGAAGCTACAGTGTAAAAAGCAGCTAACCCCTTACTTTATGGCTATGCTGGGAAGGAGGCAGAGGGGTGAGGGAACCAGCATTAAGCTCTCCTCTAAATCTAGTAAAAAATAGAATAAAATAGTTCAGTTGGAAGGGAGGATCTGGAACAATCATCTAGTCCAACTGCAATATTCAGTGGCCACATTACTAAACAATCTATTTTGTGCTGAGGATGCTTTATATGTGCACATGATAGGTAGGCTCGTGCTTCTGACACCACTGCTCAAAAAGCTTGCAGTTTCTTCTGTAGGTAAGTAGACCCTCCAGTATCTGTAACATTTCTTCATTTACACATCAGACACTTCTTAACAAAAGCACCTCAAACAAGTTTATAAAGAGCTAAAATAGTTCTTGATTAGTAGAAAATGTAAAGCGCTTCCAGATTCCTAGTCATATTTTGAGAAAATGCATTATTTGGGGGTATCATTGAACATTCCAACCTTTATCCTGATACAAATATGCATAGCTAAATAATAAAACTTTAAAAAATGTTATTTCATCTCTGAGTTATGACAGACCCTATTCTAGCAAATGTCACAAGGTTCCAGTATTTTAAGGCAATTCACACTGAAGCATTAATTCTCATATCTCACCAACAAAGTCAACATATTTTATCATCTAATAAGAGAGGACTCAAAAGTGTATCATTCATATTCATGGGACTGAGGAAAGATATGCTTAATATTTTTCCTCTTATCCCACCATTCTCATTTATTACATAAGCATTATCATACTAGAGAGCCTATTTCAAAAAAAAAAAAAAAAGACAAAAACCCAAATTGCATATTTGTACTGCATTTATCTTACCGCTGTGTTCTTCTCAGTCAAGTTTTCTTGTTGTGACTCCACTGCATTCATCGTGTGCCTGTTTAAAGGAAGACAATTTTAAACATTCTCTTAATTCATTGGGTCTCATTTGACTAACGAACATGAAGCTTGATAGACACACGTCTGATAGTAGTTACGAGACACCAAATCTCTTACGTGCTTGCGTTGCCAATGTATTATTTAGTGAGGCATGGAGGTAAGGTAAGCTCTCTGCCATAGCCCTGGCTGTGCTGTGTGTGCTCACCTTACATTGCTTAGCAGTGGCAAAGGCTGGAGGCAGCAGCTTTTGTTTCGGTGCTCTTTGACAGGAAACAAAGCACCTTCCACTGAAAAATTGTTGGTTCTTAACTACTTAGGAAGGGTTTGGGGTAAAAGTACTATTGGTAAATCATAAGTCAGATGGATAAGAAAGCATTGAGTACATTCCTATCATTCAAGCCATGTAAAGATACTGCCTTCCAATGCAGGTGGCTTTCTTAATAATAAACCTAATTGCTTTTCAGTAGTTTCATTGTGGACCAAAAGTGCATATTAGAAATCATACAGGAAAAAGTTGGAAGGATTTTCAAAGATCTTTCACTCCCTTTCATTCCGTTTTCATCTGCTGTGTTACAGAACTGTTACTTTATCTTTTTGCTCCCCTCCTGCCTCAGTCCACACCTGTCACAATTGCACGTCAGCAGGTGAAGACTGTAGTCAACACATGCTGCCTTCTAACCTTTACCTACCTCACCACTGTGGGCAAACAGAGCCAAATTCTGGGGTTTCTGGGCCACTGTCCATTGGGTAGGCACATGCAATCAGCACAGCCAACCAAGTCTCGCAGAGCTCCGTTGCTGAGGACACCAGCCAGGAGGACATATGCAGGGACAGAACATGTTCTGTAACCTCTTCCCAAATTACTTAGGGGCATTTTTTGTGGGTGGACTATTCAGTAGTTAATAAAAATACCCAAACATAGGCAGCACTTCTTTTTTATTGTTACTCTTGACTACGTGGCTACCTTCAGGTTATCTCTTGTGGCCAGCTGGGCAGAAGTAAATGTTCAGTCAGCTCTGGCATGCCACACTTGTTTTTCTTTTATTTGCACTTGGTTTTTTTTCTCTCACTTTTCTGACTTTAAGGCTAAAGCGCTTTGTCCAATAGAAATTTAAAGGACTGTTCAGCTTGTGACACATGTTTTGTAACTCATAAAAATTACATGAAATCTTACTTCAAAACCAAAGGGCTGTGAAATGTACAAAATAACAAATTCATTTAAAATACCTATGAAATTCTTTCATTTCCCCCTCCACCTTTGAAATGGTGACAAAGCTTATACTGGAATAAAACATACCATGCTGCAAATTGATTATATGCGACTCCTAACATTTCTAACACTTCTAACATTTCATGAGAAGTGGTTAAATCTGTGTGCAGAATCTCCTCTATCCTGCCCTTGACAGCTATTTTTATTTCTAAGTAGTTGGTATACAGAATTTCCAAATCACTGTGCAGGTTTTTCCCTCTCAGGTTTGATCATGGCTAAATGACTACAAGGAAACAGGGTCTTGATTCACTGTGTATTTTAAACTGAAGGTTCAGAATGCTCATGGCAAATATTGCTGAGTATGAAATCCCTGTTCTGAGGCTCATCCATCTCATTGCTACACCTCCATAATTTCCACTCACTCCCCTAGGTCTGTCCTTGTGAACCAGTAGAATGCTGACATATAAAGCTCTTATAACTGAACAGTCTAACTGCTGTAACTATAGAGAAATTTATTGCATTTAGTCTTTGCTTAAGAAAATCTATTTAATATTTTATATTTTTTTAATTAAGATTATGTTTTAAAATAGGAATTTACTTGGTCAATATCTGCTTTTCTTCATTCCCTGTAAGTCTTAAAGCACAGTAATTGTCAGACTATTTGATGTACACTACAGTCCTCTGAAAATGGCTTTTTTGGTTAACCTGCCCTTAGCAAAAGGGAAATTGCAGACAAATCATACCTAGACCTCTTCGCTTCTGTAGCAAATTGTGAAAAGAAGTCAGAAATTTGGGGCTATAATGACGTAACTTGAATTAAAGCAACTTGGTCCTCGTGGTTGTGATAAAAGGTGATCCAGAGATGCACTTTGCCTGTCTGTATTAGGGTTCCAACTCTTCTACATTTGTATTTGTCTCACCGCTAATAAATGTCCTTGGGAATATATTGCAGGAGGAGGGTGCAGAAAAAAGCTTTTAATGTTGCATTTTAACAAAAAACCTGGTACTTGAGTTTAAATAATGAGTTCTGAGTTATGTGATGCATTTCAGAGTATGATTCTGGGGTTTATTTCCTACACAGATAGAGCCACTGAAATGGAGGTAAGGATTTTATAACCTCATCACTTTAGTCAGTGTTCTGGGAGCCCTGAATTGCAGCCACATGTAACTGTTATGGCTCTGTCTTGGCAGGAATATATGAATCGTCACAGAAAGGAGTATCATTTTGTGAACTTGTGAACAGAGCAAGCCTTGGCAACATGTGTTAAATATCTGGGTGAAATTCCCAGGATCGTGGTATGATTCACTCAAATTGGATAGCTCTTTAATGGGTCAGTTATTTTCAACTGGAGAAATTGCAGCTGGCTAGCTTGTTGGTAAGGATCTGTTGTGAGTATGTAAATAATAATTCTATTATTATAATTCACCGAGAATAACCCTTATGTGATTTCAAGAGACAGTGGCATCCATTAAAAACACCACTGATGGCAGTGAATGGTCACTCCTCTAACCCTAGAGAGCAAAGCTCACTGTGCTTAATCACCTGCCCTCCATTACAGACAAGAATATTTCAGATGCCTTAATTTTGCTCTTTATGCCTCTCAGGAATAGCTGGTGAAATGCCATATGACATTCTTTTCAGCATGATGGATTTTTCCATTATGCTGCTTTATCTAAGCCAGCAAGAAGTTTCACACTGAGGGATCTTGAAAGAAGACTATTGCAGTTATTTCTGCCATTTTTCTGAGGCTATCCTGAGAAGGATTTCTGGTCAAGTTTTCCACATGAAAGACAGTGTTGCTAAAATACATTAAATTATTTCTGTTCTTTTAATTAATATTGTTTGACATATGCCTTCATTAGGGAAAACAGGTTTCAGTGAAGCAGTTATTATCATGACTATCTAAATATTTATGATTATTACATCACATTGTTATTATTATGAACATGTGAATGTCGCCTGGAAGTATACACATCTTGCATTTGTTCTCCCCATAGTTTAGCACGTGGGAGCTTCAGTGTATTACAGAGTCTGGTATGCTGGAATCAATCAAGGCAGTTGTAGCCTCACCTGTCTGTTTTGACTGTATTAAATAATTTGAAAATTATTGGGTGATTTGAAATTTGATACTATATATGAAATAGAGATGTGAAAGGTGCCAGTTTGTTGAGGGAAGCAAAGATCAATGTGAATAGGCCCTGAGCTGACCTAAGTGACTCAGAAAAACTTAGTCTGAGTACAAAGACTTAGACAGGCTAGTCCAAGGTGCATAGCATAACATCTGAGCAATGGAAGAGGCATCTGAATGAAGTATTAGTGTTAAGACAAGGTCAAGGAAGAAGGTAAGTGCTGAAAGGCTAAAGCAGTGCTTTGAAATGGTGCACAGAAAAAAAAAAAGATGTATAACCTGACTAGTATAGCAAGTACATGTGGCAGAAGGTACCTAAAATTCATGTTACGCCAAAAATTGAGGATACAGGGAAGGCATATCTATTGTTGGCCATGCTTGTATTAGGAATGAGATGTTGATTGATGTAGAAGGTATGAAATCTTATCCACTTTTGCTATACTGCAGTTAAACAGGGAAAAGACTGCTGCCTTATGATGGCAAGGTAAAATCTTGGTATGGATCACTTCAGAATGGAAGCTTTTGAAGTAAGGTATGCAAGGCTACTAATTTTACCTCTCTTTTAAACCTGGTGAATCTTTTAATCTCTTCACTAGGGATTTAAGGCTTGAGAGTTCTCCATAGCGCAGTGACTGGTGTAATCCTTTGGTCTCTCCTAAGTACAGGAATTTCCCCACTGGGAATACTGTGTGGGAAAAGATTTTGGTTTGGTTTGTGTTTGGTGGGTTGGGGTTTTTTGTTGTTGTTGTTTGTTTGTTTGTTTGTTTTTTAAGGATAAGGTAGGGCAGGGCTTTGGGGAGGACGTGGAAGGGAAATATTCTCTTTTTCTGATGCTTTTGTTCCTTCCCAGAACAGCAGGAGCACTGTAGTAAGACATACTTTCAATTAAGTTTTATGCCCAAGAGGCATGGATAGGTACATGATGTTACTATTTCAGCTTGTGAGCACAGGTCTTACAAACCCCAATAAAATAGGGAAGTAAATAAAATGTGACACATATATAAACCTGTGCTCTCAGATGTACTTAACTATGGGACCTCACAGAACAGGATATTGCTATAAATATCTGCATATTTCTGTTTACAAGTGACTGCAAAAGGTTAAGCAGAAAGACAAATGGAATGGAGTTAAGATAGACATTGTCTTATCTGATTGACGCATTCTTCCTTATTTACCTCAAAGATCCCCCAGAGCTGGTTGCAGGAGAATGGAGTAGAGGGCACATTAACTTACGCAGGTTTCAAATAGAGTAAATTACGTGTTCTTTTTTTTTTTTTCCAACTTTTTAAATATTCATTCATTTCAACTTACAGCTGCAAAGGAAGTCTAGTTGCTTTGTACAAGCAGTGAATTTTCTAAATGAAATTTACTCTAAAGAGTATGATATTAAAGGACATTCTGAAAGAGAAGGTGCTGAGAATGTTCAGATAATTCACATCTGCTCTTTTACTAGCTTGTCAGAAAATTACAGCCCTTTTCCAAAGTAATAAGCTTAAGAAAGGTAAGCCTTACTAGAGAGAATAAAGGCAAGAATTAGGATACTTCTACCCAAGGAACAGGCTTGTAGCCTCAGGATTGGCAAGCACTGACTTGGAAAAACAGCTGCTATTTAAAAGATTTAAGTATTTGGGAATCCTGGCAGCTTTTAGGTTTTAAAGTAGCCTGAAACAGCATTGGTCTACTACTTTACTTCTTTTTCAGTCTTATAAATGTAGTTACTATGGTTGACTTGAAATAGCAGCACAGGCTGCCTTTACCTTTTGTCAGGATGTTCTGCAAGGAACCTCTCTGTCCTTTGTCTCCATTGATTTTGCAAGAACACTGTCAGAAGGACATGACAGCATTTACTTCCTCATATAAATAGATTTCTGCATCAAGATGCTTGCTTCTTTCATATTCTTCTTTGGGCTACACTTCTAACCCTGAGGGTGAAACAGATTTCATTACTAATAGTAGCAGAAATAAGTTGGTTTTCTTCTGGTAGAGGTAGTGCTAATGTTGTCTAACACTCTGAGGAGAGGACAACCACTTTTGATATTTTTTTTCAGAGGTATTGCTGAGTAAGGGAGGCCTCATCTTTCGGAACAGCTTTTGTGAAGCATCTGAAGTAAAAAGTAAGCGAGAGCAAAACACAGTATTCTTTTTCAGACTGTTAGATTTGCATAAAGATGCATCCATATTGTCAAATTTTCAGTTATGTTCACTGTCTGTAGTTATAGGAAATTAGTGAATCTCATGAAATAAACTTAGCAAGTTTTCAGGGATTGATTATGAAAAGTTCTACAGGTCAGAGTACCAAGCACATGTAACTGGGATTTTATAAGGAAAAAATTGAAGGAAAGAGAACACTTCAAATACCATAATTAATGAAGATAACTACAATATGAATAATTTTTAACCTGGAGGAATTCTACTGAGGAGTACCATGACACCACGTAACGAAACAGAAAAAACATAACTAAATCAACTGCAATGCTGAGTAAAACAAACCATTATTTTGTTCTTTTGTTGCTGCTGGTGAGTTTTTTGCCTTTCACTCTCTCCCCACAAAATTTCCACTTTAATGGATGAGATAAAAGTAAGTGGTAAAGAGTAGTACTGGGAAATAAAGACGTAATCTGCATTTTTTTTCTACTTCTTTCTTAATCTGTGTTGTTCCCAGAAATGTAAATTTACAAATTCAACAGTAACAAGAGAAAACTAAATATACATCATTTTTTTTTTAACAGTTTGGAGTCCTTCTAGTGCACTGTTTCAATTTCTTGCCCCAGCACAGAGGATTAGACCTTATACTAAGAACAGAATGGTTGAAGAGATTGTCCTTTTTATTGGCTTGCTCTGGTTATTTAAATGTGACCATGAGAACTGTAAAAGCAAAGAAATCCTTTCTTTTATATCTCTCTGCAACAAATTGTTCCTTCATTTTATTTAGATGTTGGGAGGTCACATTGCTTACATTGCAACTGCAGCTTAGGAACGTAGATGTAAAGTCTGATGTTGAGTCAGTATGAATGCTTGTTATGATGATCTTTCAAATAGAGGTATCCTGCTTTTTATTGAAAATGTCATTTAAGTGCAGGTTGAAGTTTTGTGACTTGAAGTACTAACATGAGTAAGAAATTTTAACAAGGGTTGGGTTTTTTGTTTGTTTTGGCTTTGCCTGCCCTTGTGAGCCTTGAACTGATGCACCCATATTGTTGTAGCTAAATATGTGAGCTACTAACTTTCCTTCACTTTGCCTCTATCCCTGATGCTTTTGCCAAATGAAATTTAAAGTTTTACTATGTTCATGTGATGCCATAGTGCTTCTTCCAACAAGGTTAAATGGTAACTGGCGCTCTCTAGAACCAGAGCAATCCCCCACCCTGCTTATTGAGAGGAATGTTTCCTTGGGCACAAAGGCATTTAGTTTAATTTGCTTCATTACCCTGGAAGAGACAGGGTTTGTGGTGTGCACCTTCTAGATGGTGATGGTGAGGAGATTATTTGTTTACTCTCTTCTAGGTCTTTGCAATAAATTTTTTGTGGAAAGATATTTGGATTGAAATCCCACTGCATTCACTTTCCTGCCTCAATGAGGCATTTTGCATTATTTCACATTGTTCCTAGTTGAATAGTTCCATCATATGTCTCAGTATGTTTGTTATGCTGCCAGTGCTCTGACAGAGGACCTGTTTTCCAGTATATGCAATGATGCAGGATATTCTTTCTGAATGAGATTAATTTGTAACTTCAGTAGCTGCTTATACTCCTCTCAATTAAGCCTTATGTGTCTTCATTGTCAAGAAAGATAATCATAATTTTTGTATTGTCTTTTTATTCATAAGGACAATGACTTATTATTTCTTAAGAAGACAAATGGTTTTATGATAATTACTCAAAATTATGGCTAATTGATTTTTCTTAACTCATCAAAGAAATATTCATTCTGTATAACCACAGAATAATTGAGGTGCTGGGAAGCAAGAAGGTGCCTGTGCTCTCTGAGTCCTTACAGAGCAGCCTCCTCAGAAGGAAAAGGACAGTGATAACAGGAGATGGTAGATCTAGAGCATGGCATGTGTTTAGAGCTTGCCACAGAGGACATGGGAGTGCTGTCTTTTATCTGCTTACACAGAATGAGTATTGCTTTGGGGACTGGGGATAGGGGGAGTATTGGGCCCATCTTTTCAGCAGCTTTTAGATTCTATGCTTTTTTAATAATATCCGCAGTCTCATTGATTTTCTGTAAGACCTCCCACCATACTGACTCAGTGCAGTGACTACAGGCTTGAGTTAGAGTTGGTTAGATGAGTGAACTCTGTTGCAGAGGTTCGCAATCTGCTTTTTGGCACTTTTACTGCCAGTCCATGGTGGTTTTTCTTTCAACTCCCCTTCTGCTTTCACTTTTATGAAGGAAAATGATTTTTCAAGGAAGTGGTAGGTTTTCTGTTATGTAGAATACATGGGGACATAATTTCAGAAATTGGCGTTACTTTTAGTATTAAAAAAAACCTTAAAAATCATCCAAGAGGTCTTTAATGTTAGGATCAGGATTTTTAGTGTGCATCTGATTAGTTTGTTTCAGTTTTTCTTCTGGCCCTGCCTGGCCTTCCCAAACCATGCAGAGCAGCAGCCATGTTGTTCTGAAGCAGCTGTGCTTTGATGGTGTCTCCAGAACCTTGTCAGCTGTGGCAGGCAGTCCCACCACAGTGCTGTTTTATTTGTTTATTCACAGAATCAGAGGATATGCAGAGTTGGCAGGGTCAAAAGGATTATAGAGTCCAACCCTTAGCCCTTCACAGGACCATCCCCAAGAGTCACACCATGTGCCTGGAAGTGTTGTCCAAATGGTTCGTGAACTCTGTCAGGCCTGGTGCTGTGGCCGCTGCCCTGAGGACCCTGTTCTACCCAGCCACCCCTCTGGGTGGTTTTTCTAATATCCAACCTAAACCTCCCCTGACACAACTTCGGGCCGTTCCCTCAGGTCCTATCACTGATCACAACAGAGAAGAGATCAGTGTCTGCCCCTCCTCTTCCCCTCCCAAGGAAGTTGCAACTGCAAGATGATCTCCCCTCAGTCTCCTCTTCTTCAGGCTGAACAGACCAAGTGCTCTCAGCCACTCCTCATATGGTCCATCCAGAGCCTTCACCATCTTTGTTGCCCTCCTTTTGACATTCTCTAACAGCTTTATATCTTACATTGCAGTGCCCAAAACTGCACACAATATTCAAGGTGAGACTGCCCCACTGCAGAGCAGAGCAGAGCAGGACAATCCCCTCCCTTGCCCAGCTGGAGATGCTGTGCCTGATGCCCCCCAGGACATGGTTGGCCCTCCTGACTGCCAGGGCACTGCTGACTCATGTTCAACTGGCCATCAATCAGGACCCCCAGGTCCCTTTCCATGGCACTGCTCTGTAGCATCTCATGCCTCAGTCTGTCTGTACATCCAGGGTTGCCCCATCCCAGGTGTAGAATTCAGCACTTTCCCTTGTTGAACTTCACAGACTGGTGATTGCCCAGCCCTCTGATATGCTGAGGTCTCTCTGCAGGGCCTCCCCGCCTTTGAGGGAGTCAACAGCTCCTACCAGTTTTGTGTCATCTGCGAACTTGCTTGGTATCCCTTCCAGTCCTGCATCCAAATCATTTATGAAGATGTTGAAGAGCACAGGACTCAAGATGAAGCCCTGTGGAACCCCACTGGTGACAGGACACCAATCTGATGTCACCCCATTCGCTGTCACCCTCTGTGCTCAAGCCATGAGCCAATTGCTCACCCACCACATGCTGTGTTTATCCAGCTGTGCTGGACAGTTTGTCCAGAAGAAGGATCCTGTGAGAGACAGTATGGAAAGGCTTACTGAAATTCAAAAAGATTACATTAACTGGCTCCCCTTGATCAGTTAGGTGGGTAACTTTGTCATGAAAGGAAATCAGGTTTGGTAAGCAGGACTTTCCTCTCATGAAGCCGTACTGGCTGTGATCAATTACTGTGTTATCTTTCAGGTGTTTTTCAGTACCTCCCAAAATAACCTTCTCCATAACTTTACCAAGCACTGAAGTGAGACTGACAGGCCTGTAGTTTCCAGGGTCCTCCTTCTTGCCCATTAGGATAATGTTTGCCAGTTTCCAGTCAGCTGGAACCCCTCCAGATTCTCAAGGCCACTCACAAATTGAGAGAGGTTTTGTGATGACATCACCAAGCTGCTGTCCCTCTTTCATTAACTGGAAAAACAAATTCTTGTTTGATTTCACAGAAATCTTTTGCAGAATACTGATTTCCTTGTTTTCTCTAACAAAGTGTAAGTTCAGAATGGATTTCCAACAAGGGTTTTAGTAGGGAAAATACTAAATAAGGGAAGAGTAATGATTCTGCCAGTACTGCTTTCCTTTCAATTCAAGTTGTTCATGGGCTGGGGTATGCAGTTACCTAAGGGTTGGTGACAGGGAGAATACGCCAGAGCATTTCCCTTAATAATTTAACAACAAAAGTCTGGCTTACTTAACACAATAAAGCTTTTGAAAGAGAAAGAGACATAAGGCAATAATATGCAATATTTTCAGGTGAATTTGGTAATTTTTTTATTATGTATTCCTGGCCCTGTATTTGTGTGACAATTATTTGTCCTGTTAGAGGCATAGTCCAAACCAACAATCAAGGAGGTGCAGATTTTTTAAATTAAAAAAATCCCTTACCAGCTTACCCAGAGGACAGTAGATGTGGAAGGTCCTTTTTCTGCTTACACACATGGGACTGCCACTGGTGTGGGACAGGATCCTGCTGTAGTAGGGCAGGATCCCAGTGGTGTGGGGCAGGAACCCACTGCAGTAGGGCAGTTCTGCTGCTATTTTGCTCTCCATCAGAACCCATGTTTGTTCAGTGCCTGGGGCACGACTGGCTGCTCCCACCCACACAGGCAGCAGCACGTCAGGAGGGGAACCCCTACTCCTCCATCCAGGGAGGCTGCCCCTTTGCACTGCAGCATTCCACACACGGGAAGCCAGAAGGCTTTTTCTGTAAGGACTGTTTGTTTTTAGTGTAGACTATCCAGCCAGACTGAGATGGAGACTGACTTTGTATTTGGCTAAGGGTGTTGGTATAAATGGCACATCCCACCTTGCAAGAAGGAAGCCATGGAGGCCCTGGGCACAGAGCCCCTCATGCCCTCCCCTCTGTGAAGGACCCAGCACCTCATGCTAAAGCCATTCTGTCACCAGAGACTCCCAAAATAGCCCCATCTGCAGTGCTGTTGGGAAGTTGGAACTGTTGTCAGCCCAGAAGTTCTGTGCTTTTACATGTGGAGAGTTTGAGTGGTTTAAAATTAGTTCAGTGGAATTGTAATCAAATCCATTTATATCTTTGTGAATAAGTACTTTGTTTGCAAGGCTTGACAGCAGTTGGGCCACTCACAGTGTGTGTGCCCAAATCCTCCAGGAGCAGTGTTTGGTTGTAAGCTCCTTGCCCTGGAGACTGTGTCTCTCTAATGTTTGAAAAGTGCCTGATGCAAAAGTGCTGTGAGCATCCTTGGAGATTCTGCAATTTGGTGTTGCTTTTATGAAAAAATGAAATCATAAAATGAGACCAATGAAATGTGAAAACCGGGGACCTATCTTTAATGGGCATTGTTATTCAACTTATTCACAAAGTAAACATGCAATTAGCATGTGACTGATACAAAATTCTGGTTAGCTTCATATGGGAGGGATGCACAAACGGAAAAAAAAATGCCTAGAATTTCTATTTTCCATTCTGTTATTGGATATGTGACATCATTTTTTTTTTTTTTTTCCATTTTTGTCACCACAGACAATTCTTATGTAAAAGAAAAAAAAAAACCAGAAGTCTTTTCAAGAAAAAAAATAATCTCAATTTGAGCTCCTATATTTACATCATTTAGTGGGAGGGAGAGTGTGTGTGCTGGACCTGTTGACATCCTTAGCTGCAGGTTTATGTTAAACACATGAGGTGTAACAGATACTTTTTAAAGTAAAACTTTATAAAATTATTTTTTCTAAGTTAGAGAAATTCTCTGAAGTAGCTCCCAGAGTTGTTGAAAGTGAGAGGCATCCCTCAGGCAACAATATTGTGGTGCAGATTTCTGACAATGTCTTTGAGCTCTGCCATCAGCCATCACTTGCAATGTCAGCAATGTATGTGTGTGCTGTGAGCCACCAGAATGTCAGGTCTTTGAGGCTTCTTGAATGCCTGAAATTTAATTCTATTAGTAAAATGCTGGGCCAGTTATATATGCGACAGAAATGTTGCTAAAACCTACTTATCTGCAGCTCTGTGCTGTTCACTTGCTAAACCTCCAGCAGTGAGATGCAGCCTTCTTGCTAAAGAGCATTCATGTTTCAGCCTGATTAACATTTTTAAAATATTCATGAAAGAGACACAGAAATTTTGCTGACACTGTTTTTAGAAGAACTAAATGCTTTGGAGCACATATTGAATTGTATGTGGCTGCTGTGGTAGAAAAAACTACTCTGGAGACATCTTTTTTTCTGGGCTCCAAGACAAATTTTACGTCCATCTACACTTTTGTTTCACATGAACATAAATATCAAACTATTTTAACTTGCACCCAGCTGGAAAGTATATACTTTATGAGAAGAATGACATTTTTTAACAGCACTGTATTCACAGGTTATGGATCTCATGTGGATAATAAACTTGAACCCTACACTGTATCTAGTATTACATTATTGAAAAACTTGTCTTTCAGGAAAGTTTTTAGGTTTTGTCCTTGCTTTATGAAGAACTCAGAAAAAGGGAAAAGATTCACCTTCTATATGATTGTAGTTAATCTGAAAAGCCTCCTAAATTTAGAAATTATGGCTATGTTTCTATGAAAATAATCATTATTTATCCACATAGAGACTGTTGAGCAGGCTTCAGGTGAGAGTGAGGAAAACTCTATATTCTGGTCAGCATTAATCCTTCCATCTTCACTGGAGTCATTAGTTCTGGGTTGGCTCTGCATCAGCAAAAGAAAGGGTTACTTTGTAATACAAAGTAACAAAATTCAGCACTAATGTAAAGCATTACAAAGTAACTTGGTGATTACAAATTTGGACTTGATGATCTTGGGGGTCTTTTCCAACCTTAATGGCTCTATGATTCTGTGAACCAATGGTGTCAAATCATTTTGTTAGGCAAAATGAAACTAATTGGAGAAATATCAGTAATTTCAGGAAACACATTTTAACAAGGAGGGGGGGAAAATATTTTAGAAAAGGTAAAAAAGGAAGAGAGTGAAAAGGACAAGAGGAACTTCTTAAATATGGAGAATAGGAACCAAAAAGTGTAGCTCAATGAATGAGTTAAAAGGCAGGCAGCTGTGAGTGCCCTAAGAGTCTATGATTTCTCTCATATGCCAGCTCTCTTGTGAACAGCTCTCTTTTCTTGTGAAAGAATGGTAGAGCTGAAGTATATGCCTGTTTAGGAAGGTGAATGCATTTTCAGTGCAGTGATATAATATCCCTTTGTTGTTGTTGTCCCCTCATTTCCCCTCAAGGCAAAACAAACAATAAATTACAGAAATGCTTCTAGCAGAACTTTCCTGTCAGTGTTCCAGGAGTCATGACTTCTGCAGACAGCTTTTGCACCTCTCACAGTTCAGACTTTTTGCCTATGGTATTCATTGCTAAGGGAAAATACTATGTGTCAATCTATTTAGTTTTTTACAGTCTTCTCCTTTCAGATGTTTCTATCTACCTCCATGCTCAACTTAAAATCCTCCTGTCCAGTTGTAGTTGCATTTTGCTTTTGCTGGCACCAAGCTGAGGGGTTCCTCTCCAGCCTCTACTTCTATATCAAAGACTCTCCTGAGTTTACTTTGAGTGTGTTTGGACTGTCCTTTAAAAAGAGAAATCATGTAAAAGCAAAAGTGTTCTTACAGTCTATTTTGCCTCTTCAAATAAAGGTGTCAGTATTTCCCTTCATTCTGGTCTAAAGAAGATAAACATTAATGGAGTCCAAGGTCTGTATTGATGCACTGGTAAGGACTCAGCTTGCCTCTGAAAGCCAGAAAGTTCAAAATGTATGATTCTTAGGCTAGTAATGTTCTTACATCTATAAAGGTAGATGCAGCAAAAAGTAATGTCATGCTAAGGTAATTGGTGTGCATATTTGAGAAATAAGTATTTCTGATTTATTTCATATAACTGTAGACTTAATGTATCATTAATATGAATTTCCACATTTTAGCTGTCCAATTTTTAATAAATAGAATAGGAAAGGGCTAGAAGATGCCGTTAAGTTTCATCAAGGGCTTAGAGCAGCCTGACATGCATGTATGGCATTAGGTATAGAAGAAACTAATTTTATGTCTCTTTACTAAATGTTTGTAATGGATTTGTTGGTCTAGTATGAATCAGTGTGATTAGACAGCATTAAAAATGTCAACTAGTTCTTTATTTCTTTTTGTGCCGTTCTTGGATTTCAGATCATCTGTATACTAAAACTGCTGCTTGGGTAGGTATTTCAAATACTTCTTTTATTCCATTTTCTTTCTTTATTGTCCTTCACACCAGCAAAGAAGCATTCTGATAACCAGGTTTTGTTTATATTAACCCTATTTAACTTAACCCTCTTGTAAGGATTTCAGGATGAGATCTTGAGCTTTACTTTGGCTTTTCCATCCACTATTTTTTTTCTGGATAATAACTAGCTACACAAGGTTTGAAAAACCCAGCTCTTACAAATTTAAGATTTTTATTAAAAAGAAGGATGTTGAGGTTGACTCCAGAGATAGGAAACCAGAACCACATGACAATGGTAGTCCAGATCTTCCTGCGATCCCTATGGGGTTTTGCAACCACTGTAGAAACTGCAATTTCTCTGCAATGTTAGATAGCTCTGTGCATGAGGGCAGCATGTATTGCAGTGGCCAGGCTCTTGTCTACAGTAAAGAAGTTCTGTTTTCTGATCAGCAGAAGGAGAAATGCATTTCTTGTTGTTTCATAAGCAGATAATCCCACTGTTAGATCATCTAGGGTAGATTAGGAACAGTTCTAGTTTCTTGGCAAGAAATCAGCCTGATCACTACAGATGTGCTGGGTGCTTTGGGCTGTGTCTGATCATGACCATCATCTCTGGCCCTGTTCTGGAGCTGCTACTTTCCATCCTGGCTCTTGGGGCAGTTGCTCATACCAGCCTTATTACCAAATTTGTTCCCAGCTTGCTTTGCATTGCAGAGCGGCTGTCCCTCGGTGCTCTGTGCACGTCTTTTGCTCTTTCTCCTCCCCTTCTCTTTTTCTTTACTCCCTCTTAAATCCTTCACTTTCTCTTCTGCTTACCAGAGAAGGTTGTTAAGTTTATTGAAGGTGAAGGGACTCTGTTGGTGGAGAAATAATACCTGAAATGGCTGCTTGCCGCATGAGGTGACAGATGTGTGTGTTTCAGCTTAAAAGAACACAAGTGGGATATATTTTCTAATGACTTCTTCCATCTATTTTCTTTTGTGTGTATATGTTCTTCATAAACATCTTATCTAAGTGGAACTCTGTTGTATGGCAGACACTTTATGATTTTTTTTTATCACGTGGCAGCATGAATAAAGCAGCTTTATGAGTGGATCTTTACCTGAAACATCAAGTTTTCTAGGGATGCAATTTAGGTAAGGGCTAATTAATCATATACTCTTGAAAAACACTGAAGTCTCAGTTCTTATTGCTGTAGTTATGAAGTACCCCAGTGGGTACCCGACTGAAGAGTGGGCAGAACCACAGAAAACTAATTCCAGCTTTGCTTATAAAGGTGCATTAGTAATAGCTTTAGGCAAGTAATTTATAACCAGTAAGTCAGAAATTACATCAATATCTAAATAAGTCTTGATGAAATTAACATTTGCTTATATGCTGTGATTATGCAGATAATGGGGGGACACAAGCATGCTCTATCTACAGAGGAATAATTGTTGCTATTTTTCCATGTGTACTTATTAAACTCAGAAAGCATTGATTGTTTTTGCCTCTTAGCCCGTGCTGACAATGAAGATGTTCTGGACATCCATGATGTGATTGTCTTAAAGCTAACTTAGCTACTAGCGCAGTGAGATTAATCTGCATGAAGTGTTTTGCTGCCACAAGCAGATCACATCTTCTAGTGTAACATGCTTGAGAGGAAATGTGCTTCAATTCGTCCTCTGTAGAATAGGAATAACGTTCATTCCCAATCACATGGTCAGGTGGCACTCTGAGAATTAACCAGTCCATGTTTCTACAATACTCTGTTGTTGAGGGGGATAACATTTGTGCATGTCATTGGCTGGTAGGTGTGATTCTGAACTGTGACTAATGGCAAAGCACAGTTGTTATTCCCACATTGCCATTAGGGACAAATGAATTATTTCAGCATGTTCTCCACCCACAGAAATTTCTCAGTCTCTTTTAATTTGCATGGCAAACAGCTTTTTAGGAAAAGTGAGAGCATTGAGGAAAAGAAGCTTGGTGCAAAAGAATCATATCTCATTGCCAACCACATGCAATCAAAATTGCAAGTTAGAAAGCAATCTAACTGTTAAGAAATTAAAAGTGAAGGTAAGCATCTGTTTGAGGGATGCAGTACAGCCTAAAATCATTATGTATAACTGCGAGTCTCTGAGCCAAGCAGTGTTCCAGCAGAAAGAAGGGGAATAGTTCATCATGTAGAGGCAAAATCTGACAAAAGATTTAAAGGTTATTGAAGCTAGCTAAATAAAATATTCTCCAAGTTTACCTAGTTTGTTTGAGCTTAAAGCTCAAATGTGGTGATTACGAAGGACACCTAATCTCTTTTCCTTATTAGTATTTGTCCTTTGAATGAATATAACTTGAAAATTCACAGAAATTAAGACCTTCCATATGTATTCCAATATTAAATTTTCATCTTCTTGGAATTCTAAGGGCTTAGAAAAATTTGGAAACTGCAGCAGGAAAAGAGACTGAGCAAAAAGTAGAATACCTGATATCTAATGGGCCAAGACTTAACAAAAAAAGAGTGTTTGAGCTTTGCAGTCCCATTTGGAGGTATTCTAAGGTCTTCCAACAGTCCTCTCAATAGCAGCCTGCCAAGAGAAACAGAGAAGGTCCAACATTGCTTCATGTGCTTCCTGTACTGGGCTGGAGGCTGGAGTAAAAGTGCCAGCTTTGTGTCTGCCAGAGGGACTCTGTACCGGTTCTGCAATCACAGGGAAGTTTTTGGCTGGGATAATTTGTGTGGTTTTCAGTCTCTGTGCAGCCGAAGCAACATAAAGAGATTCTGACAAACTGGAGGGACTGAGCTGCTCAGTCTAGTGTATGTATTTGATCCATTTTTGTGCCACCTTGTTTAGAAATAAATCTGGGCATGTACTGAGAGGAGCTGGTCCAACATGACTTTATTGCCAGAACTCCAGCAGTTTGCTTAATACTGTGTAATATTTCATGAGTTACTGACAAATTTATTGGTGAGGTTGTCAGGCTAACCATATGGTTGGCTTTAGAGGAATGTAGCAGTTTATTTGGGTCAAGTATTGATTGATTAAGACGTTATTGGTTAGCTGACTGTCAAGTTCAGTTACCTCAGAAACTGCTGTTTACTAGAGCAGCCTCCAGGCTTGCAGTGACAAACACCTGAACTGAACTGAAGTTCAGCAATTTACCTGAAAAGTGTCAAGTGAACAGCCATATTAGATCACTGTGGAGATTTTACTCATCTCCCTGGTGACTGTTCCAAGTAGGACAATGTTGTGTTGTACTCCAGAGATATTAGAGACTTGACTTCAGGCTTAACACGTTTTTCTTTATCATATTTCTGTGGTAGTACATAAGAGGACATCATTTATGCAGCGTGTCAAAACATAGTGGATTTATTTTGACTGTCTGATGTGATGCCTCTGTCATTCCTCCAACTTAGTAGCATTAGTGTTCTGAATACCAATTTAGATTTCTAGTAGGAAAAGAGGATCAAAGGCTTCTATACGACAGCTTTTCTTCTTGGTCCGTACCCATTCCAGCACTCAGACTGTACATGAAAATGGGAGTGATGAAGACCTTGCACTTGTTCTGTGGCTTCACTTTTACTCTCCCTCTTCTCTCCTCTCTGGTATGTTTTGTCGACACCTGAGGGTTGCTGCAAATTGTGTTACTTTTCCCTGTCCTTTTGGACCCCCAAACAAAGAGGTGGAGGTTACCAAGAAGCATTTTTATATGACTTGAGACCACTGTGCTGTCTGATATAAATGGCCTGAGTGAACCTGTTCACAAGCCATCTGAGCAAGGCTTTGTATTTTGTGGTTTTATAAGCAGCAACAGCTTTTTCCAGCAGTTATCATATTTTGTAAACTCAGTGTCACTTTGCCGCCATGTCATCCAAGAACCTGTGCACAGAGCATAAGAATCTACTGTATTTAAGGATGTTTTGAGCTCCAGTGTTGATTTATTGTGGGCAGGTACTACTTCAATATCAAAAGGATCATAATAAAAATTGAAGGTACTATTACAAGATTCAGTGGGAATGGTCTTGGACAGCTGAGGTATATTTGAGATAAAAGGCCATTTGATTTGGCTACAAGTTAGAACCTACTGAAGCAGAAAATACTATTAATATGAGTGAGCTATTGCTTCCTTTTGACAATTCAAAAACAGTAATGTGTACTGTGAAGTTTAGATGCTATGCCACTTGCCAAGTGTCACTTGGCACTCTTGGAAATACTTGGAGATCTGCTGATTTATTGATGTATTGTCTGCTGCTGTTTATATGATCAGTTGCCTGCTTTCCTTGAATGTCTAACAACCTTCTGGGAATTAATGCTGTATTTCTACTGATGCTAATCAAAAGCTGGTAAAGTATTTCTGCTGTCAAGGGAGCTATAGTGAACAAGAAACACTGAACACAATGATCTGTCTGTGAATCACTTCCTGCATGCTATCTCCCTTTTTGCTTGTTTGTCTTTTTTTTCTCCCCCTGTAACATTAATCATCACAAAATAATTCTTCATTTAATTATTGTTTTAAAGCTCACACAGGAAGCAAATGTGCAAGAAAGCAAGGACAAGAGGCACCTGTCTCTAATTCATCATCTAAAATTTTGACTCTTTCTGTTTAGGACTCTCTTATAGGCACACAGCAGCCTGCAGTGATTTTGTCTATGGAGAATTCATTCCTAATTCCTGCTTCATGGTGCTACTTACTAAAACCCACGTACTATTTTGTTCATGTAGTAGTTAGCATGTGCGTTCTGAAATAGTGATAATTTTTCTAGTGCCATTATTTTTGCCTAGTGTGCTAAAGATACAGTTACACAAAAAATTTTAGTCCCTCTCTCAGTCAGTAACTATTCAAAATACTGGTTTTGTTTCTACTTTGGTGTTGTCTTGGTGCCATTAGCTTTTCTCTGCAAAGGTTCATCAAATTAATTAAAATGTTCTATTTTATTCTGATCAAAACTGATATAACAGTAAAAATAGTTATATTATTGTGAATTTTCCCCTAATATTAATTATGCAGAAGCAGGCTCAGCATAACGTGGATCATGTCTGTTGTCTCTCTTGCATTTTAAGATCCGTTCTTAAGGCCTTATTGCCCCTTAAATAATTAGACAGTACTCTTTTTTTTCGCTTATGTATGTTTATAAGCACTGCTCTATTACAACCCAGTCCTACCAGGTGTTTTGTAATTTGGAGCTACTGAGCCATACCTATGGAATATTGAAAATATTAGTTCCATACATGAAGGTCCAATTTTAAAAACAGTTAACAAAATTTGCTATTTTCCCTTCTTTATCTTGCATGTTTTGAGTTGTTGCTGGTCACTGCACAAAGCGTAAGTTCTGTTTGAAGCTCCAGCCTAAACTTTGACCCTGGCTAGAGATTGCCTTAGGTTTCCAGTGTTAAATTTTGACCCAGATATTATGATCTATGACTCAGAAAATTATTTCAAACTGTAGTTAAGCAGTTGAACATGAATTCTTAATTAAATGAGTTCAGTTCTTGCTAATATTTTTTTTAAAAATACCTTGAAAGACTGTTTTGTTCCTTCTCTCCGTTCTTCCTTAGTCATCTTTTGACCACCATGTGAAACAGAAAAGTAAACTCGACAGACAAGAATCTCTAGGAATAATTTTTATCTTCTTGAGATATATTTTTGTATGTATAATGCCAATTTCAGAAAAATTGGTACATCAGAATATATGTATTGTACCTGAAATGTACATGCTATATTGGAAATATTCTGCCCTGCAATTTCTCTCTTTTTGAAGAAATTCCTGCTCTTTTCTACTTAAATAATATTATATTGGAAGCTGACTTTCATTTCAATGTAATTTTTATTCATAACAAAGAAGGTGTTCAAGGCTCTTTTACTGAAAGTAAAAGAACCATAATTTTCTTTTGAAGTTCTTCATTTTCTTCATTTTTTTCAGAGAGAGTTAAGATTTAAAAATAGAAATGTATTTAATGGTGTAAACTGCCTAGGGGCTTACAGCCTGCAATTTAATGTTTTATTCATAATTTTCTACAATAATTGTAGTTATTTGTTGATCTTCATACAATTCTTTTTAATATTGCTTTGAACTTAAAATTAATGACACTTCTTTTTTGAGTTTCAAGATCAGTTTTCCAGTCATAAAACCAGATATCCATATGCAATTCACAGTGAGCATTCTTTGCAAAGTGTTCAAGTATATGAATTATTTAATACTTTACTTTGTCTGTTTCTGTTTGCTAGGGCTGCTTCCTTTCATAGACACAGTAATGCCCTTGATTTGCTTTTCATATGTATTTAGTCTAACTTAGATACTGGTTTTGTGAGCTACCTTAGGTTGAATGTCAAAAAACCCCAATTGTGAAGTAATCTTCACAAGCAGAATCTCCCTTTGCCGTTTAACCTGTTCTGCAATACTTAATTTTCACTGCATTTCCTTTGGACAAATCACACAGTGTTCTGGTACAGTCAATGAACCAGTGACTTCTCATGTTCACAGGGCACAGTTGTTGTCTGTGTATCTCTTATGCTACACTTTCCAGCATACCTCATAAGGTGTTTTAGTCAACTGACTTCTTCCTTTAATCTATGGAAATGTTTGCTGTCTCAAATTTTGGCTATTTCTCACAAGAGACCACAACATTCAAATCTGATCACTGTGGTTAATGTACATCAGTTCATATCAACTTGATCTCTCTATACTTTTCATGATACAATTTATTTCCATTTTTGTCTTGTGGACTGAAATAAATATCTCATCTGCAGATGGGTTATTTTTGTATAGCTTTTCTTACATTAGATCTTTGTAATATTCCTTCTGTTCATATTACTTTTTAACAAGTGTTTTCCTGCTGTGTATCTACTTTTTAAATATTTTATTGATTTCTTCAGACAGTCCAATTTAAAATACTTACAGAAGTTTAACAGATCGCTTGGGCTGTGCAGCTGTTTGAGAGTTCCCACTTTCAGCTGGGCAGTAAAGTACTTTCAGTGAGACCCTCTAGTTCATGGTATGCTTCTCTGACCTTCAGTTTCCCTTCAGCAGTATCTGAATTCTACCACAGGAACTTGTTAGTGCACATCTGCTCTTCAGTGAGGACAGTAGTCAAACCACCTCATCAAGCAAGGGATAATATTCTCTTTTACTTAAGTATAACACATCTTATGCTGCAGACAATACTAGTTAAGTAATCAATTGCACTTAATACATATTTAATTGTGCATCTTTCCGTTAGCTGAAGAGTCAAGAACTGTCCTGTTTAGTTTGGCAGGAGCTCAGCAGCTTGGTCCAATACATTGAAGGGCATCACAGTTTCCATATCAACATTGTCTTTGAAGACATGTGATTGTAAATGCAACACCTGTAACACAGTGACTCAGAGGTGCCACTGAATCAGAGACTAAATTGAGATGTGCACATATGTTGGCTACTGAGCCCCAGGAAGTCGTCCTGTTACCTTTATAAGTTTTGGATGATCACCTAGAATATTTTTCATGTGCTATCACTGATTTACAGTACCTCTCACTTAAGTTTAAATTGGAGCCATAACACCCTCTCGTGTTTACTGAAAAGGAAAAAGATAACATTTTAGAACAAAATTGAAGAATTTATTGTGGAAGTTTGCTTTAGTTGCTAATAAGCAACACTGAAGTTATCTGGTGCATCTTCTAGAAAATTCAGGTACTTAAAAGCAATGAACTGAACTGTTGAAAGGCATCAAATGTTTACAACCTGCATAAGAAATGCGTTTTCAGACATAAATGCATGTTTTGTTTCAATGCAACTACTTTAGCTCCAGAACATGGTCACTTTAATCGTAAAAGCAAAGGGATTTTTAAAAAGAATACTTTCAAAAGAGTGAGTGCTTCAATTCAGGATTGGTCAATCTTAACACTGTGTCCATGAGATTTGTAGCTGTTTTTCCCCTGACCTGCCTTTGCTAATACACTCATTTTTGTGTTCACTTGTCATCCATCCTATTTCTATTTGTGTGTTTCTCCATGGATTCCCTCTGGCCAGAGCTGCCGACTGGCTGTTTTGCTGGGCTGGCTTACCTGCTATTCCTCCAGGCCTAGCATTGCCCAGGGAGTCTAAAACCAAGAATCCCAACTAAAGCTGTGAACCATAATTGTAAGGTATTCTGTGTCAACGTTAGCAATTATATTTTACAACTGTTCATTATTTCATCTTAATTGAATATCTGAATATGTTTGAATAACAACATAAAAGGAAAGTATGAAGTATTGCATCAGGATACTAAAAATGAATATAATTTTTGGCATTTTTGTCAGTCTAAGCAGCAAAATGTTCATGGGATTCTTTCAAGAACACCAAAACTAGGAATGTGGTCCTTTGTCATGGGCAAGATCCCATACGTACAATGAAAGAACATCCCGACTTAGTCTCCTCATAGAGCTACAACTGAATGACTCAGAGAAGGATGATGACATAACAGTCACATCACAGAAAGACAGGGATAAAAAAGCCCTGTGTAGCTCTGCTTAAAGAGCTCTATTTAACTCTCCCTTGCCCTGCTTTTAAACAGGGGAAACAGAATTATGTTATTAAAATTCAGCATATGCCCCTTAAATTTAATTTTTTTATTAAAAAAATGTAATTTTGAATTTTATACATAAAATTTTACTCTAACTCATTTCTAACATCGAAACTATAAAGTATTATAATAATAGAATCTTCATCTTAGTAGTGTAGCTTTCAAACTGGACAAAACACACAATACTACCAGATTTTGTAATTGATGCAAGGCCTTTGTGTTGCCTCTTGCACAAATACTTCCAGAAAATGAAGTCATTGTGTAAAATAAGATGGTGTGCAAAGTCTTTTTAGGTGATGTGTGTTTACGGGGTAGAGCAACAAAAATATCTTCACCTACTCTGGATTCTTTTTTTGAAGTCCCAAGTGCTGAGAGAGATGTGTGAGGGCTGTTTACTTTGTCATATATTATATTTGTACCACAAATATATTGTATATGGGTGTGATGACCTTTTTGCCACCTGTTTCATAGGGGCAGAGACAGAGCAGTAACTCACAAATGTGAGACAGAATCTTTCTGCTCAGGAGAGACAGTTTCTCTGCCCATGTGAAACACAGGTGTCAAGGCAGCTTTTCTTTGTACTCCTGGCAAAATTCCTAAGTTCTCACATCTGCAGTGGTGATGCATTTTGATAACCAGAGGTGCTCTTACTTTCTGGTTCTGCTCAGATTCCTAAAGCATAGTAGATGTTTTACTTTTTTTTCTGAGATTGTGTGTCACCCATAGCTTACAAAGGTCAACATTTTGGATGTTTGGGAAGGAATTCAGAGTTTGTAGCCTGGCTGGAGAATAAAAGTATTATCATGGGCTCATTTCTTGGCTTTTGCTCTTGGAGGCTGCTATTAGTGAATGCATAGTACCTCCATTGTCCCTGTACTTCTGAGAAATATATTGAACACTCTAAAAAGCTTTACATTAACTTGTGACCTTAAGGATATTTGCAGAAAGAAGCCTGTCTAAAGTCTGTACTGCACACTGACGATTTTATGTGGGAATTTTTTTGCATTAAAACTAAATTTAAGAATTCATTGCTAGAACTAAAACTGGAGATCATATTTTGTCATTGAAATTGAAGTCCTTAAGCCTCCCTACATGGTTTTCTTTCCAACCAAGTGGCCCAAGGAGGTACAGTACAGAAAGCACTTCTCTTCCTGTTAATAAAAACAACTAATCAATCAATCAATCAATCAATCAATCAATCAAACCATTAAAAAGAGGAAAAACAACAAAGAGAGAAGAACAATCAGCATATGTAAAATGCACATCACTAGATATAAAGAATGTACTGATTGAAATACAACTGATGCAGAAAGGCTAATCAGTCCTTTGTGGCATTTGTGGGGCACTTTCTGTGAAGGGAAGAAATGAATATGCATGGCATACAAATTCTGTAGTATATAATCCAGCTTAATTATCTGCCACACATCAGTACAAGTCTGACATTTCGTTTCATTTCATTCACAGCCATATTTGATAATTCATTCAACATCTCTTACATAGGTAACTGTAAGCAGAGCTCAAGTGCAGACGTTGCCATTTCTGTAGAAAATTAGAATTATTTAAGGGATTTACTAAAGGATACAGTATATTCAGAGAACAGCAGTCTATTTAGGGGAAACCAAGTGACTGCTAGATCCCAGTTTGAATCACAGCTGAGGAGTGCTAGAACAAGATGCATAGAACAGAGGTTGTTACCCTTCCACCTTCATCTTTTTGGGTTCAATCTGTCTTATCTTTCACGTCCCAGCGTTGATTGGAGTCACTGTAAGGCAGACAAATTACATAATTTGTGGCCTGCACAAAAGATTCAAGATCACTGTAGAGACTGATCAGGCCTGACGTCCTCCCCAGGTCCCCTCTAGGGTGTTCAGCAATTAGATGACACTGACATATGCAAACATATGTATTCACCTACAATTATCATTGTACTGGTGAACTTTACATGCCAGCATATTTTTTTTTTTGCCATTGATGGAACATAATCTCTGCAATATATCAGCAAATGTGTCATGTTTTTGTTTGGGATTTGTTTGGTGGGTTTTTTGTTCTTTATTTTCTTGAATAATATAGCTGTTTGATGAAGCTTGTTGTTGTGAATCAGTGGGGACTTCGATTTAATAGTAATTTTTAATAATACTTGGATATTTTTCATATATTAGGAAATAAGAAACCCATGAAACTACAATTTCAGGAAAGGGTTATTTGTTACAAAGTATTATTTTTACTAGATTTTCCCTACAAAGCAGAAAGAGAATTAAATTTTAAAATCCTAAAATATTTAAGACTGAATAAGAACAATGTATAGAAAAAACCTGTGTGCATATTTTGGGTTTGGTTTATCAAATCACAGCATAACTTTAATTGGAAACAAAGAGGTTTCATTTATTTTGCTGGCAGATAACACACTCCCTATAATCTTAAGTAACACATAAAATACTTAGGTAACATAACTATTCATACTCTGTTGCAGAACAGTTACTAAAACTTCAGGGTTTACCTGGAAAGGAAGCTAGTGATACACAGATAAAGCACCTGGTTAGTGCTATTTAAAATAGCAGCCTAACAGTTGTGGCTGTTATATATATACCTTTTTCCATCTTCGTGCACAGTATAAGCAGTGGCATTCAGAGGCTTTAGAAGGTTGAACTTAGTTGTAGAGCTAGATGCTCATGTATGGGAAGCACAGTGCACTCCATTGGAGCATGTTGATGTACTATGCAGTAGTAGTTCAACAAGTCTTAGTTGCCTTTTCAGTTCAGTAGGTAGTCAATAAAACTATTGGGGTTTTTTGTTAAGAGTTTATTTTTCAGGGACACTTGAATAGACAATGTACACTGAGGTAGTTGCAGTTCACTATAATAAAAGATTGCCAAAGTCAGGGAGTCTTAGGAATCAAGACAAGGCTCAAGGCATGGCTCTTGTTTGAAATCTACAGAGTATGAGGCAGCACACAAATTGTTAGAATAACTACAGCTTTCACGACAATCAAATCTAACTGTTCCATTTGTTACCATTTCTTGAAAGAACTGACCCAGAATTTCAAGCTCATTGGTAAGTATTATCTGCTAGTCTTAATGTGAAAACATGAGTGTGGATTACTCTTCCCCATAAAACCTAATTTAGTGTAGATACAGTCTTGTGAGCACATGCTCTCTGTTCTTCCTTGTCTTCTTGCCTTGCCTAGAAGCTGATCTGCATTGTAGCTAATCAAGATGCTTCGCTTCACCTCCCTTTTGTCAGCATACAAAAGCTCATGTCAGGAAAGCTTTCAGAGGTAATCAATCCAGAAAAATAGATCAGCAAAAGGGAAACACGGTGAATAAATATTTCATTGCACTATGTAAGCCTGTTGTTTTAAATAGCAAAACAAACAGCTTAGGCTGTTTTCTTTACATATTTTAATTATTCATTTATTTTGTATACAGGCAATATATATGTGTTCTTATGCAAGTGTCATTCCAACATTTGGGATGATTTGTGCAGTATTTGAAAGCATGTAGGTTCCTTGAACCCTATCATATTTTGTAACTTCTTCCCAAAATAAAGTGATATGTCATCTCAATGTATTAATGTACTCTCACTAGAGCATCTTATGCCACTTATGATAATTATGGCTACAGCAATTTGTCCCACTTTACTGAATTTAGATGTGGCCATGGGCTTGGCTACAGGGCCCGTACAATAATGATATCCTAAATTATATGGTAGATGTTTGAAACAACTTTCCCCCTAGTTTAAACTACTAGGAATATCATTCTCAAATTTGGAATCTATGGTGAATATGCACACATGTATCATATTTGGCATAGATATTTCTATAGCCTGTGGGAGATTATTGTGTAGGTCTGAAACTAAGAGGAAAATTTATTTCCCAAGAACTTAAAATCAAAGTGTCACACAGTGAGTGACCTCTCAGCAGTGCAATCTGCATAAGACAGCAGCAACTATGTGAAAGTTAACATGGAATCAAGGTGATTATTAATGCCTGTGGAATAATGGCTTGTGTTTATCAGCTTCCTGTTCAAGAAGAGTAGAATCAGATCTTCTAACTGTAAAAAGACAGGAGCTCTGAGTTGAGATTATCCTTTTTTACCCTTTCTAAAGGAAAGTATAAGGTAGATGCACACACATTCTCCTTTTCTGTATTTTTATCAGTTGTGTTGAACAGTTTTATGATGTTCCACAAGCAAGTCATTAGGTGTAAATAAATTTGTGGTGAATGGCAGACTTTCTTTTCACAAATCTCAAATAAGAATAATTAAAATAAGTAGCCATGTACCCACACAATATACAGATAGATCCCCCCAGGCAGCATTTGTGACTGCATAGGCGCATAATTATAGATACTGTGGTCATATAGTGTGGCAGTTTTGACTTGTCCTACTCATAGAGCAGAACTGCAGCTATGACTCTTTTCAAAGTTTACACCAATTCTTTCAATTATAAACATTAGATTTTAATGTAAATATTCTGGTGGGTTTAAAATATATTGCTATTTTCTGTTTTGTGTATTTTATCTCTATTTTAAACTAAGATTTTTACATTTTGCATAAAGTTTTAAGGAAATAACGAGACTAACTTTTTTCATTGCATTTGATCTTTGGGCAATTATTTGCTTTTATTCCATTCAGTGGACATAATTTTAAAATTTCTTTCCCAATCTTCTTGTGAATTATTTTTGATTACTACTAAATGAAGGAGAGGTAGTTCTAATTTTTGTTTTCAGAAAGAGATTCAACTATTTGAGCTTTCTGTTTCAATGCTCATTTCATGTCTCTCTTGATCATTTTATATTACAACTATGGTAATTCCAGACAGACTGGGAGTATGTACCAACTCATTTAAATTGCAAAATTGACTGCAACTGTACAACTACACTCTAAACAGACATAAATTAAAGATTGTCAGGTTTTTCTGAAAGTATATTTCTATTAATGCTGCTTTGTTCCTAACAGACCTCTTGTAGAAACTCCTATAGAATATCCATTAAAATGTGACAGCAACAGTTCTTTCTGAAACATGAAAAGTCATTTAATTGTAACTGAGTCACATCCAGTTGATGACTGGTCACCAGTGGTGTTTCCCAGGGTTCAGAACTGGACCCAGTTCTGTTTAATATCTTTATCAGTAATCTGGACCAAGGAATTGAGGGCACCCTCAGTTTGTAGATAACACTGATTTGGACAGGAATGCTGATCTGCTGGAGGGCAGGAAGGCTCTCTAGATGGATATGGACAGGCTGGATCAAAGGGCCAATACCAATGTCTGAGGTTTAGCAATGTGAAGTTCCACGTCCTCCACCTGTCTCACCACAATCCCAAGCAGTGCTACAGGCTGGGGGCAGAGTGGCTGGGAAGCTGCTTGTCAGAAAAGGCCTTCAGGGTGTTGATTGACAGGCTGAACATGAGTCAGCAGTGTGCCCAGGTGGCCAAGAAGGCCAGTGGTATCCTGGCCTGTATCAGCAGAACCAGGAAAATTATTGTCCCCCTGTACTTGGCACCTCAAGTCCTGTATCCAGTTCTGGGACCCGCAAAGCAAGAAAGACATTGAGGTGTTGGAGTGAGTCCAGAGGAGGGCAATAAGGCTGATGGAGGGTCTGGAGCACAAGTCCTGTGAGGAGTGGCTGAAGGAGCTGGGCTTGTTTAGCCTGGAGGAAAGTAGGCCCGGGGACAACCTCATTGCTCTCTACAAATACCTGAAAGGGAGTTGTAGCCTAGTGGGAGTCAGTCTCTTCTCCAAGTAACAAGGACAAGAGGAAATACCCTCAGATTGTGCCAGGGGAGGTTTAGTTGGATCTTGGGGAATATTTCTTCATGGAAAGGATTGTTAAGCATGGGAAAAGGCTGGCCAGGGTAGTGGTAGAGTCACCATCCCTGGAGATATTTAAAAGACATATAGATGTTGCACTGCAGAATACAATTTAATGGTGGACTTGGCAGTGCTGAGTTAATAGTTGGACTGGGTGATCTTGAATGTCTTTTCCAACCTAAATGATTCTATGATTCTAAATTCAGTTGCTTATTTATTTTATCTAGAAAGCAGGCAGGATTTCTTTTTAATTGAAAGGTGAGGATGATAGAAAGAAAAACATCTCCATTCTACAATCCTAGAAAAATATGAGATGGCTTTTACATCCACACCAGATGAAACAACATAATTGTAACTAAACCTTCCATGATCTTTTAATCAGCTCAAAACCTTAGTTGATGGCTAGGTTTTTATACGAGCTAGAGGTAAATCTTCTATGGTGAAATTTTCAAAGGCAAATTTTATCTTCTACTGAAATTAAAGGTTGTTGTGTTTATATTTTCAATGGCTATGAAAGACTCAGCTTTGGCTCTGTTGTGTTCAAGTACATCTGGTTTTATGTTTGCTTCAAGATTTCTGATCAAAGTATCGTATTGACCTTGGGTCATGACAAAGGTGGAATATGAAGGATGTTGAATATATAACTGTAGTATTTGTATTTAAAGGTGAAGAATACTACCTTCTCTAAATGTGTGTGGTAAAAACCTCAGGCTTTCCTTTTGCTTACCAGTGTAAGTCAGCTCATGTATTCTTGTCATGCATTACAAGTATGTCCTCCAGGCCACTTGAGAAACATTTGCTTGCTGAGTGGGTGGAAGTAGGATTTTATGGTCGTTTGAAGAGTTCTCCAAATACTTTTATTTTCATGTGTCTTAATCATGCACAAAATGGTAAGAACAATTTTCTTCAATAACACCATATTTCTGCCTTCATCTGCTTTCATTTTACTAAATGCTCTTGTAATGTGAGTTGTGATGTACATCCTTTGGTTCTAAGAAAGTGTTTTCCTCCTTTAATAGCATAATAGATTTTAGGTGCCACATGTGACTTGATTCCTTACAGAAATTCAGCAGATTTTACTTTGGCAGAAGGTGTCAGAGCAGATAGTTTCAACATTTCAAGGACAAATTCCCTGCAGATAAAACAGTCTAATACATAGTGTTCATCTATATTATTACAAATTCTCACTATCTTCTTACTGATCAGTTTTAAAATGTCTGATGGCATTTGACTATTGAGAACACCAAGAGACCAACTTGATGGATTAATTTCTGAAATTTCTCGCAGATCAAAAAAAGTCCAGCAACCTAATTGACTTCCACAAATACTTTTCCCAAGCTATAGTGCTAAAATACACATGCAGCTTAAATATGCAGTCCATCAGACTATCAAATTCCTTCACATTTGAAACATGTTATATTTCCATTGCCTTTTTACCATCCATTTTGAAGGAACTTCCTTCCAATATGTCAGACTGTCTTTCCAAACTCAGAAACTACTACTTAAATTCTTCAGACCATCTTCTACTACATTCCCTCACTTTGACTTGCCTCATGAACAATATATGACACCATAAATTCAGTTTTTAGCTACTACCTCTACAGCTTACTTCTCTTGTGATACTGAGTGCCATCATATTTTTATATACAAGCTGTATTTTGAGCCAGTGACTATTCAGGGGTAGTTTCTACTTCCACTGACTGTCCTATTGCATTGTGCAAGAATTTGTGACAAATAGTGCTATGTGAGCAGCATGTCTAAAAATGACTGAAAAGTATCCAGCAGTGGAAATCTTAATTTTCCCCTCCTTTTTAATATCATCATAGGTTTCACTGCAATAGTATATGAATATGTGTTGCATTATTTTCTACAATTACCCCTAACAGGAAACTATTTTCTCCCTTGTTGGCATTCACAGAGTAGAGAGCTGTGATACTCACGAGGAGTTTTGTGAGCTTGCAGTGTTGTAAAGAGTGTTGGATGCTTATGAGTATTCAGTGAGTGTTTGAGGGCCTGTACCTGTATTCCTCTGCCATAACTCATGGCACCACTATCAAGAATACCTGACAGTTAAGTTTAATTAGGGAGAAATGAAGAGCACTCAAAGGCCAAGGATTTTGTCTGTGAAATTGCTGGAAAAACAATCTGGCTGGTGCTTTGCACCTGGGGATTCTTTCATGACTTCAGCAAAGAAAATTATGAGACTCTTCGTATGTAATTGGAAACCTGAGATTTCTAGCAAACACTAAAGCCTTACACTTAGCCTCCATCAGGTGGAACTGAGAGCTTAAGGACCACATTTCCAATATTCCTTTACTCATGACTACCTGTTAGTTCCCGTACAACTTCATGCTGTGCCTGTGGGCTTTGATCTGTGCTGATGTGGACCTTGTATATTGTTTCAGTCTATTTAACACCATTCTTGCTGATAATACAAGACTGGGGAGAGCGGCTGATACACCTGAAGCCTGTGCTCCCATTCAAGCGGGACCTTGATAGGCTGGAGAGCTGGCCAGAGAGAAAGCTAATGAGGTTCAACAAAGACAAATGTGGGGTCCTGCACCTGGGGAGGAATAATCCCAAGCACTGGTACAGGCTGGGGGCTGACTTACTAGAGAGCAGTGCTGCTGAGAAGGACATGGGAGTCATTGTGGATGACAAGTTGGCCACGAGCCAGCAGTGTACCCTTGTATCCAAGGGGGGGCAATGGTATCCTGGGGTGCATCAGGAAGAGGGTGGCCAGCAGGTCAAGGGAGGGGATCCGGCTCTTCTACTTGGCCCTAGTGAGACCACATTTGAAGAATTGTGTTCATTTCTGGTCTCCGCAGTTCAAGAAAGACAAGGAGCTACTGGAGAGGGTCTAGTTGAGGGCCACAAAGATCATCAGGGGTGTGGAGCATCTCTCTTATGAGGAGAGACTGCGGGAGCTGGGCTTGCTCTTTCTTGAATAAATGCAAATAAATATCTCAAAGCTGGATGTCAAGAGGAAGGTGCCAGACCCTTTTCAGTGGTGTCCAGTGACACGATAAGGAGCAATGGCAAGAAACTAAAACAGAAGAAGTTGCACCTCAACATGAGAAAGAACTTCTTAACATTGTGAGGGGAGAGAACTGGAACAGGCTGCCTGAGGAGGTCATGGAGTCTCCCTCTCTGGAGGTATTCAAAACCCACCTGGACATGTTCCTGTTTTAGGTGACCCTGCCTTGGGGGGAGGGGGGACTGGACTGGATGATCTCCAGGGATCCCTTCCAACACTAACAGTTCTGTGTTCTTGGAAAGCACCCAGTACATCAATGTAAGCAGGGTATTTGTACTGGATTTTCTCACCCTAATCTTACCATATCAGTAGTTGCAGTTACTATCCTCTGCTGTTCTCATACTCCCCCTTTTACTTCCAATTGTAGCCCAGTGCATTGGGCTACACACAGAAATCTTTGATTAAAGCAGCTAAGCTATCCCATACAAGCTATCACTCTTGTGCAGAAGGTAAACTTACACATCATTCTGACTTGAAAAAAATTGTCTCTGGGAATTACTCCCTCTTCTGGGCCTTATGTTCTAGGGCTTGACAGGGTTTAGGTTAGAGTATAACTTCTATCTACTCTGTCACTTAGATTGATTTTAAATTGCTTAACCAGGAAGCGTTAAGGAAAGTGACAGACTTATTGTCAGTGGATTTTCCAAATGGTGTAGGATGATCATGGGCTTCAGTGATTTGCACTAATTAAAATCTTTACGTGAGTAAACAATAAAATGGAAATGTTTCTGAACTCCCAATTGTTTATACAGAGAAGAAACTGCATTCTCTTTTCTCTTGGAATATGTCTAGCCTTAACATGACAAATGATTCTGCTCAAAATTTCTTATAACACTGTCTGATCCAGTTAGAATCTCTTCAGGGAACGTGAATTCATTTATCCCCTAGCAATACTGAGGGGGGAAAAAAGGGATGTAGAAACCTCAACCAGAAATTGATATCGATGGTTAAACAATGGGATTTGTTCTGGTAATCAATAGGCACATATCCATTCAAAATTCTCCACTTAGTGACCATTGGACATGAGGAGGCCTAACAGTGTTCTACATCAGATCAAGTCAAACCCTGTCAGGTACAGAAAGTGAACTGTCCCTGGAGTAGGGAGGTGTTGTCTTAACTTTTTGTTCAGTTGCTGAGGTGTGATGATGAACCTGAGTGTTAGATAAGGGATTGTCTGAACAACGACTTTGTGCAGTTTATAGTTTGTGTACAGGACACATTTGAGATGGGATCTCCAAATTCAAGAAGATTTGATTTCCTAGAGTAGCCAAGTGTTTTCAAAACTTTGGTAGACATATCTATGTCTCAAAATAGCTAAATATCTTTGCAGTGTTGTCTAAAGAAGTGTATGTGGCTCTAGACAGAGTTGAGGCAGAACTGGAAACAGATCCGAGACATTTGAGACCCAGTCCAGCACATCTGCAGAAATCATCCTCCCTCCTGAAATTTACTTCAGCTGTGCCACAATTCTGTGCTCAACTCATTCATTTTTAAAAACAGGTACTATATAGCTTAGAGTGAATTTAAGATTTAATATCTTATAATTTATTGATTGAGATCTTCATTAAAAACACTGGATTGCCCTGAGAGTGCCCTTAAACTTACTCAAAACCAACACATTTTAATGACTTGGCATGGTGGTTCCCATTTTCTCCAGTAAGAAAGCAATTTCATATTCAGTAGGTCTACAGTATTATTCAAACAGCTCTGTGCTCCACTGACAGCACTTGTAAACAAACAGTACAGGAGAGAGCATTTCTTCAGACAAGACAGTCTAGTGACAACAGTAATAATTTTCAACAAATGCACATTCTAAGACAGAGCAGACATCCACAGAGGACATCTAAGTGTGGTTTGTTTTGTGTTTTTGTTTTTTTTTTTTTTAATCTGATTACATCCTGTTTTTAAAAATGGTGCAAAGTGTTTCACCTTCCATTTTCATACTTTCAAGGTTAGTCCTGATAGTCCTTACAGTATATTAAACTAAGTCTATAAAAAAGTATAATTTGCATTACTATGGTTTTCTCAGGAAAGGCCTTCTGTTTAGGGAAAATTAGATATAATCAGGTACTGGCTGTAGACAAGCCATGATGAGCGTTTCCTAAACTGCTATGAGCATTGCAGCTTCATTCATTGTGGTAGTAGCAATCTGAAAGCTGGACATAGAATGAATAACTGGTGTCAGGGTCAGGTGATAGCCCAGATTCTATTTCTGTTAATTAGTCAGTCTGAATACCTAAAGTAAGAATAAAAACATTTCAACCTTGGAAAAAGCTGTTCAACCTGCTAACACTTCCTCCCTCCCCCCCGCCCAGATCCTTACCTGATTAAGAGGGTGGTTTTATCACGTAAGATTTTGTGGCTAAGAGGAATTGGAAAGTTCAGTTGTGAACAATGTGAACATCTAATCCTTGTTTCAAAACCTTCCCTTAAATTTTTGTGGTATGGGTGAACAATAGTAGTGGTTAGAAAGTGTGTGGGTTTTTTAAACTAATCTTTCCTTTCTCCTACTTCCTGTTTTCAAAACTTGAGACCTGGAAAAACTTGGATACTTCTACAGCCAAATTTTTTAATCAAGAGTAGGATGTTCTGGATTTTCAGTGTGCTTTAAGAATTTCCAGAAGCACAGACTGCATAGTGCTGAATTAAAGTGACAGCTCCATTGTCTTCTGATCAGTAAGATCCCTTAAAGAATCCAAAGAGACTGACAAAAATAGAAAAGTAAGTAATTTAGAGAACAACAATGGAAATGCAGCAGTCATGGTGCTTTGAGTGCAAAGCCTGTGAGCAGAGCTGCAGTAAAAGAAATACAGGCATACACAGCCCCAAAAGAAATAAAATATCCCAAAAATGTACTTTTTTTTTTTTCTATTTACTGTGCCACATGCCATACAAATCAGCAATAAATAATCTTTTCCAGGAATATTAGGTATGATACGAAATGGAAACTAATACTGAATGGTTAGATAGAAGTGAAACAAATGTTTAGTGAGACACAGGATAGCAATGAAGGGTAGTAGATTACTATGCTGTTTCAGTAGCCTGTCACTGATGGGGTACACTAAGGCCATAGTATGTATTTGCTGGTGAATATTTAGTCTTTTTTTAGGAAAGAGAATATGTTTGGATGGCTCCTGATTAAACTTGTCAGTACTTAACTGTAAGTCTTTTCTATGTATCAGCAGTAACACTCTCTGTCCTTGACCTGTCTGTACATTTTTCATTTAATCTGTTCCAGCTTGCATGTGAAAAAAAAAACCAAACCCCAAACCAACCAAACAGAAACCCCCGATATTATGCAAATACATTTTCTTATTTATATTTGCAACAATACCAGCAAGAAAAAAGAAAGACAAGATGACATATGTCAGATAAGATTTCAAAAGATTTACCAGTGAGGAAGAACTGAAAATCCTGAACTTGATACCTAATGATAGAATATTGGCTCAAGTGTTGTAATTACTTTTGCAGTGTATTTGTGATACTGTTACTACAAAAATATAGCTGTTCTTCCCAGGATCTGCATTACCATAGTGGTTTTCTCTGTTATGCATATAGGGTTGTTCTGAATTTTAAGAGATCTGGGTTTGGCTGAGGATGAATAAGCAGCTGTAGGCTGCAAACACTCTGCTTGTGACTTCTACGGGAGGTCACAGCAAAAGAGAATATCTGATCAATCACCCTGTACCCAACCAGCCCCAGGAAATCATTGCTTCTGCTATGTGTGGGCTTGACAGATGTCTATCTGAGCATTGTGTATTACTGTTCGACAGATGCCTGTCTGATCATTGGGCATTACTGTTCAAACATCTCTGAAATTTTCAAGATAGAGACCTAAGAAGCAACATAAAATGTTTGTCAAAGTGACACTGTTTTGTAAGATATAAAATAGAAAGTGACATGAGACAAAAATCTTCAAGATGCTTTATTTTTTCTTGAAGGTTTGACTTTTCCACTTGTTAATATTTCAACCTGTTACCTGCAAACCGACAGAATGAGGGACTGCTTGATGCTGGCTCCACAGAACAAACTTGGGAAGCAAAGCACAGCAGCAGAGATCCTTATCTGACTTCACAGGACATGAACCTCATTTTTAAACAACTGACTCCATAGTCTACCTACATCTTGACAAATGATTGCAATGGATCATCTGCTGGTTTCAGATACCTCTTTCCATGCTCTAATAAATTGTGTGGCTGCTGTTCAGAACCTTTATGCACCAAATATAATTTTCTAAGTGTAGGTAGGAGGTTGGTCTTGACATGCAGGATGGTTCTGACTTTGTAATAACCATAACTGCTGTTCTGACACTTCACTTCCCAAGATCCCTTTGCAAGGGTAGGTGCAAATCTCAAAACTCAATACACAGGAGACCTAAGGAAATGTCTTAGTGTTGTCCCTTGACAGTGGAAAAAAAATCTGAAATAAACAGCTTATAGTTTAAACTCAAAATACAAACATCTGTTAATGACTGTGAAGGAACTACTATAACTCAAAGCTGAAATTTCTGTTACTTGAAAGAAAATGCTATATTCAGAGGTTTGGGACAAGAATAGGGCCTGAACTGTTCAGAAAAAGTATCAAAGCAAACAGTGAGATCTCAGACATAGCACACTTGCAGTTTGAGCTTAGATAAATGCTGAAACAACAACAAAAAGGAACAGACATATGAAAGACTACTGGCTTCCCTGGCTCAGTAACAAACCTGCCTAATACAAGCAAAGTATCATTGATGTAGTGATAACTTCTGAAAAAAAATCAGTATGGCAAATCTGAACTTCTGGTGACCCCATCAGTAGCAAGGTGTTTGATACCTTTGTTTAAAATTGTGAACACCACACAATCTATATAGCTGTAGCTGTGGATTTTTTTATTCTGAAAAAAATTTGCATACTACCATACAATGGTAACGTGCTAATGAAAATCTTTATTTCCAGATGTTCAGACATCCAAGTAGTTTTCCAAATCATATTCAAAAACCTGCATAGTAGAACTAAATGAGTATAATAGAGGAGAAGAATCACTTAAATTCAGAGATTGAGATTGTAATTTAATGGCAAAGTTCCTTTGGAAGGGAATCGCTAATCCCTGGGTCTATTAGAGTACAATTACTGAGAAAGGACACCTTGAAGCAGTTGGTGGCTGAGTAAATGCACATGCCTGTGAAAAGTTTATGTAGCTGCTTCTTTGTAATAAATGTAATCAGAGCCCTATGGTGCTCTTCTCTGTCAAGATCAGATTACATTCCAGTAAAGCACATTTGTAATTAAAATATAAATTATCAATAGACAACTTGCTACTGTTAAGTATTTGGGTTTCTCTAAAACTTTCTTATCAGCATTTTGCTCTTAAAATAACTATCATAAAATTTAAAGTCTTTCTTGCAAGCTCAGGGTTAATTTCTGTTTGAGCAAGAATTCCCAAGAATGGTTTTGGTGGTGTTCAACCTTTTGGTAAACATTACATCTTTTTATCCAAACATCCTTTGTTTATGTTATCTGTGCTTTTCTCAGTTCAGCACACAAGTACCTCTGTTAAAAGTAATCAGCATTTAAGCGGTGGCTCTTGTTTAGAGTCCTTCAGAGTGACCCTCTGGTAAGATCATGACTATTCACAATGGGCAAGTACTGTTTTCTGAACAAGGTTTTGAGCTGAGCGTTTGACATGTTAAGGTACTGAAGTACACAAAGGTCTCTTTAAGGTGCTCCTTCACCCAGGCATGTGGTATTTCTGCAGTACCGAATCTTGAATAGGCCTGGATTCATGGCTGGGTTTGTACATGGGGCTGGGGCCACCTAGAAGGGTTAATTTCATTTTTCTGTCTGTCTCTATTCTGAAACAGGACACATTTAAGCAGAAGACCTCAAAAGGATGAGATAAGGTTATCCTATGATCAGTTTTAATCATATTTTGACTTTAAAAAGTCACTGGCATTATTTATGACACAGACACATATTCATGTACTTACAAAGGGAAGTCCTATTAGCTTCAGTTGCAGGGGAAACACTAAAGGCTGAGAATTTTCATATGAATTCCAAAATAGAGGATAAAAATGCTCCTCTGAGTCTTGAGGATTTTCACAAACAATGCACAGCAATAAAACAAAATTAGGTGGTTCATATTGTGTGTTCTTTGAAGAACTGGATCATACCGGGAATGTTTGCTGGGAAGCTCTAAATCTCAGACTTACTCATCCCCTTATGAAAAATTATGGTATTTAAAAAGCCCAACTGCTTTTTAAAGGTATATTAGGCCAGAAAATCAATTTGTGAATCATGACAAGTAATGGTAAATACCATCAGCTTGGCAGTTTGTTGGAACTTTGGTTTTTTGTACCTGTGTTCTGTACCTATTTGTACCTATGTTTACAGCAGTAATCTTAAGTTCACACTTTTGATTCAGAACTAGATTTCCTCAAGTTACGTATCTGTAAAACCCAAAAAGAGCACCTCTTCCCAGATTGTTTGACTGTGGGAAATTAATTCAAACAAACAGATTAGCATTACACTGACATGGCAGTGAATGTAGTTAATGAATATGACAGTAAGCTGAAGCACATGTAAATTCAAATGAAATTATTATTACCAAATAATAGTGTATATCTCTAATTTTTAATGGAATTACATCAAAGACTAATTTAATGTAAAACACAGGGGGAATGTCTCTTGAAGCATGGTCAAAGATGAAAGTTTTCTGTTTTATTATTCACTTTCACAAGGAGAGCATCAAAATTCAATTGCCCTTTTGTTTTATTGATATCCAGAATTCTATTAGACCTGGTCAGGTTGGAGGAAAGATGAAACATGCCTGCTTTTTATCTCTGTGTTCATACTTCTTGCAAGTAAAAGTATAAAATGGGATTTTGCAAACCTCCTTGGATATCTTCTCTAAGACTATTGTCAGGGTTCTACCATGTGTTTTTACAGGTTCAGCTGCTAATCAATCTACTCTCAGTGATAGTTATAGTGACAAATTATTGTTTGCAGGTTTAACTATTCTAAGTCAACTGCATGGGTACAAACAGAAATTCTTGCCTGTCATTCGATATGATTCTCTCCTGACAAATTCAGCATTTCACTGGGAAAAACAGGCATTCAAATCCCATAGAATCAGGCTGATCAGGTAGAAACCCTTTCTGCAGCTCTGGTACCTTTTTTCTGATGGCAACACTGAGCCAACTATAACTGATGTAGTATGGGGAGGAATAGAAGGGTAATGCTGCTGCTGAGGGTCAGTGTAGTCAAACAGCAGGAATTTATTGTTGCTCTGATGCCATGGAGCACTTGGTTTACAGTATAGCAGTTTGGGATCAGTCTCTTCTCCATGGCATCAAAGCTTTATCTCATTGCTTGTGTTTAATTTTTCCATAGATGGTTAAAACATAACCTAATCCAGCTTTACAGTTTACTGTGTATTATCTTATGTAGTTGCATTAATATTATCTTATGATAATTCTGCATGCCCTTCACCCAAGATATTGAGATATCAAATCTCACAAAACTTCTTAATAGTAACGTTCCATGTAAATGCTGGTTTTACATACCAGGTGTGCAAAGTCACAGAGCTCATCTTAAGCACAAATCCTGTCTCTTGGTGTCTTAGAGGGCTTTTTGGTTTTTGGCTTTTTTTTTTTGGGGGGGGGAGGGGGGGGGGAGTGTTGTTTGTTTTTGGTTTTTTTGTAATTAAGCATTTAATTAGGAGGACACACTGACACATTAAGTGGAACATTCTGAGACTCAATACAGTTAACAGAGGCAAACACAATAGTACAGGAACACCTGAAGTCAAAGGGCTTCAGTGGATATGTATGTGATAGGTAGTAATGCTGAATCAGGGTGAGACTGATCTTTATTTTCCTAATTTTGCAATTGGGGCCCATGTTGTGCTAGAGGGTGAGCAGTGCAGGTGTGCTGTCATGCAAGAGGGGAATGCTGCTGCCAGAGAAAGCTGCTTTGCTGGGACAGCCCTGCCTCTGGCTCTGCAACACTGACACCACACAATGGGCCAAGGGAAGGAAGGTGTGGGAAAGCCTTTTCCGTCCCCTTTATTTCTCTTACCCTTTACTTAGTATTAGATGTAATTTTACATCATTGCACAGTCAAATATTCAAAACTTATATTTATGAATACGTAATTACTTAAACTTGTATATTCATTTATTTGTGTGCATATCTAAAGTGTTACAAGAGAAGCATCAATTCAATGTGTTGCTTTCACATGAATTTGACAGATATTTGAAATCTAGATTTCTTGATGCATCGCAGGGACAGTTATGTATGTTTAAGAAACAGCATCTCTTTGCAGCTGATCTAAACGAATGTGAGTAGATAAAAATAGATATTTTTCATCTCTCATATAATCTCCTGAATGGATAATGAACAACAATGTGACATACAGTATGGTGGATGAAATGTTGAAACTTCTTAAGCCAATAGGAATTGTGTTATTGACTTCAATGAGACCAATATTTTAACTGATAACATTTAAATTTCAGCCCTTACAAAAATGCAATAGGCAGGTCATTAATCATAACCATTTAGGGTTACACTAGTAAAAAGCTGTACAATTAAATTCTAATATGAAAAGTTATTGTTTTCTCTGTACCCATGGGAGAGTGTGGTGCTAGTACTCACACAAAAATTAAATTAAAATGGGACTACTTATTCAGGATGGAAAATAGATGCTGATTGCAGCAAGAAGTACTTGGGTTTTGTTTTGTTTCAGAGAAATACAGTCATGAAACACTGCCTAAACCTGACCCTACAGCTCTTACATCAACAGCCATTACTTCGAGGTTAAGACATATGCAACACTAGGTATGAAACAGAAAGGTTATTTTAAATGACCACTGTTCACAATATATGTGGAGTCTTTAAATCTGAAAGTGTGTGAAAAGGTTCTTTTGCAAAGAACCATGAAATGCCCTTAATACTTTGGAAGCATTTCCTGATGATAGCCAGAATATCACAAGTGAATATTAAATACCTTCTGAATCACTGAATCACCACTTCTTCATCTTCCACTGCAAATTTTTGAGGTACAAACTAGATGATTTGCAGTGTTAAGACAGTACTTAAAAATGTTTTACTGGATATTGACAGTAATTAAAGTATTTCTGTAACTGCCAAACTATAAAGCTATGGCAATAATAATTAAAAAAAATAAATGCATGGAAAATTAAGAGTTTTTATTTCACTAGTTTTTCTAATGGAATTTTTAAAATACTTTTTTTCAAATGAGTAGTCTATAATTGCTTTTACTATTAAACAGATTCTTAGATAGTATATCCAGGAGGATAGACTGAACTTTGAAAGATAAGAATGGCTACATAGCATTGTTTATTTCCAAACATAAAACACGAGATAATCTCACATAAAGTTATGCTTTGCAGGCTAAAACTATATATCCTAGAAAAAATATTTCTCCTATTAAACTGAGATGGGGTAAATATACTGGGAATGTAAAAGGAAGTTCTTCTCTACTCAGCTGTAATTATTTGCAGTATTCTAATCTTTTTTATAACATTCAAATAAAATAATTTTATTCACAAAAAAAAAAGAAAAAAAAAGAATTTGAGAAATATGCTAATTTTTTTACATGTCTTGAAAATGTTAGATCATTTTTGAACTGTTGCCAAAAATGAGGTGACCATGTCAGCTCATCCCAAGAAGGCAGACAGAAAAGAAAAATAATCCAGACTAGCTATACGGAACTCTTTAAGGGGTTATAAAGTAAAATACAGCTAAATACTATAGATGATTACTCAGTCAGAAAAAATATATTTGTTTGTTATTCTGTCTACAGATTCATGTAGAGTCTTCATCACTCAGCCTCTGAGTGGTTCTATGATGTTAAAATGGTATTATATAAAATTCCCAATAGCAATGTAAGGAAAGAAGTCCTCATTCTACCCCACTTCCTTAGGGCAGTAATAAGTACTGTAATTATCCAAATAATTCCATTCTTTGTTTTCATTTTAAATTTATGCAAGCCTCAAACTACTGTTTCACGTACAAAATGCTTTGGCCATGCACCCATGGAGGAAGATGGCTACAGTGAAGGGAATTTCCAAAGGTGGCAGCAGAGCTTCAGTATGGCCAGGCAGAAAATGAAGCACCATGATGCAGGAATAGTAAAAATAATAATAATAAAAAAGTGTATTCAAGTACCCAAAATAACCTGTGAAACTAAAGTTCTTTTTGATATGTGTAAATATCTGTGTTGTTTCCCTACAGAAAAGCTACTCCTTTAAAAAAATGCATGTTCTCATGTTGATGGCTACAGGGAAAAAAACTGGGCAGAAAGCACCATTTTAGAGTTGGTGCAGGTGAGCCAGTCCCTCCAGGATGTGTTTGTGCTCCGGCTGAACTCCTGTTTGTCCTGCTGCTCAGGCAGGCTGGGTCCCTGCACTCCATCACCGCCCCTGCAGCCACACTCACCCAGCACACCCAAGGAACAGCCCCCTGAGATTTCAGTCTGGGGGCTTAGCTGCACACCCAGCTACAGGGATTGCTACAGTTCTTAGGTAATGTTACCCTGCTCTGACACATCAGCACAATTAATGTAAGATACACTTTATTATTTAAACATTTGTATGGTTGGCCATAGAAGTAAAGCAAAGATACTGCACTCTCGTTCTGAACCATGGCATTGCTCTCCTAAGAGTATTAGGGTAACACACGTAACAGAGCATGTAGAGGCTGCTTCTATCTTCAGGAATTACATGATAGCTACACCATGAAAAAAACTGCTTTTGTAATTTTTCAATAATATATTTCAAGATAGTCTCTTGTGACATATTCTTTCTGTGCTGCTGCTTCCTTGATGGTTCATTTTTTGATTGCTCTCTTAAACACAAAATAGGCATCTGTGAGATATGCAATTAAAATGAGGATATAAAAGGGGATTAATTTAAAGGAGGATTATGAGGGGGATTCTAAATCTAACTATATAAATAAGGAATACAAATGTAATCCAGTGCATTCATTAATCTGATTGGCAGAAATAATGTAGCAGCTAGCTCAGAAATGATATTCAAATTGTTTTCTTATACTATGCACTTTATCAGATGTATGCTAAAGATTCCAGCTCTATCCAATGTCACCTTGACCAATTCCACATTCCACTTACTGCAAAGGAAAACAAAGTCCTTCCCCCCCATACTATGTTGGTGCAACTGGACCAAAGGAAGGATATTTGGGAAGTGAATGTGTGGACTTTGTTGTAGAAAATCTGACCATCTTTCTGTCCCTCCTTTACACAGCTATGGTGATAGAAATAGGATAGACTATGAATAATTTCAATGACTAGTCTAACTAATGCTCTAATAGCTTTGGATTTTTTTCTGTTCTGTCACATTATTTCAGCTGTGTGTATGTCCATGCCATCTCTTCTGCAATTCTGGAGATACAGGCAGCTTGCCTACCTGTCTACCTTGCCTGCTTTATCTCCTCAAGGTGATGTCATTAGTAAAAGGTAAGAATTCACAAAGATATGATTACTTCTCTTGTAGAAATCGACATAGATGACTGTGTAACACAAAGATACGATCTGTGTTTGGGTTTTGAGTACATGCTGCCAGGAGGTAAATGGCTACATATTTAAAGTATTACTGGAGGAAACTCAGCTACATTCTTACTGCCATCTAGACCCACCTCACTGTGCATCTGAATTGCCTGTCCAGCAGTTCAGAGTTTGTATCTATTTAAAAGATGAGGAAAGAGGAGTCAGTGATGTCAGAGGTTACTTCAATAGAACTGGTCACCCATGTCCAACCTGGAAACCAGGGTACCTCCAAAGATTGATTTCTTCCAAGCATCTCAGCAGGAGAGGGACAGCCTGAGAAAGACCTCTGTCATTTTTGAAGAGCTTTCAGAGCCTAATACTCAGCTGAAAAATCTTTGAAAAGCAAACTAGCTGTGCTGTACGTCTGAGAGAAGCAGAAGCTTCAGCAGTTACCTTTGAAAATATTGACATAGGAAGGGCAACTTGAATAGCAGAACTCGGAAGCAAATTACTTGATGAAATATCTTTTGATTCCTGGAATGTAAATGCCAAGATAAAAATAAATTAGCTAAAAGATACAACCAGCCCAGCAACCAACAAGATACAGGAATCCAGCTGCTGCCATTGCTCCCTGTGTTTTGCCTCCATTCCGGCCCATTGGCAAAGCCTTTAGATAGCACTAAATTCAACTGGATAGTTAGACTAACACCATGACAATTAATTAGCTCAGGACTCCTTCCAAACCTTATGAAAACATGAAACAGTTGCACAATGTCTAAGGATGAAGATTCCCAAAGCAATAAAAGTAATTTAATCCTGACATTCAAAAACATGGAATGAATCTATTCCCAAAGACAATTTCTGAAGCAGCACAGTAGCTGTAAAATATTGTAGTCTGTGGATCTGAAATCCAATTTTCTTCCTCTTAATTGTTACAGAGCTATAGCAACAGGTCATATAGTCTTTCTTTTCTTTTCTTTTCTTTTCTTTTCTTTTCTTTTCTTTTCTTTTCTTTTCTTTTCTTTTCTTTTCTTTTCT
>JAWWEV010000172.1:18755002-18816481 GCA_035583235.1 Hafferia zeledoni | reverse complement strand
CTTTTCTTTTCTTTTCTTTTCTTTTCTTTTCTTTTCTTTTCTTTTCTTTTCTTTTCTTTTCTTTTCTCTTTTCTTTTATGGTCAATAAACCAGAATATATTTACAGGGATGACTTAAATGCCTAAAGAGACATCCAGGGTACTGAGCTGAAACCAGAATGGGTGGTAGACAAGTACAATTATTATTTTCAGTTACGTCTTTCTTTTTGTAAAGATTCCTTTCAGAAGAGGAATCTCAGGATGTTTCATCTGCACTCCATATCTGCAAATCTGAATGATCTAAAAAATCATCACTTATTTTTTTATGTGAATACTTAGATACCTTTTGTCATGTAAACCATGCTTAATATATAAAAAACCCTCTATAATGCCACAAGGACATTTCCAGTGGGGTTTTTTGAGTACTGGAAATAGTGGAATTTAACTTAAGGCTTTTGGTATTATTTTTGCCTTTGAATGGGATATAAACTTCAACTAAATATTTGTAACAGTTCTATCCCATCTGGATGCTCTGGTTACTAATGACTTCTGTACCCAGGCTCCAGTATTTCTTTCACTGAGGGCACTAATAACATCTAGACACTCTGCATATCTGTTAGTTGCCTGGAACTTTTAGACTCTTAATACCCGATGGGTTTAGTTTTAGCAAATCTAGTCAAGATTAGTCACTGGATTTAAAAAACCACTGTGAGGAGGGCAGGGAAGCAAAATCTGTGTGAACAATATTTCTTGATACCCTTGTGAAATGAGCCTGAAAAAAATAGTGCTAACACCATATCTCCATAGGCTATCCTTTACATATGACTTGTAGACTTCCTTCCTTGTGGAAACTTTGTTCTTGATGTCTTTCAAAAGTTTTCACATTTTCCTACTCTGGTGACATGAGGGATCTTTTTGTAAGGATTTGCTGGCACAAAGCTGTGATTCCAACACTTAGTAAATGCAGATTTGAGAATTCCTTTCCCCTCCAGTCCACCTCTTCCCCTGTAGGGCAAGGACTGCTCTTTGAGAAGGATGCTCTTGGGGGAGCCTGTGTCTTATTTTTCAAAATATTTTTAGAGGTTGAAGGATAAAAAGATTTTTCTCTTTTAAGTTTTTAAAATTATTATTTTTAAATAATGCTGTACATTTAAAATACTGTGTGTTTACATTTTCTTACCTTGTGTTCTCTGGGTGACACAGTCTTTGAGCAGCACAACGTTATCAGTACACTCTCACATGGAGGTTCATGCCCTGGGTTATGTTGCTGGAGGCCCCATTAATCTTGCTAAGAGCTGCAGGAAAATGGAAGTGATGCTTTTAAACATTTGTTGTTGACTGTTAGGAAGGAAAAGTACCTGATCTACTTTTTGGTCTTTCAAAATGTGCAAAGGTGAGAAAATTCCTGATGCTACTCATCTTATTGAAGACAAGGACTCTCTTGGGGATGGAATTCATTTTTCCAGCTATTCCCAGACTAAATTGGAGATAGACAGTGCTGGGTTAGATGGTGACAAAACAGGGGACTACAACAGGAAAACGCCTTGATAACTGATGGTCTTAGAAGACCAATTTCTGCATGCATATTCATTGAAGGAAACATTACACGGGTCTGCAGTTTACACGATGCTTTCCTATAGGTAGAAATAACACTTCCAGGTCTGTGAAACCCACTCATTTTGAACCAAAGCAATCTGGTCATATGAAGGAAACCTTTTGTGCAAAATAAACAACACTTGATAAACAAGTAAAGTTTATCTTCTAGTCTCCTGCATGGATTTTGTGTGACTGGACTTAGGCAATAACAGAGAGAGGAGAACTCCGCAATGCTCTCTGTACTTCTCCAGTCAGATGATAGTCTTTTGACAGTACAGGATAGCTGTTTCCACTTCAGTTTGTAAATGTTTAGAAATATAGCTCCTTCCTGAGCCTTCCTATACATTACAGCTTCTGCTGGGAAATCCTGGCTGCAGACATCCTTCCTGTCTAGTTATACCACTATGAACTTCTTAGGCGCTTTCCAGTTAAGTGATGATGTATTTCTTCAACCAATATATTTCTTTGGTAAATGGGGACAGTGACCTAAATTCTGACATTGAAATTTTTTACTATTCATCTGTTTTACCCTGTGAACCTCGCATGTATTCAAGTAATTTCTAAACAATATGGTTTGTGCTGTCAGAATGAAGGGTGGGTTTTTTTATTCATTCAGTATTGTTTCTGCTCATATAGCAGTTATCAATGGTTTCTGTGGCAAGTTCTTGCCAAAATTCTACTGAACATTGACAGCCTTGTGTGATGTTCCTAAACATGCTTAAGATGTTCTTCTTGTTTGGAAAGTCACCAGCATGAACATAATTTCTCTTTTAGATGTCTGATGTCCTAAAGTTACTGGAAAATTGCATGTGTATGAGTATCAACACTGGAAAGTTTTAAAATAGGCCTTTAATGTAGCCCTTTAAAAGAAGTCTTTAAATGTATGGATTCAAACTAAACCCATATGTTAGTCTATATTTGCAACTGATTTTCGTAAGATCATATGCAGAGAGATATTCTACTTAAAAAAAAAAAAAGTAACAACAAATATAGCTGGTTTCTTAGTTATCAGGGGTATTATGTATAGCATTTTTGGTTTATGTCAGTCTAGCATTCATTCTTGCAATATCTTTACCTGTATTTTTATGCTCCGAAGGTACCAGTAATGACAGTGAACATTTTTTAAAATTTTTCTTTAATTCTTATTTTTTTAACCTGTAAGTAGGCCATGAAGCCATGGTGAGACACTCTGTCAAACTTGTGCAGAATTTCTATGAACCTCTGGGATCCTGGTTCAGAAGGTCAGTGTTGAAATTCTACTTCATTTCACAAATGTATGGCCATTTGCTGCCATCTGTCTGCTCTGCAGCTGGAGTCAATAGTGCACCATAAGTTTTATGTACCAAATTGCAGCTATTTTCTGTGTTTGTGAAAATCTTTAAAAGGCTTCTTATGTACTATTTTACTTCTTTTCAAAACAGTTTCTTGGTCTGCTTTGGCTCTTCATGGGAAAACAGATTGCAAGGCTGAAAGGTTTGACGTTTGTAAAAACGTTATTTTTTTCTTTGCCCCCTAAAACAATGTCATTTTTATCATCTTTATAGAATGCAAGAGGGACTAAATTAGTGTTGTCTGTGATATCTGTCATTCTCACAACTATTACTATGAGTATTTACCACCATATTCCAGCATACTGTATGAGAATTCAAAGTGTTAATTCAAGCAAAAGCTGATGAGGGACAGTTTCTTAGCTCATTTTTCATAAAGGCCTTGAGACTGAATTGGGACTGCCTAGCATCCTACAAATTCTGTATATTAAAGACTATTAAACATCATTATTGTGACTAAGATTGTAAGGGGAGAAAGAAATGGCATGTTGTGGTTTAAACCCAGCTGGAAACTAAGCACTATGCAGAGAGCTGCTCACTCCCCACCCTGCCTGCACCCAGAATGGGGAGGAGAACGGGGAAAAAAGCAAAACTCATGGGTTAAGAACAGTTTAATAATAATGAAGAATATTATAATAACATTAATAATAATAATAACAACAACACCACTAATAATAATTGTCATGAAAATGACAGAGAGAGAGGTATAAAACCCAAGAGAAACAAGATTCAGTGTCTCACCACCCTCTGACTGATGCCCAGCCCATCCTGAGCAGCAATGGGCCCCTCCCAGCCAAGTGGTTTTTGTACTGAGTGTGACATCCTGTGCTATGAATATCCCTTTGGCCACTTGGGTCAGCTGTCCTGGCCATGCTCCCCCCAGCTCCTTGTGCAGCTCCTCGTGCAGCTCCTCCTCACAGAGAGAGCATGGGAAACTGAAAAGTTCTTAACTTAGGGTAACCACCACTTAGCAACACCCAAAACATCAGGGTGTTGTCAACATTGTTCCCACTGTAAATCCAAAACACAGCACTGAACCAGCTATTACAAAAAACCCCCAACTCTATCCCAGCCAAAACCGGGACATGGCACAATATTCATTTATTCTTTTCTCGTAATAGGATGAGACTGGCACTGTAAATTTTACAAATTTATTCCAATTTTTTTGCAGCTCCTAACATTTCATTATTCCCCAGGTGCAATTCTGTCCATTTGAAGTCCATTTGTCCATTGTGGTGCATGACCAGGTAGATGGTGAGTACAAAATGCTTTGTATAACTTGCAACACATCCATTTTACCATGCCAACATTAAGAAACTATTTGATAATATCAAATTAGACAAACTGATAATTTAACAAATTTTTCATTTTTCAATTTCAAACTTGAAAATGTCGATATTTTATTTAATATTTATTGCTTATAATTGTACTGTATTTTGGTGAATGTGTATCTTCAAAAAATAAGAAGTGAGGATATATATTTTTCAGGCAAGAACACTAGTTTTTATGTAGGTGCCATGTTCGAGATTTTTATTTATGCTCCAACATATTTAATCTAAAAAATAAAAAAAAAATTGTTATTCAAATACTGAACACTTACAAATGTGCTTCAGAAGTTGATTTTTTAAGTTAAACCCTAGGTAACCCCTCCAAATGAAAAGGAAATGTATTTGTTATTGCAATAATAATGAAAAATAACAGCCACATTTTTGAAACAGAAAAGCAATTTGGCAAACTATGCATATTTTTTTCCATGTAGTCAGCCATTTAATGACAGTAAAACAAATCAAGAGAATATATTTTTATAAAATGCAGTTTCATTATTATTTAAACCATAATTTTCCCAGGTAAACAGCATTGTGCAGTTTACTCATATGCAAAAACACTTGTAAAACTGAGTGATTAATGGAGGGTCTTCATTTACATCAAAGTGTAGGGGAGTGAATTCTGTATCATTATGTTCCTGTGAGGAATATGAAGGTAATAAAACTAACATTTATTCTGAATTGTTTTCAAAAATATGTGCTGTTAAATAGCTTTGCTAAACTTAATATAGAGGCTGTTTTCAAAAGAACAAGAAAAAGTAAAGATCAGAAATGACATCTAGAATTTCCAGTGTGAAGTTCAAAGCATTAAAAATGCTGAGGGTTTTTAACGAAACTTTTCATAAGTATGTTCTTTATATCCTTTAATTTGCAAATTAAACAGAGTTTTTAGCTTTTTTTTTTTTATTATAATTATCAATTAACATGAATGCTTTTCAGTCAAAACTGGTTTTATTTCATAATAGTTCTGCTTTCTGCAAATAACACTAAAAAATTGTCAAAGCCCCTTTCCTGTGACTGTTTCGGAAGAAGGGCATATCATAAGTGGGATAAAATGTAGTGGGTTTGTTGTTGTTGTTTGATGGACTGATCTTTCTTTCCAAATAGATCATGTTCTTTAAGTTTCGAATATAAGCATTATGAAAAATTCACAACAGCGACGTGCAAACCCTGGGGAAAATGTTATCCAAAAGAGATTTAAACCGTATAATGTTAAGTAATTTTTTTCCAAGCTGTACTTTTAGCGGTACTCACTCAGTAACTCTGTCTCAGTGTGTATATTTCATGAAAGTCATGTGAAAGATTCTTCTTTCCTAGTCAGAGTTTCATTCAGAATGCAGTACCTCAAGCAATAACAGCTTAAGCAGTCGCTTGAGTGCCTTCAGTCTTTAAAAGGCTGCACAGTCAATTTAACTCAGTTTAAGAGTATCTATCATCAGATAGTCCATTTTGGTTAAACAGACAGTGGATTTTATGCAGTCTGAATTGCTGGGAGGGTAAATCACATAATCAAAATGTGATGCTGAATAATATGGCTCATAAGAAACTGGTTAATCTTATCTTCTGAGGCCACTGTAATGAAACGGATGATTATATTGTATTTATCAGAGCCATTGAGAGTGAATTAAGTTGTACTATTTTCCATGGAGACTGTTATTTGGTAAATCTTATGGTAAAATTTGCATTCTTTCTGCTCAGGATATTCTGCATATACCACTACTTAAACTTAAGAACTTTTTCAATGTAGAAGTCTGAACCAGAACTTTTAGGGCTTGGATGACTCCAGCTGCCATGATCTCAGAGTGAAGCCTCTTGCATCCTTTGCCTTGTCTTAATATTTTGTTTTTCCTTTCTGAGTTTCTTTCTTCACAATAGGTGTGATTGTAGTTGTAGATGGAGTGTTCTGCAGATAAGGGATCACTAAGCTCAGTAGTGGTTTGAGTTTCTTTTCCACAGTCAGAAACTCTGCTAGGAGATTTTCAAGGAATTAAATCAGTAGTAGGAGTTCTGAAGGAGGGGTGAAAAGAAAGTAAATGAAACCAAACAGACTAAATCTTCTACCCATGGGAAGCTTCACAATTTCTGGGTTTTGACTTTGATTCAGAGTGTAAACTGTCCCAAGCAGAATGATATGTGGAAAGTCTGACCAGATCTATTTCATCGTCTTCTTCAAGTGTGTTCTCAAAAAGGCTCCCAATTACATGGCTTTTGGTTTGTTGTTGTTTTTTTTTTTTTCTCGTCTCTTCTGTTCCCTACATAAAAAAATATGTTTTGTGTTGTACTCTTCCAGTACTCTTCCTTCCAGTCTTCCTCCCATTTGTCCTCTCAAACTTGTTTCACAGAGTTTGCCTTCTGCCAAAGTACTGCAACTTGTTCTTTCTTTTGTGATGCAATACTCTATTGAAAGCATGATCAGTAAATCATTTTGTTTAGTTTAATGTTCTTAAAAATGTGTATAGTTCTATCTGTGAAAGTAATACAATATCACTGATCAGGGGAATTTATTATCTAGTACCAGTGACTCTCTGATTTGTGTGTGACTTAAGTCCACAAAACAGATCAAAGTACTCTTTTGTTCAGAATGTTTGAATGCATCTTTCTGCACAAGAAAAGAAAGAAAAATAGAAAAAAAGATCTGGTTTCAGCTAACTGTATTTCCACAATCATAATCCTTTGATATTAATCTGGATGCTGAGGTAAAAGTAAGGCTTTCCAGCAACACAGCAATCCCCTTTGAAGATCTAACTGTCCTTATAGCACAAATGCCCCTTTTTTTTCTGTTTGGTTTCAGAAACAAAAGGTAGACTGGAAAGCCCTTGCTGAAAAGAAAATTCCTGCTGGAGAGTGACTACTAAGAAATAGTGTCTCATTAAGTTTCTTCAAGACTTTCATCTTGCAGTTACTAGCAGAAAACTCAATACTGCTCATAACTCTCCTACACTCAAGCCTTTGAAAGCATAATCCATTTATGAAACACACTTGGTTGCTCCCGGTTCCTTTAGTGTGGGAACCCTCTTTGTCTCATGGCTTGTGAGTCTGCTTTCCATCTATTTGCATGCTTCTCTCTGACAGTGTGAGACCAGGTTAATAGTAAATGAGTATCCTTGTTAGGATTTCCACTTGCTGAGAATTGCTAAAAGGAGGAGGGATGCTGTACAGATGAAAGCTTAGATTTGTTACATGAAGGTGAATACTATATCCTGATAATATTCAATGGGCTGGAATAATTAGTGCAATAAACAAACAAAAATATCTCAGTTGTACTTTAACCTTCTCAGAACCAGACTGGTTGTGCCATCAATGTGTGTTATCCACTGGTGTGACAAGAATAACCACTCCTGCAATATGTGCTGTGGTACACCTGACAGACAAGTGAGGGAGGGTGAAGTTCTCATTTGGTAGGTGCTATCAGAAAAGCCTCCCAGGAAACTATCGAGCCAGTCCCCTGCCATATGGCTTCCTGTCCTACTGCCTCAGTCGAGGGCAACTAAGCGAGAGTTTTGAATGTTCACTACTGGAGAGAGGAAAGCTATAAGCCAAGAGAGGGGTTATGTCTTTTCTGTCTTCATTCCCTCACTTTCCTCCAAATTTAAATTTTTTTGCAGTCCTTTCAGCTCACCTGTCAAATTCCTGTTATTTTTATCTGTCATGCTTGTATAGATAAAGTGTGTAATCCACTTCTGCTGCTTGAAAATAGGATGCTACTCATCTCTGGGTAAGTAGGTCAAATTTGGCTTTTTATGATTATTGACATTCTCTTTATGGCCCTGCTATTGTACTCCTGTCAGCTGCAATGCACATGTGGAAGCAACACTAAAGATAGATGGGATAATCGCTGCAACCTCCTGCTGCACTGAGATGCCATGGCACTCCTTTCACAGTGCAGGTCAGCTGCCAGGGGGCACACACAGCACCATCACCACTCACATCTTTGATCTCTGGTGAGAATGTGTGAGTATTGAGACTGAACTATAAGCCTCTCAAAGGTTATCTCCCTTATCCTGGAGATAAAGAAAGATTGCTTTGTTGTAAATGGGAGTTTTCCATCTCCAGGAAAATCAGTCAAATGCCTTTCAAGACTAAAAGCTCTGTGGAAGTAAAAGTAAATGAGGAGGATTATCAATTGCTGTCTGTTGGCATCATGGTTGACTTAAGTGTTTGCATGTTCTTCTGGAGTGAAAGTGAAAAAAACTTCCAAACTGTGTAAAAACTAATTCCTTTACAGATTTAAAGTACTAATAGTTGTAAGTTTGCTAGACTATTAGTATTTTTGTCCTGCTAATGTAAACACTGTATTACACATGAGGTTGTCTGCTAGTGGTTAATAGTCATATTTTTTAGTAACAGAGGAAATGATGAAAACAAAATACACAGAAGGAAACAAAAAACAGTATGCCAGTTACTACTGATTTTCTCGTCTCAGCTGTCAATTGGTGCTGATCTTATTCATCACAGACATATTTTCACATTTTAAATACTCCTTAAATGCTCTAAGTCCCCTAAAACTTAATTATTTTTGATGCTGACAGTACAGCCCTAGATTGTTTCTTATGTGTGCATATGGGGAAAGGGGAAAACTTGCCATGGAGTCTAAGAAAGGTGATGGTCTCAGAATTGTAAATATTAGTATAGTAAATAATATTAGTAAATAAATACCAGTTTTCTCTACCAAATACAGTTGAGAGTTAAATGGTTTTAATTTTCACTTCTATCAGATCTGGGCCATTTAAAAAAACTGGTGTGCATCTTGGGCTAATGAGAGTGGAATGTGAACAAGAAATTAGGCCAAATAAGGATGAGATGGAAAAGAGTTAACAGTATGCTGCTTTTAAAAAAGAACCAAGCAAAAAGAAAGTGAGGAAAGCTAAAATGGGAATCTAAAGAAATTGTTGCTCTGTTCAATGCATCAGAGACATGAATTTCCTTTCATTTCACAGATCTCCTGACAGCAAATGACAGCTATTGGAATTGGTGATCCTTAAGCAAGGTATTAGCTTGAATGAAAATGATTTTTGGTTGGAAATTGGTAATTTTATTCCCAAAATTCAGCAGAGACAACTGACATCTTCTGAAAACAATACGAAATAATCTGTGACACTAAAAATTATGATTAAAAAGTAATTTACAGTTTATGGTCAAGGCATCCAACTTCATTTTCATGTGAAAAAAATTTTCAGTATGTTTGTGTTTTAGTTTAAAACCTTGGCAAAATGGACACAATTAAGTAAACCAGGTTGCTCAGTGCCCCATCCAGCCGGGCCTTGAACACTGCCAGGGATGGGGCATCAACAAACTTTTCATAAATCAGTAGAAATTTGTGAAAATTTTGTATGTCAGAACAGGGCATGGCTTGCACCCTTGGGATGGATGTTGGGAACAACAGTATCTAATATCTAGCCTATTATCCTTTTTTTCTGGATTGATGGCCAGCACAGGTCGTCTCTCTAATGGTTTTCATCCTCTAAAATAGATGAGATGGGAGAGAATTTTTTCCCAGAGTAGTGAGCCAAAGCACTGCATCCGAGTTGTTTGCTTTGTCTCCACACATGTGACACAGACAAGGAGTAGGTCCTCTGAAACAAGGACAACTTTGGATTCAAGGAGCAATCCTGAGATCATAATCTCAGGACAGTGGAAGAAAAACCCATCTGGCAAAAAGGAACACCACTAGTCAGAAGTGAACTGTGGCTAATCTCCTATTAGCAATTCTTGTTATGTTGGTGCTAAGCTTGTGCCTGTCTCATTATTCCAGGAATTCTGCTCATTTGTGTTACTGTACTCTGGAGATGATAACAACAAATGATGTCTCATCTCAAAGACATTAAATCTGGGGACAGGGAAAATTAGTCCCTGGTTATGTGCAGTCTAAGCTAATTACTAAAGAAAGCCAGACAATGCAAAAGGCAGAGTTTGCAAGTACACAAAGAAACTTTGGTTGTGGAAGTCTGAAATGCCTATTTAGAAAACTGTTTCTCTGCTGCATAATTATGATGGCCATTGGTACTTTTTTTCTGACAGCTGCACAAACTGGACCCTCTTTGGATTAGGTTGTAATTCCTCTTGTAATGTGCTCTTATAGTACTCCACATAAACATCTAATCAGTGACTTGTGAAAGATGTACTCTCAAGCCCTCTCCCCCTTGCATAACATCTGTCTTAGATATGACCATCTTACTGCTGCATTAAGGTCTTCATTCAACACATTACCATATTTCATGCATATTTTGCCTTTTAAAAACGTGTGTTCTGTTCAGAACTAGTAAAATGAGAACTTGAAGAGGATCGAGCAAAGGAGTTTTATAAAATAAATTCTTTAAATAGTAACTTCTGGTTTTCAGTAGATAGCTCAGTTTAATGTTTGGTTAATAATTAAAAAATAAACATATTTGGTAGAGATTCAGTCGCACTATCTTTTTAATCAAAATGCATTTCTACATGACAGTGTTCCTCAATCTTCCTTCAACCATTATTGCTAGTAAAAATATTATGGAGATGGTGAGTGATGATTCATTTATTTGTGTTTAAGTTCCAGTAGGTCGACAGAAAAGCTGTAGAAATATGCATGAAATAGTATGCATGACCTATTTTTCTAGACAATGCTAAAAGAGCTCTTGAATTTGGATGACCTTGTTTTAACTTTTAGAGTAGGAGGAAACTGCAACGAAGTTGCAAAGGAAAACATCAGTATAGAGTTAATGCACGCTTCGAGCTAGACTTGCCTTATGAGCACTAAAATGACAAGGAAGATGATTTAGTAGCTTTTTCTCCCACTGTACTCCAGAGGGTTTTCTTCCCTCCTAAAGCTTGCAGAAAGGCTTTTTTAAAAATAAAATTCCACTGTTAGATAAGGGTGCCCTCTTATGGAGACTGTGGGCACAAAGTCTTGAGGTTTTCAAGATCTTTTCATGGGCTTAGTAGATGTTGGGGCTGAAGTTCAGCTTCCACCAGGGAGGAGCCTAATGGGCTTAAGCAGAAAACCTCGGTCAACAGAGGCTGAGACAAATCTCATCACCTGGGGACCTGTTGATGTTCTACCATGAGATTAGCCTGTCTCCTGCTGCAGGATAAAAAGATGGACTTTGAGGTAAATATTATCAGACCATGTTGAAACCCTTCGTTTTCTTTCCCCATGTAAATCCCTGTTATAGAAAATATTAACTAATTGTGCAGCCTAGCTGAAACTTGTATAATCCCCTAGTTAACATATGTTACCATAACCCTTCCTCTTTATTAGCATGTCCTGCCTGCGAGACCCTTAAATTGCGTGTCATGCGTTCAATTAAGTATTCCAGTTTTACCCCCTGACTGGGATCATCAGTTTTTAGACTCTTACAAGTAGACATGTTTCACTTTACAAATCAACACAGTGGGTAGTCAGTAAGTCAGCAGGTCTACAACTAACAAAATGTGTAATTTAAAAAGTAGACATAAGCATTTTGTTTCTTCATAGTACACTCCTATGAAAATCTTCCTCTTTAGGGCAGTTTTGCCTTTTGTCTTCAACTCCAGCAACAGTTGAATTTCTTTATCAGTTACAGGTAGAAATTGTGCAGGTACAATTAACACTGAGGTGAAGAAAAATTATTCAACATTTGGGGGAAAAAGCCTTAATAAAAGTGAATAGCTGTGCTAAGTCTTGATTTAAATTAATACCTTTTTTTAAAGCACCTAACCACTGAACAGATTAATTTTCAATATTAATTTATTAACATTTATTGTTTAAGTCAAAATAAAGTCATATATTTCATATATGGAAAGTAGATGCAACTTCATCTGTGTTACTCTGTACATTTTCATATTGGAAACTGAGATAAATGCTTACATGGATGTGATTGTGAAATGGAAATTTCAAAAAATCTGTTTTATAAGTAGAAATATTTTCATTTTCTACTAATAACTTATTTATTGTTAAAATATTCTTTTCTTTCTACTCTAAAAGTGTTTTTAAAGTGGTAATCAAAATGCTATTAATGTCTCATCTACCCACAATTTTCCAGTCTTTCATATTCCATCCTCGTAGGTATAATACATATGCAGCAATGCAGAAGTTTTTTCATCTGGATTTGTCCATACAATGTGACTGGAAAGATACGTGTAAAATCCAAGTCATATCCAGGTGAGATCTGATGACATAATGCAGGCCAAAATAACCAGTTATGATACAGAAATACTGTAGTATTTCTATTAATAGTCAAAGTTAAGCAGAATGGTTTAGATATTAGTATGCTAATGAATTGCTTAACCAAGAGTTAAACATCTTTAACCATCTTTCCTTCACTGGTAACATTGCAAGTATTAAACATCAAAACCAAACTTATATCTTATTAACACCTAAAGATCTAAATAGCTTGTGTCCAAGAGAACAGGCAATTGCGTGAGGAGCTCTAGGAATCACTGATGTATTTTTTGTTGATTTTTCCTGTGTAGCACATTTTACCACTTCCTTTGCAAGAAGGTAGATAGAAAGCTGCAGTTGAAGTTACTCTAACAAACAAATACAGTTTTACTAAGACTATTTGTAGTAAACTATTCTACTGCCCTTGTGTGTGTATGGCCAAACTTCATGAACGCAGATTTGGGCAGGGCTCTCCCCACGTGGGTGTGCCCTTCCAGCCTGCCCAGTGGATGTTTTAGGTGAGGCACAGCGTGCACAGAACTGGCCCCACCGATTATAAATCCTAAGGTCCATTTGCCACAGCCGAGAGAGCTTGAAGAGTGACAGTGAGGTCCTTGGGACTGTCACAGCACCGGGTACTAACCGGGGCTGACCCTGCTGAGCATCCGAGATCTGACGGGATGGGATGGCAGGGAGGCATTTACTGCCAGGGGATGGTCCCACTGAGACTTGAACTCACGACCTTGAGATTCAGAGTCCGGAGTGCTCTCCATTACACCACGGGACGGCCCTGCATCTACTGCCCTTACCGCTTAAACAATTAACAAAGTGGAAGGGGGTAAGAAGTTGATAAAACAAATAATCTGGAAAATACGTGTGACAGTAACTGGCTAAAGAACTGTCTGTTGAGCTTGTCTGAAAGAACTGGCTGGTCTACAGGCATTTTAAGATTACTGATGATAATGTCTATGCTTTGAACAGACAGAATAGGATGCAGTCTTCAAATACGTGTTCCAAGTTATGAAACTTCTGCAAAACACATTTTCCCACCCACTCTGCCTCTTCTTGCTTTTATAATGAAGGGGCAAAGAGATGAAATGTGCACCAATAACTCATGACACAGTGCTTTTGGCTTTACTACTATTTATTTACATACTGTGTACTTTGGCATCTATATTGTGTATGATAATATTGACTCATACCATCAAAAACCATCCTGCACTGAATTGGAATTCTTAGACCATTGTTATGGTAGAATGAGTTCAAATACACAACACTTCTTCCATAGGGTGACATCTGAATGGTTTATCTTAAGAAATAGGAGCTATGCTAAAGGAAAGTCAAGAGAAGGTAGACAATATTACGCCAGAAAGAAACACCTAACAGGGCAATGTAAGTAGTGAAGTCTGATAGTACAATTTTTAAAGCAATATTACAACTATTAACTAAGAGGAAGGGAAGATTAATATAAATACATGTTAAAAAAATCAATAAATCATTTGTTTCTGACTGTTGAGAAAGTTGCTGATCTTGGCACTCTGCAAAGACATTAGTGAAGCAGCTCCTGAGACAGCAATATTTCATGGCTGACAGAAAAAAGGATTGCTGGAGAAGAAAGAAGGATCATTTTAATTTCCCATATATCCAGTTCTTGTGAGGGAACCATGACATTATTACAAGCATTGTGATTTTAACATGGCTGAATGCCAAGCTGGAAATATGATGCAAGATCTAGACTCTCTGAAGCCAATTATTGACTATCTCCTTGCTAATCATGTTCATGAAAAAGAAGTTAGCACATTATATGGTATAATGCTCTTTGGTGGGAAGCATGGGAAGAAGGTTAAGTCTGTTCTGATCTTCAGGATGATCTATTGTAAATAGCAAAGCAGATAAGAAACTAAAGGACTAAACAGGTTGAAAATTATTTCCTAGCTTTTGGAGAAAAGGTGTTGGTAACAACCTGTAGTGATTTTTAGCATTTCCACTTAGGATCATTTGTATCAAGACAGGTACTAGACATTCTTTTCCAATATGTTTATATTCAGCACAAATTTGTATCCATGCATTACTTCTCTCATGGTACACCTAACATGAGCTGCACATTACCGTATATATAGGATTAATGAGATAATAAATAGTACTATCACTATGCTTCTTCAAGTGGCAATGCAGCTGTTGAGAAATACCGATTACAAAGCCATATCCACTTTGAACACTGGGTGGTGCTATGATATTAAATATTGCAATTCACTCTTCTCTCTTGGAAACAGATTGTACCATCTGATAAGCCCCCTCCCTTTCCACTTAGCAGCAATTACAGTTATGGTCCTATTGCTTGTATTAAATAGCAATAACGACTTTATTATTTTTTATTGTTATTATTATTATTAGGCATCATTAAGACTTTGTGCAAGAACCAAATAAGTAAAGTAGCTGTACTCTGTTCTCATGGTCTGTGCAACTCTATCATTGAGTAACTGCATTCAAACAGTAAATGCAGGTCCCATTGCAGTAGATGTTGTTATGTAAACAGAGGAAAAACACCACTGCTGTGTGTGGATGCTTTTGAATGACTTATTTCAATTCAGTATAACAAATTACTTATTTAATATTAATTTAGCATTCTGTATTGTAAGAAAATCTACTGTTTGTATAGTGCACAACAGGAATTTTTAAAGCACTGTCATTTACCAACTACATAATCATAATTTTCTGGACTATCACAGAGGTGTCTGGTTCTTAAGACAAACATGACTATTGTAGTAGCATTGGGTACTGAAATATTAAAGGTTTCAACATAGACAAGGCATTCAGAAAACTGCACATCAGCGTTAAAATGTCAAAATGATAAGGAAAAGAAAACAATCTGAAACAGCTTAAAAGAACATTGGCAAAAAGGGGGGAATCCCCCTTTATTTTGGTTGAGTTTTGAGAGAGATGGAGGAAAAAAATAAAAAGAAAATTTTTTCCTCTGCATTTGATTTCTTCCAGTTTAAGGTTGACTTTAAATGCATGCAGAAATCTAAAGGGTTTCATTTGTAGTCACCAAAGTCAGGCAACACTGTCTCCCGTGCTGTTACAGCTTCTTAGAACCATGTTGTTCAGAGCAGCCAGACTGAAGTTATCAATCCTGCACTTTTTTTTTTTTTATTTTTAGTTTGATGTAACTGGACACAGTAAAGAAGCTGATTTCTAATAGTCAAGGTAATATAAATACTGTTTCAAGCAGGTTTCATAGGGCTGCTCCCAAATCTGACACAATTTGTAGAAATGTTTTAAGTGGGCTATAAAAGCATGTGATCTGCTGCCTGTGCTAAAAAAGTGATGAGGAAAATGCCTTCTTAGCACCTCTTCTTCCCTGCCATGGTATGCTAGTGCCTCATCAAGAACAGTGAGATTTTGGGCAAGCAAATTTGAATATAGAAGACTGGGGGGAAAAAATCTATCCCTGAATTATTCTGATAGGACAGGTATATATTGAATTTTCATACTCTGAAAATCAGACCTATCCTGTGCTGCCTTTCTCTGCTCTGAAGCAGAAGGGAATTCAAGGTATTTCAAGTGACTTTTTATGGTCTTGTGCCATGACCACAGACAAAAACTACAGATGTGACCTAATTATGCAGCCTTCGAGATGCACCAAGGTTCTGTGAATATTGGAATGGGGGAATTGGTGCAGACAACGCGCCCCAGGCACAGCGTGAAGGCTTCAGGAGCAGGAAGCACTGATGGTGAAAGCTCTGGGAAGCAATGCTGGGCTGGCATTTTAACTTAGAGGCTCAGCGTTTTGACTTACCCTCAGCTGTGGCTTTGGTTGCAGCTGGCAATCCTTAATGATTTTAGATACACGTTGTAAGCATAATGTTCTACATCTCTAATGCTTACTGCTCTTCAGGTGCTAATTTTTCCCTAAAACCTGCACCGAATTACTGTCTGTTGTCTGCATCCAAAAGCAGGGGGGACATGAGGAAATGTCTAAGCAAGAACCCACCGCCTCTGAGGCACTTATTGAGTGATGTATCACACAGAACACCTTGCAACGGGCTGCAGAGGGGCTTATTTTCCATTGCCAGCTTTCCAAGGGATATTCAGAAGGTATTACACTTCATCATCAGTAGAAAAAAAACACACATAAACCCTTCTAAAAGCTTATAAGGCGAATGTTTAATGTCACTACCTTGGATTACAGCCAAGGACACCACGATTTCCCCTCGGAAACCCATTTAGCACTGAACGTGAAAGAAGAGCCGGCTGTGACTGCGGTGGCTTCGCGCTTTCTGGAAGCGACCCAGGGGCAGAGGCACCGCGATGCCCGCGCTGCCCATCGGCCGGGCCGTGCGGTCCCGCTGCCGCCGCCGGGACTGCCCGCGGGCAGCGTTCCGTGCCTGGCGCCAGGGGGCGCTGCGGCGGCTGCGGGCGCGGGCGGGGCCGGGCGGGGCTCCCGCGAGGCGGTGGCTGCGGCGCGGAGCGGTCGGACAGCGCCGGGCACGGAGCGGCGGCCGCCCCGAGACGGCACCTACCTGTGGCATGGCAGAGGTGAGTGTGGCCTTTCCGCCCTCCTGCTTGCGGGGTTTCTCTCGGGCGTGGGTCTAAGCTGCGTCGCGGCTCCCTGGAGGGCGGCTGGAGCACGGAGTAGAAGTAGGTAGGGTATTCTGTTGAGTCCCTTGTCTTTGCTTTTCTCTTCCCCATTCCCCTGGTATCAGACCTTTCGATTTGTTTGGTTGTTTGTTGTTTGTTTTTGGTTTTTTTTGTAATTTTTTTTACCTGTCATTAGTATTTGCATAGCTCTTTTACTGAAAAGTCTCAGGTTCTCCACGGAGGGCAGGAAATTCATGTCACATCGAGCTACGTCTGAGGTCCCACTTGGTACCTCTGAGATAACAAAGAAAATATGTTCTTCCCAATTTGCTGTGAAAGGTAATTTGCTGCCTTGGAGGTGGAGCAGGGTGAGCTCTAGATAGAGGATTTTCATCTGTGTCATCATGTGCCCTTGGTTGCTAAGCAGTGGTGACCACATCTGTGGAAAGATGGAAGAAGCACACAGAGCTGAGAGCAACAGGAAAAGCCAGGAAGAACAGCAGGTTCTCCTCGAGCAGCCTTATCTGCTGGCTACTCGTGTACAAAATAAACACCTGATGCTTTAGTTCTTACACACCTGTTACCTTAACTCTAAACATGTGGCATTACATCATATAGTTTGGGTGTAGCAAAGTTATTTTGCTCATTGAAATTGGTTTTGTCGTGACTTTTATACAAAGAGTAGTAATCTATAAAAGTGCGCTTTGTACTTCCCAAGAGTAGCATTACTTCAGCCTGGAAAAAAATCTTGGTAGGAAAACAAATGATGGGAACAACCCTTACAAAAAGTATATGACTGATTTAGAAAAGTCATTCGCTGGGAAGGTTTTCATCACAAAAATTTATTTCAGTGCACTTTCCCACTCCTTCTGTAAAATGAGATTTGGTCATTTAATTTGAGGACTCCAACTTGTCTAATGTTTCTCTTTTTTACCAAAATATGTCATTGTTTCAGGAATATATTAAAAAGACTTCTAGCTTGAGTGGGAGGCAAAAAGCAAAATTAAGTTGTGGGTAAATGTGATATTTTTTTCCCGGTTGAACTTGTTGAGCACGTGAGTTAACAACATAAAACCCCCCCAAAAACTTAGTATTACTGTAGCGACATCTTTACCATTTGACGCGCAGCACCACAGCACTTGTAAGGGAAAAATTTTCCTATGGAATTGCAGGCAGTTCCAACACTGCCATTTTCATGTCAGGTGTGTGTGTGTGTAAACATCTTCCATCTTCTAGGTGGACTAAAAAGCAACTTTTATTAGAATCTGATCAGTTACTGCTTTGCTGTTGTTTGCAAACACAGCTGTTGCAGGCAGATAGAAAGAATCCATGCTGTATGTTGGCTCTGATCTCACTGTGAGAAACAGCAGCTCCTTGGCCAGTCCTGCTGGAAAAGGGTGTGTCAGGGTGGGAAGGCAGAGCTCTGTTGTGTGCATTGCTCGCTGAGGTTCGGGGTGGTGAGAGGTGTGTACAAGGTGCTGCAAGATCAGCCAAGGGCCAGGTTGGCCATTAGCCAGTCCAAAGGGTTTGGATGCTCCAGCCCCATCGCCTCTTGCGTTAGGGGTTCAAGAGCATAGTTTCATATAGGCTCTTGTTGTTTTCTTCTTTCTCACATGTTTTTAAAAATACTGTGTTTTTTAACTGGTCTTCTAAAGGTATATTTAGCTGAAGTTTATATGAGCACAGATTTAATGAAAATACAACTTTTTTGTAAATCTGAGTCTTTGATAGATAATTCTATATTATTTCTAAGAGACACAAAAGCAAACATTGCCCCTTCCATATTTAAAACATTATTCAATGTTTCCACGTGAAGTTCAACAGAGAGAAATGGAAATAGGCAAAACAGGTTGTTGAAATGCAAAGTGCAGATAAATAGTATAAAACATGAACAATTTTCTGTGCTTTCAACTAGATTTTGTTAATCTAAGGTTTTATTACCAGCAGTATGAAATTGTTATGGATGGCTTTTTGCCTGCAGTATTTTATTGTAAAACTTGTTTCTGTTTTTTGAGGCAAAGATGAAGCTTTGAGGTAATGCTGAAAAGATAAATACTTTGTTTTTTGTAATATAATCAAATGTAATTTAGTGTTAATACATACTTGCTACTAATAAGCAGTGATACAGCCTAGAAGATGTTCCATCTTACTGCAGTGTGAGGGAACACGTTATACCCGGATCCAATCCTTCAAAAACATGTCCTCATTTCAATTTTTTTATAGGGACTCTGATTTGGATGTCTTCTGCAGCATGTCCTTAGGGACTGCATAAGTGCATATAACCCAGAACACATGGAGAGAGAACTGGTATAATTTAATCTTCAAAAATGTTTTCCTTTCCTATTGAAATAAATTGTAAACTCAGGCCAGGACAAGGATGTATTTATCAATAATAATCACAGATGTCATGCTCCTTAGAGAGGGTTGAGTCATTCTCAGTGTTGAATGGTTGTGCTTGTTGAAGCTCTTGTGTCCCAAGCGCATTGGTCTGTTAGCAGGGAAGATTTCCCATTATTTTTGTTCCTCTTGTAAAGGTTTTGTCACCAATAAGTAGTGGATTTCTAGAGAGGAATCTAAACCTTTCTCACATTTCTAAGTACAGGTTGCATTTTCCCATGTGATGTAAAAAGTTCAGTATAAATCGTTTTCTTAAGGTCTTGGAAGAAATCTACTGTAGAAATTGAGTATCAAAGCAGAAGTTTAAAAGAAAAATTAAATCATCTTGCATGCAGTCATTGTGTGCTGGGCAAACCCCCACTCTAACAGAAATTTGAATATATTTTCATATGTGAGCGTGTAATGCAGTTATTTTCATAGATGTTCTGTCATGTTTTCTGTCAGGATTGGGTTCTTTGAAAGTCTCACCATGAAATTTTCTTGCCTGCAATTCAACAAGGTAACTATGGGAAAACAACCTCAATGTTCCAGCAAGCCTCTTTGAGATAAGCACTTTTGGGACATATTTGTGACATGTATTAAATGGAAGTCCTTCCTGTATCTGCAAGTTTAGTTGATCCTCTTGGGTTATCACTCTGTTGATGAAATTAGTGTATAGATCCAGGCTGGTGGATTTTTTGAGCCTGAAACCATATCTTTCTCAGATGATTTGTTTGCAGAATCGCTGTCCAATGTTATCATGAATTTTTGGACTTCTTGTTCAAAGTTGCCATATCTCAGAGTGGCCTGAGTAGCCAAGGGACATCGAGTGTGTCTCTGTGCCCGTGCAGTGTTACCCCTTCTGCAGACAGGCTGGAGCACATACTCTCTGGCGGCTGTTCCTTGCATGTGGGATGGACAGTGCTGGGGTCCCACAGTGTACGTGCCACGGCATAGAGATAGGATGCCATTTATGCTGCACCCAAAGCAGGAGCTGGCAGGTTATCCCCAGGTTTTTTCTGTCTCGTGGTTGGTGCTCCTGAGACACCACCAAGTTCTGGGACAAAATAGGCAAGCCCTTTGCATTTGTCTCACTGTTTGGCTTTGTGTCTTGACAACTATGATTTACTGTACAGATTATCCTGTATGAAAATGAGTAGATAATCAGTCAGAAGATAGGGTGGAGGAATAATAACCAATAGGCAAGCAATCTTGAAACTCACTTTGAACTACCTTTAAAGTGCATATAACTTTACAAAGTTTTATAGATACTATTTTACCTTCTTATAGCATTGTTGACAGGTTTTTGTGCCTTACGTATGCAATTTGGAATCCTACTGTGTTCATTATTCTATCTCCAGACTTCCTGAATGTATAATATATGTCTTGGAATATTTACAACATCCCTGGGAAACATTTTGCCCAAGTATTTTTACTGTGTATAGAAAACTTTTATACCAGTGGATAGGCTATTACGGAGTGTATAAAGGCTACATCTTCCCCTTCTTACTGTGTTTTCTGCATTTCTTTTCTTTCCACAATTTCTTTGGTAATTCTGAAGTGTTTCACACCTCACCTCCCTTACCACAGCACCCTTCCGTTCTGATATACCCCCACACTGCTCCCTCCACTCACTGCCATGGTTGCCCTCCCAGGTGAGAGTTGTTCAGCTCTCATGCACTTTTTAACTGCAGGTGGAGAGGAAATGTTTGATCAGACAGCAGCCAGGAAGGAGCTTTTTGTTTCTAGTACCCAAATAATTAATGTGAATATACTTCTTGGCCATCTGGCTTGATCAGCTAGCATGCAAATACTTTATAATAATGAGAAATGTGCCTTCTGAGCAGCTGGCTAGCCAGTGAGGAAATGTTTATTTTGGAGGTCTGCCATCTCGTAGGGACTTGAGCTTCTTTGCCCTCAATCCATCAGTGGATTCCCTGGTACCTGCTGCCTGGAAGCTGCACGTTCCCTCAGCATTGAGGCTGTGGTTGGCCAGCAAGTGGGCTGTTTTTCTGTAGTTGCTCATCTTTCATGTCTCCACCCTGATTCTGTCTGGGAGCCATTCTCTTACAACAAGGCTTGTATTCAAGCAGCAAACCTCAAAGGAAATAAAATAAATTCAATTATTTGAAGATATGCAATATCCTCGGTGTTTTTAGTATGTATGGCCAGATTAATCAGTACAATCAGAGGAAGAAGAAAGCAGTTATATTTATCTAGAATTTCTTTATAAAGGCTTTCCAGCATTCTGTTGAAAAAACCCAAACCATCAGAGTTTTCTGATTTCCTTCAAATTTTATTGGATTTTTTCATCTGGTGTACAAGGTGTTTTCAAGTTTTGGAGTTTTTTCCTAACTAGATGATTGGTGGGTGTGAGGGGAGAGTAATTGTCCCAGAGTTGCTGGATAGAGTTCCTCTGGTATTGATTGTCTTTGATTACATACAGGTCAGCTGAGACAGGAGGAAGGAGAGAGGGGGCTCTGGAAACAGACACAGTGAGGTGGTACTTACTGAGGAAAATAATACATGAAGGCACTACTTTGGTAAACATGTCTGTATTAAAAACAGTGAGGAGATAAAGGAATTTCATATTTGGAGTCATCTTGTGTTAAGGGTACTATGAAGGTGACTGCATTCCATATCAATCCATCAAAATCTGAAAGGTCTTTATTAGAGACCTGAGGTTTGGCACAATCACAGGGATCTCATCCAGGAATAGAGCCACTTACTGGGTAAAAAATAATACAATTGTAATAAAATACAGTTTCTTTTCTGTTACTGTACTTCTGTCTTGGGACTTGGACTCCAGCTTTTGTGTCAACAGTGGTGGTGGTGGGTTGTGTTGAACTTCTGTTGGTCTCATGGACTGTCTTAGAGGATATAAGGTAGTGGCTTGACCTCTGTGTGCCAGCAGTCCTGTTAGATACAACATTCTTGGTCAACACAACCAGTATTTCTTCTGTAGGCTGCACCAAACACTTCCAAGGATAAAGACAAGACATAGTGGACCATTGTGTTAGATAATTTTGAGTTCTATTTTGTGTACCACTTTTATTATGAAAAATTTGTTAACTAACTTATATTTGCATGCAGGAATAGATCCTGTTTCTTGGAAGATTATTTTTCTGTTTGCAGGCTACCTGATGTATCCTTAAGAAGGACTTACTATATTTTTCCCAGTTAAAGAAATTATACAGCACTTTTTACAAATAGACCTCTCGAGTTACTCTCAAGTTATTCACTTCATTAATAATATGACCCTCAGTTTTAAGTGGGAAAACATACTTCAGAATTAGACTGATGCCTTGCTGGATTTTTAAAGAATTTTTAAGTAAGTAAAACCTGTGAGAATTTTTATGATAATTTTCCTTTATAATCCTGACAAATCTATTGTGTTTCCTTCAAGTGATGTATCAATTTTCAGTTCTGTTTCATTAGACAAAGAGTATCATAGATAAGAGATTTAAGATGATTTGGAGGTGATGTTTGATTATATTTTATAGCAGTTTCTGTGCCTTAAAAAATATTATTTTGTTAGTTAGATTAAATAAATGAAAGAGAAATCCTTTTATCTGGAGCACCAAACAGCTGTGATCACTTACTTTGTCTTCATTCTCCTGTCCCCTGGCCACTGGAGGCATATTTTATTTTTTTCATCTTGCTCCATCTTTGTCCTTTTACTGCACTCAAGCAGAGTTCTGTCCTTCTATGTATTAATGATGTACTAGTTCATCAGAGATGAAAAAGAATAAAATAATGACTTTCAGAGGCTTTGCTGAACTAAGTAAATCAATACTTGACTTATGATGATCCACATGTATGATCAGAACTATCTGAGTTTCTTTTATTTCTAAATAATCACAGTGGTTTTTTCCTTAGGGATAAGACACATCCTTTTCTCATGAAACATGTGCACCAGTATGTCTGAGGTGATAATTTAGAGAAATCCAGAAGCCTGAAATGGACTTTGAAGAGCCACTATGAAACTAAGAGTGCCTCTTGCTTTCTGCCATGTAAAGCTGATTTAATTCTCCACAAGGTCTTCAGCCACTTGCTTTCTCGGAAGTTTTGTCATGAGGAGAGAGTACAGATCTTATCGTAGCCTTGTGCTTTTCCAACTCTTTGCTTTGTTAATTCCTAAAATTTTCCAAAGCCTTTCAGAAATACTGCTGTTCTGGATTCTTGTAAATTGTGCATTTTCTGCTGCAAAATGCTTTACTTACAGTTTGGTGATTTCTTTGAGTTGTACACAGGGCTAAGTGTGGCCCAAAAGTTTCAAACAATTACCAATAATGTAAAGGCATGCAGAGGGTGAGAGAGTGTTTCTCTTAATCTAAAAAAAATTAAAAAAAATTATTTTTTGACAATTCTAAGATGAAAAATCAGAGGAATTACTTTAAATAGTACTTCATGGATATGCTGAATGATTTTCTCATAGTTTTGCTGAAACCAAATTCTTAAATTTGAAGCCAAAGTCACTCTATTCTAGAAATGAATCTCAAGTTCTTATATTGTAAAATGGATTTCACGGTTTGTTGTTTTGGGATGTGTGTTTTTATTTTTTCATGGGTTTTTGTGAGTTTATTTGGAGGGTGGGGTGGCCTTACAGCCTCATACCATTGGCTTCCACTGTAAGAGAAAAGGAAATAAGTAAATTTCTAGTTCTAGGAGGTGTGTTGACTGTTTTTTAGGGAAGCAGTTGAAGGTGTGGCAGGTGAATCACAGAGACAGATCTAATAGAAGGCAAACAGCATCAAGTGTTTATAAGGCTCTGAACAACAACTCCCACCCATTCTTTCAAGCAAATACCATCATTTCTAGGGCCAAATATGTGTATTGTGTTTGAGAGCAGTACTGATACCTTTTTATTTTTCTCAAGCTTTTACATTATTAGAACACTTATGTCAAGGTCTAGAACTGGGGCAGCTGCTACTCCATTTGCTTTTGTTGTTTGTGAGGACTCTAGTCCAGCTGAAATGGGAAATAGTAAATAAGGATGTTCTTTAAGTTTCTCTGTTTAGGATCTGCACCTGCTCAGTCCTATTGAGGACAGTGTTTCTCCCATCTTTGAACAAATGTGTCAAAGAACAGTAGCTTGGCACTTTGTAAGTAATTTAACAGATGTAAATGTGTCTACCAGCCAATCAACTAGCCACAAAATCCACTCTCTTTTCCATGGTGTTTGCATCATGGTGTTGTGTGTTCACAGGTATCTTTTAGATGGAGATGGGTCTTTAATTGAAGAAGTCCCCTGGTAACTTTTTCTAGAAGTGGTATTGTTTGAGTGCCATTCTTCTAGTTTCGTTTGCAGTGTGAAACAGTCTTTTCCAAAAACTGTGACATTACATTTATAATGGGTATATATTGACTTTTTACTTTAGAAAGTTGTACATGAATTTGAAGATACAGGTTTCTTTTTATCTTAAACTCATAGAGCTGTCTTTTGGCTAAGCTAAAAAGAAAGATGTGCACTCCTGGAGATCTAAGAGATGCAAGAAAGTGAGGGGGAAGGAATGCAGGCACAGACTAATAGGCTATTCCCCTCTCCTGATGAATACTTGATTAAATTATTTATTCCTACTGTATGACTGGGAAGGAAGGAACACGGAAGGTTTTGAAGCTGAATGTCATTCCACAGTGCTGATAAAGTACAGAGGCTCTGGTGATCTGGTCTGAAACAGCTGCTTGCTTTTTGCCTGAAACAGAAAATGGTGATATGTTACATAAAAAAAGAACATTACTTTTTTTAAACCAACTGCTGCACTTTATGTGCTGCTTTTTTAATACCTGTTTTCTGTGAATGCCTTGCAATTCTGTTTTATATTGCACAACCACAGAGTAATTAATCACTGCTTTCTGCAGCAAGTTGACACTTCTGGGCAGTGTGAAGGATGTACTCCTGCATGTGCACTACCAAAATTGTGTGCCTACAGCGAGGAGCAAGACTAGAGTTGGCTTTGGTTGGTTTAGGGTTTTTTGGAGGAGGGGGCAGGGAGAGTTTGTTTGTTGTCTGTCCCCCAAACACTTATGACTACTTTTAGTTACCTTTGCTGTAGGTGTTTGGTCAAGCATCTGCCTGTAGGTTGCCCATACTCATCTGGTGCTTTGCTGTGCAAAGTAAATAATTATCAGGTGTCATTTCCGAAAGCAGTTCTAATGGCTGAAGATTTGATGATGAGCAAACACAAAACCATCCAGGCAATCTTGGGATGTTTCCTGTGCTGGTCTTGCAGTAGTAATAAAAGTGAGACTGTGTCAGGGTTGTGAATTGCTGGGTTCAACACTGGCAAAATGGACGATTCCAAGCCAGTAGATGGTTGATGTCTGAATAGGTATTTTTAGCAGGCACATTTCTGTGGGGTTTCTTCTTCTACCAAGTGGCTTACTGTGATAATGCAGTGTGAACGTGGCAGATTTTATTCTTTTTATTGAGTCATGCAGCTGATAGAATGATTGCAAACATTTTGAATACTTCACAGTTTATCAAAAGCTGGGTCAAAAACTTTGTTTCCTTATTCTTAAGAATTGAATTTTTAAACATGCTTGGGAAAATATGAATATCTAATATACTAATAAGACATGAAAAACTATTTTTTTAAATTCTTGATGACCGGAGGAATGGATTCCACCGGAACACTACATTTATCTTTGTCTACAGATTATAATGAAATAGCTCATAGAAATCAATCCTTTTCTTGCTGATCTTCAATAATCTTTCATACTTAATTGCTGAATGTTGCTTCTCATTCTACAAAGCAGTGACATCCTTTAAAGTGAACTTTGAATCAGGTAAACAGGTTGCAGAATGTATTTCCCTGGCTAGATTCTAGTACTATCAATAGTAACACTTTATTAATAACTATCAATATTTCCGTATTTTTCAACAGCCCAATGTCGTACAGTGTTTTACTGCTACCTCTTAGTCATATGTCAGCTGACAATCAGTATCATCCAGTGCAGCCTTGATTTTGAAACTCTAAATGCCGAGGGCAAAACTTTTTCAGTGGGAAAAAAAGTAATTATGAAATTAAATTACTATTTCAGATTTGCCTTTCTGTTTTCATTCTGCAGATTTTGCTTTCTTTTGGAGGATACTGTCATGTCTGTTTATTTGTTCATAATTTCGTCTGCAGGTGCAGGGGCAGCAATAACTTTGAGGTTTTGTTTTAGAATAGCTTGATCTAATGCAGTTGATTTTCTGGTCCATATTTTTTGTTTACATAATCTAAAACAGGACTAATTTTCAAAAGCAATTAAATAAGAAAAGGAAATGAAAACATGAGAGGTGTTTTCAGCTGTCCTTGAGTCTTCAGTGGAGAGGGTTTTGTGTGAGAAAGGTTCCTGTTGTATTCTTGCAAACTGCACGTGATGTCAGATAAATTTGAATGCTGACCTGTCTCACAATATAAAGCCAAGAAGAAAAAGGAATGAGGGAGGGAAAATACTTCAGAAAATATAAAGGCTTTTGGATTCAGCCTCCAGAGGAAACTACTGCCAAATCTACCTGGAAGTTCCTTTGTTCTGGCTTATGATCACATGATTGTCTGAAAATGACTGATAAAGACTAAGAGAATTAACATTGTTTATGGGAAAGACTCAGGGCTCGTAAGGAAAAATTTTCTTTTGAAAATAATTACATCCCTGAACAAAACTGAGCAAAACAGAGAGAGTGTAGCAAATGTTTTTTTAGTTGTGAAAGAGACCTGTGCTTATCATCCTGGTTTTACTGTGACACATTAGAACACTTCAAATGCAAGTAACTTGGAAAACAAGTTTCTTTCAGAATCTCTTTTCCATTTGTCTTTCAGTTATGACAGATAGCAATTCTGTATTGAAATAGCTCTGATTGTTAGGAAGTGTGGGAAGACCAAGGGAAGTGCTCACTATCTCTTTGCTTCAGCCCCTGGCATGGTAGTGGAATTGCTTGAGCAGGGAGCAGGTGACCCACTGTGATGCCTTCCAACCTGCCCCATTCTGTGATTTAATGCAGTATAAGCAGTGGCATTAGGGCCACACCCAAATGCCTCATTCCTGTGGAAGTAGGTTATCAAGGCCTTGTTCCAAGAACTAAGTTTCTCTTACACATCTGCTTTGGTCTTAATCTTCTGTGATTTCCCATCATGTGGTTAAATATTCTAGCATATTATCTCTTTTCTTCTCATGCTCTCCTGTTCCTTGGGAAGCAGACAGTTGGCTTTGCCAGTTTTGCTGCCAGCCTCCAAGTCTCTTGGAGCAGCCCAGCATTGTGTTTCAGGCTGTTGAACTGAAAGCAGTAATTGGTATTGAACTCTCATTTCAGATTTACAGGCTTATTCCACTGCTGTAGCTTTTTTAATGGATGTCATTAGTAAACAGCTTTTTCTGATACATATAAAAATTCAATAATATACTGGAGGTGCTAAATCCTTTTTGAACCTGACAAATGAAGCTTTTCAAGAGGAACATCCTGCCATACATCCCCGTGTTGATGTATGCTAATGCAATTTTCTACTTTCAGTGTGTTTGCAGAAAGACGTAGAATGAATTTGGGAGTTTTGCCTCCACATCACTACAAGCTGAGCCAGGTTTTACCGATCACCCCAGCCTGTATCCATTTGCAGAGCAACAGCTGAGACTCTCAAGGAAATTAGACCGGCACAGAAAGTAGACTCAGATTACACTAATGAGGCCATTAAATGAGATACAGGGAGCCTGTCTGGCCAGAATGAGGAACTGAAAGAGCTCTGGCTGTACTCCTTGCTTTATGTTTTATGTTCTGTAGCCAGTTTCCATGTTCTGTGTATTTACTTGTGTGGGAGAGTTGCTTTTCCTCCTTTCCCCCTTCTTCTTTCCTATATTCTCTTATTTGCAAAAAGAAAAAATATCATTTTCTTTTCCAACATTTGAGGGAGAAAACCTGACACAAGTGGTGTTTGCAGGCTAAAAAGCTCATGACAAAGCACTGACAAAGCACTAACAATGCACATTCGTGTTCTAAAAATGGTATGTCTGTTCACTCATGCTCTCTGACCATTTTACAGAAGGCCTCATTTACTACATGGAAAACTAGAGGGAAATGCAATTACTCATTTTCAATGTAGTTATTAGAAACACCTAATAAAAATCCCATCATGTTGATTTAGGTCATAGCAATGTTATTCTTAACAGCAAATAAACTCAAAGACTGTTTCAGAATTTTAGCAGTTTTCAGTCAGTGGAAAAAAATCATTTTATATTATAGGTAATTATGTTGTTTTTCTGCTGTGGTCTAAAGGAAACAGTAATGCTTTGAGTTTTCTGATAGATGAAAAATAGAGTTGGTGTACATTTTATGGATTTGAGAACATAATTTTTTACTATTTCAAATCTAGTGAAACAGATTTGTGTTCTGTAGTATGTTATTAATTTGTATCTTGTTAGGTTTTCTCTGCATCATTATTGTTGTTATTATTATTATTAATTAAGAAGACTTTTCTAATATAAAAAGTCTGTTTTATAAACCTTCTTTTGAGGTAGCTTGAAGAACTCATTCTATTGAAGTTCCTAATTCACTTTTGTTATTCAGGAGGGGAAACTTTCAACAGCATTTTTTAGGAGCTGTGCTGGTTTGAGATCATTTATCACTGTTGCTTTGCAGTGGTGACTTGTGTCACTCATGGCCCAATACTTAAACAGAACATAAGAGAGGAGAACAAAATTTTGATAACAGACAAGTAAAAACCTACAGCAGATATTGTAGAGCTCTAAGTGCTAGAACATGAGCCAGAAAGTTAGAGGGGCAGGTGATGCTGCAGACTGATAGACAGCTGGTAAAAGAAGCCTGGGCTTACATGAGGAGGAGGTTGGAATGTCTTGGAATGTCTTGGGTGGAGATCCTGGAGAGACCCAGTGCAAGGGTATGTAGATACTTTCTTTTTTTCTTTCTAGCTGCAGTTGATATAAACTACACCTTTCTACTGCAAACATGGCTAACATGTTCCCTGTGTGTAAAAACCAAATTTGCTGTTTTCTTCCAACTTTCATGAAATTATAATTCAAAATAATACTTTTTGCATTAATGAAAGTTACATTGATGTAAAGGCAGTGTTGGTACAGTTATGGAGATCCCAATACACTGACTTTAATCTGACAGAGGTAAGACATTCAAGATAAATCAATTTTTAAATCAATTTTACAGTGAAGTTATCAGAATTTGAACCGTGTAACAGTCTAAAGTTGAATATTTATAGCAAGTGGTTCACCTGCATGAGTTGCAATAAATCACTTGGTGGTACAAACTTCGAGGGATTTATTTGGAGCATTCGGGTATCTGTGGCTCAACAGATGATGCTTGTAACAGCCAAACTAATGAAAGATCCCTCCTACATGGATGTCTGCAGTTTCTTTGCTGTGCACATTGCTTATGTACTTTGTAATATTATGACCATGTAATTTATTTATTACTGTATTAATAATTCATTCATACAGACTTATGAGGTCTGAGCAAATTGTGGAGTAGTTCTGATTTGCTACTGAGCCAGTCTCTCTGGAGAGCAAATGAACTTCCAGAGGATATATTGTAATGCATCAGCAGTGGCTTCACTGTGAAAATTCTAGCACCTTCATAGAAAAAGAGGAAAGAAACTCCCAATTTCTTTCCCCCTAACACTAGCATTCCATCCTAGAGATTATATTACTATCAGTTACATTCTAGAGTTTGTACAGCTAAAACAAGTTGAAGTGGTGTATTCAGTTTTGTAACTAACATAGTTACTGAGTAATAAGCACTCGATGTGAAGAAAATAATCTTACCCTTTGTGATGGATGCCCTTCCTTCACGTTCTCTTTCAGCTAATCAGTTCAAGGAAACTAAACACTGTGCAAGTACTGTGATTTTTTAAAAGTATCTGTAGAGGTTATTGTTTCTTGGCTTACTCTAAGCAGATATACTATGTTATTATGTGGTATCCATGGAGATGTTTCTTTTTTCTCAAAACAAGGAGTTAGATGCACGCTTATTTCACCCCACAGATGGAAGTAGTATTTAATAGTTTTGATGGTTGTCTTTGCTATGAATGTATACAGAAAAATTATGCAAACTTGTGAAGATGAAGGTCATAATGTAATTAACTTGGTGTCATCGTCTTTGATGTCATGAAAGAAGTATTTTGGAGCAAAGGTCACCAATCACACATTATCAGTGCTGTGTGATGGAAACTGCATAAGTCTTATTTTGCCATAGATTGGTTTAGTTGACACATAAATAACAGCAGCAAATTGAAGAAGGAATCTGGAAAACTGAGGAGGAAGAAACCCAACAAATTTATAATGAAACCTTGCAAGACCAACCACCAGGATTTACAAAACAAAATTTGGCCCACAAAGTAACACTGCACATCTTCATCCAACTGTCATGGTAGTAGCTTCTTATTTTTAATGAAGTTTTGTACATGTGAGACTTAAATGTTTTTTGAGACTTAGTAATTTCAGTAGTACGGCTTCTTTAGTATGCTGAAAGCTTTATTCAAGCTACTCAAATAATACTATGAAATGTACAATAGTACAGAGAATGTTGAAAATAATATTGTAAAAAATCATCATTATGCTATGGAATACGGAGTAGGAAGAGCAGACCCTTGGGGGTTTTTTGATGGGGAGGGCTAACAGTTTCTTAAGAATTCACATTCTTTATTGTTTTTTGATCTGATTGTTATCACCTCTTTGTTCTTAATATAGAAGCCATCAAAGTTCAGAAAAGAGACACATTTAAGTCATTGAATCAATCTGTTCTGCTTCATAACTTTTTTTATTTCTTTTCTTTCTTGGATAAACTGATTTCCATGAGCTAATGATATAAGCGGCATCAGTTTGTTCCACCATGTTACAAAATTTATGTATTTGTAGTACTGTAAAAAAGTCATGACAAGAAAACACGATCACTGAACTGTAGCTCAAGAGGTGTTTCATAGGTGTGGGGTTTTTTCCAAGCATGGGTTGTGATTAGGCTGCCAGGGTAAATCATTCACAGAAGAGGTTTGTCATGTGTCGGAAAATACCTTTTTTCAGTTCTGTGTTAACACCCAGAGATGTGCTGCCATCGCTGGCTGTGGTGTCTCCAGAGAGAAATGCTGGAGTTCATCTCAGCCCTAAGGGTACCACTGAAGCCTTGCTGAGTAAACCAGCAGAATAGGAACATCCAAGCGGAAAGATTGGGTTTCATTCTGATAACATCTGTAATAACTCAGAAAAACTGCCATAAGGCTGTAGTGGTATTTGGTAAAATGAACAGTCATGAAGTTTTAATTTTATGCATTATAGACCTCTGAAGAGTAAATTTAGCCTAAATACATAGACAGGCATAACAGTTAGTGGCATTTTCAAATATGTGTTTGATAACAAGTTTTTGCAGGCATCGTATTCCTCACCTTTCAAGTCTACAGCCTAATGTTGACTGGAAAACTCTTTTTAAAGTTTTGTAGAGTCTTAATCCAAGAGATGAGAACATCCTCCAAAAGACTAGCCAAATGTTTTGGTATATATTTGAATTCTCTGAGAGTTTTTGTTGTTGCTAGTGGTTTTTTGGTTTTGTTTTTTGTTGACATGTTTATTTCTGCCTGTATTGTTTTTGAATAGTCATTGGAACACAAAGAATTTCTTAGACTGCCAAGTGTACCCTTACTTGTTCACAGGTATGGTGGACTGGTCAGTGGTGTGCAGATGTGCTGAAAAACCTGTATCATATTTAGCCTATAAAAGGCAACATAACTGTAACAGGTCAGCAATGTCTGTACAGCCCCTGTTTTATTTTGTTTTAAGACAGAAGTTGGTCTAATGACCGTACCACCATATAACCATTTGAGATAATAACTGAGTGTGTGTAGACTACTTATGTTATAGCGGCATATGTATTAACTGCTGTTTGCATCATTCAATAAAGAAAAGACAAATTTTATTTTAAGTGCTTAGGGAAAACACATCCAAAAAAGAGCAAAATGCCACAGGTCAGTGTGAGAAAAGAAGCATGAGAAACAGCCCTAACACCAAGGTTGGGGAGCAGGAGTGAGGGCTAGGCTGCAGGTCCTGGAGGAGAAATTCCCTGGAAGCCTGTGGGACAGGCCATGTTGTAGCAGGTGTTTCCCCACAGCCCAAGAGGACAGTGCCAGGGCAGACACCCTCACTGCAGCCTGCACAAGACACAGCACTGGGTCAACTATTTCCTGAGGGAGCAGCATGTGTGGAGCCCACACTGGAGCAATCTCAGCCTGAAGCTCCATAGCCTGTGGGAGGAACACATGCCAGAGCAAAGGAACAGCATGAGGAGGAACTGCAGAGGTCTGACCCCAGCCCCCACTCCCCATCTTCCCTGTGCCAGCCAGGGAGGGAGGAGGTGTAGAACTTGAGAATGAAGCATTGAAGTTTAGCCTGGAACAAAGAGGCAAAGTTCATTTAGGATTTCTCTTTGTTTTTCACCATACAGTTCTAATTGACAATAAATTATTTTTTCTGAATGAGTCTGTTTTGCCTATGACTGTAATTTGTAAATGATCTCCCTGTCTTTATCTCCATACCTATGTCTTTTCACTTCATTCTCCCCCACCCCACTGCCTTTTGCAGAGCAGGAGTGAGAAAACAGCCAGCCAGTCACTTAGTGACTGTCAGCAAGTGGGACTGGTTTCCATGTTGTCTCTGTTCATAAAACTGATTTATTCTGTACCCCTGGGTGTTAACTGTACTCTTACTGTAGAAAGTGTAAACCTATAAAGAAATGATCAATTAGGGTTTGTTGTAATTTAATGAATTTATTACTTTGAAGCATTTTGAAAATATCTTTGGCCTCAAAGAGGGTACTGCAACTTTGAGTAGAGTATACTGTGCTTTCTGTATAAATCTATAAACATTCATCTATCATAACGTCCTTAATTATGGAGAGAGCACCATCAAAGGTATAATTAAAAATCAGGTAGGTAGAAATCAGAAGCCCTAAAAGAGAAAGACTAAAGTTCAGCCCAGTTGCTTTCTGCTTGTGCATAGGATAGGGCTTTTAGTACAGAATGCTTTTATGTAGTACCTGTCTGATAGTATAATGTGAACATTAGTTTAGCAAGCATAGTAGAAGCCACCAGAGGGAGTAATGTTGCTGTAAGAGATTGAGAGTAATAGAATTAGCATGTTTTTTCTTTCTACTTTTGTAATGTAATATAAGTGACAAGACTTTTTAAGGTACTCTGCCAATAATGTATAAATCCATGTGTTAGAAGCCGTTACCACTGACTACAGTACTTGGCTGTGCTAACACATTGCTTAATTTTTCACAATAAGGTAACTTAATGTTAGCCTAGGAAAAGTGAGAATGGTTTTCCTTTTTCTTGTTGTGAGGTGTTAACCTGAATTGACAAACTATAAGTGAATTTGATCTTTTCTTCCCCCCCCTCCCCCCTTTCATTTTTTTTCTTTACATCATCACTTCTCTCTCTTTGCCATGTTGTTACTGGTAGCTAATTTTCCGTTGAGTATCTGACAATTATTTGAAATACTTTTTGCTACAGTGCTTTATAAGTAGGAAAGGGACAAAAGATGACTATGCCAAAAACTTTTATGTGAGGATTTTGTTGGCGGTGCTCTCTATTTTCTGTTTTGTGGTGTTTTTTCATGTCCTCCTAGGGTCTTCTTGCACAAGGAACCTAAAAGCAATTAACATTTGCAGAATGAAAAGATGGCACAGGCAATGCTGCTACCACCAGGACCTGAGAGCTTCTTCTATTTCACCAAAGAATCTCTTGCAGCTATTGAAAAACGTATTGCTGATGAAACATCTCGTTGTGACAAATATGAGCCTAAAGATGATGTTGGTCATGAAGAAAATTACCCCAAGCCAAGTAATGACCTAGAGGCAGGAAAGGTACTGCCATTTATTTATGGTGATGTTCCTTCAGGAATGTTGTGTGAGCCCCTGGAGGACCTGGACCCATATTACATCAATAAAAAAGTAAGTATTTTATATTAAGAGTGTAGATAGAACACTCCTTTTGAACTATAAAGGGTCAAATGCTCTGGTGGGGAGGTGGTCAGAAGTCCTCATTGAAATTACTATGCAGTGAGTGATATCATGTGAATTATTTTGATTGCACTATAAAGACAACTGTGTTCAACTTGCTTAAGCTGCTTTTTTCTTTTTTTTTTAAAAAGTGTTTCTTTTAATATCTAATGTTATTGTATTTTAGTTAATGGATTTTGCATTAAATGTCCTGTAATCTCTTCAGATCTGATTGAAAGCTGAAGCTTTTGAAAACTTCCCGTGTCTGGCTACTCTCTGTTTTTTAGGAAACAGTACCTGAGATTTAGTTCATCAGTCTCATCTTTGGACAAAATGCTCATTCAGTCATATACCAAAACAATCACTGTGAAACATTCCTCGAAATATTGTAGAAATACTTGTTTTACTAAAGAAAAAAAAAAAAAGAAAAAAAAAGTGTAAAGAGTAAAACAATCTACTTTATATTTCAATATTTGGTCTGTGTTACAGGCCCAATATAAACCTGAAGATAAAATCTAAATTTATGTATATTGACTCCATTTCTTTTATAGATATAATGATAACAAAAGAAGAAAAGAGCAAGGAGATCACTTTCACAAGTACAGATGAAGAAAAGATATTTTATATAGGCATGTGAAGGGGAATGTTGAGAAAGGAAAAAGAATTGAGTTTCCATTAAAAAGGCAGTACAAAATATGCAGCGAGTGGTTATTTTATTGTGTAAATCAATAAAATGCTTGTTGAATTAAAACCAGAACAGGTTCTTGAAGTAGTGGATAATTAGCAAATTAGTATCTTGCAAGTAAGAAATTGGCCAAAGAGCTGTATTACCTCTTAAGGAGCAACTCAGTTAAAACAGTGATTCTTTCTAGTACAGAATGTTGAAGACTAATCATCAGATGTAGATTTTTTTAGTTATTTTAGTTTTTGTTCTCTCCACTTTGATTGCTACTAACAAAATGGCCTATTTCTTTCACAGTGGCATACCCTTAGGAAACTAAGATTCAGTGTTAAAAACTGCTTATTTCCAGATATTAGCTTTTGGAGGGAATAATCCTAAAATGTAGTTTGAATTAAAATTTCATTAGATGACATTTTCATTGTGTATTCTAGTCAACATCAAAAATGGTTCCATGGATGGTACTAGTGATACTCTGCAGGTAATAAGGGCATTAAAGCCTTTAAAAAGCAAAGGATGTCGCAACTCAAAAACAGTTTTAACATGCTGAGATAGTTAAATAGTTGCTTATGAGTGTACAAAAATGGTTAGTTTAGATCCTTTGGTTTGGATTGCCAGCTTTGACCTGAAGTGCAAGTAATAGAGCTGCATTAAATTTAAATGTTAAATGTGACATTTTAATTATATTTTTAATGTAATTACTTAATCCTAGAAGATGCTGAAATGCAGGTTTTGTTTAAGAGCACAAAGAATACATGGTGTAGAGTTGTCATGTGGAAATTTAGAATCTGATGTTTGCTTGAATAGTTCTACTGAAAATGAATTTGGCTACTTAGATCTGTGTAGGTGCAGCCTCTGTTGCTAACATGTATCTTTAATTTCCCATTTTCTTTCCCATTTCCTGCCCTGCCCTTTTTGTCTGTTTTTTTAAGACATTTATAGTATTGGATAAAGGGAAGACAATCCACAGGTTCAGTGCCACACCTGCCTTGTACCTTTTATCTCCTTTCAATATTATTAGAAAAATAGCTATTAAGATTTTGGTTCATTCATATCCTTTTCAAGGAGTTTGTTAAAAATTGTTACTGATTAATTTTACTATTATTAACACTGAGGGATTTGGCTTAATATTTAAATGTATTCCTGCCTTTAATTCTTTCCTCTCAAAATCAATCAGAGCTAAGATTAGTCACTTCAAGTTGCTGATTAAATTCAGAGGAAGAGAATTCACTGGTGGGTCCCCCAAGGTGCAGTCCTGAGCCCAGCCCTGTTTAATATCTTCACTGATGATCTGCATGAGGGACCAAGTTCTCAGTAAGTTTGCAGATGACACCAAGTTGGATGTGAATGTTGATGTGGTGGAGGGTTGGGAGGCTCTGCAGAAAATCTGAACAGGCTCAAGATGCACTGAGACCAAAGCATGAGGTTCAACTTGACCAAGTTCCAGGTGCTACATGTTGGCGACAATAACCCCATGCAGCGCTACAGGCAGGGGGAAGAATGGCCAGGAAGTGGCCCAGTGGAAAAGGACTTGGAGGTGCTGGTTGACAGTGGCTGAACAGGAGCCAGCATGTGCCTAGGTGGCCAAGACGGCCAGTGGCATCCTGGCTTGTGCCAGGAATAGTGTGACCAGCAGGGCCAGGGCAGTGATTGTCCCTCTGTGCTTGGCACTGGTGAGACCACACTTAGAATCCCGTGCCCAGTTCTGGGCCACTCAGTAGAAGAAAAACAGTGAGATCCAGAGAAGGGCAGCAAACTGGTGAGGGATGTGGAGCCCATGTCCTGTGAGGAGCAGCTGATGGAGCTGGAATTGTTTAGCCTGCAGAAGAGAAGGCTCAGGGAAGACCTTATGGCTCTACGACTACCTGAAAGGAGGTTGTTGCCAGGTGGGGGTCAGCCTCTTCTCCCAGGCAGCCAGTGACAGGGCGAGAGGAAATGGCCTCAAGGTGTGCCAGGGGAGGTTCAGGCTCAACATCAGGAGGAATTTCTCCATGGAAGGGCTTGTCAAGCTCTGGAATGGAGTGCCCAGAGAAGTGGTGGAGTCACCATTTTTGGAGGTGTTCCGGAAATGACTGGAAGTGGCACTTCGTGCCGTGGTCTAGTTGACAAGTGTAGTGATAGTAAACTGATTTGTACATATTTGTATCGTATATGGTGTCAATATTCTATGGTCTGTCAAATTCTCATGTGTGGATTCAACTTTTAAAAGGAGTATGTTCCTTAACTATAGTCCACATGGTTCAACAGGCTCATTATGATCACTATTATGGCAAACTGTGTATTGATGACATGGCGCAAACTTCCAGACTGGACGAAATATGTAGAGTAAGTATACTGAAATTGGCTAATAATTTTTAAAGTGGTTTAAAAAGGAAAAGCAAATTAAGAACTAGACCATGTAGTTTTACTTACTCTTTTGTGTAATACCAGTATATCTTTTTCTGACTTGAAGTTTGGTTCTAGCTGCAACTCAAAGCAGCAGAGTCCTGCAAGCCCTGTGAAGGAAAGAAGGTGTGACATTGCTTTATTTTTCCTCTGAACAAAACACCGATAAATACTTTTCATCAGAATGTTTGTACAACGGTGTTTTTATGCATTCTAGCTCGAGCTGTTCCTTTATTAAAAAAAAAAAAAAAAAAAAAAAAAGACAAAAATAAGAAAATAGCCATTCAACCTGAAACTAGTGCTTTTCACTACAGAGGATGCTTTCTCTAGCTCCTCTGAAACACCTTCATTTTGTACGACAAAATCTAAAAATGGGGCACACACCCTTAAAGAAAATACCTCTGCTGAGGATTATTGTGTGACTTTCTCAAGTCTATCTCCTCAACCATCACTTGATGGTTTAATAAATATTAGGTTTTAATAAATATTAGGCTTTAATAAATATTAGGTTTCACTTACCCATGGATTTTATTTCTGACATGGCAGCCATGCTGAAATTTTGATTTGAACAAAAATATTTCTTCATGTCAGTAATGATTATTATTATTAGTGCTCAAATTTCAAAAACTTACATGCTAGAAACTACAAAAATATATTTCAGATTAAATAAAAAAGAACATTCCAATTATCTTACTGAAGAATGGTGGAAAAACAGTCATAGTTTATAAGAGTTTGTGACTGCTATGAAAGTAGATGAACCAATCACTGGTTTTGAGTTATTTTCCTGTGTGCTCATGATGTATTACTGGACAAAACAACAGTCTTTAACTTTCACTTGAATGTTTCTCATAGGTACACTTTCACTGGAATTTACACTTTTGAATTTCTAGTAAAAATCTTTGCAAGAGGCTTCTGTATAAATGATTTTACTTGCCTTCGTGACCCCTGGAACTGGCTTGATTTTGTTGTCATTTCCTTTGCGTAAGTATATAGTATTTTTTAAAGTAAAATATCAGAAATTTTCTTGAGTCTGTAATAATATGCTTGGCTTCTGTTAGCTCATTTGAAAAGAATCTTAGTTGAATTGTGTTTCAATTCTTTCCTCTTCAATATTTTACACTAATGTAGTACATAACAGAATTAGTCAGCTATCCCACAGTAATAGAGAAGGTACTGCTAAACAACCAATTTAAGTAGTATTTAAAAAATAAAATCAGGCATATATGTTTCATTTTAAATTTGCATTTAATGGAGAAGCTTAAGGGTATGTTTCTTAGGGAAAACATAATTGAAACAGGAAAATATGAATGCAAGTCTTTCATTTAAACTTGCTCCTTCCAAAAAAAAAAGTACACTGGATTACAGCTCCAGGTAAGTAGTATACTCTTTACCTTAATTCTGAATAACTGTGGTTTAATCCTGCAGGTATATAACAGAATTTGTAAACCTAGGCAATCTTTCAGCTCTTCGAACTTTCAGAGTATTGAGAGCTTTGAAAACTATTTCTGTAATTCCAGGTAAGAAGTAACTGTGTAAAATGGTAGGCACTCTACATCACCTCTGTTTAATTTTGTGTGTGCTGTCATTGTGTTTGTGTGTGGAATCCCTCACTACAGATATGTGACAGAGTTTGTGGACCTGGGCAATGTCTCAGCGTTGAGAACATTCAGAGTTCTCCGAGCTTTGAAAACAATATCAGTCATTCCAGGTGAGAGCGAGGTTAAACACTGAGGCTGACTGAAACTCCACAGAAGCTGAAGTCATGTTTTTAACAGAAGCATCTTGGTTTTAGTCTTAATTTCAATTTCATTCCATTCTGATTCTCTAAAACACTCAGCCTCAGAGTTTAATACATTGTTGCATGAGAAACTCCTTTATATAGCCCGTATATATTTCCATTTCATGATGTCAAATTTTCTCTCCCACATTAAGGATCAAGATTCATTCCTTTTATTTTTTTCTAACTGATGTGAATGTTACTATTAAAAAAGACATTTGGGATTGAAAATTTCAATCTTTTGTAAAACTTGAATCCTTGACAGCAGAATAAGATAATAAAGAGTAGCATGGGAATTGCATGATGTATTTATTAGCTTGTGATGCCTATCTTCACCAAACTCCACCTCCAGTAGAATAGGATGCATTACAGTGCACTCTTGAAAATTACTACTGAAATACAATTGTTCTCTTTTTTGTTTGCTGTTATAGAACCAATATATTGTGTATTGGAATGGAACACTGGCAAAGGTTTGGAGCAAGAGGCATCAAAAAGAAAATAAAATTAACTATTTTCTTTCGATGTAGTTTACCTGTATGGAGAGCATGCATTAAAAGCTCTTCATTTGAAGAGCAGGTGCTTTGGAATGTGTGCCATTCATTCCCATTCATATTTTCAAACTAATCTTTCAAGAATGATGAAACTTAATGGTATCTCTTCATTTGGAAAATATTTTTTGTGAAAAGAAGACAATTTTTGTGAAGCTGTGCATGATACTTAGTAGTGTGTTGGAGTAGTTTACATTGCGTTTTAGCTTAGGTAAATATTTAATATTGTATTAAAAATCTGCCTCTGTTTTCAGGCCTGAAGACTATTGTGGGAGCCCTAATTCAGTCTGTGAAGAAGCTCTCAGATGTGATGATCCTGACAGTGTTTTGTCTGAGTGTATTTGCACTAATAGGGCTGCAGCTGTTCATGGGCAATTTGAAGAATAAATGCTTGTTTTGGCCATCAAGAAATTCAACAGCTTTTGAAAGAGATGTAGCTCCATACTTTAATGGTACAGAATTTGACTGGGACGCATACATTAAGGAAGAAAGTAAGAAATACTATTGTAACTTGCTAAAATTTTTGTGTAAAAACACACAGAAGCACAAGATAACTGTGTTATACTACAGACTAAGGATAACATTTCAGTAGGATGTCAAAGAATAGGATTTGAAACTCATGCTGGTATGATTGTTGTTTCCATTAGAAATGTGTTGATAGGGTTAATTTGGTTTCAGAATCACAGAATCACGAAGGTTGGACTGGATCTCCACAGTCCAGAACACCTGCTGCTCAGCTGTAAGTCCAGTAAGAGCAGACTGCTCAATGCCTTGTCCAGCCAAGTTTTTAGTATCTCTAAGGTTTGAGATACCACAGCTTTCCTGGGCAGCCTGTTCAAGCACTTGACCAGTCTCACAGGAACTTATTTGATTATCAATTCAGAATATCCCATGCTCAGACTTGCTAGTAACCTCCTACCTTTCCAGTGTGCACCTCTGAGAAGAGTCAGGTTCCATCTTCATTACAGACTCTGATGTTACACTGGTGGGTAGCGAGGAGATCCTCACACATCCCAACACCCCCAGCCCTTAGTCTCCTCAGGGCCAGACAAAACCCGTTCTTCTTGTATCTTTAGGACATAAAAAGGACAGAGAAGGACTAGATAAATATCAGGGATGTTCCTGGTTGAGATGCACTTTTATTATTAGTCAGAGGTAACAAAACAATTTCTTTGCCTGAAATACATAACTCATTAGACAAGCAGAGATTCTGGTAGGAAAGGAGATGGTATTCACCTGTAAGACTTGTTTTGGGAGCTGACAAAGACACCTTTATACAGGTGTTTTTCAACAGTTTTAATGTCTGTAGCCTGAAGTGATAACATTCAGGCTGGCTCAGAAACACATAGATACTTATGTTTTGGGGTTTTGACAATTTAAGTGATAGCATCAGTAATGAACTGTGAGATGTAGTGTAATAACTTTTAATTGCCAAAAATTTGGTTAATTTTCATGTGTGGGTTTGTACTGGAAATGAATTTACAGGGTATTGCTCAGAAATCATTTGTAAAGGTAGTGTATTTACCTAAAACCAAATTGATAGGGTAATGGATGCTAGCTTTCCTCCTCACTGACCCAGAAGTAAAGGAAAATACAGTTGTTAGAGGCTGAGTTCTGATGAGTCATATTTTCTTCCTTTTTTAACACCGGACTTTAAAGTTTTCTGCTGTTTACTGTGTTTTGAGATTTCCTTTCTATACTTCTGAATTTTTTAAATTTTGGGACTGTGCTTACGTTTTTTGTGCAATCTGTCATTTAGCTAATTTATTTGTCTAAAAAGGGATGTGAAAACGGAATACTGACAGTGCTTTATGGGTAATTCTGGCCAATTAGATTATGTGCTGTAGAACACCTGTGAATTCTCTCTTCAGATACACTATCGATCCTCTGTTTCCATTTACCACTAAGTAGTAATCTAAAAGAAATAAAATTTCCCAGAATGTCAGTTGTTTTCTGTGCTACCTCTGTTGACGTTTCTGTGAGTCTCTTCAGAGTGCTGATGCAGGCAAGGCTGTTCCCTCTTTCTGTGTTTATATTCCTTCTTTCTCATATAACTATTCTTAATACTATGTATTCTATGCAGTGTCATTGCAATAGTGTTTCACTGTGCTCAGTTGTGGGTCCTCCTAATATTTTTCAGCATATCATATTCTGGTCAGCTGTGACTGAGTGTGATATCCTCTTGTGACTTTTTTAAAACATGTGTGCATTTTCATTTATTAAAGAACAAGGCCAGATTCAGGTTTTGAAAATGCAGGCACAGATTTTTGGATCCACATGCCAAAGTTTTGGCACCTGGCATTTAGGTCAGTATCTGAACATTTACAATTTTGGCCAGATCTAAAGCCATTAGGGAAGTAATAGGTTTATAATTTTTATGACATTTATAGAAGTACTGTTCTTGATTGGTAGGATTTTGGCATCACTGTATTTGATTTAAGTGTTCAGTTCAGAATCCATGTATGTTCATATATTATTCATCCCATGGGCTGTTTCTGACTATTTGAGTACTACAATAGATTTTTACCTTGTGAAAACCAAAGCCTTTGTCAGCATAAAAGATACATTGAGGACATCAATTGAGGGTGACAGCAAATTGATTTAGTCGACATAGGAGTTTTTTTCCAGATTTCTTCTCTTTTCCAGATTTCAATGCCTGGCTATCCTGATGGTGAAAAGTTTCTCCTTATATCCAATCAGAACCTCTCTTGCTTCAAATTATGCCCATTGTCTATCATTCTGCTGCCAAGCACCAATGAGAAGAATTTGTCTCTGTCCCCTTGATAACTTCCTTGTAGTTACTGGATGCCTTCTGCCACTCCCCAAAGAGCCTTCCCTTTGCCAGGCTGAACATGGTCAGGTTCCTTGGTCTCTCCTGACATGGTGAATGCTCCAGCCCTCTCATGACCTGGGTGACCCTCTGCTGCACTTGCTCCATTTCATCGATGTCTGCTTGCAGTGTGGGGCCAAATCTGGACACAGTTCTCTGGGAAAAGTCTAATGAGTGTAGAGCTGGGGGGGACAGTCACTTCCCTTGCTCTGCTTCTGGCCTTCTGTTCATCCAGCCCTGGAGGCTGTTGCCTTTCCTGGCTGCCAGGGCATGCTGCTGGCTCAGCCCCTCTTTGCTCTGTGTCCAACAAAAGTCAGGGCATTTTGTGCAGAGCTGCTCACCAGCTGGTCACTTCCCAGCCTGTGTCACTGCAGGGGGCTCTTCCTTCCCAGGTACACAACTGCATTTGTCTGTGCTGAGTTTTACATGCCTCCTGTCAGCCTGTTCCTCCAAGTCCATCTGGGTCTCTCTGAATGGGCTCTACCCTCACTCCTATGAACTTCTTCTCTTATTTATTATCATCTTTTTTCTTATAATACTTTTTATCTTTTTTCTTCCTTTTTTTATTTTATTTTGAGGGCAGTGCAGTTGTTAATCATTAATACCAAAATATATTTCTTTTTTTCTGAAGGCTACCACCTTAAAAGAAAAATTCTGTAAAGTTGTTTATAGTACAGCAGCTCTTATAACACTGTCATTGGAACATCCATCTGTTTTTTTAACATGCTGCCTTCATATTTTCAGTCACAGGTTGTGCTAATATTTCTCTGACTTCAAAACTGTCAGCCAGCCATTATAATAGTTCCATTTTAAATGAGATAGGATTTAATTGTCTGATTACAATCTAACTGCCAAATAAGAGAATAAGTTTTAAGATTTGTGTGTTTTTTCTCTCATTTATTGGACATCATATTTTGGAAGAATATCCAGTGTGCAGTGACTCAAGAACAGAATATACGATTTATGTTGTTCTAGGATTTTATTTTTACAGTCATTTTTATTTTGTTACCCAGAGAGGTAACAAACCCCCATCTCTGAAGTGTTTAATGCCGGGTTGCATGGGGCCCTGATCTAGTAAGTGGCATCCCTGCCCATGGCAGGGAGGTTTGGAACCCAAGACTATTTTCAGGGTCCCTTCTGACCCAAGCCATTTTATGACTCTATGATTGTGCCAGTATGTGAACTATTGGGAAAACATGAATGGGAGATTTTGAACATTCAGAACATGATGACTTGAACAGAGGTTCATTCTCACAAAAAAACTCCAAGGCCTTCCATTTGTAAACATGTCACTTCCTATTTTTTCTGTAGGTCATTTCTATCGCCTAGATGGAGCAAAGGATTTTCTGCTTTGTGGCAATAACACAGATGCAGGGTAAGGTACACTGAAAATTATATACTGCCTGTCTAAGCATGTCAAAAATACCAATCTAAACTTAAAAATGCTAATTTAACTACCTGCCTTCACGGTCAATAATAATAATAATATGGTCATGATTCCTAGTCACTGTACACTTGAATGAGTAAAAATATTAAATGAGAAGACAGTTTCCTGTACATTTATTTTAAAAAACTCTTTAAGTAACTAGAGAATTCCACTTCAGCAGGTATACATTGTGTTTTCAGTGACTTAAGAGTATACTTATTTAGTGTGGGTTTCACTCAATTTCTCAACTCTAAAATAGGCATGGGGCACTGTCACATGAAAAAGAGGGGCAGAAATGCAAAGATTTCTTGTCCCACCTGTATTAATATAAAGTTATTAGCTATAAGCATCCTCAGAATATCAAAGCCTTTCAAAGCCCAAATCAGTCTGTCTGCATGTCACTTAAGGAGACTTTGCTGGACAGATTCACTGTTTGGAAGGACTTTTGATACTCTGATATGAGACTCCACTTAATAGCAAAAGAGAACCTTCTCTATAAAGTTCTCTTAAAAGTTCTATTGCTGCCAGCACCACTAACAATCTGGACTAACTCTAGCAGTTCCTGAGGTAACTTCCATTGATACAAGTATGTGACAATTACTGTATGGGTTGTATTGTCGGTGATAACGTTTTGCTGTGTGAGTGCACTTCACTAACAACAAAAACGCAAAAACAAGAAACAAGCTTCACAAACAGAACAATCTAAGCCTCAATACAAAGCTCAAGCAACAGCCCCCCAGCCATGACAGACTACTCTAATGATAAAAATTCAACAACAAGAAGCACAACGACCTAGAGTAAAATCAAATCGCACTAAGTGTTACAAAGCAAAAAGCAAGAAGGGAGAATATGGCTGCTTCCCACTAACACACTTAACTCACTAAGATAAGGGACTGTACCACTTAAGGCAAACGAGCAACAAGTCAGCAATACAGTACAGTGTAACAAAACAAAACACTGAATAAAACGTAAGATATATACCCGGTGAGTTACAAGGTGTAAAGCAAGGTAAAATTAGTAGCAAAGTGCAGTTAGTAAATAAAATGTCTATGAAATAAAGATATAGCAAGGTAAGATTAAATGAGGTAGCTATAGGGTAAAAGTGAAAGATGGTAATCCATAGGGTATATGGTATTATAATTGTATAAAGTGTAGGAGTGTAAGGTAAAGGTAATAAGTTGTAAGGAGTAGGAAAACAGAATACGTGGTTGCTCAGCCCTACATTGTCTGAAGGAGGTGGGAGGAGGAGGGCAGCTTGCCAGCTCCCCTCCACAGAGATGATGGCATTTCTCCCCAGTTTTTACTCATGTCCAATCTGTTTTTCTACTTTGTTTAAGGTAGTTTGAGTGACTATAGTCAATAATAACTTTTGAGGTGATAGATGACATAGGCTTAAGGGTTGGCTCCCTGTGTCTGCATAGGAGGTGTCAAAGAAGGGCCGTGCTATCTCCATAACACTCCATTCTCTGTTAATCCTGTTAGTCTATCTTGAGCACTTTTGGGAAGCCACTGGAACCTCTTTGTCCCTTCCTGTGTAACTCATTATCCTCTGACAATGGTATTCTGGGAGCACCCCTCCAGGGGCTGAGGTGTTTCCTTTAACCCATCAGGAGGTTATCAGGACTATCACCCCACAGGCACTGAGACTTTTGAGATTTGGGGAGGACATCTTCAGGCTTCTTCTGTCTGAGGACTATATGCATCGCCTTGTCTTGCTCTCTCTTTCTGACAATTCCTTGTAACAAAATCTCATAATTCTATATGCTAATGATACATCTGTCTATCCCTTGGTTTTGGTTGGCTCTGGCTTTAAAACATATAGACTTAAATTATTTTGGTAAACATTAAATTTATATATGCAACTATGAGATGATTTTATATATGTCTGTAGGTAGACATCAAATATACACACACGTGTGAAAAGAAATCCTTATAGTGTTTATCTACAGAGGGTTTGTAGGCAAGAACCTTTTCTGTCCTTCAAGAATGGAATCATAATTTTTAAAAAAAAAAAAGTTAAAATGTTATATGTTTTACCTCTCTTTTTTCTTTTTTTGCCTCCTAGTAAATGTCCAGAAGGCTACATCTGTGTGAAAGCTGGTAGAAACCCCAACTATGGATATACTAGCTTTGACACATTCAGTTGGGCTTTCTTGTCATTGTTTCGACTGATGACACAGGACTACTGGGAAAATCTTTATCAGCTGGTGAGTGTATAGTAAAAATTGTGGTTAATATCCTATTGGCCCCAAATCACTCATGGAAAGGCCATTCTTGTTGCTATTACTTGCTATTCCTAGTGTTAACTATCAAAAATTATTAAAGGGAGTAAATTCAGTTGCAGAATTGAGCACACATGGAGACTTGTTACAGAATTTCACATGATTTCTGAGGCACATCAGGGATTTTTTGATCCTTAATTTAATTTTTACATTTTGTGCCCCATGATATTTTCAAAAATGTCGGTATTGAATTTAAATTGTAAAAATACTCTGTTACAGCAAAATCTGAATCTTAATTTCTATACTTTTAATCCTGTTTCTGATAACTAAGAATGCATGTCTTGATATAAATTAATTTTCTTACCATAGCTTTTCATTATATGGTGTGTGAATATGTGCTAATTATAATAAATTTTATTTTCTGTGATCCCACATCCTTTTCAATGTTATTAGTCATTGAAACAGGTTTGTCAGAGCAGCATGATCCTTAAGCATGTTTCTTAGGTACAGGAATTCTCCCTTTATTTTGATTGCTCTGTAATTCAGAAAGCTCATATGATCTTACTACAGAAGGAAAAACAACTCACTATTAGTTTTCACTTTATTAGTTTTCATTTATTAGTTTTCATTAATGCTGACGAACTACAGAACTGATGCGTGTCTTCACCAGATGGATCCTTTCTGCTCTCCTCCTACAGACGCTGCGAGCTGTTGGCTTATCATACATGGTATTTTTTGTTGTGGTAATTTTCCTGGGTTCTTTCTATTTGATTAACTTGATTTTGGCTGTGGTTGCCATGGCCTATGAAGAACAAAATCAAGCAAATATTGTTGAAGCAGAGCAGAGGGAGGCAGACTTCCAGCTGATGCTTGAACAGCTGAGGAAGCAGCAAGAAGAAGCTGAGGTATTTTCTAACAAGAGTTTGGGTTTCAATGTATTCCTTTACATGCTATTCATTAACACCAATAATTAAATTCTCATATGAAAAAAAAGATTCTTCGACATACATGTGAAGTTTATTGTTTTTTAAAGGTATAATGGCTAAAACATTAATTAATTAATTTCTGAATTGAGAACAAAAAATACTCTCCAAATAAGAATAAGAGTTTCAAAATAAATATTTCTTACCTAGGGGTAGTATCTTACCTGTCATGTCGATTTTCAAAATTCTCAGCTTAGAAATATTTTCAATACTTGTGAAGCATTTATTAGAGTGTAAAATATTTTTATCCCTAAATTTCTGACTAGATTTTGTACTTGTGTTACTAGCAGTGAATCAAAGACTGGAAGCAGTACCCCCAGGTTTTTTTCTTAAGAGCACATTAAGGAAGCTGTTACTTACAATAAAAGTTAGAATTAGTTTACTAAATTAATACAGGCTGAATTGTGTTTAGCTCTTTTGTTTGCCATTGCATTCACTATAATGCTTATATTAATTTTCAAATATTTTAAATTTAAGTTTGTGTCTGTAGACAATGTTGTCTGACTCCATGATATGGATGCAAGGTAGAGCTTCATTCGTATTACAGAATTTTATTTGAAGCTTTGCACAAGGCTTTTATTGCACATCTAGAAGAGATTTGATATAATCTTAGGAGCAAGGGCTATATTTTTCTTTTAAAAATGGTGTGATTTGTAAAGCATCTCATTAAATAATTGCTGTGGCAGGCAATAGCAGCAGCTGTAGAAGAGATGAAAGAGTACAGCGGTGAAAGTGGAATTGCTGGACCCTCAGATAGTTCTTCAGAAGCATCCAAGCTTAGCTCAAAAAGTGCCAAAGAACGGAGAAATAGAAGGAAGAAAAGAAAGCAGAGAGAGCTCTCTGGAGAAGAGGATGACATAAAGCTTCCAAAATCTGAATCATACGGAAGTATCAAAAAGAAAGGCTTCCATTTTTCTTTTGATGGGAACAGACATGCAAATAGTAATCGATTTCCATCACCCCACCAGGTACTGTGAACAGTCCAATTGTCATTTTTGAAATTCGTGACATAACCTGTCATATCCATATGTTTAGGATCTAGTGGGTCTTAACATGCACAGCAGCCTTGCATTTTCCTAGTTAATCTAAGGTAGAAGTATCTTCTTAATTCATAAGAGGAAAATTCAAGTATAGTGCATGAATGTAAAAGACTAACGGTATTGATATTTTTAACTTAATATGTGATTTATGTGGATCATTAGAATTTCTAGAAATCTTATTTTTTCTCTTTAAAGCAGATGAAACTGCTAGGGCCTTATACATTTTATTCTCTTCAGTTATTGTTTTAAGTATACTGTAAATTTATCCATTCAGATGACTTTCATCTCGAATGCATCTCCAAGATCTGCCTGAGGCACTGCATTAAAGATAACACTGACAGACTCATACATAGACATGCATTTTGTATATGTGAAATCTTCAGATGGTCAGGTTTTTTATGTTTCCTTTGCAGTCTTTGCTGAGCGTCCGTGGCTCGCTGTTCTCTCCCAGGCGTAGTAGCAGAACAAGCCTTTTCAGTTTCAGAGAATACGGAAGAGAGAGAGGATCCGAGAATGAGTTTGCTGATGACGAGCACAGCACATTTGAGGATGGTTCGAGCAGAAGAGGTTCTGTGTTTTTGCCGTGCAGCCACGGCGAGCGGCGCAGCAGCAACATCAGTCAGGCCAGCAAAGCGTCGAGGAGGCTCCCAGTGTGTCCAGGGAACGGCAAGATGCAGAGTGCTGTGGATTGCAATGGAGTGGTTTCCTTAGTGGATGGACCACCAGGTCTATTGTCACCTACTGGCCAACTTCTGCCAGAGGTGATAATAGATAAACTAACAACTGATGGCAATGTAAGAAAGTTTAAATTACTCCAGGTTTCATGGCCTCTCTTTATTCCAGCAGACAATGTTTTAATGTAATTATTTGCTTTGAAAATTGATGAGAAGTTGTGAATGTTTTTGTAGCTCTTACTGTAATGCAATATTTTTTCAGTGATTCAATCAAAAGTGAGTGACTGAAGCATGAAAATGAAAGAGAACCAAGTCATATGTTTTTTATATACTTGCAAAGCAAAGATATGCGTGCACCTGCTCAGTGAATCAAATTAGTAATATTCCATTGCTAAGTCTTTTTTAGAACACAGAATAGGGTGCTCAGCTTTCTAAAATTTTGTGCAAATTAGTAAATTGTTTCAACTTTTTCTTTCTTCCTTTATGGTTTTAGCCTGCCTTTAAAAGTATTTCCTAATTCTCTGCAGTAATCTGCTGGTTCTGCTCTTCTCTCTTGTCCGTATATTTGGTATTGTGCAAATGTAGCATTGTCTTTAAGACTATGTTGACATTTTAGAAGCCCGGAAAGTGATTTTTTATTCTGGGTCTTGGGGATTATCTGAGTTTCTCACTGCCTAGGATCAGGGTGTCTTTGAAAAAAAACCCCACAAGAACACAACATGAAAATTATTCTTTTTATCTGTGTGCTCAGTTTTCCCTTTTCCCTCAGTCTGCTTTAGGAGTGGACCAGAGACATCCACATATTTTTTCCTGGAAACGTTTTTTATTGAAACAGAAATTTGTATATGGATCACAGCACCAGAAAGTACATGAGCCAGGTTTCTTACAGTTACCAGTCAGATGTCTTACAGTTATAATACTGCTGTTTATTATAATTTAATTTTCATGTATTTATTTAATTTACTGAAAAAATCTACCCATCCTCATACATCCAAAACTTCTTCAGTTATAAGACTGTAACACAGATTTTAGTTTTTAAAATAAAATAGTGTAAAACTAGTACTCATTTTTGTGGTCAATTGTCAGACTGAAATTAAGTCAGATTGAAATTCATAGAATAAGAGCTGATAACCAGTGTAGAAAATATAATTTAAATAAGTTTTCAATGGGTATAGAGATCAATACTCACCTATAAAAGTTAACTTATGGAATAACTGTTGCTACTAAAAGCTTCCTAACATTAATAACTTGCCATAAGTATCTTGTGAATGAACTGGTTTAAAAGTGAAATATTAGTAGAGAAAACATGTAACTGGGAAATGGGAATTTTTTGACTCCAGTGCTGCAGCAATCACACTTTGTTTCCTTGGCTGTTACCCCCTCCAAAATTTTTTTGTGTTCAATGTGGAGTTAATAGTATTTAACTATTGTGCAGTGGTAATATGGAAACTAAATATCCCCATTTTTTTTAGTGTTTTGTAAGTATTAACAACATGTTAGAAGTATAGCGTGAAAATAGTAGTTTAAAAAATATTTCTGAGTTGGATTTAATTTACAGCCCTCTTGGTTTTTTTTATTTTTTGTTTGTTTTTTTTTTTTTTTAATAGAGCTCTACTACAGAAATAAAAAGCAGGCGTCCCAGTTCGTATCAAATACCGCTGGAGTTGCTGGAGGACCCCAGCGTGAGGCAAAGGGCCGTGAGTTTGGCCGGCATCATCTCAAACACGATGGAAGGTGCGTTCCAGCTGCACATCCAGGAACTGGCCTGACACAGCCTTAGACGTGCTTGAGGGGTTATATCACAGAGCAAATGCAGATGGGAAAAAATATGGTGCCATTGCAGATAAACTGAATAGTAAAAAAAAAATGCATGTGCATAATGAAAAAAGAAGGGAAGGAAACTGTTAAGCTGGGTAAAGCAAAAACCACCCTGTAATTAATACTAGTTAATACTGTAATTTATACTAGTTATTCAAATTTAGCAATGCAGTTAGTGGAAGAAATGCCTTGTCATAACTTTTCTCCTAACTATACTGTAAAAATATTACAGAAATTAAAATCCAGGCCTTAGTTAATAAGGAGAAGGAAATTTTTCGTAGGATTACTTGGAATGATTACTAGTGAAAATCTTGAAAAAAGCTTGAATAATTTTCAAGACCTATTTAAGGTAAAATCAATATTATTTTTCTTGAAAATAAATGGGCAACTGAGAGGACTGTGAAGTTGAACGTTTTACTGAAAAAAAAAATTCCATAAATGTAAGTGGAGTCATTTTATATGTTGTTTGGGGGTTTTTTTGAAACAGGATTATGATCTTAAAAATAGAAAAGTTTTTCAATTATTGGCTCAAAACTGTTTAGGTTTTTCTTTTAAGTCTTCCAAAACCTTTTCAGGCAGAAAACAATAAGTTAAATTCTTGGAAATCTTAGGAGGTTCCTCCTTAGTGGTTCCAGATATGAAGATTAAAACTTGAAAAAGCAAAATATTATCTTCACTTTCTTCAAAACTTGTTCACTCTAAGTTTCCTTTTTTCCACAGAACTTGAAGGATCCAGACAAAAATGTCCACCTCCCTGGAACAAGTTTGCTCAAACTTTCTTAATTTGGAATTGTTGTGAGCCCTGGTTAAAAGTAAAGAGTGTAGTTGAATTTATTGTAATGGATCCACTTGTTGATCTGGCTATTACTATTTGCATAGTTTTAAACACATTATTTATGGCCATGGAACATTATCCAATGACTAAAGAGTTTGAGAATGTACTTAAAATAGGAAATCAGGTAAGCCCTTCAATCTATATAACCTGATACAATAGGCATTTGGTTTCTCTTTGAAATAGAATTGCTTTTATTATTTTTATTATCATCCCACCAAACAGAAGTTAAAAGTTTAATTGTACTAAAAATACCATTTGAGATATGTTGTATGTAAGAGTTTGATGTCTGTATTAAAATTTCTTCAAATAGAATTTTCAACAACTAGAGTTTGAATGACAGAAAACTGAAAGAAATCTGACTTCTTTTTGTTTAGTATTACCCAAAAAAGTAGGAGCCAAATTAGATTCTTTTAACTTTAGGTACTATTTATAACACAAGAGCTGAATGCTATTTTGGATTATTATTTTTCACTGCTATTTTTTTTTTTTGTATTGATTTTGTATTTTCATGAAGAATGTTTTTGATTGGTCCATAACAATCTGGAAGGCACAGAATTTGTGACTTGTAAAAGTATCTTGATACAATTGGGTTTTGGTCCCTGGTGGACACAGTCTGTGGTTCGGGTATGGTGAGGTTTTGTGATTGTTCCTTTCCTGTCCAATGAAGTACCTTAATATTAATCTCATTTTGAGCTGTGTGAGTATAAATGTTCCTCCATGCTAAGAATTTGTGTGTGCTCCCAGTCAGCTAAAATGTCCCTCCAATACTGATGCCATTTCAGCAGTTGGACTGTGCAGCACTACCTTTTAATGAATGCTCCTGACTTTTTTAAAGTTTCTTCATCTTTCTAGTAAAAGATAGTAATTTATGAAGTTTTGTAGATACTGGTTATCATACATCTACAGTAAATTTATTTCAGAGGTGGTTTGCCTTCTGCTTCAGAACACATCAGAGGTATTCAGAGTTAAAAAAGGAGTTTTATTTCAAACATGACCCACAATTGACCATTTTTTGGCAGATATAAAGAGAAGATATGATTATTTCTGAGTTCCTATATAGACTTCATTAATAGCACATTGCTCCAATTTGTGATCAATTCAGATTTTTCCACACACCTTTGTTAAAGCAGTTTGCATTGTGTCAAGAGCAACTATTACTATCTTGCCAGGATATATTCCTTTAATGAGGTGGACAGCAAGTAAGAGGAGCAAATTGGAGGCCTGTTAGGAATAGTTGATTCTTCAGAAGTCACTAAATGTGTTTTGGGTCTAACTGAAGTTACAGATTTATGCTACAGCTCATTTTGATGTTGCCACTTATCTTCTCTGTGGGGTTCAGTTTGTGATAATTTTCCTTACTGACATCCTGCTGTAAGAGGGATGTTACTTCTTACTGAAGTTCTTCTTATGTGGTGGTTCAACTTACTAGTATTTATCTATAAAGTAACAATAAACATTCTTTCTTCAGGTTTTTACTGGAATTTTTGCAGCAGAAATGGTTCTCAAGATAATTGCCATGCATCCTTTCTATTATTTTCAAGTTGGCTGGAATATTTTTGATAGTTTTATAGTTACCCTTAGTTTGGTGGAGCTTTTTCTGTCAAATGTGGATGGATTATCTGTTCTCCGATCATTCAGATTGGTAAATAATATATCTGCATAATTAATGAATTATATTTGTATTCTAAATGTACTCATATAAATAAGACACTTTTTGGTATTATGTGTGTTTTTTACCAAGGGTCACAGGATATCTCTGCAAGCATGTTTCACAAAATTATTTATGTTATCATTAAATACTGTGTAAGAGCTGTAATTTTATTATAATTATTTTAACATGAGTAGGTAAAACTTAGTGGAATGAATTGGGTTTTGTATATTGAGATATATAAATAAGTAAAGCATTTGTAGTCTAGTTGACTTCCATGTCTGGAAATAGCCAAAAGGCTAGAGGTGTTCTTTTAAAATGTAGGAATTATAAAACTAATGGTTTTTTAAAAATTTAAAAAGACTGATCTTTCTTTTCCCCTTCTCATAAAATAAACAAAGAAACAGAAAACTTTACTGTATTAGAAAAATATTTTTCTTTTAAAAATGAGAAATTATATATGGACACTCTTTCCCTTTGTTCTCTTTCCATTTTGCATTTCTATTTTTGCTTTTTCTGATAACAAAATATATTTAAAACATTGTTATTTTGAGTGGGTTATGGTTAAGGAACAGTATCAATTGCACTTTTCCCCCTTCATAAGTTGAAATGCTTGACTTGGATAATGTGCTTTGCTTTTATTTCCAGACTGTGGGTCTATCTGATCCTTTTTAATTTATTGGAGGTACTATTCTTTTGGAAGACCCCATTCTTTGTGGATTTTGTTTTTTATCAATAGAATTCTATTGAGCTTTATTATTTTAGTTAACAGTGGAGATGTATGCTGTGCTTAGAATTCTCTGTCCAAACAAATGTAATCTCTGTTCTCTTTCTTTCACGTGGAAAAGAGTACACACATGCTACACAAAAAAAGCGCAATCTAAAATTTATTAAGTTTTAAAAATGTGGCTTTTATGAAACTCCTGACTTTATTTAAGTGCTGGTTGCTGGAATCATGTTGAAGTTTCTTATTTTGCTGTTGCTGAGAGTCTCTAGTTTACAATATGTTGCTATTTCTATAGCATTGTTGTAACTACTGCAAGTAATGGCTCCGTATTTTTGTTTTTCAGTTACGAGTTTTCAAATTGGCAAAATCTTGGCCAACTCTAAATATGCTGATAAAGATTATTGGCAACTCAGTGGGGGCTCTGGGGAATCTGACCCTGGTGCTGGCCATCATTGTGTTCATTTTCGCTGTGGTTGGGATGCAGCTGTTTGGGAAAAGCTACAAGGAATGTGTGTGCAAGATCTCCAGTGACTGTGAACTTCCACGCTGGCACATGCATGACTTTTTCCACTCTTTCCTGATTGTGTTTCGAGTGCTGTGTGGAGAATGGATAGAAACGATGTGGGACTGCATGGAGGTTGCTGGCCAAGCCATGTGCCTTACAGTCTTCATGATGGTCATGGTGATTGGAAACCTAGTGGTATGTAGCCAAAATAATTTTAGCATTCATTTAGAATGGTAACAGAACCAGTAATTATTTTTCTAAGCATTATTAAATGTGGGTTTTAAATATGTTTTTTAGTGATTTTGAATTTGTTATGAGTATGGATTCTGAGATGGAGTTTCCTATTTTGTTAGATTTCTGATCCCCTACAGAATCCTCAGCTTGGAGGATGACCCCCCTCGGGGGTCTGGAGTGGAATTCAGACATGGGTAAGATAGTGCAGCAGCATCAGGTGTTTAGGGTTTTGTGGGCAGCTCCTGGGTACTTAGAGAGGGAGAGAACAGCCCCAAGTGTTGGGCTTCCAGGATGGGAGTTTGCTGTTTGCCAAAGAAGGGCCTTTTCTCCCTACATCATTGCAGCACCACTTCCAGTGAAACATAGGCAGATTGTTAGGGGTTTTCTTTTAACTTTTTCTGCTCTCTCCTGTCTAAAGGACTGCTTTAACATTCGAAAGACCTTGGAATGTATGTCACTGTGAGACCTACTTGTTGCACAGCCAGCATTTTATACAAATGGAGTAGAGAAACTTGAATCAGAAGGCAGTCATTATGCAGAAAAACCCCAGATTCAATTACTTCGGCCCTTTCTTTCACTTCTTCAACTTTTTACTTCCTATTTTATGCTTTTTACAGATACTTTTAGTCTGTATTGTATCTGGTTTTTTTCCTGAGGAAAGCATCAGATCTGCACCAGTTTGTACATAATTGTGCATACATTTCTCTTTTTAAATATGTTTTATATTTATTAGCTCACCAGTATTTAAGACCTTAATTGCTTGGCCTTTTTATCTGCTTTTCTCACTGCCTTCTGAGTCTTCCTCTGTTACTGTACATCTCTTATTTGAAAAACTGTCAGTAGCAGAAGGGATTTTAAATTGACCATCCTGAAAACATTCTTTATGCCTAAGTTTTACCCTGTTGTCTTCCAAGCTGGTAGAAAAGCTGATCTCTGAAGACTTTAAGAGCTGGTACTCTGCTGCTTTGGCATTTGAGTTCCTGGCAGTCTCTGGGCTCATATAACTGGCATATGTTCTAGGTTTTGTCTAGTTGTGGGAAGAGGATGACTTGGAGGTTAGAAGGCAGAGTGCACTCCTCATTTTTTTAAGTTGCAAACAGCAAAATATCTGTGTGAGTTTGGACCTGCATGTAGGAAATGTGTTTTCTGCACAGATCATTTGTGTCTTCTGTTGCAGAAAGGTGTGCTTTGGCAGAGAAGTAAACCTGTTGAGTCTGTTCAGACAGTACCAAAGAATCATTCATTCCTGACCTTGTGCAAACATGAGCAGAAAAACAATTTGCAAGTTTTAGCAATGCAAAACCACAAAAACCTCTCTCGAGGTATAGGCAGGTGTTGTGCTTAAATTGCATTTGCATTTTATTTTCAGTATAATTTCCAGAATCTTATACTGCGAAGGAAAACATGAAGCCTGTGTTTATAGTGGGTTTGTGCAAAGCATGTGAATGAAAGCTGAAGAAATTCAGCTCTGTTGTCTTTTTTTTTTTCCCCTTTATTTTTTTTTAATTAGGTGTTGAACCTGTTTCTGGCTCTGCTGCTGAGTTCATTTAGTTCAGACAACCTTGCTGCTACAGAGGATGATAATGAAATTAACAACTTGCAGATTGCTGTGGCAAGGATCCAGACGGGAATAGATTATCTGAAGAAAAAAGCAAGTGAATGTGTCCAAAAGTCTTGTGTGGGAAAACAAGCTGTTGTAAATCAGAGAGCAGCAACAAATCAGTTGAATGATGAGCGAGCCCACTGCATTTCCAACTGTACCATCACTGAACGAAGGATAGATATGAATTATCGCAAAAGTGAGAATGGAATGGCCACTGTTATAAGTGGCAACGATTATACATCATTCATAAGCAACCCAAGCCTTACTGTTACAGTACCAATAGCTCTTGGAGAATCTGATTTTGAACATCTAAATACAGAAGAGTTTAGCAGTGACTCAGATTTGGATGAAAGCAAGGAGGTAAATTTAAGTGTTTTGTATTTTGTATGAGTGATTTATACAATTTTATTGTTCCTTGGTAGAATACTTCCTGCTTAGAAATGGAAAACAATTGTAATTTGAAATTGTTGGAATACTGAGAGTGAATGAACTGAAGTGGGTAAGTGGAGTTTAAGAGGTTAGGAAATCCAGGCAGAACTGTATAAACATATATGAACCCATTTATAAAAAGATTTTTCAAAAAAACACTCTCTTCCAAATTGTAAGTTAGATAGACAAACTAGTGTATATGGACAGCATAAACAGTTGAAAGATTCTTTTTTATATATCGAACTGTAATATTTCTGTGAAGTAAGGATGAAAGTAAATTGCTATTTAAAAATACTAGAGAAGATACTAAAAATGAGTATTAATACCTTTTTAGGGAAATTAGCATTACTTTTACTGGATAAACCCAACAGACGTGCTAACTCAGGCTGATGAGAGCAGTAACAATGGGGTTTGAGTTCTTAAGTTAAAATGATGGGAGAAAGCCAAGGGAGCAATGTTAGTATTATAAGGTGAATACATCAATTAAAAACTAATGAGAAAACTAGAATTACTGAATGAAAAAATATTGATTTCTTGCTTGTTTGTGGGAGTTATGAGCCACTCACTTCAAATACAACTACCTGACTTTAAACTGGAGCAGCTTTAGGAAAGTAGTCATTTATCAATAGCTGCAGACTGAGAGGAAAGGCAAAATTATGGATTTCAGCAGGATCCTGAGAGACACTAAAAGTTCATCTTGCAGTCTGTGGCTCAAGAGCAGACTGTGTCTGGTATGAACAGCCCTGGTACCTGAAGACAAGAGGACACTAATAGAGTATCAGCGATTGTGCAGAGGGCTGTACTGCAGCCTGGATTGGTTTGGATTGTTGGGATTTTCTTGTTCGTTTGTTTCTTGGAGGGTTCATTGGATTGGTTTGGGGGGCTCTGGATTGGTTGTCAGCTTTTTAGGTTTTTAGTTCTTTTGTTTTGAATGGGTAATTAGTTTGCCCATATTATTTCCAAATTGTAGAAAATAAGTTTGATCTAGAAAAGTGTAGTATAATTAAATTTAGAAAGGTGTAATAAGGTACTCTTTAGGTCTTTCTTTTATTGTCGAGTGCAGCGTTCAGTAGTACTATGCTTATTTTTAGTATTGTGCTATTTTGGCAGCTTATTTCCTGACACTTAATTTGTTCAATTTACTTTTTGGAGATTCTGCTACTTCATATATTATATTGACCACTAAGTCAAGAAGACCACAAGTTGCTACGAGGCCTCTTTCAAGCAAAGCAAATAATATGCATAACTTCTTTAAAAATCTGACCACATCTGAACTTCTTAGTGTTTTAATAAAATCTGGTTTTGTGCAAGGAATATTTGATGAATCCAGGTAATTTACTCTTGCTCTGATGACTGCGTTAAATCTAACTTTTTCATGGAAATTGTTCTTCAGCTGAAGACACCTGGTTGTTCATTATTTTATATTTAAGTATTGGGTGACAAAATCTATGTCTTCTCACCTCTGACTTTGAAGGTGAAACATAAGCATTAGCTGTTTATACGCTACTATTATCTAGTGTTAATTTTAACATACTCGAATTTGGAAAAGTGGCATAGATGAAAGACAACCATAGGAGGTACATAAACTAACAACAAAAACTATTTCATGTAAACTGCTTCATAGTCAGCAAGGAAATTGTCTTTTGTTTTGTAGATTATTTTGGCTCTTCCTTTCAGACTTAAAATGAGAGCAGTTTATATTGGAGTTACTAGATCACTACATTATGTGATGAGCCTTTGAGTCATTGTTGAGAAGTGAGATTAGATTTATACCAGAAGACTAATAAAATATATGTGTGATACTACAGGAAATTACAGGTTTATTGTTAGGCATGGGATTTTTTTTTTTTTTTTGATTGCTCTATGTCTGCTGCACCTTCAGCTGTTCGAAACTTTTTTTAAAGTCATGCAGTTAAAATAACGGTTGTGGGAAAAACTGCTTATGCAGAAGTTTTCATGTTTGACATGGTATGATTTACTTTTTGTTTTGCTTTGCCTGCAGCTTCTTTATGAAAGTGTATTCTAGATACATATTTAGCACCTAGTGAAGACCAGGAATAACCTTGAAAACAAAATGCAAGGAGAAATAAATGTCTGTCCTTTTACAGGTCTAGTTACTACTATTAGAAGAATGCTTAAAGCTCTAATATACATGATGTGGGTGTATCTGTCTGTCTTTTTTGTTTGGGGCTTAGTTTTTGGAGGAGAACAATTTGAAGGTGAAGGGATTTATGGTGGTGGTTTGATGTGTTTGTTTGTGGGGTGTTTTTTATGTTCAGACACAAGTCCAGTATACATCTATGAACTTCAGATATTCTGCTAATCTTGTCTTCTGTTATATCTTTGCTTAAAGCCCTAATCCACAGCTGGAAATGTTATGTTTTGCAAATGTGTGTCATATCTAGAAAACACTTTTAAGTCCGTAGGAATCCACACTTCTGTTTCCAGAACTCAGACAACGTGAAGGGCACCATGTTTTAACTTCATTGCGTACCATTCTTACTTCTCACAGGAGTAAAATCCAGCTGGATCAGTCAAGATTGCAGATCTGGTGCTTTTTAACCAGGCAGAGCAACGTGCCAGCATGTTTGCACAGGTTACCTAAACAAATCGTCCATATCTGATCACTTTGGGACTGATTGGCCTGCATGCTACTCAGCTACAGTCTATTTCCCCATATGTTGCAATGTAGTGGAAACATCCCCAGCCGCTCTGTGAGCTGAGCCCCATGACACATCACAGCATGATTGAGGGCAACACAACGTGTTCTTCTCTCCTTGTTACATCTGTGGTATTTTCTGTACTTCTGTGGCATAACCTGCATGCTTTGTAGGTTTTTATTATTGTTCACTGAATTCTTAAGCATGAAGACTTTTCAAGGTTCAAAGAGGTTAACAACCTATGATTTTATGACAATGGAAAGGTAGTCCTCACTTGATGTTTTCTGTTCATCTGTTGTACCACATTTTTAGGTTTCATGTAATTATGAACATTTTTCTGATCATGCTCATTTGACCAATGCCTCTGTAATATTACATATATACAGTTAGTTGTACGTTAAAATGTTTATATCTTTGATATAAATTTTTTGGGTTTGTTCACAATGTTTTTATAATTTACATTTCAGTTTTCTAATATAAGAGGAGCTAAAATATAGGATGAAAGATACACACCTAGAGACAATTAAGCCCTTTTTTATACATGTACATAGTTCTTTGTATATGGATGTGATAGTTTAGTTATATTCTACTCATGAAGTTTGTGTATGTTTGTAAGATTGGAATTCAAAGCATCATTTATGTAAGTTTTGTTCTCCATCATCCGTAATTACTTCTTCGTCAACTTAATCCAGTTGCTTAATTTTTATAAAGACACATAAAACACAATTTCAATCAAAAATTCTACATAGGTTTCTGTGTAGGTGTCTAAATATATCTGGGTGTTTTAAAACTATATAAATAAGGAAGTTCAAGCAAGGAAGAAATACAAAAATAGGAAAATCCAGAACAGGAATAAAATTAAGACAACTGTTAAAAAGACAAAACAGGAACTTACTACCCTACCAAACCTCTAAATTCAGGAACCCCCAGACTATAAAACAAACCTCATTTGTACCAAGCTATACATTCCTTATTCCTGATTATCTCTTCTGAATAGTTGGGCAGTTCCTCTCTTTATCATTTTGGGATCATTGAGGTATTCCTTTTCCAAATACTATTTTTGTTTTTGTGGTTTCGTTGTGGAATCCTGCATTACCTTCCATGTATTCTTTTGCACTGTTTTCTATATTGGAATTATTTAAGCCTCGCTTTTTTTTTCTCCAAGAGGGGCCTGTAAGCTGTTCAGAAAGAAGGAATGTAAAGATACCTTTCTACAGGATTTTTCCAAACCATTTAGGAAAGGCACTTAAATAGGGGAAAGTAGAATGGGATAGTATCCCATCCTAATGGTCCCAAGTATGGGAGTATTAGTCTCATTTGATGGATATTGTTTATGACACTGCTCCTGCTTCAAGCTTCTGCTGTCATAAATCTGGGCAAGTGTAGAGCAGGAAACAAACCAGTAAACCAGGAGTTTGTAATCATTTGACTTGAAAATACATGAATCTTCTTCCTTTGGATGTCACTTTGTCTTACTTACCCTCCCTTGCCTAGCAAGATGATACTTTTTAATAGATACACATGCCAATTTTTTCCTCAGTTACAGAGTAGGAGGAGTAGGTTCTCAGTTTAGTTGATTGAAAAAAACGTGAGTTTGTTTTGGTTTGGTTTTTTTTTGAATTACACAGGACAGTTGTTTCCCTTTTATTCTCCTCTTAACAGCTGTATTGCTGCTGTTAGTTCTTTGCTTGGGAGGTTGGGAAACATGCCAGATTTTTATTTATGGTTTCAGTGACAATTCACAGGACATGAATCACGTGAACATTCCATGGCTGCTAATTATTAGCTGTTATTATGAAGTTTTCTTTGAAGTCATTGTCTGAAATTCTGAGTTCACTTTCATTTATTATTTTAAAGGTGATGCTCACTAGAGATTGACTCTTTACTAATTACGTCAAGCAATCCTAAATTGCTTTCAGTAGAACTATTTATGGTAGTAACCTTATTCATGCAAGTATTTGTGCCTTTCTACCTGGAATCCTTTAGGAAAAAAGAAAGATCATAGGCATAAAATTTTGACCTTATCTCCGTACAGGAGATACTTATATTGAAAAAATTAATATGATAAAAATCTGAATAGTTTTTCACTGCCAACAGAGAAAAAGCATTTATATTGAGGGAATTTTCTCTAACAAAAATGGTTTAGTGCTGATCTGCAAATGTC
>JAWWEV010000172.1:18739946-18754902 GCA_035583235.1 Hafferia zeledoni | reverse complement strand
CCTTCTTACCTCGGCTTGGGTAACTTTGAGCAGCAGCCAAGTGCCCTGGAAGGTGAAGGATGAACATTTCTGTCTTTCCCAAAAGTCCCCTTCCCAGAGTGATTCCCAAAATCAGTTAGATTTCTACAAACTTTGTAAATAGTGAAGAAACTAGCTTTCCAGTTTTTAATTAGAACAAGAAACTCTTCCATGATTACTATTCTTAGGATCTCTTTGTGTTGGTGTTTTTTCTGGTTTGATACCTGCATCTTAGTGAAAAATAAGGGCACCCCACATGAAAAAAGAGACCCAGTGTTTATTAAATCTGTAACTCTTCAAGCAGTAGGATTATATCCTACACTCTCTCTAGAAGAAAGAGTGAACCAGACTACCTGGTTTATACCAAAGTAGTTCATGGAACCTCTAATTTGATTTCTAGAGTCAAGAAAATTGCCTTTCTTGAAACTACATTTTAAAAAATCTTTAATCTCTGATTCTTCTACCATGACTTATAGGAGATAGATACCTTCATGTTCTAAACATGTTGATCCTTTTCAGTTCCTTTTGTGTTTGTGGTTGTTGGTCTCATATTCTTTCAGTTGAATTCATGTCATCTGCTCAGATGGTGTACTAAGCTTACATTTAAAATGACTCAGGGTACTTCATGTTGGCTTTAATTTTTTATTAGCAATATGACAAATATTCCTTACTCTTAAAAAGCATATTTTTAAAAATGAATAATTCTATTTATAATTCAATAAAGAATTTCAGTTTGCCCACCACCGCTGCAGCATTTTGCAATATCTATGCTATGTCATGGAATGATGAAAGCAGCATATTAATAAAATTATGGAAGGCATACAATGCTATCCACAGGTCCAGTAGAATTAATGATAGGAAAAGTTGTTTGCTGTGAATATTGCTATTTTAAAATTAGTGCTACTAAAAATGACAAGACATGTTCACAGTAAACATGAGTAATATGGGAGTTCTATTCCAGATAATCAGTTTGTAAAGTAGCAGCAAAGTAGGCAATATGACAAAAAACATTTTTAATAAAAGTAAATGCAGAACACTTGGTTATTTATTGTATTGTCTCTGTCTTTCAAAAACATAAAAAAAACCCTTTAATACTGAAAATAATTTTGTCCTTTCACCATTCACATTTGAGGTGTAAGTACAACTTGATTGAATAGTAACTTTTCTGCTTTTTGTAGCTTAAATATCTCTTAATCAAGGAAGTCTAACTAAATTTATGCAAATGGTGTTGATTTGACAAAAGCAAGGTTGTTTTATAAAGTGTGCTTACATCATTCCCTACAGACATTTACTTGTGTGACTTCATTACTGATGTTTTATACTTCTTGATAATAACATTGTAAAGTGTCAGAGAATGCTGTGACCAAAACTACTTTGACTTAGTTTGGTACACATACTTGATATTGAGTGTGCAGGACACCACATCTTCCTTTAAAATCTCCAGACTATGGACTTGGCAATACACAGGCAGATTACAAAATTAAAAATAAATTAAGGCTTGGGTTTTGAGTTATTTTGATGGGTTTTTGTTTGGGTTGGTTTTTTTTACTAATGTGACTTTTGTCATTTTAATTATGAAAGCAAAACAACACCACCAAAAATTCTTTCTGGGTGGTGACTGTACAGGTATGTGTACCAGAGTAATGGGTAGTTTCAGAATGCACAATGTACTACATGTGTGCATTGGCAAAAAAGAATGCAACTTAATGCCAGTTGAAATGTATAAGAAAGTAATAGTAGAAAACAAAATAAATAGAATACGTATCAGCAAACCAACTTGGTAACTTCGATGAATAACACTGCACTATATTTAGACCAGAAATTCTGAAATTCCTTGAAAGATTACATGATATGTCTTGCAATATCTAGGTAGAAAGTGGATGATTTATGCACATTTCAACAGCATTGACTGCTACATGTGGGTGTTTGTGTGTATTTCTGGTGACAAATACTGTTCTTATTATTACTGGCACACAGTGTTGCATGCTTAAAGTTAATTACAGTTCTAAAAATGTAAATATTAGTAAAGTAAAAATGTTACCAAATTTTATTTTCAGAAGCTAAGTTTTTCCAGCTCATCTGAAGGAAGTACAGTGAATTTAGCTGGCTTTGGAGAAGAAAAAGCTGAATCCGAACCAGAAAAAGCATCAGAACTACAGGCATGCTTTACAGAAGGTAGGGAAATAAAATTTGGGGTTAGAATTTACATTTTGCTTGTTTGCAACAAACTGGCAGTTCCAAGAAGCCATTTGCTACAGTAGCCCTGGATCCTCATCTGTCAGTCTTAGGGTATGATTAATTTTGCCTTTTGTAGATAGTTATACTGAAGTCCATGGAACCATTTGTGTAATGCAAAGTTAAATATGTGTTTGTTATCATTTATGATATTTTAAAATAATCACTGGGCATAATTTTATAAACTGATTCTCAGCAGTCAAATATTCTGTTGATTTGAATTAAATTGTCAGTAGATCAAGCCCTCCCACCAGGCTCACACCACTGCGAAATTTAAACCAGACTCCTGTGATTACTGACGGTCACTTCCTAGTGCTAGACAGTAATCCAGTGGGTGATTCAGAACTTGGAAAGTCTGACTCAAACAGTAGAGTTATTATTTTGACATTACACCATCGATGGGGTGAGAGGGCGCATAAATATAATGAGGGAGGAACAGGTGAGCCTCTGGTTCTATTTAAGTAAAGATTTCTTAATAGCATACTTGCATATCCTTACAAGTTTTTATTCTTTTTGGTTCTGTATAGCTATATCCTTCAAGGAACTACTGAAATGCACTGTGCAGGAATGAATTTCTGGGTTTTGTGATATTAAGATTTTAATTTCCTTGTAAGTCATGGGTAAAATCATTCAAAACAAAATGTGTTCCAGGATTAACTCTTCTGTCTGTGCTTTTTGATTTACTGTTTTGAAAACACCTTTAATTTAGGCTAGGAATCTTGTTCTTTGAGTATTGTTTTACTCATCTTTAGGAAAACAAAATTGCTTTGAAATGTGGGGTTGTATTGATTATATCAAGCTTTTAATTAGAAAAAAAGTACATTTCTCAAATAATTTAACATTATATTATAATTTTTCTTTATCCTTACATTGTGTTATATATATCAGTCCTTGGGAACGTAAGATTAGTTTTTTCATAATGTAAGCATTGTGACCAGTTGGAGGTGGGGTTAACCGTGTTCTTCACAGTGGGAGCTGGTTTATCTGAGCTGATGAAACGCAGCGTAACTTGCTTGTAACATATGAACTTCATGACACTCCCAGGAAACCCAGAATGCCTTTGGGAGCCATTATAGTCATTTCAACTTGGTTATGTTGCTATGTTATTAATAAGTTTTAAAGAATTAAGGAGGCTACTATTGGCTAAGCAGATACTGATATTCTTTGAAAATTATGCCTTCAGGCCCCATGGTAAGTAGGGAACTCTCCAGGGTGAGGTAAAATTCTGTGGATGGTTTCCACAAATCTTTATCACATGGTAAAGCTCTCACAATCTTCAGTTAAACCATTTGTTTATGTCATGAAAGAGGAATCCTTAGCTAGCCCTTGAAGCAGTGGTTGTTCCTCAGTATAATAAAATAGTGTTGATGTCTGTGATTTATTTGAACCTTAGCTGAGAAGCAAAATTTCTGCTAAAAGAAGCTTCTGTATTCTTGAACTAGTTCATGTGAAAGTTGCTGTGTATGCTCTTTGTTTCTGCTCCCTAACAGTTCTCAGATATTCTTTGATTATCTGCATATAAATTGAAAAATCTTTTTAAAATGTATTTTAAAAATAGCTCCATTAGATTACTCTCTTGTATTATAACTTTGATGTAGCATCAGAGTAGAGAAAAAAATTGAGTACACACAGATTTTCCTACATCCAAAGCATAAAATTGAGAAGGAAAGGATAATTTAAGTAGCATACAGTAATTTGAAGTGGAAATTGAAGTCATTTGAACTCCATGAAACAGGAGCTAATTAAGAATCATTTGATTTTTCAGGATAATAAACATTTTGCCATATAACAATTTGTTGGGTTTTGTACCATTAGGCTGTGTACGGAAGTTTAGCTGCTGTAAAGGCAGCGTGGAAAGCACGAAAGGACGAATCTGGTGGAACCTTCGAAAAACCTGTTACAAGATAGTAGAACACAACTGGTTTGAAACATTCATTGTCTTCATGATTCTTCTCAGCAGTGGTGCTCTGGTAAGTACAGCTTGCACCCATAGGAACAGTACCTATAAAACTGTGTTATCAAAAATAGTATTATAACACATATGTGTTCATTAAGAAATAAATACGAAGTTGTCTTGAAAGAGAACATGGAACTAATTTCTCAGATAATTTCAGGTATTACATTTAAAATAATTCATTAAAATTTTGCAGGTGAATTTTTGATTAATACAAGGTGATGTGTGTGTGTGTTTATGAAAAGGACTATACTATAAATTTGGTTTAAGAAATTATAAGGGCAATGAAAAACTGATTGTATGCAGTAAGTGAAGCAACTATTCTGCTTCAAATTAAAATTGTCCCCCAACGCAGTATAGATTCTAAACTCATCATGCTCTCAGTTAATTTTTTGCTGTAGTTTTAGTTTAAGTATTTCTAGACAGTTACATAGGAATTCTTGAATTCCTTGATAATATTCTGACTGACATTTAGTCCTTAATACAGCTGAAGTTCATTTTGGTTGTTGATTGACATAGGATTTGGTATATACTGTCATTATCTTGGCTCCAACACCTAAAGCACCATGTCCCTTCCTTCTCTGACCTTGGTGTTTGCAGGGTAGTTTGGCTTACTTTTTTCCTTCAGTCTTCATACTGCCATGCAGGGTTTTGCCCTCTTTTAAATATGTTTTCTGAGAGGTACCACCAGCTTTACTGTTGGGCTCAGCTGCTTCCAGTGTTGTGTCCAGGGTGGAGTCAGCACAAGGCAGCCCCCCTGGTCTCTTCTCACAGTGGCCACACCCACAGCCTCCTACTACTAACCCTTGCCATCAGCACATTATACTGAAATTCAGCAAACATCATCAGCAACATAATATTTGATCTCTGTAGCTCCTTATTCTCTTTTGGTAATTGAAGTTAATGTAATAATGAGACTGCCTCCCAACTGAGCTTGACTGGGCTTTTCAGAGTCACAAATTATAATTCTGTGTTGAGTATTACTAAAATTTCTAAAAACCTTTTTTGCAACTACAGACATGATACTGTAATTCCATTATCAGACAGTGATAAAATCTAAAACTCAGAAAGAGTATGATTGTAGTTTCTGCTCATATTGGGTTTTCAAGGTAAAACAGCTAAAGTTGAAAGTGATTCTCCTTTACGGTTTTAATTCAGTTCTGGCTTAATTTGTAATTTGCAAAGACTTTTGGATATCTGATTCATATATAACCCATTTTTCACAGGCTTTTGAAGATATAAATATTGAACGACGCAAGACTGTAAAAATCATACTGGAGTACGCTGATAAAATCTTTACTTACATTTTTATTCTGGAAATGGTGCTAAAATGGGTGGCCTATGGTTTTCAGACTTACTTCACTAATGCTTGGTGCTGGCTGGACTTCCTGATTGTTGATGTAGGTACTATACTTTCTAGGTAGTCTGTTTGTGTTGTTTAGGCATGTCCTTTTATGCAACTCCAATCTGACATATATATGCTGTGAATAATATAAATTGGGCTTAAAAGAACTGAAAATTACATACTGGTGAATGAGATTCCACTGTAATTTTTCAGTGAGTAACTAAATCTGCCTTTATGCCATCCTTGATTCCATGTGTTCTGTGCTTTACTGCTCTGGATTCAAACTGGTGAGTAAGGACTATCAACTGGTTTGACTTCAGTCTTCTGGATATGGTGATAGGGAACAAGGAGGAAACACACAGAGGAAGGAAAGGAACATTTCAGTGAGCACATGAGGTAGGACAGCTGATCCTGGGCTTAATGAGTCACTGAAAAAGAACTGCACAGGGGAGAATTGTTTTGCAACAATAACAGTAAAAACTAATGTTGAAATTGCACTCCAAAGAAATTAATTTAGTGACACTGTATGATGTGCTCATTTAAAGGAGTTCTTTGTGTAGACATTGGAGTGGAAATTCAACAAATGGATAGGAGAAAACCAATAATTGGATGGTACCTGGAACCTAGGACAGAAATTTTGCCCCCTACTAATAGAACTGAAACTTAGCCAATGTTCTTTTTAAAGTAGATTTTTTGGAGGGAAAGGAATTTTCTGTTTGTTGTTAGTCTTCCTCATTTAACTGTGTTTCTCTTTTTTTCTGAATCCCCATTCTGAGCAAACGGACAAACTCAGTGGCATGAGATAACATATGTTCTTTCTGGGAAAGTTTTCTGCTTTCTCCTGTCGTGTCCTCTCCATTTTGTCTGTTGTGAACACCCAATTCATACTTACAGCAAGTACAAAGTCAACACATATTACCAGAACAGATGTATCGATCTGCAAGAAACTTAGGAAGTATAAGAGGTTATTCTCTTTCGCTAAGATTAAATTATCCAAACCAAGATTTTCTCGGAAAGCAAAGGAAAAAAGTTTAGACTGTCTTTGAGTAAGGCTGAAAATATTATGAGTTTTGATTTGCTTTCTTTATGGGTGCCATCGGATTCTGATTTTTCTTAATTGTAACTCAAATGAAAAATTGTGACAAGTTAGAAATAAATGGGAAATCAGCAGTAATCCTCCAGATGGCTTTTGTCATCTTTGCATAAAGTTGTTGATGTCGTGCTTGTCTCTTTTCCTGTTAGGATTCTAAGATAGTATGTTTTCAGAACCTTGTGATACTTAAATTTGCATTTCTTTTTGTCCATTGGAGTTATTATTGGTGGAAATGAAAGAATATTAAATAGAAATAAATAAGTTATTACTACTTAAGTAATATTTAAGTAGTATTCAGAATTGGTATCTCTGTACAAGCCTGTGTTGGGCAAGGTTGATCTTGAATTGTGTTTAAGCTCAATCCTTCTCAGTAAAGCATACCATATCTCCATATGCATAGGAATGGGTTCTTCCATTTTTCAGTGATTTCAGTGCTTTCATGTAGCCATCTTAATCTTTTGCTGGGACTGTCTGCATTTTATGGCCCTGTACTAGCAGATTATAGAACAATTTATGTTGATGCCACTTTTGGAGGTTTTCAGTTACCTCTAACCTCAAGGCTGGATTGGACTGCTCAGGCTGATAGTCCCTGTTGAATTGAGAATGCCTTACTTAGCAATCCATTTCCAGTGTTTGACCTCCTGTATTGTAAACCCTCCCTCAAAGACAGGGATGATCTGCTTAGCTTTTTGATTTACTTGTTTGTTATTGTTTTCAGCTTGTAGCAAGCAACTTTAACTCTTTCTCTTACTGCTGCCCTTTGAGCTGCTGGTTTAGGTAACAGGCAGTTTACTACCCTCAACTGTCTCAACTGCCCAAATCTATCTTTGCTTTATCTTTCTGTCTTGTGCCTTTATCCAGCTAAACATTGAATAAATTTGCCATACTAGTACCAATCAAATTAAATTATCATAGTGAGGCAACACTTTACAGATCTTTTTAGGCAAACTGTTTTGTACCTGTCAGTCTAAACTCTCCAGCTGTTCCCTGTTTGGGAAAGAACAGAAATTCTTACCTATGGTGATGTTCACAGTGATTTCAGAAAAGGATAATTAGCCCCAAAACAAGTGCAAATGCTGGGTTTGCTCAGCTTTCCATGTGCAAGTACAAATGGTATCACAGAAAAGAAGAAACGTGGGATTGTGTAGTATTTAACAGCTTGCAGGAGCTCCCCTTAGAAGAAAGGAATCTGCAGAAGGCTCCTCATGTAAATGCAACAAGAGACAGCCAGCTGGGGTGGAAGACTCAGTGAGCACAGAAATCATTGACTTTCACCAGAAAACAGCAGGAAAATCAGCTTTTGAGCTGTTAATCCAGCTGTATCAGAGGTTTCAAAAATTCTTGTGGATTAAACCCTTTCTTCCACAAAAGTAATACTGTTAAAAGAGGAAATCTCAAGGCATGTTAATTGTCCACAACACAAGCAGTTTAACAAATTCAAAATGAGATGTTTCCAGCTTACGATAACAATATGCTTTTCTGCAGTTGCCCTCTTTGGTAGTTACAAGGACAGAGAGTTGAAACAAAGCTTAGGATGGGATTTTGTCTCACATATATCATTATAGTGTTTTGTTACATTTCCCCTTCTTTTTGTTGCAATACACCTTTTGAATTTACTGTGTCAGGGAAAGTATATAATACTATTTGATAATTTTGCGTCACAGAAATGTTACATTTACCAATTCTCTATGTGGAAGACAGTTCAGAGCTGGTGTCAGGAGTTGTGGAAACCATGATCAGACACAAGGAAGTAGAGGAAATACTTTTTTTTTTTAAATGAAAAGGCTTGTGTGGACATACACACACAGCCATCCACAGCTGGTAACAGAAGAATTAAGCTTGGATTGTCTTCAGCACCACGTGATGAGATGAACTAACTTTGCTTCCCCCCCTCCAAACAAAAAGGAAGTGGAAAAAAAAGCAATGTGTTAAATTGTGTCATAATTTTCAAAGAAAGATAAAATTACAGCCTTTTAAGTAGAGAAGTGCTAATCTTGTAGGAAGAGGCTTTCTTGCAATGCAAATATAATGACTGCATTACCTAAGAAAATGTTATCTGACAGGAATACTTGAAACATCTTCTCTACATCTTCTATAGAATTATGGATGGAAGGCGTAATGATCTTGTGGTCTTGATGGATTCATATGGATTAATGGTTTCTATACTGAATATTTGTCTAGCATTTGAATTTAAAGAGGGCACAGTCTTCTGAAACTGAGTATTATAATTCACTTTGTATAGGAAATCGGATTGGTAGCATAAATAATGGTCATTTCACTCAGTAAATGTGTTTTTCTAGATCTTCTCCTAGTTTTCTTTTTTCCCTTTTTTAAATGAATTTTTGTTCTCTTGGAACTATGTGACCTAATTATAATTACTTCAGCAGCTGAATTATCTGAAGTTTTATATGTGTTACCTCAAAAATACAGGTAGTGATCACTGACTTGTATTTCATATATTGCTCAGTTGTTGAGTTCTCTGAGTTAATTTGATTTTATCAAGTTTGTGTGATTTACAAAAAACCCCATTGAATCTTGATTTTTTAAAAGTCACTTTTGATTATTTTAAAGCATTGTATGCTATCTTTTAAAAAAGTCAGTCAGTTTGTCCTCATTGTCTATGCATTTTATTATGTGCCATTGTTTAACTCATTTCAATACTCTAAGGTATGTAATTCTAAAACAAATCTGCCAGCTTCTTGTTCATGCTTGGACTTAGAATTTTTAACTTCAATTTAGAAGTTCTAACACAGGAAACAATGCTCTTTGCCAAATGGGGGTAAACACAGATTTTCTTCTGGTACTTGATATTATGATTTTTAAAGAACCAGATTGCAGTAATCTGAAGAGACAATAAAGGAAAGCTCACAATTAAATTATTAAATCTATCATAACTCCACTTCCCAGGAAAGTGCTGTCTCTGCTTTCAAGTGCATTGCTCTCAGATGATTTTATTGACAGTGGTATTTTTTAGTGTCATACCTTTAGGGGTCCTGCATGTAAGAGTCCTGTCTGAGTGAGTATGTGCCACTCCCAAGCCTGTCTTCTTCAGCAGGCAGTGTGAGGTACCACTTGTTCAGAAACCACCTATTATGTGAATTATTCTAAGTGCAAAATAGCAGAAGCAAATACTGCTGGCTCATATTTTACCATGAGTATAATAAAGCACTGTTCAGTATTGTAATATGTATTACTGTAGTACAGCACTGTTTAGTATTGTCGTGTAGAATGGGATTGGGTTTCAATATATTTCAGGCATTGACTGAGTTTATTGGGAAGCTGAGCATTTATTCAAATACTTTTTATCCAAGTTGCCCTTCATTTTGCACCAGTATGATATGCATTCTTCTAACTAGAACTCTGATGAAAATTCCAGAAATTAAGGTATCTTTTTTGTTTAAAGTGTTCTGAAATTTATGTGCAATGTTATACAGATTTTTTTTTTTTAATTTAGTCTTGCTGGAAGATTTGGGACCTTGTAAACTTTTCTTCCTAATATTCAGATCAAAGCTTTTCATCCTTGAGGTATTTGTATTGTGAAGCTACTAAAAAAGGAAAAAAAAAGTTTAATTTTGTTTTCTTCCTCTAGGTCTCATTGGTTAGCTTAGTAGCTAATGCCCTTGGTTTCTCAGAATTTGGGGCCATTAAATCGCTCCGAACATTAAGAGCTTTGAGACCTCTAAGAGCTTTGTCACGCTTTGAAGGCATGAGGGTAAGAAAAAAAGAGAAATAATGTGTAAACCAAATCCATAAAAACACACCTAATTATAAAATCATGGAGGAACACTGAATTGCATGTCTTTTTTCAAGGCTGACAGTAGCATGTTTGATTGTATTGCATGCATTATTTCTTTTCTATTTGCATTACTTCCATGTAATGTAATGTTTTGCATTAAACCTTTTTCTGGACTTAAAAAAAATTAATCCTTTTGTTGTTTTTTTGTGTTTTTTTTTTTCTCTGTTTATTCCCTAGGTGGTTGTGAATGCTCTTACTGGAGCAATTCCATCCATCATGAACGTGCTTCTGGTTTGTCTTACATTCTGGCTAGTTTTCAGCATCATGGGAGTAAATTTGTTTGCTGGCAAGTTCTATCACTGTGTTAACACGACAAATGATGAAACATTCCCACCAGAGAAAGTCAGTAATAAAAGTGTGTGTGAAATGACTAACATGACTACTGGAGATGCTCGTTGGAAAAATGTGAAAGTAAACTTTGATAATGTTGCAATTGGCTATCTCTCTCTGCTCCAAGTGGTAAGTCTGTAAATTTTCCAGCTTTAATTTTTGTTGGGGTAACAGTTAATTCCATAATTTTCAGTGTTATTTTACAATATATGAATAGATACGGGATTTGATTTTATAATTCTGTTCTATGAAGCTAAAGAATGTTGCTTATGATACAGTCTCTGGCCATTTTGGAAGAGGAGGAATATCTAATGTTTACCTGATGAATATAAAGTTTCTTGGCATCCAACTGCAAGTAGCTTTTCAAGTTCTACAGAAATACAGTCTGGTTAAAATATCTCGTTAAAAACAGGGCATTTCCTTTTATTTGCTTTATCTGTGTAGGTAGTCCAATAGAGACATGCTAGGGCTCCTCTGATCTTCACACAGGGAGAGAGTGAACTATTGATTTGGAAAAAGGTTTTAAATTCTCTTTTTCTCTTCTTTCTCTTTTTTATTATTCTTCCTAGCTGTACTCCAGTCACTTTCTATTATTTCCAAGTGAGTTGTTTTGGAGAAAGTTTTAAGATTTTAAACTCTGGATGAACAGCTACAGAATTTACTTGTGTTAGATTTCTAAGCTCAAACCTTTTTTAGAGGCAGCATCTGTAAACTGGAGCCAATAAAACAGAAACATTCATAATCAAGTTCACTTGACAAACTGCTTGTGGAAAGTTATTTGTGCTCATAAGCAATTAGCAATTTTTCTGTCTTTAAAAATTAGCAACTGGTAGTATTTAGTAGTTGTTATTGTGCTGGCAGGCTGATTGTGTCAGGGAGTAACAGCAGACATAAACTACCTGTAGCGAAAGGTGTCCCTGCCCATGGCAGAGGGCTTGAACTAGAGAATTTCTAAAGGTCCCTTCCAAGTGAAACCATTCTATCGTTCTATTATTTTCTCAAGAGTTCTTGGGACTACTTACCTTTTGGAGTTTCTTCTAGGACTGTTTCCATATTCTGTCTGAACAATGACAACCCATGGTGGCTGCTTCTGGTTTTTTCTAGAGAAGTCCTCCAGTTTTTTGGTAGTCAGAAAATTAGAACTGAGAGCCTTGTTATAAATTGCAGTCTCTCTGTTATGGTCATGCAACTGATGTGACAGAAAGTTTATATGAATTTCCATGAAGATTAGAATTTATTCAACGTTTTAAGAATTAATGAGAAGTATTCCACAGTACAGTACTTCATGTGAATGCTTCACTTGTAACTTACCAGACTTAATGTTTCCCTGTTTTTATGGGTGCAAATACACTGAGAAGACACTGTTTTATTTAGAATGTTTTCAAAATTGGAGCTTTGATAGAAAATGTCAACCAATTTTGCTTTTAGGCGACATTTAAAGGATGGACGGACATCATGTACGCTGCAGTTGATTCTACAGAAGTGAGTGCAATATAAAATCTACTGAGTAAAAATAGAATTTACTGAGTGACAGCAAATATACAATAGATGTAATGCTTCTTGAATGACAGTTGAAATTAACTAAAATATTAAAAATGAAAATGTAAAACCTTCATAAATTTCCTAAATAAACCTATGCACTGCAAAGTCCATATACTTTTAATAGGTAAAAAAAAATTATAGCCATAGATCTACATAAAGTATTACTCATTTAATAAGTCATCTGAAAATTCAGAACTAGTGACATCTGGTTTCCTATCAATTTATGTCACTGACATTGCACAGTTTTTCCTGTGTCTTCAAAAATAACTCAAATAGTCAAGTGGCAGCCCTGCAATAGCTAATCCAGAGCTGCAGACTCTGATGATATAAAAAAATAAATTGACTAAACTTTGCCTGTTTTTTTTTTTTAATGATGTTTGTTTGCATCTCTCCTGTATCCAACTCCTGATTTGCATAATGTCTATAGGAACTGAATTGCTTTTAAGACTTTTGAGATTTGCACATTTCTGTCATATTTAGTAGTACCTACGTGAAATGTCAAATGTCATTGAAGAGTAGAGACAGAAAGGGGAGCAATGGCAGGTCTGTGTGTGTAAATACAGACATCTGTATCAAATGGGTTTTCAAGGTCAAATATAAGGCAAGTGGAGGGTATGCTTCAAAACAGTTGGGTTTATCCACTTGACAAGGAGTTGCTGTCCTTCTGGATGCCACTTTGTTCCTGCTTGGTATACTGTGATTTGTCTTATCTGTTATTTGTGATGCATTGCTGTTTTTCTATGCTACCTAGATAGAGGAACAGCCCAAGTATGAGGAAAACCTGTACATGTATCTTTACTTTGTTGCCTTTATCATCTTTGGATCGTTTTTCACCCTAAACTTATTCATTGGTGTCATCATAGATAATTTCAACCAACAAAAGAAGAAGATAAGTATCACATGTTTCATTTTCACATTTCATTGTTATTGAACACTCAACAAATGCATGCAAGAATAAATATGAGTGTCTGAAACTTCTCATAGTGATAGAAAAAAAGAAAACAGCTGTTAAGATTTCTATTTAGTCAAAATAATGAAATAATAGTCTTTTCTGTTTAAGGCATTTGAAGTAATTTAAAATTACACCGAGTGCCTGAGTTTTATCAACATCCCTGTACAGCCCAATGATATGTTGTGTATCAGAAAGTCACATCTTTATTTTTTCTTACCCTTACAATGCTGTGACAAAGCTTTGTGAAAGTGCAGGTGACTTAAGGAAATAAATGACAGTAAAGAAGATAATATGCAAAAATGTAAATATCAAAATCGATAAGGAGATATCATCTGGCAGTACTGTGTAGGTGTTCTCATTTACAGAGACTAATACAGACAAGTTGAATGTTGGACATACTGGTCTGTACTGTAAGACCAGAGAGGGCTGGAAACTGTCTAGAATTAGTAGTGAATTTACAAGAGAAAGAAAACTGGTGATGTTTGAAAAGATGTAGTTTTTCTTTTCAACTAAAATTGTTACTATTACTCAAGTGAACACAGGGTTGTGTGAAGAACTCCAGGAGCATTTAGATAGATTAAAATGCAGACTATGATGACAAATTAAATTGTACTTGCTATTTAAACTATAAATGATGCCTAAGGTCTATTGTATTCTTATTTTTCTTTGCACATTTGGTCCAGAATCATACTGGAATATTGATTTCTTTATTTTAAAGTGAGCTAAGTAATAACAAGGCAGTACATAATTTCTGCATTTGTGATTTTTAGATCGTTTGTCAATGATCCATGGTACTGAAAATGGATCTTGCCAGTCTTACTGCAGTGGAAACTTCAGTACATCTTTCCACCTTAGATTGGAGTATGCAGCTTCATGTATTGCTTCTTCAGATCCTTTAAGTCTGTTACGTGCAGACCCATGTAATAGAAAGGAGGAGTTTGTGGTTCCAAACCTGGTGACATCCTTATCCTCTGAGATGCTTGCACCTCCCTTGAACTGAACTTTAGGGGCATCCGGTGCTTAGGAGGAAGGTGGTTCATTTTCTCATCCTTGGGGAGCAAGACTAAGGTTATGTGCAGGTTACTGGCAGTTTGGGCAGTCAATAAGTAACAAAGTGAGCTTACTCCATAATGAGGTGATTATAAATTCTGTTAAGTTCACTAGACTAGAATCATCATGACTGAGAAGGCAGAGAAGGGTTCCTGCTGAAGGGTTTTTTTCTGGCAGTGTGCTATATACCTGCTGTACATTTGTACCTGTTGTAACTGCCACCAAGAAAGTAAAATACTGGAGACACAACTAGGCTGGGAAAAATTCTATCTACATGTTAGTCTTTAGTTTCATGTAGCAAATAAGCAAATATTACTCATCTATCTTTGGAATTTGTAGATGCACCTGTGCTCACAGAAATGTGCAGATCACACAGTACATGGCTACCTGGCAGTATTTTTCTTGTCCTTGTTCTGTCTTCACATTACTGACATTGTTCCATTTTGGGCAATGTTGTTGGAATATGAGTGGGAAAGACCTCATGTTGCAATATACTGTTTCTGTGTAGTTAACATGTGTGCATTTTGGTGGTTCTTGTGTGTCTCCTACTTTGATTACGTTAATTCCCATGAGGGAAGAAATGTTCTACCAGCTATCAGTTTCCCAACCATTTCAGTCCTCAGGGGTATCTTGTCTGGAGG
>JAWWEV010000172.1:18712935-18737155 GCA_035583235.1 Hafferia zeledoni | reverse complement strand
CAGATGGAAGATCGGTTTATGGCAGCCAATCCTTCTAAAGTCTCCTATGAACCAATTACAACCACATTGAAACGAAAACATGAAGAATTGGCTGCTACTATCATTCAGCGTGCTTACAGACGGCATCTTCTAAAACACTCAGTAAAAACCCATTCATTTATGTATCAGAAAGATGGGGTTGATCTGCTTATCAAAAAAGATATGATTATTGGGAAGCTAAGTGAAAACTCACCTCCAGAGAAAGTGGATATGTCTGCATGCACCACAGCTCCACCTTCTTATGACAGTGTAACAAAACCAGAAAAAGAAAAATATGAAGATGACAAATCAGAGAAAGAAGACAAAGGGAAAGACAGAAAAGGAAATAAAAAGTAAAAGACAGAGGTTGTTCGTGATGAATGTTCACAAGTCTCAGAAGATGACATTTTTATCAATAGCACTCTTATTGGAGGATTATGCCAAAATTATAAGTTTTTACATATTTACCTACTGCTATAGTCAGTGCCTGTACCAAGACAATGCCCCTTGACTAGTAACTCAGAATCTTTAACAGGGAAACAAACTTGCAGAACAATAGTTTTGATTATCAGCTGTCATTAATTGAGAGGAGACACGAAATTTCTACTTGGACTGTAGGAACCCTTAATGAAGTGCAAAATTATGAATCCTTTTAAGCCTGTATTTTTGTGGAATAAGTATATCCACGGTGTACATTTCATCTCCTGTGTTCCATGTGTGTCAGGGCTTTTTTGTCATCTCATTTGCTTTAATCACATACTGCTATTAGTAATTCTGCTGTGTGAGAAAATAATCTAAGTACTTTTTGTTTAGATAAATACTAAATGCTACTCCATATGCAGAGAAACACAAATGTCAGGAATATGTAATTATGACACCATAATATAAACATAGTTCTCTTCAAGCTACTTTAAAAACAGAAAACTAAGATTCCAGATTATTGAACCTCAGGATCTAGATCAATTCAGCAGCAAATGGTAAAAAACCCCAAAGTCTAGATAGAGAATTTATCAGAAAATAAAACAAGAGAATAGTTTTCACAGGAAAGATTTTGGTAGCTTAGTCTCTTAAATTTAAGATACTTATTTTTAATACTGTTTAGTAATTCTTCATTTATTATACTGTCCACTTTAGATACCTTGTTTTAAGTAAATGATGCTGCACACAGCTTCAGTTCCAAAAATCGTGAAACTATGAAAAAAACTATTTACTTTCAGAGTACAAGATGCCTAGTAATTCCTGAGATACTCAAACAATTCTTTTCACAGAAAAGCTACAAATGCCAAATTGTGCCTATAGAAAATTATGCAAATTAAAAAATAATAAGAAAAACGTAGTAGGCTTTTTTCTTTTTGTTTTTTACCTTTAGATCCTGTAATAGCATGAGTACTTTCCATACTTCATTCCAAAGTCTGTTTCTACACTTCTTGTTTCTCATGAGTATATCCTACTTAGGACAATAATCAAAGCTCCATGAATAAATTGATAGCAGGGTACCTTTGGGGACAAATACTGCCTTAATGTTTACCTCAGATTTAAGTTTCCATGCTTTGGAAGGAGGGATCATGCCAGAGACACGAAATATGTACAGCAGAGGTGGTTTTGCCCCCCTGTGGCACTTTAGTCAGGTTTCCACTGTAATGCAATCTTCTGTAGAAAGATGTACTTACATCAGGTTTGTCCTGCATTGTGTTTTAGATGACTTTTTTGTCATCCAGGCTGACACTATACATGTAAGTAAAATAACCTCTGCTATTTAATCAGTTGTTTTACACAGCAGTACCTTTTTGAACAAAGAGACAATGGCCTAATTACTCTATATGTGTCATATATGTACCCTAGTAAGTTAACTTATAAAATTTCAGTAGATACTATGATATATTCTGTAATACTCCAAGTAATTGGGAAGCTTCAACTGATGCATGCTTGCTGCTATTATCCTACAGCTGTTTAAGATGGGAAGACATGTGAGCAGTAAAAAGAAAAACACTATTCGACAAGACCGTCATTCCTCATACCAGTAAGCAATAGTTGCTGCTATTAAAGATTTTATTTTGTTTGAGTTTTGTAATCAGCAAATATGCAGTAAGTTACTGAACTATGTAGGAGAAATATATGGCTTAAAATATGGGGCTAGAAAAAACTTTTATAATATATATATCTATTGATCTATTCTTGTTATTTTGAAAATAGCTTTAATTTATAACTTTTTATACTTATTACAAAAAATTGCATGTATCTTCATGTTGTTATTAATTTTTATTGATATCTGTCTTTGACACTTTACTGTTGGGAAACCTAAGATACAATGTGAATTGGTAATTGAAAGTTTCTGCTAATTACTTTTAAAGCATTTTAATGAGGAATAATTCAAAAAGAAATGGACAATAATATTATTTTTCTGAGCAGTACATAGGTCTTTTTATGTGAAACAAGATAGAAGGATTTGTTTGGGTTTTTTTTTTTAAATTATAATCCTGTCTATTAATTTTCAGGGTAATTGCAGTCATAAAAACATTACTTTTCCCCCAGAGTTAGTCTCACACTGTCTGCTTTGCTTACTGGTACATTCTGCAATAGAAATGCTTTAAATATAATTTGTTATTCAAAATATTCCTTCATGAGGATAAATAGTGAACCTGTGCAATGGGCAGTGAAATACTTTGCATTTCTTCTTTATTCTAGAATATAGATGGGCTCCTGCTTTTATAGACATTAGTGGCTCATTGTACTGATAAACTGCATGCAGGAAGTTGTTTTACTGAAAATAACTACATTGCTAACAATCTAAAAGAATAAAGATAATCTTTTTATGTAATTGTTTTAGTCTTTGTGTTTTTATTATATGAAGTTCACAAAGATTAACAAGTAGTAGTTGGTAGAATTACAGGGGAACCATGTCAGCAGTGAGGTGATGTGTTTTAGACATCTAGGTCGGATGTTGCCTCCTAACTGAGGTCATACCAACTTGTCGCCATCTAGATGAAATGAAATGCTTATGTTGTCCTGACCAGGGAAGTTTTTTTCTAGAATTCAGAACAAACCCCCATTCCAACTACATCTGTTTTTGTCAAATTTTTGAGTTACCCAGGAACAGCTCCAATGGTATTCTCTGTTGCTCAAGTGCAATGCAGGATGGTTCCACATTGAGTAGACACTGCTCACCCTGGGGCAGGTGATAACCCCATGAGGACATAACAGAGCCACTTTAGTTATCCCTCAAGAACTCCTTGCTTGCCAAGAGAAGAGTAAAAGACCTGTCAGAGGTGTTAGTGGCCATTCCACAGCTGTTACCAAGTAACTGGTGCCTTTCCAGAGCCTGACAGACATGGGCCCTGGCAGGAGGACCTGTGGAGAGGACCTAGAACTGCATGCAGTGGCAGGATATGGGACATGGTGTGTGCATTGGACCTGTGCACGGGGTAATTAATGCTTTTTTGTGTGTGATCTCATGTCTTTGTTGTACGCTTGGGCCAATATAGCTAATAGGAAAAAACCTTGGCTGTGCATGGTTTTAGTAACGGCATCTGATTTGAATTAAAATGTGGGGTTTTTTTCAATCCAGTATTCTAACTATTGTTAGTGTTTTACTATCATAGTTGCTAACAATAATTGCATATTAATGTCATAATGTAAATGCTTTTAAAAATATTGGTCATATTAAATTGCTGTTTAAGGACAAAGTAAGTCAGTACTGGAAAGATATGTAGTTAACTCAAAAATTCTATGTGGAATAAGCATAAAATATTTATGTAATCATTTTTTCTATAAATTTGGTAGTATGCAGAAGTATATGTGGTAATTTACAAAATAATTTTACTCTATAAAATTTTTATAAAGTTTTGTTTATTGAACCCATAATTCAACTGAAGTGACTCCATTTTTGGTGTCTCAAATGCTAAACTTTTTGGTCCTTTACAGAAAAAGTATTTTTGGATTCCAAGTGTTTATATTTGAATAAATGTGTATCCTTTTATATTTCTTTGAAATTATTCCAGTATCCCTTGAAGATAAAAAGTTTACGGAAGACAAAGTTGACTTGCAGACTTCCTCCTTAACCTGCAGGTATAAAATAAATTAATGTTTTATTGTTGATATAAGACAGTTGTTTCAGAGTAATGAGTTGGTCATATGTAATTATGCAAAACATTAAGCAGAATTTCTGGAAGAGTAGGACACTGCACTCTCTTACTGTCTCGGCTCACAGAGAATGCAAAATTAATGAGAAAGATTCCCTTAAAATTGTCTCAGAAATGAGCTTTCTGTACTCTTTCTTCCTAATCCAGGAACGTGTGTTTTATTTTGTGAAGGTTTCATCAACCTCCAGCCCTCCTCCCCATCCCCCCCTGAAAAGCCAACCATACCCCAAACCTGTATCAGGACATAGAAGGGGAACATTACTAGGGTTTTTTTGGTTTTTTTTTTTCAAATCTTGTTCTTGCTGAACTCTATAACAAAACTCAGTTTCATTTCTGAGGGCAAAACTTACCCTGCATCCATCCTACAAGATTACTTGTGAAAATATAAAAGGGGGAGATAGCAGGGGGAATAGATCGGATATTGCTCATTTGCGCTTTTTTTTTTTTTTTCATAAAGAGGCTTTTAGTATGTTCTGGGGGTTGTTTGTGTTTTTTCAGCAGGAATTCCTGTTGCAGAGTGGCGTGCCTAGATGGGACGGCTGCAGTCAGAGCATGGCCCTGGCAGCGCGAGGTGTGCCAGCTGTGGCGCCTCCAGCAGAGGGCACAGGCGGCCGCCGCTGCTGCCGGTGCTGGGTGTCTGCGCACACGGGCGGCATCCACACACTCAGACTGCAGGCACAGGGGAGAGCTTCCAGCTTTACAGACAATGGATAGATTTTTATATCTGTTACAGCACGATAATTCCTCTTGTTGTGTAAAGAAAGCCTTGTTGTTAATACTGTGACTGAAACAGCACTTTCCCGGATTTAAGTTTTGTGCCCTGTAGTCATGGACCTATATCCAGACCTGACACCACACTGCTTAAGAAATGCCATGCTCATCTGAGCTTACTAAACTACAGCTGAAGGGTGTTGATGCACCAGGGAATTCCACAAATAGTTTTAGTTTTACTTTTATTAATAGGCATTATTCATCTAACCACACACTGCTCCCTTGAAACAGCCCCAACCTTCTAAAAGAATCACATATGAAAGTATGTCATAAATATAATGAAATATTATCAAAATGCAATTTTTGGGAGGGACATAAAAATCCTTATGACACTTGTTCTATAGTATGGGTTCAGAAAGGCTTATCTAGCTCAGTAAAGCATCAGAAGAACTAATCTGAAATATCTGCAGTGTAGGAATATTTAATGGCTCACAAACCTCTGCATTAGCAACATCTTTTTCAGTAGGGGATGGTACCATCTCTTTCATTGTCTGAGCACAACTAGGTTTTGTCTGTGTGATACAGCATGCAAGCTCTGGCACTCAGCATATTTATTTCTCCTTGGTGATCAGTGGGAGCTGTTGCACAGTGAGAGAGACATATTCTAGTGCTTCCATAAAAAAAAAAAAATACTGCAGTGTAACCCAAGCAAAGTAAACTGCGGCACATTTTCATCCCTCTGGAGAGGGAAAATTGCATGCTGAAGCACACATGATCTCTGCTGCAAGAAAAGCTTTTGATGAAAATAAGGAGTGACACTTCATAAACAATTTATAACAATCAAACCCAGCACTTCCAGACGTGCTCTGCACTTCCATTTTCTATTGTCTTAAAAGCATGCTACTTTCTCTTTAACAACAATCTTGATAATAATCTTGTGGAATGTGACAGCTGATTAGAAAACACCACCAAATTTTTCTGAAAATGTGTATCTGAAATGGGATGTACGAAGCTGTTTTCATTTTCAAAGGAGTAAGTATCTGCAACATTCATGTTTAAAAATGGTCAGAGAATTACATGCTGTATTGCTATTTGCAGTATTGCTTTATAAAATGTCAAGCTTGCAGATGCCATAGCAACCCCTGTCATGTGGTATTTTTTGATTGCTAAACTGTATAGTAGCTTTATGCTCATATTCTGTGGCCATACTTGCACTAATATCTTTATACAGTGGTTAGGAAAAATTGCATCTGCATTTGCAACATAAGGCAAACTGGACTGTGCCAGCAATGGTCTCAAGTTCATGGTCACAGGCAGGCAAAAAGTTAAAATCTTCTCTCCAATAATAAACATTGTGAATAGCCATAACCTTCCTCTTAACTTCTTCATGGCCTTCATGGCTGTCAAGTGGGGTCCACAAGGATTCATGCAGCATTGCTGCAAATGCTAGTGTATTTATTTATACAGAGGGAAAGCAGCTGCTCATGCTCTAACATTGGAAATTGGATGTGACTTATATGATGATGAATAGGTGGGCAGATAAAGGCCTGCTCTTGATAGCCTCTGTCTGGAACTGCATGCACATCCAAGACAAACCTGCACATTTTCAGTGATGTTCAAGAGCACCATGAAGTTACCAGCTTTACCACTCTTGCTTTCTTGTGTATTTGAAAAGCAATTACTTGAAATTTCATTTATCTGTCATAGTGCAACAGTCTTTTAGAATTCTGTTAATTTTGTATAAAAATTAAAAGGACAAGGAAAGGAGAGTGTTTGTGTTAAAAGAATGACAGATATGGGGGAAACATAGTAAAATGTTAACATACTTTTTCTGCTTGTATTTTAGGATTAAAACTTTTATTTCACAGTGGAATTCTACTCCATATGAGGAGAGCTTCAAACCCAGGAAATTTCAAAAGGTGTACATAAAAGGACTGACAGGAAAGGAAATTACAGTGCTGATATTACTGAAAGGTTATTAATGCAAAATCTTTTTCAGAAATTAATTGGAAGCTGATGCACTCTGAAAATAAAAAAATCATTCCAAAGAACACACAGTGAGAAAAATCTGCAGTGAAGTACAATTAGAAATTATTATCTTGGCACAGTGAAGCTATTTTGCTTTTGTGGTCAGAGAGAAAACTTCATACTGAAACCTAGGATCAAAAACATATGTATATATGTATGTTAATATCCAAAGCACATCTATGTAGATGTACCCTTTTTATTCATGTCTATTACTATATAACATTCTTTAATAATTTTAAAGTATAAAAATCTTCTCAATTTTCTTAAGAAAAAAAGAGAAAAGGTGTAATAGGAGGGCACACAGGTTCAACTTTTCTGTATTACTTGGTATCTACTCACATTACAGCTTCTCTTTCCCTGTTCCACTATCAAATCATTTGCATGAGGTGAAGATTTCACGTGACAATTCAGACTGATGTGGTGGAATGCACTCCTTTTGAAAATCCGTGATGAAGTCAAATAAAATGCATTTTCCCTCTGAAGGACAGAAAAAGGTGGAGTTTACAGGCCTTTCTAGCCTTGTCAACAATATACTGCACCAAAACCAGTCATGCAATTCTTAGCTTTTTAAAAGTCCTGGGTTTTTAAGTTAAAGGAACTGACCTGAAAGGTTTCCTCAAAATTCCTTCATATATGCCATAGTAAAAAAAATTACATTTCTCACAGCTGCATTTAGACTACAATCTCTGACTCCATTTTTGCCTCTGGTCTTATGGAAGTATATTTGTGAAAGTCTAAAGGAAGAGCCTGCAAGTAGGTTGGTAAGAGCCTATACCTGTTCCTCTACATGTAGGTTCTTTTCTGACTTTAAGGCAGCTCTAGTAAGTATAATTCAGTCTCCCTTCGGGTTTTTTTTTCCCTCCTCTAGTCCCAGTCTGGAAGACAGAAGAGTTGCCTTTCCAGCAGGAAGACCACAAATCAATTTATTGTTGCAGATGATTCAGACAGTGGAGCTGAAGAGTAACTGGACCAGCTGTAGCAGTTATTTCACATATGACAGCACCAGCAAATGATGGTAGGTAACCCCATTAGCACACGGACTTCAGCAGCAATTAGAATAAATGTTAAAGAGGGAAGAAAGAAGATATTGGTATTTAGAAAAACAATAATGAGAGAGAAGTTAAGGTCTTTTAGGTTTTATAGGTAATTTTATTCCACATAACACATTTGCGTATGAATTCTTTAAAAAGCAGAGGCACAGTACTCAGACCTCCCTCATGGGGACAAAGAACAATCTAGAAGTGATTTTAAATAACTTTGAAACATGGAAAAAATGTCCCATTTGACTGTAAGTAGAAGAAGATAAAAGTTCATGCTCAGACACTGACAAACAACTTACTTCCTCCTTTTACTTAATGTTTTCATATAGAGAAGTTGGTTTTGTGTCTTTAAGACTTGTTGCATCTGATGGAAGTGATACAGACTTCTGTGAAGTGTCTGGTTTGTTCATAACCTCGTGGATGTTTCTTTAAATTTGACTGCATTTTCCTAACAGTTTTAAGAGTATAGTTAAATTTCTGGGCAATTTCAGCTGTGAAATTCTCAGAATTTTCTCTTGGCTTTTCTAAATCTTGCTAATCTATACAGCACTAACTGTATGGAAAAAAAAAAAAAAAGGAAATTAGAATCTGACAGAATGTAATCTAAACTTCTACTACATTTCTGGTCCTTCTCAGCTCAGCTGCGATACTGGTCTGCAAAACCTTCTGTGAAGATCACTGGCTGCTGGCTGTTTGATGGTGAGAAACCATTAATTTCAAAAAGCCACCAAATGTATTACTGAACTAATCTAAGGTTTATCTGGGTCCCTCGTTGAGAGAGTGACCAATCGATTGCTTTCTGATTCTTCCCAGCCAGCTGGTTGCAGATGCACTGGAAAACTCGTGGTAGTTACCAAGCAGGTAAAAAGTTCTTCTACCAATCTGCAAACAACTGCCCAGCATCTTAACTCTTCAATAAGTCTGTTTGAGAAAGCACTACAGTCAACAAGTCTTTGCTTCAGCTGGCACAGTGTGGTGAAAGCCTTGAGCATATAACTGGCAGCCTGTCGTGAATGAGGTAGGGGTTCTCTGTCACAGTTTTCTGCTCTTTATTGTTACCACAGTGTGAGGTGCGGGAAATAAGGAAAGGAATGGAAAGGAAGAGAAGAAGTGACTCAGTTTAGAAAGCTGACAAGAACCTGGGCAGCGTAGGGATAGAGACAAGGCAAAGGAATGCAATTAAGCTGGGCAGTAACTCCTGTTGCAGACTGTTGAAGACTGAATTAGCTGCACTGGTTTCATTTAGCGTAAAGAAAAATTATGTCAGAAAATCATGAGTCCATTGTAAATATGAACATGATATCCCTGATATCTTCAGGATAAGAGGTATTGGAGCAACTGCACAGCTTGCTTCATATGTATAAAACATGCAGGCATAAGAGTGTCTGCTTCGGACTAGTTTTTGTATTAAAGGACTACTACAAACTTGTCTGAAATCATGTAGATCTATTACTGTCAGTTACACTGATGTGTTATGATCAGTCTGTACTGTCAGACAGTGCAGTGTACTTCAATTAGCATTCCATATCACTACCCTTTCCTAATCTTGATTGTTCCTAGCTAGGAGAGGAGTTGGGTCAGCTCATTGTTTTATCAGTGCTGTCCCCTAGTATTTTTAGAAACTGGAAATTTTGGGGCCTTTGAAAGCCGAATTAATAACATGGGCACATTTATATTCCAGTATAACTGAAGAATACTCCAAATGGCTCAGAAATTTGCTAGGATACATTGTCAATTTAGCAGCTTTTTCACAACTCAACTGTGGGAAAGCATTGTCAAAATGTTTCTGCAAAGAATTTGTTATAGTGCTGTTAGGTACTTTTAATGTTCAGGATTTATGTAACTGATTTATTAACACAGCTACTAGACAGTGAATGGGATACAGAGAAGTTAGGGTCAAATCTTACCAAATAAATGAATTTTCCTGATCTTGAGTGATTTAGAAAGAAAATGTCATCCTTTACATATTAATAATGCAAAATTATTCTCCTATTTTGTAGACTTACATAAAATTATTTTCCACTGTTTCAGTTGCCTTCCTTAAAATGTAATGCAATTATCTTGACTCTCCTGATTCAGTGTGAATTTAGTACAAGTAATACTGACAGCCATGTTTCTAAACCTGGTTATCATACAATCATAATTTCATTTAAGTAGGTATACATATGTGGCTCTCTCTTTCCCTCCTTAAAATTCTTGACAATTCTTTGGTGAGTAAGCTCTGGTGCTGGTGACTCACTGTGATTTTTGTTTCAGTAGCACTTCTGACAGCTGACATCTCTGAAAGTGTCTAATCCTTACTAGTTGTCAAGTGTAAGGTCTAAATTAGGCCATAGTTTCACAAGCATTTTAACTGCCATAAGGTGGCAATGTAAGTGAAAGAAGCAGCCCTTTCCCCTGGGTTAGAACAACCATTTGTGTTTCCCTACAACAGATTAGATGGGAGAACTAAAAACTTAGTGAGAACAAAAAAAGGTTATCCTTAACCTAGATAATTTTCCTATTCAGTTCACCCTGTGGCCATACCAATGCTTATGGTAGACAGAAGGGAAGTGCAGAGCAGCAAGCAATGCCTTTGTGTGCTAATTTGATATCTGTGGAACTATGACTTTGGATATCTTTTGGTGGTCCCTCAAGCTAAAGCCTTGATGTTTTCCTTCCCTCCTAGAAGAGAAATAAAACTGCAAAGTATTACAAGAATTAAAAATCAGGATACAGATTCCAATGTATCACAGAATCATGTAGGTTGGACAAGACCTCTGAGAGCGAGTCCACCCTTTGAGTGATCACCACCTTCTCAAACAGACCATGGCATGAAGTGCCACATTGAGTCATTCCTTGAGCACCTCCAGGGATGGTGACTCAACCACCTCCCTGGGCAGTCCATTCAAATGTTTAACAACCCTTTCTATGAAGAAATTCCTCCCGATGGGCAGTGTAGTTCAAACTCAAACCTGTGTATGTTCAATTTGCAATACTCTGTACCCCTGAAGGCAGTTAAATGCCACCCTGACACCCAGTCCTGTCAGCTCTAGGAAGTTCAGCAGGGTCAGCCCCAGTTAGTACTTGGATGGGAGCACTCCTGGCAATACCAGGACCTGTGGGTTCTGGTCCCAAGGACTTCACTGTCACTGTCCAACTCGCTCAGCTGTGGCAGATGAACCTGAGGAGTTAAAGGGTGGGGCCAGTTTCGTGCACACTCTGCCTCGCCTAAAAAACCCACTGTGATATAGTGTTTGTTATTTTTTTCTGAATTATTTGTCTCTAAATTATTTGTTTCTAAGTTATAAAATTATGTTCCTTAAAAGCAAACAAGCAAAACAAAAACAAACCCTGCACATACAAAGAAACAAACAAACCCCACAAAACCACAACAAACAAACAAATAAAAAGGCAAGAAGACATTTACAGAAACTCAGAAAATCAACATCATTGGATCAGAACTTTAATGCTTTGTGGCTAATGAAAAACTTGTCTGTGGACACCTAGTAGTTCAAGTCTCAGTTTATTGCATAGTTTTTTTCTCTTTTAAGATTATTTAAAAACCACCTTTGTCTGGTATTGTATTGCTATAAGCTGTGTCAGCAATATGGATATGCCACCTCATAGCAACTCTTATGTTCTTCTCTAAGTTTAATCATAATAATTAAAAAATATACTCTGGAGCAGCTTTTTCTTACATGGCTTTATTTTCCCTGCCTCTACTGCTAGTAGTTTTATAGTCTCAAAAATGTGATGCATAATTTCTTAACTTCTCTTTCAATCATTTCATTTTCAGTGCAGGAATTACTTTCTTTAAAATTTTGTCTAACAGAAAACTGCTTTCTTGTTCTTTCAACATCTTAGTCTCATTAATAATTTTGCCAACTCCAAAGTAGACTGCTCCGTGGTCCATGTGTAGCTACTGATTGATCAGCCAGCCATTTCATCTCCCTGTACGAGAAGTCACGTAGTCACTTCACTTCTGAGTGGTGATTTGTAAACCTTTATAACTCCTCCTGGAAGTTACCTCTCCTTACCCAATCTTCCCACAAATAATTAGACAAAAGTATGGCGACAGCGTAGTCCATAAATAATCTGTAGTGCCGCCTCTTAAGATGTGCTCATTCTGGTTATTCCAAAAACATTGCCTTCTTACAGTGAATGCTGAGGGGCACTGAGGGAGAGCAAGCCAACACAGGCTACTTACAGTTTAGAAGAGGACTTTACTTCAGTTCCAAGTAAAGGAATTTCCTCTGTTATTCAGTTGTAGTATATAGAAATATATTTTTCTCTGATACGAAAAATGTACTTTGGCAGAGGCAAAGTGAGGTGGCAGCAGGGTGGGTGGGTTAAGGCGGAGACAGTGACTTAGTGAGGTAGGAGGAGAACCCAATATTGTGGTTCTGCTGCTGGGAGCAACTATCATAGACAAATGATATGATAACTTTGGTATGTGGTAATTGTATAAAATCCAGGGTCAGGGATGAGATGTCATCCATTCAGTGAATTTACTCTCACTTTCAAGTTGACTTTTATCTTTTGGTGGTGTGTTCCTGTACTATTTATTTCATGAAGATCTGTGAATTTTTAGACTCATGTGAGAAAAAAAAGGAAGAAAAAAAGCAAAAAAAAAAAAAGCATTAGGTTGAGTGTCTTTGTGGCTTTTGAGTGTGAATAATAAATGATTAGTGAAGAATGCTTAGAATCTGGGGATTAAGATGATGTCCTCTTTAGGATTTGCATAACTTGGAAGTATGTCATACATAACTGTCTTTTCTAAAGCCAAGTTTTCCAAGGATCAGAAGAGAGTTTTTTTAAGGAGTATTTATTCAATTGAAGATAAATCTTTGAATTTCAGAGGTCTTTTTATGAAGCAAAATGTGCCTGTGACTTTTTTTGTATAATGGGCTGTGTACACATTTATTACCATGCAGTTGATTTTTTTTTAAATTTCCACACTAATTGTTCTTAAGGTATTTAGAATCAAAATTAGGGATTTGAATCTTTTTAACAGTTCTTAATATCTGATAGGACAGATAATAATAATAATATTAAGACATAATCTCCCATGAGGTGTGTTTATCTTTTTATCATCTTGACAACCCACCTCTAATGGCTTTTTATCACTTTTGGCTGCCTCAGCCTATCAACCTGAGTCATGCCATCAGGACTAAGCTGAATGGAGAGATTCCCAGATGGTGATTTTTTTAAGTCAACCTGATGTAAATACTTCACATTTGCAAACAACCTTGAGAAATTCTCTCTCTTTCAAAATCCTTTTCAAACACTAAATTTAAGAAATTCAGCTTTTAGGAGCAATAAACCTTTTGATGAAGAACATGCATAGATTTTCTTCTTTGAATAATCATTTTATTCTGACATGAATATCTAAGACGAGTATCTGAAAATAATTGATTGACCTAATTCATACATATATCGTGTAATTATATAAGCCCTACTAACAGAATAAAAATATATTTTCTTAGCTTTAAAGGTTTTAATCAAAGCAGTGCTCCCCTATGAATGAATAGAATGATCCTTCTTCTTTGGGCTCTCTGCCATGATTCCTGAGTATGGCAAAAAAATTAGACTGAAGGCTTTAAAATTAGATCTTACCTGTCTCTCCACAAATGCTAATAAAATGGAAAAAATAACTCCCTTGGATGCAAGACTCAGTGAGTGTACCAAGATTTTGGGGGCTAAGATGGAGAGTGGGTTGATTCTGCAGCCAGCATGTCTGCAGCACTTTGCAGGTGTAAAGACAGCAACCTTTTACAGCTGGTGCTCTCAGAAATCCACTGATATTGCTGATGCCTTTTAAGAGAACATGGAGAAATTCAAGAAATTTCTACTTCCTTAGAGGTTTATAGCATAAATTAACACTATGGAGTCCAGAGGTATGAACTGGCTCAAACACTTTCTTCACTATGTAGGCTCAGGGAAGTGACTGTGTAATTGTAACAAATAGTAACAAATCTGCTAATGCTATGTATGTAGGGATAGATACTGCTACTGACTCTTCAGCTTTTGTTCCAAGTGCAGAATGTAAACTAATAGAATAAATAATAATAATAAAGCACTAGCCTTCCCTGTCACAATATTTTTGGGGTTAAAGGAGAGCAGGACAAAATCAGAATAGTGCTTGTGAATTTATTATTTCAAGGTGAATGGTAGACATGTCAACATGTGCTTATTACTTGTGTTTTGATGATTTTTTTTTTCCAGAGCAAAGTTGGAAGAATGATTACATGTACCATTCAGTGCAATGCTAATGCAAAGTAACTTGAAGACTAGCCAAGAATGGTACCAAAAAAGCTGCTTGTGTAGTGGGTGATTGAGCAAAGTGTGAAGTTATTAGCATGTAATCAAAGCAGACAGACATTACTTTGAGCCTGGTTTGACTGATCATTAAAAAGCTTGGTAGTAAATCAGCTGTAGAGGGGCTCATTTCTGCCTGCCATGTGGGGATGGAGGCGTGCACGTTCACAGAGCCTGAGTAAACTCCTGGGCAAGAAAACAGGGCTTGTTCTCTAGAAGGTACAGCTATGGCGGGGAGTGGCTGGGAGTGGCAGAAAGCAGTGCAGCATCTAAAAAGACAAGTGCCATCAACATTTGGTGACGTAGTTAGACCTAAATGCATTTGTGTGATTCTGTGCATGAACTCATTACACTCACAGTACACAAGCAGGTGGGAGTAGGTCCCCAGGATCTCATTTCAGTCAGATTGATGTTATTTACCCTGCTACAATGCAAAAACAGAAGAGTACCTTTACAGAATGCTACCATATTACTCCCATTTTTTACATTATTTGTTTAATGAGAAAGATAATTTTTTATTATAGAGGCTGTAATAGAGATAAGCTTTGCTGCTGCTTTTCTAATTACAAAGCAACTGATATGAAGGTGAACCTACTGTTCTGTGGAATGATGTAGGCATGGGAAAATAATTTTAAATTAAAACTTTTTTTTTGTTTTTGTTTTTTTTTGTTTTTTTTTTGTTTGTTTGTTTTTTTGTTTGTTTTGTTTTTTTTTTTTGGATTCAGAATAGCATGAGGAAGTTTCTTGTGTCTCCTGACTCGTCCATCTAAACAGTTACCAGTAAGTACAACACTGAATGAAGTATTCTACTTTGTTCAGGTTTTCTTTTGAAAGCTTTTTATACTTTTCATTTCATTGCATAGGTACTTTAAAAGGGAAATTCAAAGACAATGATTAGATATTACCTAAGAACTTTCCCTACTCTCAGTTATACTATGCCTACCTTCCTCCTGATTTCAGAGCATGACAAGATATGTTAAATAAAATTATAGGGCTAAAATGTAAACAAGTTACTCTTAACACGCTTTGGCACATAAGCAGACTTCTGACAAATAGCAGTTGCTCTAATCTTATTTGCAATATTTTCTGGTGTACCTAAAAAGACTTCTATTTACTGAATTAATGTTAATTCCAATAAATAGTAAGGGGTGCTTCTTCATTCTGGTGATCGGTAATGACATACAACCCGCTTTTCTGGCTTTGGCCTATGAAGGCAGCAGTTTAGATCTCTGTAGGACTTCTGCGACTGTGAGCAGTTACCATTTGATGGTCATTCAGCAGCCTATGTGAAATGAATTAGTGATTTATGGGGCACCATAAACAAGCCTGCAATGCTGCTCTGCCTATTCTCTATATAAATAGACAGGCCAGTTCTCCAGAGATGTCAGTCTGGCACCTCTCACAAGCTTTGCATTTACTTACTATTCATTATTAATTGTTAAGTGCTTGCAGCACACTTGATATTGTAAAAAGTACAAAGACATAGTCACTGCCCAAAGGAGTTTACTTTAGAAGATAAGCAGAACCAACTCATTCTTTTGCTGTACAACAAATACAATTTTCCTTGTGTTTTTTTCAAATTCTCTGAAACTTGAAGAATATGGACTTCAATGCAGGTTACATAACATTTCTTTACTGACTTTCACATTACCCAGTTCAAAGTGAAAGAACTGTCAGAGCATGCTCAGCTCTATGCAGTGTGACAGATTTCACTGTTCTGAACAATTGGTCCCAACTGCTCTTATTTCTTGTTTGAGGTTTCAAACCACTTTTGAGAGCTATCAAATTTCATGTTAATCTCCTCAGGAGGAGAAAGAACGAATCTCTGGATGGGAAGACAAGTCAGAGTTGATGCCTACTGTATAGCAGGAGAGGCATAATATTACTTGGAAAGGCCTCTGACTAGTCTGTGCCCTCTTCTCCATAAGGCAGAAAGTTTTATGATTTTGCTGGGGGGACAAAAGGAGGAATTAATAGGTTATCAAAATTTGTCATTCTCTTGAAATAAAAAAAGGCACTACACTGCATTTTATAAATAGAATGTGTATGATTTTATTTGTATGATTTCCTCTCTGGTAACAATTTGGATTTTTTTATGTCCTTGGCTATACTTGTTCCATCCTATTCATTCCAGAATCTCAAGAACAGTCACCGGTTTTTGGAAGGCTTCATAACAAAATGCTAAGATTTGTGTGAATGAGGGGGAATTTGTAACTAAAAGGATAAAGTGGAAGGAAAAACAGGCAAGAGTAAGTAGGTGACTTCAAACATGCAGAGAAATATTCTGAAGAAAATTAGAGATCGAATCACAGTTGTTTTTCTAGCATGACAAACCATGCATCTCTACAACAGTTTTTGGGTGGCGTGTTTGTGTAGTTTTACTTGTATGAGGCTGCTCTGTGAAGAAGTCAGCTGCTTTAATAGGGCAGGAGATTATGAGGAGGAAAAAAGGGAGAGATTGGAAGCAGGCACTCTGGAGGCTTCTAACTGGAGGGCAGCTGAGGTACTAGGTCAAACAAGTGAACTGGAAGATTTGTGGCTTTGCTGCCCACGGGTCCCACTGAAGCTGACCCATGAGTCAGGACCTGGATCTTGTCAGGACTATGGGAGCACTGGCTGCCAAAAAGGAAACTGTCTGCTAAGACAGGCGATAGATGTTGGGAGCTGTTCAACTTCTTCCTTATCAGTATGTAGGAACTTAGAGATCTTGAGGTAATATTTTTAGCAAAACAGGTACTCCATGGATACTCTTGTAAATATTTTCCCTGTTGGTACTTATTCCTTCTGTTAAATCAAAAATGCCTGGTCACCATCCTTTCATTACATTCACAAATGAAGACCTGCAGATGCCAGTATCAGAAGAAACTGGGTAAGAGCAGTTCAGAAAAATTAACACAGCCACTCAGTTCACCATAATTTCCCTTTTCAGTTCAGCATACCAGATACTCCTCATTGACATTACAATGCTTTCTGTAACTTTCAGACTCTTTTATGGAGATATTCGAGTCTATGGATCAATAATCTATTGTAAAGAATCTAAAAGCATCATGAAGATCAGTATATACTTTGCAATAAGTGTGGTCCAAGGGGAGCTTGACAAATTTATATTTGTTTTAAGGAATAAGCCAGCAGGAATACCAAGCTGATCCAAGTATAGCATCTTTCAAAATTTGTCTAATGGGAGGTGATCAACTGAGTTAAAAAGCCAATTGAACTCAGAAAGTACATGAGAACAGGCCACAGAAGCAAATAATAGGTCCAGGATCAATATTTCAGACACTTACCAGCAAATTTAAGCAAAACTAGATTAGATACTGAATACTCAAGAAAACTTCAATGTAATGATTGAAACACAGAAAATTGAAAGTATTCTGCATGTTTGAAGCTCTTGACTGTGTAGTTAGCTTTAAAATTAAGCATTCTGGATACCATCTGAGCATCATAAATAGTAAGTGAGGGCAATGAATTTTACTTTAGTTGTAACCATTTAGGCAGAGCACTGAGAGGCAATGAACATCTGCAGAGTGTTAGGAAAAAAAGGAGTTTTGGATTTTCCTCTGAGTGGTGATCTGTAAATTTAGGCCTAGGCTTCATCCCAACACACACATATTCTTTTTAAATTCCTCTTTTTTTTTTTTTTTTTTTTAACATCAAAATGGTTGGAGAAAACCACTTTAGACTTGATGGTCCATCAACCCAACAATTTTATTTTTGCTGACTGAGGTTTTTGAGTAACAATAACCTAAGATCTTCTGAAACTTCCTTTGCTTTGATTTTCAAGTTGCTGGAATATATAATGCTTCAATCTTCTTGAAAATAGAAATGTAGATACCAGCCATATTTGAAAGATGAAGAGGTTATTATGGTAAGCAACACGGCATGTCTATGTGCTTTCTGCTAGAGACTCTTTGCTCACACACAGGCCTTTATAGCAGCTGCAAAAAATGTCTGTGTTTCCCATCGGTTTTTATGTCTCATGAAAAAAGGAGTTCCCACGCCCAGTGTATTTCCTATTCTATGTTATCTGGATATGGTTCAGAGGGTTTTATCGCCAAATCATTTGGGTACAGGTAAGGAAACACCAACAGGTAAGGTCAAAGAACTACTTTGTTAGTCCCTATACTATAGCATCAGCAGAGAAAAGAGTCTTGGTAATCATGAACTGTAGCATCTAAGCATAGAGTGACAAAGAAGTACCTATCTAGACATAACTATTACATAAAGAAAAAAAAAGGTTTTGCAAAAGCTTATTATTTGATAATTCATTGCTACACTCCCAAACATAGTAGGTTCCCAGCTGTACTGATTCAAAGAATTGATAATGTAAGTAAGTAAAAATGTTTCAGTCACTCTCATTACTGAAAATCTTTGTACACTTTTCTGACAAATTGTAGGAAAAAATAATATAAAAAACATGCTTGTGATGGCTTCAGACTTCAGCCTGCAAATGCAATGCAGAAAGTTTAATGTGACAGTAAGCCTGCAGCTTCACACAGGAGCACACCAGGAACACCTCAGGGAGCAAGAAGCACTTCAATAACAAAACCTTCAAGACACAGATGAAAAGTGAGACACTCCTACAGAAAGAGCCATGCATAGCTTTATGCAATGCTTTTAATTATTTAGTATTTAAAAAGGAAAAGGAGAAAATACAATTCTAAAAATAAACAAACAAACAGAAAAGCAATATTTTAATAACAATCTCAGAAATTTTAATTTACCTAAACCAGTAGAACTCGAAGGCTGAAATGTTAACATTTTCTACTATATTATATATTGTGTGTTATTCAGCTATTGATTCTGGTTTTAAAAAAATTATTTTGGAAATGTAATGGTAACGTTTTAGACTAAAGGTTTTATAATCTTTCTAAACATTATTATTTTGTTTTCTTCCAAAAATTTAAGAACTTGGTCTGCACTTTGCTTGCAGAATTTTGGTTGAAAATTATCTAAACTAGTGTTGGTAATTATTTTTCTAGTTATTATTATAAGCTTAAGGACCTTTGGGAGAATGTCAATTTATATGTCTATAATTATTACAACCCCCTCTAGTTTCTGTTCAATAGAAAATTAAGATCAATAGCTCCTGGCACACAGTGGCTGTGCAGAGCTCCTTGTCTCTGCAGGCAAGAAAGCCCAACCTATATAAATGATGAATTCTCATCACCACAAAATCCTGCATTAAGTTGTCTTAACTTAAATCCAGAGATTGTGTGAATCCTCTTTCTCTAATATATATATCTGATAGAGTGCAAAATATTTGGGAATAGGAGGAAGCTATTCCCAGGAGTATGTCGAATGAATCTTGGAACTGTTCCATAAGCTTAGTGTATTCTAATGGCTATTCCTAGCCAAAGAAACTGGTGATTCTAAGATTTCAGGCTCCTGTTGAATATGAAGTATGCAAAGCAAGGCAGATAGGCATTTGAATGTGGGTAAACGTTACTGATGCACTTTAAATTGTGGAGGAATAGAGGAATTGTGCTTTGCAGCGTGATGCCATATAGGTAAGACCATATTTTATACTGTTCTGTGCAGCTTTAGTGTGTTTTTGGGAATTTTTGTGGCACCCCCTTGTTGTGTATTGGACTTGAGGAAATGAAAAAAACACCTTGCTGCTCTTTTGCAACCTCTGGGATGCACCAAAAACTGCTTTGGTTATAATTCAGTTTCATTGCCAAATTTCACCACCTATTGCTTCTGGTGGCAATGTCCAAAACATTTTGTTATCCAGTGCTTGTAAAACATACAGAATTATACCTTTGCATATTTTTTTCTTAGATCAGGAAAGAACTTTTCTGTTCAAAAATTATTTGTAATGAAGTTTAAAAAGTTGAAGCATTAACAAAATAACAACACAAATACAACTGGGAGAGTAGAGAATCATCTAACTACAAATTACCTAAAGTCTTGTCTTAGCCACATTATGAATTGCAAAGTCCTGCTGCTACTGCTTATTTCCCATTTCAAATCTCAGTTAAAATGTTACTAAAAGTACAGAAACTTACTGTCATCTTAAGAGGACACCACGTTTTGCTTAAGGCAGTTATACTAGTCCTAGTGGGCTGGCATGCCGTGGGCACAGGCAGGGATGGGATCCCCTAAAGTTTATCAATAGAAGTTTGTGCTAAAATTAGAGTAAAAAATGTTTGAGAGCCTCAAAGTATTTTTTGAGAATTTTTAGTATGGTCCACAGGTAAACAACTGAATTCAGTATTCATGGCACTAACAGTAGTCCTTGTGACCGTTAATCGTAAATTGCATTTTACTGGAATAACAGGAGAAAGAAAGATAAGCAACACATCATTAGAACAAATAAGAAGAAAAGGAGAGAAAAAAATACATTATTTTTAATATTCTGAGTGCTGTCTCTTGGATATCATGAATGGACTCCATTTTATTACTGTATATCACAAGTTGAAATAAATGAGATTAATCAGTGAAGACTTGATGAACAATAGTAATATTCGCTTATTGTTAGCACAACTAACAGCAAGTTTCTGAAAATGTGACATTAAGAACACTGGAGGACTGCCAATCTTACCCCAAATTTATAAATACTAAAAATTACATTTTGAAGAACTGTTGATTAGTTACATGAATGCCAGTTCCTAGTAAAGTAGTGAAGATTTTGGGATATGAGCAACAAAAAATTAGAGGCTAAAGTGCTAATTATGGTAATCAGCAAGATAAATCTTGTCAAATGACTCCATTTTTTTAAAGGATCATCGATCTATTTAAAAAGGCAAGTGTAGAAGCATAGTTTGGTTTGTGGTTTTTTAAGGCACTAAATATGCATTCATTAAACATTTTGTTTGCTTGTAAAGAGAACATATTAGGTGGGCTACAAGCTGGGCTAATAGCTTTTAAAATATTAGTGATGAGGAAATGTTTCTGCAGGGTATAATTTCTAGTAAAGACCCTCTATGAATAGGGTCTTCATTTGTTATAATTAGTATTTTTGTCAGTTATGCAAACAATCCTGTAACGTTTTTGATAGTAAAGTTTGCAGATGACATGGTGAAAGAACAAGATTAATAAGGTTGCTATTTCAGGGCAAGCTGGGTAGTGAGGTTTAAATATTCAAGTTGAAAACACTGTATTTGAACATAGTCAAATGCAAGGTAGAACAATTGGGACTTTGGAAATGGGATAAGAAAGTTCATTTTCAAATGAAACAAGAATGAAAGATTTAAATCCAAAACCACCTCGGAGTGAGTGGACTGGGAAAGAAGGCCAGTGTGATACTGTGAGGACTGGAATGGAGAGCAGCAAGTAGAAGCACAGATATGAGTGTGGTATGAGTTGGAACGTGTTGCACTGATGGGGTTTCTTTAGAATATTCTGCCTTTTGTTCAAGAAGGAGTTTGAAGGTCTACTAATAGATTGTGGGAGAGCCACAAAAGTGTTTTGAGGAGTTGGCAATGAGATTTAAACTAAGCCTTAACAGCTCAGCTTATGAACTTGCTGAAAAGAAAATTAAGAAGCCCACATGACTGCTGGAGAAGATATTACACTGGGACTCCCCAGCATGCCTGAAAATGAAATAATATTTCCTCACAACTATGAGTTGATAGTAGGTGAGTTCACCTGGTAAAATGCAGTTTATTTTAAGTAAGTGTTGGAACAGCTAATACAAAAGGCAGTGGATATAAAACTGGTCTGGGCCTTTAATTCAGATTTAGAGCACACCGAATTTAAATTGTTCACTTCCATCATGCAATTTGCTAACTTGGCAACTCCTCTTTTCCCTTCATCTTGAAAGAGGTTTTTTTCTATGACTAATAGGGACAGTTCTGCTTTAAGACTATTATTATAATCAAATTATGCCCTTTAGAGGTCATGAAACAACTTCTCAAAGATGTATAAATTAGCTATATTCTATTGCTCTTTTTCCCTGAACTGCTTTAAGGAAGTATAAATTAGCACTGGACAATAGATAGTTTTAGGAATATACCTGTAGTCTGAAGGACTGGTGGGAATGAGCCAGCTGTATCTTTCTCATGTCAGTTTTAAAGTGGTTTTTGAGTCAGGGACTCCCTTTGAAATCAGCAGAGAAAGGTTTTCAAGGGCTTTTCCCTTCCTTTCTTCTGCAGCACAGGGTACCTCAATACATTTCACCCAGCGATCACTTGCCCATACAGGCATTTGTCACAATTCTTTCTCTTCATTCTGTGACCTTTGTCACCCAATTATTTAATTTCTTTCTTATTCAGGTCAAAATAAATAAATTATGGTTATATTAGAGGAGTATCTGAGCTAAATCCAGTGGAATGAAGCTCAGACTAAGCATTCTAGTCCATGAAGCCTGAGGTTGTGTAAAGCAATGTTGCTTATATTTTCCAACTTTTTTTCTTAAAATCACTTCTTTATCTGAATGTGGCTGCAAGTGAGTAAACTCCTCAGGGATTAGCATTCCTTTCTGTATTGCTGTTGAAGATGCTTAAGAGCAGCTCTCAGCAATGGCAGGTTGTAACATACTGCTCCAATTCAAGACTGACATGGCTATTCCCACACACTCAGAGTAACAAAAAGCAGGACTGAGTTTGTAGGAAAAAAGTATCAACATAGCCCCCCAGCCAATATCATGGTAGCCCTGCTGGGGAGCAGCAATTATATGATTAGCAGCCTCACATAAGTGCTATGTTAAGAAGGGGAAAATAAAAAATTATTCAATCCTGTTCTCTTAGTCTTAAAGGAGGGGGCAATGAAAGTTCAGTGGAAAATGTGTTGTTTCCACTGAGCTGGTGAATCAAAATAGAAATCCTGGAGGAGGATTTGAGACCGCAGAGCTTTTGTTATAGGCAGAAAGTCCTATTAACCTTTCTGTTCTAATTTCTATTCTAATGGCACCTGGGGACATGGTTTAGTGGTGAACACAGTGGTGCTTTGGTTAATGGTTGGATGCAATGGTTCTATGATTCTACTCGAGTAGCACGGAAGTTCTGACAACTCTTGTGAGAGAGAGCTCCATCTCTTTCCCAGGTGACTCTGCTTAGACCTGGGGCTTTCAGGTGGCTTCAGCCAGTTGTTCTTAGGCAAAAGAACAGAGAGATTTGCATTGCTTGATTTCCTTTGCAAGTCCCCCTTTAGACACCAGGAGACTAAAATCCACATTTTGCCAGGCAATGATTCAAAGCTGACATAAATTGAGATACTGGTCCTTGGAAGAAGATGGTCTCTGACAGAACATCCCAATATGCACTGCAAGTAACTGAAGAATGTCTTTCACAAGGTCACATTGCCACAGCTTCCAAGGAAACTTAAAAACTGATAGAGAAGTAAATATGATGAAGGAAAGAATTTTGCTTTATTAAAATGTCATAAACAGTAGAATTTGCAGATTTCACCTGAGGTGACCTGGAAAAAATAGGAAAAGAGAGATGTTTTCCCTTATTGACCTTTAAGAACCTTGTGATTTGAGCATATATAACTGAATCTTGAGGAATGACCCACTAGGAATGATTGAGAAAGGAGGAATTTCTGCAATAGATTTCTCTGATCTGTCATTGTTTTACACTGTGAAATCTGTTCTAAGAGATTAGCATAAAGAGCTAACATGATTTAATGATGAGACATTTTATGCACTGCTTTAGTCCATTTATGGTTGGTTTTGTTTGGTGGTTTGTTGTTTTTCTTTTTTACTCTGCTTGAAAGCAAGCCACAGTGGCTTACAAGGACATACAGTTTGCTTTCTCACATAAGGGAAGGAAAAAGAGACAGCTAAGTCAAAAATGAGCAAGATAAGCAAATACAATGCAGAATTTCATGTGTCTTTGTCCTCAAAATACTATTGCTAATTATGCAATTATTGTGTTAATTATTTTTAGTTGAGAGTTTACTTAAATCAAAGATCAGTTAACAGTGGCCAAAATAATACTTATTCTGACAGGTAAAATAAATGGTTTTTTTTTTAAACAAGGCATACTAGAAGTTACTAGAATTTTCTTTAGATGATATAGTAGTAATATCTTTTTTAAAGCT
>JAWWEV010000172.1:18696662-18712835 GCA_035583235.1 Hafferia zeledoni | reverse complement strand
TTTTTTTTAAACAAGGCATACTAGAAGTTACTAGAATTTTCTTTAGATGATATAGTAGTAATATCTTTTTTAAAGCTTTTATGCAGTGCTTCTAAGCTCAATGTTAGAAACAGAAGCACTTAAAGTGTAAGAAAAAACCATGCTGGCAAGGATATATCTTGCTATGTAAATAAATAATACACTGGTTATCAGTCAGCAAAGGACTGAAGAACCTCAGAACCTGGGAGCTGTAGAAGATAGCTGACAGCCCCTGAATCTTCTGCTCTGCAAGGGACCACCCTCAACTCACAAAGGTTTGGGACATCCAGTGTGTTAGACCACTGTGCCTCTCAGCACTGCATGAAGCTGGAAGACTTGTCTCATTCTTACAGTCCTTATCTTTGGGTTGTTGAGAAATGGAGACAGAAGCATGCCCTGACCTAGATGCCCATGCACCATCCATATTTAACTTTGTATAGTGTGAAGGCAGACCAGTCTTTTGCTTTTGAGTGCTTGTAGTGTGCAAATTCAAAATTTGGATGTGCAATACATAACCTGAAGAGCTTTGATTACTGCTCAGTAAGTCCTTTGTGGAATAGAGCTACAAATGTGAGAGACCTGAAAAGTTGCCAGACACACAGGGTTCTTTTTTAGGTAATTGTGAGCTCTTATATTGCAAACTATGCCCAAGTGACCAGGAACCTCTTGGGAAGAAAGGCAAGAGACCAAAAGGGAATCTGTGTTATTTCCTGGAAGCACCCAAATTATGGAAATAAGGGGAACGGAATAGAAGAGCTGGAACATTTACTTTGGTGGGAATGAAAGAAATGTATTGAAAACATTTTACAGGTCACCCACACTTTTGTTACCCTGCGTATTAAGCATAATTCTAAAATTTCTGGTAAAACAATCACTTCTCTATAAAGAATTGTTGTGGGTGAGAGTGGGGGTTGTAGATAAAGTTTGTTAGAGAAGCCCTCCCACTGAGTAACAAAGTGCTTTCTATACTCCTTCTCTGAGACAGGAGCGTGGGTGCAGGTGGATCCACCCTCAGCCCCAGACTTTGTCAGTGGTTTAAGTACAACTTTGGCCTGCAGGATTAAAGATAGCAAACCGGCTATATTTATATAAAATGAATTATTTAATATGACAAATGAACAGACAAAAGATCTTAATCAGAATTATTTACTATACAAAAGAAAAGCTAAAACTACTAATAGTGAATAGTACAGTGCACTATAATAATTATATTAAAGCTATCAACCCCCCCCAGTTGGTAATTAGAGATGGATGTAATTTACCATACCAACCCTTGTGGCAGATCTCTTCCACTCAGCCTCCAGGAGTATCCTTGAAGGGGCATCCCAACTTCAAGGGAGAAACTCCACGCACTCCAAGAAAGGGTATCTTAGAAGAATCTGCTCTGATCGACTGGGCTTCTATTGTATAAAGTGATATGCCTGTCAGTCACATATCTCCAGGTAAGCTTAGCAGATTATCTCCCGTTTTTGCCTTACTAGGCTGTTGATTTCAGGTTGATGTGTCAGAGGTTTTACCCAAAGCAGCACAAGACATCCCTTCTCAGCCCACCACGGAGATTTGCAAACAGGGCGTTGTCCTGTGGAGCTTCTCTCCTGAAGCATTCCAGGATGAAGAGCCCTACTACAAAAACTAAACCTGAATCCTTTTTTTCCCCCCAGAAATATAGACATTTCAAAGACTTGAAAAGAGATTAAAATCTAATGAAGGCTAAATATAGTTTATTTGAGTGGTCTTAGATCCATGTCAACTAAAGAAAGACAAAAATAAGCTACTTGAATCGAGAATGAAATTGAAGTGATGAATTTATGCCCTTTAGCTAAAAGTCAGTACTGATTGTATCTTCATGTGTTGCTAGAGAGGATGACCAGTCTTCCAAGCTTGTTCATTTCAGTAGGTCTTTCAAAATTTTGTGTTAGCCAGTTCTGCATCTATGTTAAATCAATATCACAAATGATGCATGCTGTGGGCTGTGTAGGAGGAGTTTGGGCAAAAAAAGGGAAAAAATTGGCACTTTATTGCTTTTAGTGCTAATGGTACATTCATTATGCTGAACCGTAGATGTGTTTAGCCTGATACTGTTCTTAGGCATCAATAACTCATGGCTTGGAGTTCAAGGTACTACCACTACAATTTCTGTAAATGTTCTGGTGGGTGACTTACAACTTAACTTCATCTCCCAAACTCAGTGGTTTGTTTCATGCTTTTCAGCTCAAAAGAACTAGTTTAGGGAGATGCTAAAAATAATTAAAATCTAAATTCAACATTCTGGAATCATTGACAGATGAAAATTCAATAGAAAAGCCTGCCAGTACTAATTATTTTCAGTTGATAAAGATCATTCATTTGCTCAAAATAAATAGGCATATTTACTGAATGGTTAATTAAACTGCTTTTTCATTTTAACTTTTTTCTTTCCTCCTATTTTTGCCATTCTCTATTGGTATTAGTATGCAAAACAGCAGGGTTTGGGTTTTTTTTTTTTTTTTTTTTGTGAGATAAGTATAAAAATAATGACTTGGAAAATCAGTTTATAGGCACTCCTAGAGATATAACAGGCATCCCTATAAATCTTACAAAAAATCTGGGAAAGGAATTAAAAAGACTATCATAGCTAGGTTTATTGTAGAGGAAAAGATGTCAAAGAGAAGTGAAAGACCAGTCAATGACTACTAAGATACTGTGACCTTGACCTATTCAATGTTCATAGTTTAATTGTAGAAAGTTTTTATGCTTAATTAGATTATATTTTTTCAGTTATTTTCTAGGATAATGTATGTTGTTATATACCAGAAACTGCATGTGAGCACAGAATTAGTGATACCCATCTGAAGTTGAGAATTCAGTGTTCACCTATCATTGCTGGAATAAATCATAATTTGTAGGAAAATCAGGTATGTTCTTGCAAATATGTAGAATAGTAAATATTGTAAAATAATAAGGAAAGGAGACCTGGAAACACTGACACATCTTAACATCTAAACCATACAATTTCAGAAGCTTGGAAATGCCACTACTTTTAGAATGCTCTTTACTTCAGTTTCAAGTTTGGTGAAGTATCATCTAAGAATAAAATAATATTTATAAATGTACTTCTGCCTATTTGAATATTGGCATCAGTTGGATGCCAGAAAGTTTACTCAACTGAAAGAGAAGAATATTCCTCTTTGACTAGTCCTCCAGTGATCTTCATTATGATATGACTGGGTGAAATAATAAAAAATATATGTAGAATAAACTGAGGTCTTGAGCTGCTGGATAATACTTAAAGAAAGTAAAAGCTTTTGCTACCTGTTTCAAAAAGGAGGTCTGTGGTATTATTGGTTTTGCTTGCAGAAGTAGCACATGCATGGAAATGGCTGAAGTCTTCACAGGGAGTAAAGGACTCCTATATGGAGTCCTCCTTGTCCCCCGTTTAGAACAGTATGTGTTATCAGGTCTGAACACAGGGGTTTAATTTTTGGAGACTCTGAGCCACTGTTTACACATTTCAGCATGAATCACTTGTGCAGGTTGTTCAGGAAGACAAGGGATAAATTATTTTGAGAAAAGAAATAAAGGTCAGAGGAGGATGGAAAAAACCCAAAACCTGCACCTCAAGGTATTGTAGTTGTGTCTCCATCAGTGTTACCAGAGCATTTTAATGTTTCAGCAGATCCCAAATGGAATCTATCTTAGTATGAGAAAACCTCAAATAATGATTTATTTATGTGCAAGACATCTTAAGAGCAAGGTGTCTAAAAAAATTCTCCTGTTTACTGAAGGTTGTTGGCAGGACTAATGCCTATGAGATACTGCTCCCTTCATTTCAGTATGGAATAGAAAGGACCCTGTGGAAATAAACTCAGCTAGTAAGGATAATTTAGTGATAAGCATTGCAAACATCTACTGCCAGATCTCCCATAAAAGAAAAATTGCAGAACTTCTTTCATAGGCTTATAGTCTTCCATATGAACATGACTAGCATTATCTTCATAACACATGTGTAGCAAAAGAACTCATTAAACTCTTAAAGATTCGTATTTTCATCTCCATCCTCATGTGAGAGGTCATCTAGTCCATTCTTCTTTTCCAATCATCTGCTTTGTTCTACGGCAATTTGCAAAAACCCACAATTTTTAAAAGAATTTTTTCAAACTGTACTTACTTTATTTACTTTGACAGATTTTTTTAATCTTCTGAGGCATCAGAATAATTAATTTGCTAGTTGAGTGTGATATAAACTTGACTTATTTTCCTACCACTGTCAAGCAGTAGACATGAATACTCACATTACCAATGCAGCTGGCTCAGAAATGGTCCTTTGCTGAGAGTCCTACATGTCAGCAATTTCTGTATCAATTTGTGTTAAGATAGTGTTGAGTTGCCAACAGATTGGACAAAGTTCATGTACAGGAAAACTGCTTATAAGAAATATCGTAAACTGAAAAATTCTGTGCCTCAATGGAAGAGCAAGTTGGTTGGTACCTGAAACAAGCAAACAGTTTTTGTACTCCAGACAAAATCTATGACTTTCAGGTGTAATTTGAATGACAATAACTTAATGTTTGCAAAGTATTACATAGTATTTACCTATCCTCATGACAGCAGATTATGATGAGGCAGTCATTGTTCTGCAGTGGGGTATACAGTTTATAGGGAGTATTGTAGAAAAGAAGACTAGAAAATCTTTAAAGGAATATCTAGTTTATCCTTTTACCCAAAGATGGAATCAGCTTTTTCAAACTTGTCTAAGTTTGCCTCAACTGTAACATCAAGCAAAATGTATATCACCTTTGCAAGGCTGGCAGTCAGGTTTGCTATTCTGTTCATTTAGGTGGTGTTTTCTACTCAATCTCTGTCTGTTGGGTTGGTTTACCTATAGTTTACTGATGAACTTTGTTTGTTTTTCTACCTGATGAAGATAACTTTTGGTTACCTGTAGGCAGATTGTCCTGGTGATGTATTAACAGTGCCATGGCTGTTCAGGCATCTGAGCTTTCCTTGGGTTTGGCTCCTTTGCTGTTTGGAGTGCCATGATAAACAGAATTGCTAAGTTCTTACACCTTAATTAAACTTTCATTGTATGCCTCATGCAGGTCATATTTTCAATTCTTGATTAACCCAGGTCAAGTATGTAAAAAGATTTTTTTTTCTAAAGCTGGCACTTTCCTTTAACACTTGAAGAGGTTGGTACATATAGCTTAGTTTTAATAGGGATTTGTCACTAAGAGTCCACACCAATATGTGAAATAATAATTGGACAAAGATATTTTTAATGTTATTTTCTGAAGTGGTATAAATAAGTAGTGGGTGTTGGGGAAAAAAGTTGCTGATTTCAAATACATCAATAATTGTTTTAAAAAATCGTTCTCAAATTATATTTCTTTTGCATTTCTTTTGTTTCCACATTATACTTAACTCAGGATATGCTAGTTGTACGTGTTATTACTGATCTGCCTTTTATATCAAATGCTTCAGAAATTTTCCTGTCTTTTTCTCCTTTTCCTTTTTTTTTTTTTTTTTTTTCCAATTTTCAAGAAAGCAAAAAGATAAGCATTCAACAAGGGACAAGGAAAAACATATTTCAAAAACCAGTGATAATAAACCATTTTTTTAGTTGAACAAATATGATAGAAAAGTCATTATATGTTCATCTTTGAAAGAAAAATAATATTTTAAACACATTTTGTAAGCAAAAAAATGAATTATTTTTATCCCTTTCACATTCACCTTGATTTTCCCATTTCACATCAGAGCTCAAGTTGTGTTTACTCTGCTAAGAACATAATTAAGACTAACAGTCCCTGTACCTAACCCTGTACCTTAACTCCTTAAAACCCAGTCAGTGTTCCACATTGAGACTGAAACTTTGTGACGTCTTTTGTTGTTGCCATGGATTTTGTGGCCAGTTGCATTTCCTCTTGATTATGCCTAATCAAGCTGTCTCAAACATATGTAGAAAACTTTAGATGCTCCATCTTAGTGAAACCTTTGCCTTCTGTTGTAAGGAGAAACTATACCAATCTACATATTTATTCAAGAACAATTTCTATATGCTTTATCAGTATTTAAAGCTATTTACTATTGAAGTATTAAAATTGAATAACTGGAATACAAGCAATATGCAGTAATTTCAATTAACATAAAGTGCTTTTTGTAAACAAGATTGTGTAGGTTTCTAACAGCTGGTTAAGCCTGCATACTTCTTTCTCCTGTTGTGCCTTTCATAGAGGAAATGCTGATTTGACCCAAACAATTATAAACTAAGAAATATACCAAACCTTTGCTCTCTCTCTCTCTCTCTCAAAAAAAAAAAAAAAAGGCGCAAAGAATTGTTGTAAAATCTTCACAACCGGGACTGTGTCTTACCCATCATTTTCTTGAAAAATCACATCTGTAATACAAGCACTTTAACCTCTGTAACACCACGGAAAACAGGTACAAAAGGGTTATTTTCCAGAAACTAAACTTCATGCACTAAGATTTATTTGAGGGGATAGCACTTCCCTTTGGAAATTAATCCCAGCTTTTATCTTATACCACAGCTTTTCTCCTACTCACCACAGTAAGTCACCCAAACGCTTGCAGAGGAGCGTGTCTCGTTCCGGCCGTGCTGCTGCTCTGTCAGCTGTGGCTGTGCAGTCCTGGGGCAGCGGGGCAGGAGCTCTGAGAGCAGGTACAGCCGCAGCTGTGGCTGTACAGTCCTGGGGCAGCGGGGCAGGAGCGCTGAGAGCAGGTACAGCCGCAGCTGTGGCTGTGCAGTCCTGGGGCAGCGGGGCAGGAGCGCTGAGAGCAGGTACAGCCGCAGCTGTGGCTGTGCAGTCCTGGGGCAGCGGGGCAGGAGCGCTGAGAGCAGGTACAGCCGCAGTCTCAGCGCTCGCCGTCTGCCTCCCATTCGTGACACCCTCGCTCCTTCCGGTCATTCGTTCCAGGGGAGGAATGACACCAGCATTTCTGAGCTGTTCTTGTGTTTTCTCCCAGAACATGCAGGGAGAGCAGACTTCGTGATCTCCATGCTAACTACCAGCCTGCCTGCTGCCAGCTTTCCCCACTTCTGCCAGTGATGACATTCAGCTTGCTCCTCCACACAGGATACAGCGCAGCTTCCTCATTATGTAAGGCAGTCTAGGTCAAGTGTAGGAGAGACGCTGCTGGCCCGAGCAAGCTAGTGGATTGCTCCCTCAGCTTCATGGGGTCTGGAAGCTGGAGCCTGATCTTTGCTGCATCTTCTTTGGTGAGTGTTTCTGCATGATTTAAATGGTTCCTGTGCTGTTTTTCTATGCAGATAGCTGTCAGCCATGCTGTGAAATGCAGAGATAATTTGCTAGGTGAAACTAGCTCTGTCAGCATGATTGAATTAACAGAGTAGTAGATCTTTTAGGCATCTCAGCTTTAAGACACTTTTCAAATAAATAAATAAATAAATTGTGTTTGTTTAACAAACACCATTTCTAACCATATGGGGATTAGTATTAATTTGACTGATTAAGCAGTGAATTAAATCCATTTGCTTGAAAATGGTGTGGGAAAGCATTATTGGATATCGCTATTAGCTCTGAGAGCTTTACTGCAGTTCTTGGCTATTGCATTGTTTTAGCTTTGGAAATTGCAGACATGCTTCTTCTATTACACTAAACAAAATAAGCAAAAAGGTATTTAATTTTCTTCTAATCTATGGTTATTTTCTGAAGTAGCAGTTAAATTCAGGGTCCTATTTGCTATTTACTGCATGAATGTGTGAATCTATGTGCTTCTGAGATATGTAAGGTGAATACTGCAGATAAAATTGCATTTAGTGACTGCTCTGCAGAATGCCAGGACAGTACATATGAGCTAGATTTGTATGAGAGGGTAGCTTTTTTTCTTGCACCATGTAGAATTCAAACACGTTTCTTGTATTTAAACCCTGCTGAAAATCAGTCTGTAACAAAGCACAGAACAGGTTTGTCCTTAGAGGAGTTATACACAGTGGGTATTGTCAGGTGCTGGAATGTCTGGCTATACTGGAATGCAGCAGAAGAGGCCCTGGAAAGTAACAGCATAGCACTGATACTGCAGTATCATGTAGGGAATTTCAACAAGGCTAGCTGCCCTGCTAAGGACAAGTATTGTCTCATAAATCTGAAAATACTTTTAATGCATTTCAGAGATTAATTGGAACACTTGTCTTTATGTGCAGTACCTTGGACAGCAACTTTTTTTGTTCTCTTGTACTGTGCCTCTCCTTCATAGCAGTTGGCAATTTTTGAAAATAATACAATCTTAAGATACATTAATGAATTCAAAAATACAGGGAAACTCATAGTAAAAAAAAAAGAGAGAGAGAGAGAGAAAGAAACTTTGGTCAGTATTGTATCAATGCATTATATTTAACTACTTACTACCATTTAATTTCCTTTCAGTTAATATTAACTTTAAAATAGTGGTATTTGTATTAAATTATGTTAATGAGTGTCAAAACAGAAAATTAAAAATGCAAAATTATTGACTATTTACAATATGGCATTTATAGAATTTGCATGTCTAATAGGTAACTGCTTCCTTTAAGAGTATCAAAGTCCCTTCCTTTAAGTCAAAATAAGACTGGACATTAATACAAGTTTATGTATTAATATCACAATAAAAGTAATTTTGATGGGAAGAATGGAAGCCTTTTAAATGTGGTTTTCCTCCTCACAAGAAACTAGTTTTTCTTCACGTTGTTCTAGAAATAACTCATAGAATTTAGTTTCAACGCTTGTTCTGAAATGAGATGAATTGTTTTATCCTTTTCTTATAATGTTTAAAACCTCTCCTTCTCTGGAAAAGAACTGCCAAGAAGTCAGTTGTCTCTCCATCATGGCCTCACCTTACCGTTTACTTTTTTTTTTTTTAAATGACAGTCATATAAATCTATGCTGTGATTTAGTAGATATACCAGGCTGGTTCCTTCACTAATTACATTGTATAAGTTAGGTTCAAGAAAATGTAACTCATTTTTGGTATCTCGATAACACCTCTGTTGCAATGCAGTATATCACATTGTATAATTTATAGATACTATTTCACGCTTGAAAATACAGAAGTATGCCTTTCAAACAAATAATAGAATAGTATAGGAACTCAGAAGAAAACTGCCAGGTACTGTGCATTATTATAATGATGTACTTCACATCCTTTGTTTCTTGCTGCGTGAAGTGTTCTAAAATAGTTATGCTATTATGTATGAGTACACTGTGTTCCATCCCATTTCAAGTGTGGGTGCTGGAGGTATTTTCTTACAGGCTCAAGAAGTATTAATAACCTATCTATTCAATTAGAAGGGGAAAAAAGGAAGACTTACTGTCTTTAAATGTATAGTGATTTTCTGGAAGTGTTAGTTTTATTTTTGCACCGTGGTTCATAGCAGGGCACACTACTTCACAGTAGACCAAGCTGCAGGTACTAAAGCAGGATACAAAGCTTTAGAAAATGGTGGTTCCTATGTGTATTTCTGTATCCTGGTATATCGCTTTGGGTCTGAGAAATTGAATCTGAGCTGTAAGGTATGTTTTGAACCCACTACAATGCAGCACATTGACTGTTAATGGTCAGTGCCTCCTCCTGGTCATTTTCTGTGGTTTACTGGAGATGTCCAATCCATGGACATCAGTAGCTTGCTTTAAATATTCTGTATATTTTCTCAAATCACAATATGCAGCTTGAGTTTCTTACAAACTTTTCACTTTTCCTCACAGCACTAGAGTTTTCTGTACTGGAAGAGAGTTACTTTGTTCTCTTCATAGTCATGAAAATGTCACTAAAACTGAGGAGCATGGAAAAAATAGGAAAGTGTGTGAAATAGTTTATTGTAGAAGAATTTCTTTAGCAGAAAATATGGTGTGACCAGTTTTTGTAATCCATAATGTTTAAAAGTATAGGAGAATACAGTAGATCATTATTTTCTATAAAGATTTTTACATCTCAGATTTTATCTGCCTATTTTGAGTAGTTGAGATATATAATGTGCTTACAATCATATGCTAAGTTAGTGCTAAATTGAAAAATAAAGATTACATGTAACATCTAACTGTAAGACTGAATAGTGTAATTGTCAAGATTTCCAGGTAAGTTTGGGTTCACAAATGCAGATCTTGCACTGTCCAGAACAGCCAACTGTTATTTGCATCTAGTACACAGAAACATTCCAAATACGACAAAAATCTATTGCTGTAGAAATGGGCTTTATCTATTCTGAAGATACCTGTTTAGAAGCTGGCAGATGTGCTCTTTCCCTGCACAAAAAGTTACTCTTCCTTTTATCCAGAGGTTTTCCTTACTTTTCCTTGAAACTGGTTGGATGCAGTCTTCTGTTCTATGTTGCTACAGTTTGTCTCATTTTTCCAGGTTCTGGTTCTTCTTTATGATGTTTTTTCATCCTTAACTGCCTGTGCGGCCCTTCTGCAGTACATTTGGTTCACAAGTTTAGAAAGAGAAAATGTCCCCTGGATTATCATGTTCACCTGCTTGTCTGTGGAGGCTCTTGGTTGGCTCATTCCTTATATAATAGATGAATTACTCCCTTAGCTCTTTTCCACACCCACTTTAATTCGTAGAATTTATTCCTAGAATGCTAGAAAGAGATACTGTAGAGAATCAAGGGAGATTTCTTAATGTTTTGATAAATAAAATGTACCTCAGACACTGTCATTAAATATATATATGGCTCTTAACACTTTAGTAATTGTGTTATGTAGAACATACTACTCCATGTTGTTGCTTATGTAGTTGCTGCCATGGCTGAACATCTCAACTTCTAAGCTTAATTTTAAAGGTTTCTCTAGATTTTATGCAACTATGTTTGCAGCAAAAATGCTGTAACAGGATGGTGGCAAAAGGGACTACATTCTCTTTTTGTTCAGTTGCAATTCATTATAAATTCCTTTCAGAAAGGTGACTGTGCTGTAGAGGATCACCAGAGAAGGATTCCCAGATGAATCCTTTCATGTGCTGGAGAAAACCAGAATCTCACAATGCCTGGTGATCACAAGGCTCTTGAGCCAAAAACTTATCGGAATGTTCTCACCAATGCTCTTAAACATTTACACAGTATTCCTGAGGCAGAGCCAAGAGTAGGACTGGTCAAAATTTATGTGAAACCAAGTGAACCACAGATCTCCATTAACACAAAGTTACCAGGTCTGCAGAATCTGAAATCTGCAAGATTGCAAGCTCACAGCTGCAATGGAAAGTTTGCCTGGCAACTGTGTCCCTGCTGTGCCTTTGGGCCTCTTGGATGGTTCCTTCAGCCCATGCCCATTAAGATGATTTATTCTTGGGCACTCAGGAAGGGAGTTGTCACCACACTTGCAGGAAGAAGTGCTCAAAAATTTCCAAACAAAATGCAATCAGTATCCTAGACTTGCTTGGGTGTGAAAATTATTTGACTAGCTATTACCAGTGTTCTATTTGTTTAGAGACAGTAGGTTGGATTTTGGAGAGGAGAGGGAAGGGAGACATGTCTTATTTACTAAGTTTTCATCTATCTTAGAATTGGAGCAGCTATGATTAAGAAATCTACCTTTTTCATTTTCTTCAGTTGTGGTGCAATGAATAATGTAAGAATTTATGGGATATAGCTCTTCAGTAGTTGGAAAGAAGTTGCTGTTGTGTTGATGAAATCTTCTCTCTCAAACCCCATATCAGATGACAGTCTGGTTCAAGAAGCCACCAGAGAAGCTTTTTAAGATAACCAGAGGCACTATCAATTTTCCTGACAATGTAAGCTGGTGGCACTGAATTTGAGCACCTGGTTATACCACTGTGACCAGTGAAAATCGAACCATGAGAAATACTGCTTTAAAAAAAAAAAAAAGCTTTTGTATTCTGTTTATTATACTTGGAGATTTCTCAAAGTCAGTGGTCATATTAAGCATCTTATGCTGAATCTCTACTGATGCTTAAAGAAGGGCATTTTAGTTCATTCATTCCTGGTTTATTGTTTAATTTTTTGTTGTTTCTGTCATTTAAAAATGCAATGTTTTAAAGGAGCTATTGCTGTAACATGTCAAACATGCCCAGATTGCAGCAAAGCCTGGAGGAGCTTGTATTAAAACTTCAAGCTGATGAGCAAATATTCTACTTTTTATCTCAGTGATAAATCTGTGTTTATAAACACCAGAAAAGTCATAATTTCCAGAAACATTCTTCATTAACAGAAAGATTTCTGTGGAGGATCAGTTTGCATCAGCAATAGTATCTGAACATCTGTTTAGTATTTAAAATTTTGGGGATGATTCTGAGTCAGATGTGTTACTAGTGTTACAAAGTAATTTGTCACCTGTAAATGCCCTTCATGACCCCAAAGAACTGCTAATATATGAAAAAAGACAAATCAGCCTTTAGAATTATACCTAACAAAGCATCAAACAGTTGAAAAGGGTGTTACCAGCTGATAATAACAAGATAATGATTTAAAAAAACATCTTTCTGCCTGAAGGTCATAGACTTGAACTCCATTTGGCTCGTGGGGACCTGCCTGAGCAGCCAACCAGAAGTGCCAGCAGAAAAGCTTAAATTCAAAACTGGTGATCATGACAGCAGTGAAACATGAAAGCAAGTGAAGTCTTTTTAAATCAGAGCTCAGGCATATTCAGAGGATGCAGGTTGCATGATTGTGTCCAGTTTGGTCTTGCTTTTTCTATGTCAGTGTTTGAGTATTAGTATTTGGATCTATTATGGTGTATTTTAACTAAATATTTAGTGTCCTAAGCTTGTTTGCTTTGTCCTTTTAATCACTGCAATATTTGAAGAGAAAGTATTTTAAAATTTGTGAGATTAGATTTCATTGTTAGAACAATTCATGACATTCTGTATTGATAAATGCTTGAAAATGAGGTGTTATACTGAGAGATTCCAAGTGCTTCTTGTGAAGGGACAAGCATGTGAGGTCACAACTGGGAGGTGGAGCAATTCAGATTCACATAGCTTGGATACAAGGAAAATTTAAGCACTCAAAACCTCATGATGTAAAAATATTAGAAAAAAACAGTATCAGAACAATACCAGGATTGAATCTAGGGCATCATTAAAGCTGCCTGTGGTCACTGAATCAGAGATGAATGTTAAGTATATGTTATATCATGCAGATTTTAGACTTACTGCATGCAGGTATGAATTAGGTTTATTTTCTTTTATCTTTGCATCCAGAAATGGTATTAAATAATGAAAGAAATGCAGTATTACTTTTGGCCCTTCTTCAATGCACCTCTCACCTTCCCAGTCCCTGCCCCCTTCCTTCCTTTGCTACCACACCGCACCCCTCCCCTCAGCACGGAGGACACCGGGCTTTGCGCAAGTCTTTGCTCGTGGCCACCCCCACTTTTTTTTTTTTTTTCAATAAAGCAAAGTGAGAAATATCTAATGCTGCCTGATTTAGCTCAAACTGAGGCTGAGCCAATGCAGATGGAGTTCATTGTGTTAGCAGTTACTGTTACTTAGCAGTGTGAATTTTAAATAGGAGCATTTTTTGTCTGGGCTCCAGCTTTGGCCGCACACCTGCCGTCTGAATGCAGGGGATGTACAGAGCTGACGTGGCACTGTGGCCCGGGAGCAGCGGCACAGCCTGCAAGGGGTGGGCACCTCACGAGACTCGGGCGCAGGAGCCCTTTGGCCTTTTTTTGGATTGAAGCCCTGACTGGGGGTGTTGAATCTCCCACCACTGCTCGGCGGGGAGGTGCAAAACGAGGCGAAGGACAGGTAGCGTTGAGCTGGGGCGTGCCAAGGGCTGTCCTGCAAAGGTATCTGGTGCTTTCGTAACAGCCAACACTTACTCAAACTATTTCTTTCGCACGTTTCAGAGACAAGTAATTAACAGAAAAGAAATGAAAATTACTGAAAACTGTAGCTTGTTTAACACTGGGTAAAGAAATCTACTCAGCGCAACCCGTGCCCTTTGTTCCTCGCTGAAGGAAAACGGGGTTGCAGATTTTCAGACTCGCGTTAACTCAGAAAATCGCCTAAAAAGCGATCTTTTACAGCCAGTTCTTTGCTTATGCCGATAGATGGGGCTGTTCTTTAAGGTATCTCCCCCCTCAAAATTTTCTTTCGTCCCCCTCCCCCCATCCCCCCCCCCCCTTTTTTTTTTTTGGTCTGCTATTTGCTGGTTTGTATTAGGTACCAGAGTGAGCCTCAGAACAGGAAGCTGAGAATGAAGCGGAGAGGATACTGCAGAGGTCTTTTTTTTTTTTCTTTCTCTTCTCGATGGGAATGCAGCAATTTAGAAACACTTTCTAATATTTTGGAACTGAGAATCTAAACAAGTTTATTAGCATTTCATCATGACTATTTTTTCGTGGTTTTTAAATTTTTGTATTCTTCATAACATACTTGAAATTCCCATGTTATCAGGTAAGCCAGCAGGATGTTAAATCCTACATCTCAAGTATTTATGTGAGCTGTCAGCCTGTATCCCCCCCACACCTTTTTTTCTTTTTTAAAAATAGTTTCTGAATGCTTGTTTCATAGTTATTGTTAAACATATAATTAAGGAGAGAATAAAATTTTGGTGCTTTTAAAAATTTTTCAAAAGCTGCAGTCAGTTCTTTTTGGCATGTCAGCATTTTGTTACATTCTTTAGATTTCAGTGGCCTTGTATTTTGGGGTGTTTGCCATTTTGTTGTGGGGTAACTTTTAAAAAATTATTATTAAGTATTTTTCCTGAAACTGTTTAGAAGGTAAAAGAGGTCATATTATCCCTTCACAATGAAAACACATTAAGGACTAAAGCGTTCATTGCAGGAGTGTGCAGTTTTCCATCCTATAGAGAAGCTCTGCTTAAAGGCTAAATGCTTCACAGAAAGGTTTTACCAAGGGGGGAAAGGCATCCCTCTCTTTTCTCTCTCACCCTCTGCCCTCAGTCTTTCTGATCAGGTACACTGCTAGAAGCTCTTACTTTCATTTACTGACCAGGACTGGTTTTAATGCTGTAGATAAAACTCGGTTCATAATCTGGACCGTCTTGCTTTTTCAAACAGCACAAGAAATTTGCCAGGTGGACATCAGGCTCTTTCAGCGTCTTTTCTAAAATGGATTTCTCCTCTGCTGCTTGTCTGAGGTATGTGCTTAAAAGAATCCCACTGAAATAATTTACCTGGGATTGGGCTGTTTGTTCAAGGCACCCACCTTCCATCTCCACTTTGGGAAAGGTGTTGTTACTCATTCAGCTGTATTTGAAAATGGGTTGGTGTATTTCTATTGCTATTGAAGGCCTGTTCAGCTGTACTTTTTCCAGAAATGCTTATTTTGTTGTTGTGGCGTCAAACTCCTGAGCTGTATTGACTGATGTCAATGCTGCAGGCTCGAAGTGCACCTAGTTTGCTATTGTGATTTTCAGGTTTGACCGCTGTGTTAATAAAAAGTACAAAGGAAAAAAGGCAGTTCTAAAAATGACTCTCAGATCTAAGGTGAACCAATAACAGGATGATTGCTGTCAACACTGACACCCTGATAGTTTATTCCGTTGAGCCTGGTTTGTGTGATCTTGAATATTTGCTGAAGTATTTAGACAAAGGAAAGCAAGTTGGAGACAAGCAGCCTCAAACTGGTTGTCCTCAGTTTGCCCGAAAGTTTTCATTATTTTAAAGGAAGTATCAAGGCGGGGAGAGGGTGGGACAGAGAATTAGGGGAATTAAGAACTGGAATAAAGCACAGTCTTATCAGTACAATTCTAGTGAGATTCTAGGAAAACAGCAATTTCCATACTGTCTTACATCAGAAAGAAATAATTTTAAAAGTCTATGATGACTTACAGGAAAATTATATAGATAAATGTATATAATGAAATCATATATCCTATCAGCTGTTTGAAATGATTCTTTATTTCAGGACAAGGGTAGTTTATTATTGATCACTGAAATCTATATTGAAATTGTCATATTAGAACCTAAACTTGCTTTGAAGTTTCAGAAATTGTAAATGTCAACAACTGAGATAGCTGAGAAGCTAAAATCATTTACAGATTATTTCGTTATTAAAATGAAGGTGGCCTTGAGCTAGAAGAGCTTCAGAGTGTCTATGAATATGACTCTTCAATGTACTATCCCAATGCCAAGCAGTTTAAAAGACAGCTGGTTGTTGACATGAAGGATGGCATCACTGCTCCTATTCACATTACTCTACATCCCTTCCAACATGTGAATTCCATTGTTAGAATTT
>JAWWEV010000172.1:18676928-18692138 GCA_035583235.1 Hafferia zeledoni | reverse complement strand
ATTCAGAGTTCTCCGAGCTTTGAAAACAATATCAGTCATTCCAGGTGAGAGCGAGGTTAAACACTGAGGCTGACTTTAACTCACTGAAAGGAATTCATGTTTTTTTAAACATAAGTCCTATTTCTTTCCACAAAAAAAGCAGGAATCAGAAGATATCAGAATTCACTGAAATCTCTGATTCATTGCTTTTGAAAATGAGCACTTTCCTTTTAAATCAGCCTTTGAGTTTAACAGATCCTTGCATGAGACATTGCAGTACACAGTGTGTGTGGTTTGCATCGTATGACGTCAAGCTTTCTTCTCCACATTCAACGAGTATCAGTAACCCTGAAGTTTTCTTACCCATGTGTATCCTACCTACATGATGTTATGTGGTATTTGTTGTGAATATTTGTGTTTGAAAAATAGAACTGTCTGAAATGTTGACTTAGTAGGAAGATGAAGGACTAAGATAATAAAGAATAGCATGGGCATTGCATGGGGGATTTATTATCTTAAAAATCTACAATTTTCCAAACCATTTACAGTTTTATAGCATTAAATTTTAATCCCACTTAATGTTGAACAGGCTTTTTACTACTGTCTTCTAAATCTAGTATGTTATAAAACTGATAGTAGCAAAGGTTTGGAGCAAGAGGTGTTGACAAATGAAAAGAAAGAAGACTTTTATGTGAGATTTATGTACAGCATGAATAAAAAATAGTTGCTTGTTTTATCATTAAAACAAGTGTTTCAAAATATGTGCAACTCATTCCATTCACAGTTTCAAATGAACATAAATTTCAGCTGTTTATTCATTTTCATAAGTGGAAAAGCTCTTCACAAAAATGTGGTTTCACAGACATTGCAATCATTTATTTGGGCTTATGCATGAAATCTGTAACTTTACTGGAGAACACTGTCATTTTTATGCTTTGAAAAAGTTTCCAACATCAGAATAAAAATTCCTTTCCATTTTCAGGCCTGAAGACTATTGTGGGAGCCCTAATTCAGTCTGTGAAGAAGCTCTCGGATGTGATGATCCTGACAGTGTTTTGTCTGAGTGTATTTGCACTAATAGGGCTGCAGCTGTTCATGGGCAACCTGAGGAATAAATGCCTGCAGTGGCCTCCAGACAATTTTACTTTGGAAACAAATTTTACTTCCCAGCTAAACATCACCATAGGTGAAAATGGTACATTGCTTAATTCAACAGTGGCTCCGTTTGACTGGAAGGGGTACATTGAAGATGAAAGTAAGTATTGTCTGCAGAATTCTCACTGTTTGTGGCTGACCCAGTTCTTAGAAGTAAGGAGGGGAAGGGATGATACATTTACTTAAGACTGAGCCAAGGTCTTCTCTCACTCACAGGTCTGCTCCAAAGGCCTGTGTGGAAGAGGGAACAAGGAACATGGTCACGCTACTTGATATAGCTCTTTTACTCAGCTCCATCTGCCAAATTCTCATCTCTCCTGAGACAGAAAGAAGTTCAAAGGAGTCTTAAAATTACTTAATAATCTTAAATGTTTTCCTTTCTGATACTCCAAAGTAAGATCAGTACCAGTATGTTCTGTCATTTCTGACAGATATCAGAGACTTCCAGCATGCAATGAGAAGTCTAGTGATGAAGTCCTCAGTCTGTTCATCATCCACCCATCCTTGTGCTTCTCCGTCATTATTATTGGAAAGGGGGATTTTTTTGTCTAGGAGATTTTTCTGCTAAAACTTATGCTTATTGTTCTTATCACCTGCAACACAGGCATCAAACCCAAATTATTCCCTATCATTAATCGCTCTGAAGTATTTAGAGACTATTCTTATGTTTCCATGCCCTGTTCTCTCCTCTTTCAGTCTTCTTTTATGCTAAACAACCCAGATCATTAACTATTTTCTCCTACAACGTGTTTTCTGGATTTTGATCTCTCATCTGGCTTCTCTCTTGTACTTAAACATCCTTTTTGAAGTGCAGTACCCATCTCTAGGCATTTTTTTCTCCACACAAGGCATACTAAGTAGAGAAGAAGGATAATGTGGTGGCACAGTGACTTATACTGCTATTTTATTTATCCTATACAGCTTGCTGTTGTTTACAATTGTATCATTGTTGAGTTTATGGTCTGTCTGCTCCTGAATCTTTTTCAGATTTCTACCTCATTGAGTTTTCGCTTTGTATTTGCACAGTTTACAGTTCCAGCCTGAAGCACCTTGTTTTTTCAGACTGTCTCTACAACTGTCCTGGACTTTTTAAATTGTAATTGTTTCCTCAAACTCACCACCATCCTTGTCAGATCAGTGTCATTTGAAACTTTGATAAGCATTCTTCCATAATCTAGATTAGTTAAAACCTCAAATAGCAGCAGTCTTAGACAAACATCTTCAGAAGTTGTTTTGATGCATCTTTCCACTTTGATAATTTCCCGAAGTATGACTTTCCAAACAGTTTTGGAGCAGTCTGGCAAACTGAGAGTAGATAAAGAAGTGCATTTCAGTATAGTTAAATGTGAGAGGACAAACCTAAGCTCCCTGTCCTACAAATAATCCTGCACAGTTCTTGTTGAGACAGTTTTGCATGCTTGGAGACTGTAGGTGATGGCATACATAACCTCTAATGGTGAAAGTTACTTTTGAAGTAAATTAAGAACTAAAGAGGGGAAAGGGATAGAAAATGGAAGGGAAGGGGAGAACTGACCATAGTGATCAGCTGCAAAAGCAGTGGTGGGGTCCTCTGCTAAGTCTTCTTGCTTGGGAATCCTTTCTAGTGCAGCAGTGATCACAATACTTTTCTCATAGCAACTGTGAGGTTTTTGTTAGCATCTCCTCAAATTCCCTACAGCTCTCCCCTTCTTACAGTGCTATTAGCACTAATTGGAATGCACTTTGGTCAGAGCAGGTGCTGCATGTCTGCTTGGTTTTTAAGCTCATGCATGCATGTTATTAGGTCATCTAATATAAACCAAAAGCTACAAGCAAGGAGTAGGGAAAAAGGGGGAGAAAGAGTAGTGGATTTCAGACCAGAGACAATTGCCTCCCATGAGTACCTGCTGTGGCAATAGTGTATTTGCAAGTATAATGTCCTAAGAATAAGAATTACATGAAAAATGAGAACATAGGAAAAATAGTGCTACAGAGGCTCTGGAGAACATTGCACAGCAGTTTATGTGTGAGGCTGCCGAGCAACAGAGAGGCAGGATATAGAAATGCAGTTGCCTTAATAATAGAGAGACTGAGGCACCTAAGGTACTGTGGAGCAGCCAGGACTGAAAAATTAAGACTAAAACTGCAGCCAAAAAGCTAAATAATATCCTGTTCACATAAATAAATTATTGACTGGGAAGGCAGAATTACCCCTGTATTTAGCACTACTGCAGTTGCTACTGGAATACTACATAAAGTTCAATTTAGATAGAATGTTGAAAAAATGGAGGATTTTCAGAAAAGAGCAGAATGATTAAAGGGCTGGAAAACATCCTTTATACCAAGATAGACCAGGAGCTCAGCCTACTTAGCATATCAAAGAGAAGGTTTAAGGGGTGATTTGATCACAGTTGAAAAAAAACCCCTCATGGGGAACAGAAATTTCATCCTAGACATATCTTTGATCTAGCAGGCAAAGATATAACAGGTTCTATATCTGCAAGTGGAAGTCAGACAAATTTTGAACAGAAGTAAGACAGCTTCTAACAGTGATCACACAGCTGAACAATGACTATGATGGATTTCCAGCTGAATTTCTAAAATCAATTTCTTTGTGAAACTTAATTTACTTGAATGTGTGAATTCACAGAGATGCCATGACATGAGGTATAACGAAGTCTAAACAAAGTCCCCTAATGAAGACCTGGACTTTAAGGCCTCAGTTTATTTCCTCACTTTTTAACACAGAAGCTATAAACTCAGGTTCTCATTTAATTTGATTTAAAGAAGACCTGAAGCCCCCTGAAAACAAAGCTGAATTGAATCAGTTACAGAAAGTGCTTTATTGAATGACTGCGTGAGCCTTTGGTAGACTTATGAAATTTGTAATGAAATTATGAGCCTTATTATGAAGTTAACAAGCTTGTCCTTGTTTACCAGCAGCTTCAAAGAGATAAATTATCTTCTTATGGCTTCCTGATTTCTTTTTGCAGGTGGGCAAACAGGATACAGAAACCAGCTGCATCACAGGGCAGTAAGAAGGGGCTTACCTGCAGCTCAGAGCAGTGCAATGGCACTGTATTTTGTAGGAATTATAGGAGTATTTATGCCATTAGTTGTGTATACTGTGCAAAGGAGACATTTAAGCCCTAATTTTGCCACTGAGCTCATTTTTGGAGACAACCTTTAGAGGGTCTAGATGTAAGCATTCCTGGAATTAATGAGTCAAGCACTCTTTTTTCTCCTGCCCTCTTTTTCTTTTTCCAGGGTTGGAAATCTGATAAACTTAGTTCTAGATAAGCTGAAGTTTATCTTGGTAAGCTTTCCATAAACATTTTTTTCCTGGGAAAAAGCATCTCACAATCTATTTTGTGAAATAACGATTGTTCTCAGTCATTTCCCTACACTTTCCCAAAAAACTATAAACCCCCTGGAAGTTAAGTGCTCACCTACAAGGGATTTTTTCTCATTTCCCTATCAATTAAAGGGGAGCCAAACATATACCTTTCATATAGTGAGAGATTTTTCACATTACTTTGGTAAAACACAATTGAAAGTTTTCCATCTAATTCAGGGCACATGCTTTTACTGCTCAGCCTGTGTGTTATAAAACTTCCTATCATGATAATATTTTGAGCACTTGTCCTTGTTGTATCAGTGTACTCAGAGAAAGCCTGTATGGCTCTTGTTTCCTATGGAGCTGGCAAGTACAGCATGCTTACAGGGCACATCTTGTCTGAAGCACAGAACCTGAATGCAGACCCTACAGTAGCAGTTCAGCTCAGCTGTTGCAGTACTGATCATGACTGACTGCTCCATGTAAACTAAATCAAGGCAGGTTTGCATTCTCCCCATCAGCTGTTATGTTCCAGCATGTTTTAATCATGATTAGCTGACATAATGCAGAGTACCATTTGCCTCCTAAGGGTCAGTTGTGGGCAGCATCCTGTCAGCTTCCTGTTTACAGCTGCGTTTCAGCACACAGCAGCTTTGCAATGCACACCAGCCCAGAGGGACCGCGGCTGCACTCAGGGCTCTGCATTCCACACAGCACAGGAGATGCTTCCCTGTAAGACACATATATATCATTAGACACTGAAAATGAGTCCTTCACAGAATGGCAGAACAAAGTCTACATACAGCTTAAAGCCTAATTTTTCCAAATGGTGAATTTTGCTCACAGGATGGAGGAATGCAGCGGACCAGGGTACTATGTCACTCCTGCAGCAAAGCAGTGTGCTGAGCCAGCGGCTTCTGATGCCTCCTCAGACTCAGAATTCTTTAATGTCTATAGTAACCTGGCTTGGAGAGCTCAATCAGCACAGCCAGAGTCAAGTTTAAACTCAGCTATGCTGGTAGCATTTCAAATGAGATCATTTTAAAGGAATTTAACAGGACAGTCCAATGGAAAAAGAAATCCTATGTGGGTTTTAAATCTTCTCAGAAGCAAAAAAGGTACCACCTTAATTCTGAAGCTGCTGTGCTTCAGAAGTTTTGGACCTGAGGAGGTGCTTAGAGGAACATCACCATGTTCCTGCCCTGTCCTTAGAGACAGCCTGAGGTGATGCTTTCTGTCTCCATCGGAGATGGGATACTGGTCAACGCGGTCTGACCCTGTATAAATTTCATCCTTAAGCCTGTGACCAAGCAGGAGATTGTTACCATGGAAGGAGGCTGCTCCTGTGATAATTCTTCCAAAAATCATGAGTTTAGCAACTGTAGGCATCTGCTTTGAGAGGCAAAACACTTCTCAAGGATACAGTCAAAATGAATCTGACTAAGCACAAAGTTTTGATTATCTATTTATTCTTCTAAAAAGAGATAGGTTAATGTCTTTCTCATTTAAACACTTAAAACATCCTTTAACTACAGGGTTACAGAACAGACTCTGAGTTGGTTGGACACAGGGTGATTTGGTGGAACTTACCTTTGTTCTTAAGGTGTTCAATAATTTCTCGTGTACCTTTCAAATCCTACCTACACGAGTTGGTGACTTCTGCAGCAGCTCTGCCTGGGTTCAATGCAGTGTGTGCCAGGGTGCCCACACCAGGCAGTGGCCTCACTGTGGAGTGCACACCCATAACGTTTCGAGCCACTGGCAGCTGAGGGGATTTCTGCAGTTTACATGTTAGGTAACTGTCACAAGTGTTTGTAAGTGAAAAACTGGAACCCATGGCAATACTGACTGGAAAGTTTTAAATAAATTATGAGTGTATTTTTTCAGATACATTTTAATTGCGATAATAAACAACTTTACTAAATATTTTCACAAACCTTTTAGTTCAGTGCTCAGGTGGAAAGGAGAATCTACATTTGGAAGCATTTGACAGATTTTTAGTACATTTTGGCATTTTAACAGTAAGTGCTGTTAGTGACAATGCTTATTGAAATTCATAATATGGTTTATTCTAAAGTTGTGGTCCTGCTGAAAAAATAACACTGCTTGTTTAAAATTACATCTGAAATAATCTTAACACTTTTAGAGTGGAACTGTTTATTTCACAGAGTTTTAGGATGACTTTATATTTGGAATTCATAATTTTTTAAAATTCTTTTCTAAACAGGTCATTTTTACTTTCTGGAAGGGCAAAACGATGCTCTGCTTTGTGGAAATAGTTCTGATGCTGGGTAAGACCAAATTTCATTATATTATTGCACTGTGTACAAATTAGATCCATGTTCTGTAGCTGTGGAGTTGAAGGGGGGCTGTATTTTGAGTAACCACTTCCTGCCACATAAGAAATATTAGGATTTTACATTGGATTTAGGATTTTTGTTCCTGCTCAGAGCTCAGTGCATTGGTAAGGTGAACTTTGAGCGAGTGAATGAGTAATTTTGTGTTAGTGTAGTTCCTGCCTGGTGGAAAAGTAATAGGAACAGCAATTGGAAAAAAGAAAGATATTTTGCAGTTCTGGCTGCACATATGAATGCCTCAACATCCAGCTGATAGTATTAAGATTAATAAATAGCTAATATCCAGTTTGTCTTTATAGGCAGTGCCCAGAAGGATATACCTGTGTGAAAGCTGGTAGAAACCCCAATTATGGGTACACAAGTTTTGACACCTTCAGCTGGGCTTTCTTGTCACTGTTTCGATTGATGACTCAAGACTTCTGGGAAAACCTTTATCAACTGGTGAGAATTTTTTAGTGAAAATTGACTAAATATGTTTGTATCAGTAATGCAAGAGGACTAGAGTAAATTTTCTTATCTTAACAATCTGAAAAACAGAACTTCTGATAACCTGTTCTTGCTTATAAATATTTTATCATTTCCAGACACTGCGTGCTGCTGGGAAGACATACATGATATTTTTTGTTCTGGTGATTTTTCTGGGCTCTTTCTATCTGATCAACTTGATCCTGGCTGTGGTCGCCATGGCCTATGAAGAACAGAATCAAGCAACCTTGGAAGAAGCAGAGCAAAAAGAGGCAGAATTTCAGCAGATGCTGGAACAACTGAAGAAGCAACAAGAAGCAGCTCAGGTATAATCTGTGGTGTAGTAATGGAGAAGGGTATGGAAGTGATTTTACTAGAGATTTCACCCTCTGCTTTCTGAATTTGGACACTCTTTTGGTCATTCAGTGACAGAGCTAGCTCACAGGTTTGCTATTCTGCCCTGAAGACATTGCATTGTGAATTATTGAGCCATCATGAAGGAATATTGAAGTCTAGATATACAGTATTCACTGTGGTTTTCTAGTCATTAATACAGTCTAGTAGACTTCTGCATTTAAAATCTACTTATGAAGGGTGGAAGAAGGTTATGACCAACACGTATCTGGAGTTAATTGGGTAGTAATAATTAGAAAAAAACCCTAGGAATAGGATATCCTACAGAAAGTGTTAAGATCCGGGACATTTGGACTAGAAATTATGTAAATTTTTTAAAAATTAATTATGTTGTGATTTTCTCAGGGACATAACTTCTTTTTGCATCATGGCAGGCAGCAGCAGTGGCAGCAGCAGCAGTAACAGCATCTGCAGAGTCCAGGGAACCCAGCGCTGGGGGAGAAGCAGGAGGGCTCTCAGAAAGTTCCTCGGATGCATCAAAATTGAGCTCAAAGAGTGCAAAAGAGAGGAGAAATAGAAGGAAAAAAAGAAAACAGAAAGAACAGTCTGGAGGAGAGGAAAAAGAGGAAGATGAATTTCACAAGTCTGAATCAGAAGACAGCATCAGAAGGAAAGGTTTCCGATTGTCCATTGAAGGCAATAGACTGACATACGAAAAGAAATATTCTTCCCCACATCAGGTATTGCATGGACTCATTATTTTTTGTAAAAGCAGGCGTTGAAGGCATCATAGGCTGTTGCAAAACTACTTTAGTCTTCCAGGTACTGTAATATGATGCTGCTGCCTAAACAAAGGAAGCACTGAGATTTTTATTAACCTTTATTAATGTTGCTAGTGCTTGAGTGCAAGTGCTCTAGCTGCCTTGTAAAAAAACCCCCAGAATTAAATGTAACCTCATATCTGTATTCTTCTAATAGGATTGTTTATAAATCGTATTAAACTATTCTGTTCGATTTTGGGTGGGGAAGGGGTGGTTAGTGTGATTTTTTAAAATTATTTTTATCGAATTAATATATATTATTCATGTATTATTTATATAGAATTTTTAAAATGCTGCAGTATATTTCCATTATGATAGACTCATATTTTCCTCCTGCTTCAGTGATATTTGAACCAATATTTGTTCACTATGGGCAAGATGCTGCGTACATGAAAGAATGTGCATGTATAGACTTGCTTTTTATCTTGGTGGGTATTATGCAACAAATCCACTCAGCAGCTCTAGATGAGAAAGGAATGCTCAACACTGGTTTTGTCTGAAGAATCCATGAAGAGCAATATTTCTATCTGCAGAATATATATGTAATGGAATACATACAAAAATTCACAGCAGCATTTAGATTCTGGGTAAAATGGTTATTCTCATTTAAGAATAAAAGGAAACCTATGCTAGCCTAACAATGGTGCTAGGTTTGAGGATTCCAGCTATTAATTACCGGTGTTGTTTGCCTACAGTCTTTGCTGAGCATTCGTGGCTCCCTGTTCTCCCCAAGGCGGAACAGCAGAACAAGTCTTTTCAGCTTCAGAGGTCGAGCAAAGGATGTAGGATCAGAAAATGACTTTGCTGATGATGAACACAGCACTTTTGAAGACAATGACAGCAGAAGAGATTCTCTCTTTGTGCCACGCAGACACGGTGAACGACGCAACAGTAACATTAGTCAAGCCAGTAGGTCATCCAGGATGCTGGCAGTGTTTCCAGTGAATGGGAAGATGCACAGCACTGTGGATTGCAATGGGGTGGTTTCCCTGGTTGGTGGACCATCTGTTCCTACATCGCCAGTTGGACAGCTTCTGCCAGAGGTGATAATAGATAAACCAGCTACTGATGACAATGTAAGAAAGTTTTAAATAGCTTAGGCATGGTGGCCTTTTCTTACTGCACCAGCCAGTGTTTTCTACAGAATGGAACCCTTGGCAATGCTCCCTGGTTGGTCAAGCTGTGAATGCTCCTGCATCTTGTAAAGTCTTTAGTGACTAAATAGCTACAATAGATTTGCAACCTAAGCCTTTACTTACAAAGATTCTCATAACTAACAAATGCAATTTGCAGTTTCCAAGTAATAAAATATTAACTCGCACACTCATAAAAATGCTATGCTTTACTATATTACTGTGCCACACTTTCATTTAGCTGGTCTAAAGGTCCACCTAGCTATTACAGTTGGCATACACTTGAAATTAGTATACAAAAATGTTATATAACTGCAATCAATATGATGCTGCTATTACCACTATCAAAATTAGCGTTATTAGTTAATTTTGATAACATTCTTCCTTATCAGCCTGGTTAAAAATGTAAGGAAGTTGTCATTTCTTTATAATCATTTACTTCTCATTCCTCTATATTTTCCATCCATTTCTGGTGGAGTTCTGTAGTATAGATAACAAGTAGTTCATTGGAAGATCACAGTTCAATACACACTTCCAAAACCACAAATGTCTGTGTGAAAATATGTGCAGCACATATTGCTGCCATTCTCTTACCATATACAAGGTAAGAAAAGAAGACTCAAAAAAATTTCTTTCTTAGTTCAAATTTGTCCACTCACATTGCTAAAAAATACTAGCATGAGGAAGCATGAGGAAGTCAGACTTTTCTTACTTGCTACAGTTTGCTTAGGGGGAAAGATTATTATGTTACAAACTCCAGAACATTCTGTCGGCAGGAGCAAAGAAAAAGAAATTGAAAAATTTTATGCAATATTTTGAACTCAATCCTTTTCCATTTGTTTAAATGTTTTTTTCTAACTTGACAGAAAGAAATGCAAAAGTTTAGTAAATAAACTCTCTCTCAATTTTGAATGGTAAATAATTATGGCCTAATACCTTTTTAAAAGATACTACAAAGTAATAAAAGTCCGACAATAAAAAATTAAGTGCACGAAGCACGTATCCAAGCTAAGATATTAATTACAGGGTTATGTAGTATTTGCTTATCTTATTGTTTCTTCAAGATGGTCTCACTTACTATTGTTCTCTGTACAGGGCACCACGACAGAAACAGAAATGAGGAAGAGAATATCAGGTTCTTTTCATGTTTCTATGGATTTTCTGGAAGATCCAGCTTTACGGGAAAGAGCCATGAGTATTGCTAGTATCCTCACAAACACTGTGGAAGGTGTGTGCTATGCATACTTTAATATTTAATACCTGTTCTTGTCATGAATTTCTAAAAATTTGAGTTGGAACCTGAAACCTGATTTAAAATAGCTTAAATAACAAATACCATCCTACAAACTGACGCGTATTTATTAGTAAACTTAAAGCTCTTTATTTATTAAGGTTATTACATAGGTAAGCATTATTTCACAGACTTTCACAGACTATTCTGAGTTGGAAGGGACCCACAAGGATCATCGAGTCCAACTCTTAAGTCAATGGCAAGTAATTACATAAATAAACATTTATATCTCATTATTCTGCCACCATGTAACTAATATGGATGGTCATAACTGACTGGATGTTTATGCATAGTAATTAAAAATATATTATTGGACACAAAAGGGCCACTGAACATTCCTCAAACATATGCGACTATTGTTAAAAAAAAAAGTATTTTTACTAGTCATATTTATTATGTTTCTCTTTAAAGAAGTGCTATTTCAGGTGATTAGCATGTTTTTTTCTTCAATTAGGAATGAAAACTTTTACCAAAATTTTACAAATTTTAAAATAAAAATAATTACATACCAGAACAGTAGGTGGGAGAAACAGGCTGAAGTGTAATCAAGAAAAAATTAAATACATAGTACAAATTGATGCATATATTGATGCTAATCAACATAGCGAATACAAAATCTTGTACCTGATAGTCAAGCTTTGAACATAGTAAATATATTTGATAGCAACTTTTAAAGACTTTCCTGAAAAGCCCTGTAGAAAGGGGGCTTATAAGAGGTTAACCAGTACCAGTACAGACTGACTACTTGCCTGGTACAATTTATATAGGACTGAGGAATGTTAGAGAGATCACACAGTTACCTTTATGAACTTTGTTTTGCCACAGAACTCGAAGAATCGAGACAGAAATGCCCACCATGTTGGTATAAATTTTCAAATATTTTCTTGATCTGGGACTGCAGTCCACACTGGCTAAAAGTCAAACATATCGTCAACTTAGTGGTAATGGACCCCTTTGTTGACCTGGCTATTACAATTTGCATTGTTTTAAATACACTCTTTATGGCCATGGAACACTATCCGATGACTGAAGAATTCAATAATGTACTTTCAGTGGGAAATCTGGTAAGTCCGTTGGGTTTTTATCTTCATGATTTTTAAGGAAATACGTCTGAAATAACTAAAAAAAAAAAAAAAAAAAAAAAAAAAAAAAAAAAAAGAGGTGTAAGAGCTTTATTTTTTTTAACTCTTTATCAAGTAGAATTATTAGATATTTATTGGTCTCCAGATATGAGTATCAGAACATTTTTTGAAATTTCACTGTCAACCCTGACTCATGAAGCGTAGGATAGTGTAAAATCAATATATTGCAGTTTTCTGTGAAACCAAATTAAAAATTTAAAAATTGTCTCCAATGCTACATTAAGTGAAGTCCATCTTAAACGGAAGTCGATTTATGTAACTACTAAACCAGGAAATGCATTGCTTCCTGTAGTGTTAATTTCTCAATCAAAACAATACAAATATTTAAATTATGAATGTGTTTTTAATTGCTGTTTCCTGAGCATAAGTTTACAATAGCTAAAAGGTCAATCTAAAAGAATTTCTAGAATTTTCTTCTGTAAAAGTCTTTTTATGTGGGTAATGGATTGTTTTCTTTATATGCATTATGTGAAAAATATCCAGTAGTACTTTTTCCTCTATGTTTCTTTTTTATTTTTGTCCTCAGATAATTAGTAAGATATATTTTCCTCATGTCGTCAACTACATTTCTCCCTTCTGCTTCAAAAAGATAAATTATTAAAGATTTCAGGAGTTAACTTTTTGTAGCTCTCATGCTTTTAAACTGACAGGTTTGATCACATAGAAGTATCTGCAGCTGCAGCTCTACTTTATCTCTTATTTTAAGAATTGATTTCTTATAATGGGATTTTTACTAATCCTCATTTTTTAAAGAGGAAAAATATCTCAGATCATGTAAATAACTACAGGATTTATGAGGGAGGATTAATAGATAATTGTATAGTTGATTTTCATATACTTAAAATAAACAAAACTCTGGAACTTAGTTTCCTAGTAAAATGCAAAATTTTGTATTGTAGGATTTTATAGGTTTGTTTTCAAACCAAGAAAATCCATATAAATCTTGGTGTATATCTGACTGTAAACGACGTATGAGTGAACGTGGCTATAAGCACCGTGCTCTCCCAGTTCTGGCTCCCTGACATAAACAAAGCCCTTCTGCAATACAGAGGCTCTCGAGGATTGCCTGGTGCAGTAGCTCCACTTTGAAGCTCCTTGAGAACCTTCCTGTCCTGATTGTTAGGAACTTTAGTCAGTGTTTCAAACTATATTTATCATTCTTATGTCTCCCTTAGGGATTCCAATCCTGTAGCTTAAAAATTAGTAACCTTTCCCCCATAGGCGTCTGTATCTAGAGTGTATTTAAAGACTCTAACACAATCTATCTTGAGTATTGGTGTTCCCAGGCAGAGCAAGTCAGACTCTGCTTTCCCATTTCCTTATTATCCCAGTTAGGTTATTCTCTTTAGCTGTCCCATTTTCTGTTCAGCTTGCTAGAAAATAGGTTATCAAACAAGAAGAGAAAGCATTTCAGAGCAGGGCTTGAGCAGTCTTTAACAGTGGCTTTAGTACATTCCTATCCTACAGGAAATTCACCCAAGACTTCTCCCAGAGCTACTCGGGGTCATTACCTTGGTGGCTCTTAAATATGATTCTTCCTTCATTCAGCATAGCATCCCATGATGAGAAGCCATTATCAGCAACACCCTGTTTAAAGTGCAATCTTAAATGCTCTTTCATTCCTGATATCAAAGTGATTGTGCCAAACAGCTTCACTGAACTTACTGGCAACACCCAGGCAGAAGTTACTCAGCTTGAGCAAATTGTTGTATCTTAGTATATTATAATGTATCTCAGTTGCTCTATCAACTGAGATTGATTATTATGTACCATTTATTCATCAGATATTAATAATCGTAGCTCTGTTGAACTGAATGGCAGGTTATGCCAGTGAAGAAGCTGCCCCTCTGGAGTCTTAGATTTGGCCTCATTTGTAATTTGTATACCAATAAAGATGTTATACCATGTAATTTCTTGGAAAGCATTCTGGTTTACATTCTGAAAATCAAATTTGGGATATTGTTTGTGCAGTACAGAAGAAAGTCCACATCCTGATGGAGTTAAAATTGGATTATAAATGCTCTAAAAAAAAGTTTATGTAATTTGCATGGCATAAAATTGAATTAATTGGTTTGTATGGCACTTGTTAAGGGAAGTTGGGCATGATAAATCACTACAGTAAACCTAACTATTTTTAAATATCAGTTTAGGATAAGACATTGCAGATATGTAGCTTGAATTAAAAACCTAGACAACATCTAAATCTGCAGCATTATGTTTCACAAAGAAGTAACAAACTGCACTTTGAACTCAGGTCTTCACTGGAATCTTCACAGCAGAAATGTTTCTCAAGATAATTGCAATGGATCCTTACTATTATTTCCAAGAAGGCTGGAATATTTTTGATGGTTTTATTGTAACCCTTAGCTTGGTCGAGCTTGGTCTTGCAGATGTGGAAGGACTATCGGTTCTTCGGTCATTCAGATTGGTAAATATACATCAATTGCACTGATTTTTCAATGGGGCTTCATTGAAATAATTTTATTTTTGCCTTAGAAGTTTTCTTGTTTGCCATGATACTGATCCCAATGACACTTGCATTACTGCAAATCCTTATTAATTGTGGTATCTTACTGTCTCCAATGGGAATTGACAGAGATGCAGACAGACAGCAGTGGATGCCCTGGGCGTATTTCCAACGTATCTGTTGTATATACAGACTTTAAACATCCTGCTATGCAGAAATAAATTCATTCTCTAGATGTGTTGTGCTGTGATTAGCATCACAGGAATAGATATGCTCTACAAATACCAGTTGAAATGGGGCCCAGATAATTTTAACAGAGGTACCCTAGATTTTAAATTCCATCTGATGCACAAGTAGCTCATTTGGACTTCAGTTAAAAACTAAGCTTTGAGGATATCAAACTCCAACTTTACAAGTTTTTCTCAAGGTAGCCTTCCATCTTCATGCTTTAGACAAGATGATTTCATCTGGACAGTCATACTCAAGGCTTATTTTGCAGTAATATCCTTCCACAAATTAATTTTAAAATATATTTGTGTGTTTCTGGTTGTCCTAACAGTATTTTTCTTTTCTTCCAGTTACGAGTTTTCAAATTGGCAAAATCTTGGCCAACATTAAATATGTTGATAAAAATTATTGGTAATTCTGTGGGAGCTCTGGGGAATCTGACCCTGGTGCTGGCCATCATTGTGTTCATTTTCGCTGTGGTTGGGATGCAGCTGTTTGGGAA
>JAWWEV010000172.1:18644367-18676789 GCA_035583235.1 Hafferia zeledoni | reverse complement strand
CAGGTTGCAGGCCAAGCCATGTGCCTTACAGTCTTCATGATGGTCATGGTGATTGGAAACCTAGTGGTATGTAATCAAAGCGTTAGCGAGATGTATTTGGCAGTAGAATGGTCTCTGTCCTGAAGTGAACTAAGTGCTCTGGCTCTGCTTCAAAAGAGCACTTAAGGGGATGGTTTCAAGCAATGCTTAAAGTTAAGCTTAAGAGCTTTTTTGGATAGTGAACAAAGTATTCTGCAATATCACAATCCTAAGAATGTTAGAGTGAGCACTTAAGAATGTGACTAATTTTTCTTTTGGCTCTTTGTAAATATTTTGCACTAAAAATTATTTTAGTTTATGGGCTCTTTATAAACTGTTTGCTGTGGATTTTTTATTATTTATCCCATATGATTAGTCACCTAAATAATCTCATTTCTGCTGTGTGGTGGGATAGAATAAAGTTTTTAATGACACTGAATAGCAAATCTGATACCTCCATTTTTGGATTATAAGATTTGGCACCAAAATACTTGTATATAGTGTGGAATTAAAGACCCATTTGCAGATATTATTCAGTTGTAGGAATATTTTTGTAATTGTGAGCAGAACCTAAGATAAATTAAATAAGCTTGGGTTTTACAGAGAAGAGAAAAAGTTTTGAGGGTGCTGTTTATGTTTATGGTGGATTATTGGAATTTCAGTATTTGATGACACTAAACCAACATTTTTTAATAAAATAAATGCTATTTGTTGGGATAAAGTCTAAAATATCCTTTTTTTTTTATCTTTTTGCAGGTACTGAACCTGTTTTTGGCCTTGCTCTTGAGTTCATTCAGTGCGGACAACCTGGCTGTGACAGACGATGATAATGAAATGAACAACCTGCAAATTGCTGTAGCAAGAATGCAGAAAGGCATCGATTATGTGAAAAGGAAAGCACGTGAATTCATCCAAAAAGCTTTTGTTAAAAAACAAAAAGCTTTAGATGAAATCAAGCCTCTTGAAGATTTGAACAACAAGAATAGCTGTATTTCTAACCATACAACTGTGGAGCTAAGCAAGGACCATGACTACATTAAAGATCCGAATGGAACCACCAGTGGTATAGGCACAGGCAGCAGTGTGGAAAAATACATAATTGATGAAAGTGATTACATGTCATTCATAAACAACCCAAGCCTCACTGTGACAGTGCCCATTGCGGTGGGTGAATCCGACTTTGAAAATCTAAACACAGAGGAATTTAGTAGTGAATCAGACCTGGAGGAAAGCAAAGAGGTATTCAGATGTTTTGTGCATTTCTCTCTGATCTTTTGAAGCTTTTTGTTTTGTGGGGGGTTTTTTGTCAGTTGAGAGTTGTTTTGTTTTTCATAAGCCAGTGTATTCAACTCGTGATCATTTGTTATTTTTACACTTCTTTGTAGATAGGCTTAAATGAGTGTATAAAGGAGGGTTTAATGCTTGATAAACGAAAATATGAGAAAGGGTCAAAAATTATAGCCTACAAGAGGGGATAGGAGGCCAGGTAATGAGAGACCAAACCAATCCATAAAAGCTGTTTATGGTCCATATGGTAGTTACAATAACTAGTAGAAGGCAGTGCCTCAGCTACTACAGAAACTTTTGTTTGCCTCCTGTAACAAAGGTCCCATGAGGAATGTCATACATTTTCTTTTGGCCACTCAAAAAAATCCCCCTCAGTGGGACTTTTTCTGTGAGCAGATATAAACCAGAAAACACAAAAATAGTTTATGTATCTCCTTTAGAGATCCCTTTAGATACAGGAATTCTTTTCGATTTTAAAATTGTCAGCTGTTCTAGACCTGGATTCCCATAAAAAGAAGTCTTAACCATAGATTCTTCCATATACTTCAAATTCACTTGTTAAAGCTGAAAAATATAAACAGATTAAAATAGCTAATGTTGCTAAAGGAATGCCAAAGCAGGTTATAGATATAAAGCCTTTTTGAGAACTTTAATTTTAAAAAACATACTGAGGCTATAACTGTTCCATTATGGGACATTTTGTCTGTGGCTATTTTAACAAAATAATTTAAATTTATTTGATAACAGAATTTACAAAACAACTACACCTGCAATAAATTACTTTGTTGATATTTTAATCAAATTATAAAATTACCTTTCCAGACACAACAATATTAATTTTCTGACTTGAAGAACCTCAGCCTTACACTAGCTAGGTTCCATTCTGGTAGCAGTTTCTTTATAGGGATAACTCATCTTTCCTGCTCCCTCCCACTGTTGTATTGCTACCAGTACTTCAGATACCTAATTTTAGGGTAACTGAATTCTTCACCACTGTCCCTTCAGTGTGCACAAGCCCTCTAGTGCTTGCAACAAAACCCCAGTGTTAAGCTAAGTGCAAACCTTGGATCCTTCCCCAGGACAGGAGAACTGTGCAAAACAGCCTCTCCCCATGGCAACCTATGGCAGAGAGAGTGTTATTCCAATTTCCAATTAATATCTGAAACATTAATAATTCTTTTCCTGTTAAATATTAGCAAAAATCTCTATAATCTGGCTTTGACTCACACTTCTGAACTGCTGTTACAAGAGAGGTTCTAAAAAGTTCTTTGAGCACATTATGAACTTGCCCCAGCATGAAGAATTTAAAAATAAAGCATTTCAGCAAAGATACTTTGGAGAAAAACAGTGGCTCATCATCTACTCTCTCCACAACTACCTTCACACTGATCAGTTCAGTCTTCCAAACCATCACAGTGCAGGCAGTTAAGTTGGATCATGACTGAGCAATGGAGAACTGATTTCTTCTAGAAACAGGTTCAGTTTAGGAAGGCTTTCTGTCAATGTCCTACTACCTGTAGGAACAGGGTTAGCTTTTATTCCATTTAAAAAGTACTATGACACTTCTGACTTACCACTACCCCTGCTTTAGGAAGAGTTTTGTTGTTAAGGTTTGGGGATCTTTTTGTCCTTGATATCAAAAGGCCTGCTGCAACCTGGCATTGCAAGGAGTGTGTTAGGGAGGTGGGGGTGTCATCCAAATAAGGATGACAGGATGAGAGGAAATGGCCTCAAGTTGCACCAGGGGAAGTTCAGATTGGATATTGGGGGAAATTTCTCCACTGAAAGGATTGTCTAGCACTGGAACAGGCTGCCCAGGGAAGTGGTTGAGTTGCCATCTCTGGAGGTATTTAAAAGAGATGTAGATGTGGCACTTGGGGACATGGTTTAGTGGTGGACTTTGCAGTGCTGGGTTTACAGTTGGACTCAATGATCTGTATTGTATTTGTTTCATTATTTTGTTTAATTCTACATCCTTAAATATGTTTTCTTCACATTTTTTACCTAACCTTTAGCCATGATACCAACCATTTAGATTGCAACCAGATCCCAGCTACACATTACAACGCTTTTAGGATGAGAATTAACTTAAGTGATTTTTTTTTTTTTAATTTGGCTTCCACCTTACACTTCTCTCTTTTTATGCTCATCATGTTATTGAAAACAACTGTCTGATTTTTTATGGACTTAAACTCCCTCAGCCTTCTTGTATGCAGATTCTGCTTCGCTCTGAGCTAGACTTTCAGCAATTTTAACCTGGACATACTGACTTCCGAAGTATGGCCTTCTCTGCTTTTTTCCCTCCTTCCTCTGAGCTCCCATCTAATTTATGTAGTTATTTTTAGATTCTTACCTGATTTTTCAGTAGACGCTCCAGATTCCTGCATATTTAGTTAAGCTTCATTATTTCTATGCAGGTCAAGAGATCATCACCACTTATGGCTTGTTTTCAGTTTAAAGCACAATTCTGTGTAGTCTTATCTATCACTGATGCTCCTTCTATTTAATAGATCCATACAAGACAGAAGGAATACCAAAGACTGTACAAATTTCACAGATGTTCATCAGCAATTTACTTATGTTGAATTCTAGAACATTTGAAAACATTGGCTAATTATTTACTTATTCCAGAACAAAATAGTATATGCCTTAAAATTATTTACTGTGTATTTTGTGATGCTACTTTCCTTTACAGAAGTTAAATTCATCGAGTTCATCTGAAGGCAGCACAGTTGATATTGGACTTCCTGCAGAAGAACAACCAGAAGCTGAGCCTGAAGAAGCCCAGGAGCCAGAAGCCTGCTTTACAGAAGGTGTTTGCAACAAAAATACTAATACTTACTAATAGAATAATTTTCTGTTTAAATTAAGTATTAAGAGTTATGGCTCATATTACTCTTTTGTTAATGTTTCAACTTTGATAATTAGCAGTAGTACTTTTAGTTCATAATATATCACATGATGCTGATATCACAATTATACTGTGTATTGGATAAAATGTTAAGAAAACATTTTCAGAAATGTATCTATATTTTTAAAAGAAGTAAAATACATAATTAAAAGTTTTATTTTAGGATGAGTTACTGTACTTTCTGAGTTTAGTTAGATAATAACACATTTCTTTTTACAATGTTCTTCATAGATTTCTATCAAAGTGCTTTATAAAGTATACCATTACTGAAAAAGCTTTTGAGTGATAAATAAAATCTGCACCTAAATGGTCTTGTGCAAAACGCTAAATGAACCCTCTACAAACTGGCAGAAGGAGAAGGAAGAGCCTTGTGGGCCACCTGGGACAAGAACAGTCTCACATAGTGGACTTCTTCATCTTTAATTCTTCACTGTATTGGCCCAAAGTTCAATAAGACCAGAATCTAGTCAGAAATGTTTTTCCAATGCCATTTTCTTTTAAGAAATCTTATAGATGTATGCATATGGGAAAAGAAACATGTTTAAAATAGTAATGTAAGGATACAAATGCCATTTATGGTATCTGCAAGCAAAAGTTAGATTTAGACATTGAAGAATAAATGCTACTGTCAGGCTGGGTTATTTCTGGACATGATACCAGATCATTCTTTCAAAATTTACATTGGACTTGTAAGAAGTAGTACTGTAAAAGTCTAGGATTTGGCAAGAAAAATACCATTATTGTTTACTGGTATTTTTCTACATAAAAGAAAGAAGAAAAAATTAAGTCAGCAGGTTTATCATAAAAGCTTAAATAAAGTGGGGGACAAGTTATGTTAGCTGGTATGGAAAAGCCCAGAACTCAGTTAAGAGGCTCAGATTTTTTCATCAGAGGAATGCAATATTGTCTGAATTGAGTATCCTGTACAAAGGAAGGCATAATTTAATATCATTTGCCCATATCTTACTATATAAACCTACTTGATGTTTGGATAAGTTTTAATATTTTAACTTAGAATTCGTTTTCTGTAATTTGGCTTCATGTTGCATGGAATTTCATCTTTTCGTGTGCACTCTACAGAGCACGTAGCTCTTGGTAAATGAGAAATACTTTCTTTTCACTTGTTCATTTAACAATGAATTTCAATTGTCTTAATGTTAATTTTTTTTCTTTGGAGAAAAAGGACATCTAGATGAAAATCTATACCGTTTTTACTAAAAACCACAGCTTCCATAAATATAGCATTATGTAATTAACAAAATGCATGACCAAAATTAATGCAAATCAACAAAATCTCTTCTTTTTCTCCCCCTTTCGTTACATACACTGTTCTAAAGGTTGTGTAAGAAGGTTCAAGTGCTGTCAAGTAAGTATAGAAGAAGGGCGAGGAAAGCAGTGGTGGAACCTTAGAAAAACCTGCTTCAGAATTGTCGAGCACAACTGGTTTGAGACTTTCATTGTCTTTATGATTCTCCTCAGCAGTGGAGCTCTGGTAAGTTAAACATGAACAGAATGTCTCAGTGTTGTTAGAAAACTCCTTAAAAGTTGGGTCTTCAAGCATTGTTTTAACTTTTATCAATACCATGTCTTCAGATGACAGGACTAAATTTTAGCCAGGCCTTTGAAAAAATGGCAAAAAAAAGTCTCTTCTGCACAATATGTAGAAAAAAGGACAGATGCATATTGATTGGAGAAAGCCTAAGTCCATTGCTGAAAGTGCTTGTGCTAAACCTGAGGCAGAGGGAGGAGAAACATGTGAAGAAAACATATTTAACTTTATTCTTTGAATTTGCTCTCTCCTTTTGCTGGTGTTTACTGATGTAACACAGGGAAAAGAACTGTCACTGTTGAAGAGCTTGGAACTAACTGTAATGGCATAAACAGCTAAAGCCAGGGCTGGCTTATGCAGTCTTATAAATGTTATGTGCTAGAACAGCAAGAAAGATGAAGACTATGTGGTTTTCAGGATTCCTTTCTAAGAATAAGAATTTATTACTTAGGCTTGGAATTCATCTTCTACTGACTCATACTTGTGTAAACTAAAGGGACATCTGTAAGAATCTGAATTTGTTTAAACAAACATGTACAAGCAGAATAAAAAGAAGAAAACCATCATAAAAATCTATAACAACAAATGAAATAAAACATACTAATAATATGTTATTTCAAGGCATACAAATAATGACAACAAATAAAGAAATTGGAGATAAATTGGGAAATAAAGGTGAGCCTGGATGTCTACTGAGGTGAAGTTTCTTAGGCAAACTACTTGCTCTGAGATAGCATAGAGTGAATCTAGTATCTATCCTCGTAGATGCAATTGCCCTGTGGCAAGTTCCTTAAGTTATTATTTACATAATAAAAAAATTGTGTTGCAAAATTCTATTATAAACTCTTTAAACCACTCCCAACACATTAAAATATTAATGGTTAGCAGTTTATGATTACGCCTATCACTACCTTCATTTATATCTCCAAGAATTATTCTGCTTTTGTTTGGTCTAATATCAATGCAATGATCAAAAAACCAACAACAACAAAAAAAAATCAAGTCTACACTTCCCAGTTCTGTGAGATAAAGCTTTTAGTGAACACATAAGAGTGTCAGGTACCATCTAAGTATCCAGAATTACTGGGACACAAACTGTAGCTTGATGACAGATACACAAACACTAATGATTTGTACTGACAGATGTAAAGTGATTCAAAAGCAGGCTGAGCAAAAATGAGTGTTAGTATCAATAAATATTCAAATCTTTGCAAGCTAGCATATCATTCCAGTTCTTTCAGCCTGATGAAATCAGTCATTCTCCATAAGAAATAATAGCATAATTGAAATTTGAAAGCAAGTAAAGGAAAAATATTTTTGAGACAGAAAAAAAAAGCTTTGAAAAGTGGAAGCTATTTGCTTTTTCAAATGCTTAAAAATGAGAACAGGAAAAGTATAAATAACATTGCAAGGAGCTCAGAAATTTTATGTATCTCATAAAATATGAATAATACATTAAAGCAGGTATTTTCTTTCTTTCTTCAAAAATATATTTAAATCACTTATTCTATGATTTATAACTTAAAAGTTACAAAAAGCAACAGGACTTAAAAACAAAAGTTTAATTGTGTTATCATTGTCCTGAAAATTTAAATAGCTATGGCCCTGGATTTTGGAATTGCATCTACTTCCATATAAACCAAATTGTCTCAGTAGAGTTCAGTTCAGGCATAACACTTTGAAGAATCGCTTCTGTTAGCATTAGATAGAAATGACATCCCCATGCCTTTTCTTGAAGATTGCTTCCTTTTTTTGTTGCCCTTTTTTGATGTGTTTTATTGCAACCTGAAGTATCTACAGTAACAAAAAATAACATATCTTTGTTTCTACTCACAGGCTTTTGAAGACATATATATTGAACAGCGTAAAACTATCAAGACCATGCTGGAATATGCTGACAAAGTCTTTACTTACATCTTCATTCTGGAAATGCTGCTGAAGTGGGTGGCCTATGGCTACCAAACATACTTCACTAATGCCTGGTGCTGGTTGGACTTCCTAATTGTCGATGTATGTAGTGTATTTTCTAGGTGACACTTTTATATTTATCTGATGATTTTTTGAGTTGTTTTCTCTGCAACCATAATATCTATTAATGCCAACTAGTTTACTTTTCAAATTAAAAAGTAGGGTAGCTGGAAAAATTCCATATTTCTTTGTCTTTCACTTTAAACTTGTAGCACTGGTTTGCTATATACCAGAGTTAGGAAAGACTGGAAGTCCTCCAGCTAACAGAAGGACCTCACATGGTAATCTCACTATCAGTTAAAAGGCTTAGCCCAACACTGCTGTTGAAAGGAGTCATGCTGTCCTCCATTCTGGCCCAGACTGCTCATTCCCACCTTCAGACCCACCATCCCTCCTGCTGTGGTCTAAGTTGGATCCACTGTTTACATGGGTGTCTGGTGCCCCAGACATCCAACACACATCTGAATCAAAACTCCTCTGACAAGAAAACTAACACCATGCCCACGGATTTCAGCACATGGATAAATTAGGGCTTTACAAGGAAAGCAAGGTAGATCTCTTGCACTGGTAGTATGGCTTACTTAAAGTCCAATAACTATTACTGGACTTGCATATTTGAAATAGGGCTCAATAGTCTTTGCTGCAAGGGTTATCTCATAGTTTTAACTCTGCTGTGCTGTGCTGTGAAATGGGAGAGAACTTTTCTTGATGCATTGATACAATTATGGAGAATTTAAGAACATCCTTATTATACCCTTTTGAGAAAATCTCCAGTGTGCAGGAATGCAAATACTATGTTTCACATAGTTAAAAAACCACAGCCAGTCACTATATTTATAAGACTGTAATTTCTGGCAAAACATACACAAACCCCAGATATGGAATGAGCTCGATTTTACAATTAAGATTCTTTTTGTCCTGGTTTAGATGACTTAGAAAGAGACACTGAATAGGTAAAAAGGGAACTTTATAAGCATTTATTATCCCAAAGAATTGCCAAAAATCGAACAGTTTCTGAATGTGTTTCCAGCATACAAGGGCTAATCAGAGCAATTAATTTTCTTCAGATTTGTTTTATGATGGGTGTCTACACCATTTTTGATTTGTGTACATTATGGTTTAAATATATCCAGAATTCAACTCCACATACACAGCTGCATGTTCGTACAAAGAAAATACCCACTCTTGGAAAACCCTTTATTCTTTAGTATTGAAATTCTTTTCAAAATTGCACCTACAAGAAAAAAAGCTTGAAAAACCATGCAAGCAGAAGCCGCTGTTCCTTTCCTAAACTCATTTTCTCTAATATTTGACCTTATTTAAATCATAATATCCCAAACAACTATCTTGTGAATGGGAAAATTTGAATACATTGTTGTGTGAAGGTATTGTCTGAATAAGGAAGTGTCTGAATAAGTTTTTGATTAAATCTTGGATTTACATACATGGGTATTTTCTTTAATTTTGCTTCATATCATGGCACCTGGAAATTTTTCAGTAGTATGAGCAATGTGCCTAAGAACAAAATTCAGATTTCATAAGAACTTAGTTTAGTGGGTTGCTAGAGCCCAGGATTGACAAGTACAGAAAAGCTATTAACTCTTAAAAGCTGAAGATGTCACATATAATCCTTAGTTTAAAATATGGCTCATAAAGAGCACTGTTCCCAGAGTACTCTTTACCTGATATATTTTTTCTTGCAATTGTTGTGGTTTCACCTAGATGGGCCTGGGTCTGAGTTTTTTGGGGTTCGGCCTGGGCCTGGGGGCTGTCAGCTGATCTGGGCTGGGCTAATGAAAGCAATGAAAGAGGACATGAGAACATTATGCTATTTTTAGCCCAGTGAATAGTTAAGGAATTAGATCAGCATAGTGAAGAAACATTTAGAGGAAATGGGAAACAAACAAGGTAATATTTTGTACAGAAACAAGGTAATATTTTGTACAGAAACCATAGCAAATGTGGAGAATGTGGTATTTCTCACTGAGGTAATGTAGGAACATGGAATATTTAAAGGCCTGTCAAGTTCTTCCACCTATGGACTGTTCTTACAGGGTCTTAGAAACAGCATAATACAGGTTAATGTCAGCTTGTAAAGCATACAAATTCAGCAGTCAGGCATAAGGAGTAGTCAGTGTAAAAGATTATAGAAAAATTAATCCTTTCTACCAATTTCCAGAGGAGCAATATTGCTCTGTGGCCCATCTGTTAGTTCAACACAAACTTCAATCCCTTCCTTTTCAGATCTGAGCAACAAAATGGACATTATCAACCATTATTATTGATCCCAACAGCATTGTAAAACAAAAAAATAGTGAGAGCAATACCTAAACTGGTGTAAAGGAGAAATTGATTTAATTTGCTTTTTGTTGTTTTAAATGCCCCCAAATCACTAGCAAAATATGAAATTCAGAAGTATTAATGTTTCCAGATATTAGTTGTTATCTTATGCTATTTTTGTTTATTTACCTATTCTTCTTTCATATTACTTCTTCTTTTTTTTTTTTTCTTTTTTTCTTGTTTGAAAGACTTCCTATTCCTGAAGAAAGTGATCCAAAATTAGAATCTTCTAAGGAAGTGTATATCTCACATCTATGGTACGTAAAGTAGCGTGTACAATATAATAATTTTTACTTTCCTGTTTTCGTATAGGTCTCTTTGGTTAGCTTAACAGCAAATGCATTGGGTTACTCTGAACTTGGTGCCATTAAGTCCCTTAGGACTCTAAGAGCTTTGAGACCTCTAAGAGCTTTGTCACGATTTGAAGGCATGAGGGTAAGACCACATGAAAGAATCTGAAAGTATGCATGCATAGAAGGAGTACATGCATGCAGAATAAGGAATGACAAGTCCATGCAGAAAGGCTGCACTATCTTTTTATTGCATATCTTTTACTAACAGATAAGCAAAAAGCTTCATCAATTCACCTAAATCCATGTGCAGTATTGCATAGAAGTTACATTCATTAAGGTTACTTTACTTTCTAGCCAATCTCAGGAGTTTTTCAGATAAGTCTTTGAAATTACCAACTATGAACTCTCTTAACAGACTCTTTATAATTAATAAAACATAACAAAATTATATTATTCTTTTACTGATAAACATAATACAATATTTGTACAGGAATCTAATTCAGCATTAGTTAAAGATATTTTCTGTAAAATTTGAAATCTTTAATTTTTCTTTATATTTGGTAAACCCCCTTTTATCCAACCCCACTGAATTTTGCTAGATGCTACTACAGATATATTTATATCCACTAGTGGTTTAAATCTATTTCTGAGTTTGGCTGACTTAAAAAAGCAAATCAAGTTATTTGATTTCTCTATGAAATTATTCTTTTTTTAAGGTATACACTTTTTTTATTTCAACTAATCTCTACTCAATGTTCAATACAATGTATATAAGGTCATTTCTTATTACTCTGAGCAACTTAGAGGCCCTGCTTACTATTCATCTCACTCAAGAAGGCTTTTTAACTTATTTTTTCATTTGTTTATATCTTCTGTTCCTTAAAGCCACTGAATACAAACTAACTCTATATGCATGTCAATGAAATACGTTTTAGGAGAATGCTTTTTCCTTCTTCATGGGAACATAAGAGGAAACAATGCAATCATGAATTTCAAGTCAATTATAAACCAGTGGAATAGGCTGGAATATACTGTCTGAATAATCTTTAGAAAGAAATCTAAGCTTAATGAAGTCCAATTGAAGCTTCAGAATCTTTTCCTTAAATTGTATTCAGCAAACTACCTATATCTTCTTCACAATGCAGCAGAAAATACATCACTAACCCTTGATTACTAGATCAATAAATTTCAGCTTCACACAGCAAATTGACTTGTGACAGTTTTGTCCTTATTCGAAACTCCTGAATTGATATTCAGCAGGGTAAGAGCTGGTCAAGTACTGCAGAATGCACAACTATTTGATTTAACCATTTTCTCTTTGTCTTTTTTTGTACCTACTGTTCATGACCATTCAGAAAAATGTATGTGGTTTTGTGCAGAGAAATGTCATGAAACTGCTGTCAGCTTTACTTTTTTAATAACGTTCTGGTCAGCTGCAGGAGAACTGGGAGACCAGTATAGACAATAGACAGGCAGACAAAAAAGCAGCTCTTAAAATGACATTGGAAAAAAAGGTCATTTCTAGAAAGAGAATGTCAAAACTGATTTCCAAATGTTTTATTTGATTTCTCTGTATCCTTATATGATTGCCTTAGTAAAGTTTACACTTAAAAGATTTGGGATAGTCATGCTGAAAGAAAAGTACCTATAACTTGAAATCTGTTTACTGCTTTCCCTTATTTCTTGCTGAATAACTATGAAATTATGCCAGAAGCCCAATCATATGATAGAATTTCAGCTACACAACATGAATAATTCATGAGCAATTTACTGTGTAGGAATCACAGACAAGCTTGGAAAAGCAAAAAGGCTTCAGCTCTGTCCTCCAATATTAATGACAGTCAATGAAGTACCTGATTTCAGTCACTTAGCAAATTTGACTCGCCAATTATATTTACTATTAGTTACATGCACTGTTGAATTTTTTTTTTTCCAAAGTACTTGGCAAGTATTCATAACAGCTCACTGACAGTTGTTGGCATTACTTTATGAATGACTCACGAACAGTAAAAATATTCAAATAATAAATAATTGACCAGCTCATGGTAAGACTATCATCAGATTGCAGTCTTCTCAGAAACTGAGTTCATTGCATAAGAATTCATAAAAGAAGATTCTTTTTTTCTGCCTGCAGAAAGCAAAAATAAATCAACCCTCTTTGCTTTCTTATATTTCCCATACCTACACTGAGCTGTGATAAAACAAGCTGACTTTATATTCAGCATGTATTTAAATTTTAATGTTCACCCCATGTTCAGAACTGTGCAAATTATGCCTTGGAAATATAGAATATCTGAAGTATTCCACAGAACTCCGTGCATATAAAAAGCTCTGCATCATTTTGTAAAACAATGTGCCGAGTTCTCAACTACTTTAAATCAGTCGATGTTTTTCTTACATAAATTTACCATTCTGGCGAATTGAAAGAGCATAGAATTTTACAGTCATTAGTAGTTACAACTTAATTTTATAATCATGCTGTTTCATAAAAAGGATAAATTCTCTTTCCAAACTGAATATAAGACAGATGAATCACTTGCACCAAAATAGAGTAAAAGTGATCCATATCCTGTCCTTGCCTAAGCACAGAAGTGAATTTTGCCATATTAAAGGCGTTTAGTATTATCTCCAGTATACTGAAGTCTAAAAAATGTAATACTTTCTACAGTGAATCTCAAAACCAACTCCACCCAGATGCTGGAAGGCAAAGTAAAGGATTGCTTTAATTTAATTTAAATTTCTGTCTTAGGGTTTATATTCTCATCTCAATTAGTGTATGTATAAGCAGAAGTAGCTTTAAACTGAGATTTGAATATACCCATTGCTTTTTGTTTAGCTTTCTAGTCCTTGCAATCTAATGCTTTTGCGCTAGTTCTGAATTGGTATGCTACCTGTAAGTGTAGAGTACTGAGTATACATTGCTTTGCTGAGTTAGAGAATTAAGTGACAATAAAGCATGCATTTGTGTCTAATTTCACAAAATAAAGCATGTCATGCCGTGCTTGATTTATTTATTAGAGAAATAGTAGAAGGCAGCAAACAATCTGAAATCCACTTGCACTTTCAGTTTTGCATGCCTTATGCATATTTCTGGCTGATGGCTTTAAACATTTACTGTATTTCAAATTTCCAGTCCAATTTCATAACTTACAAAACTAAATTAGAGTATTTGATGTCTTAAATATCCTGTAAAATTCAACGGCTATTCCTTAGATTTCCTTATAAGGAAAGTGCTAATGAGGCATTCTCAAGAGTACTCAAAACTTCATCAGTATAAAAGAAACATTTTTCATTTAATTGACTTTTAAAACATAACTTCAAGTGTCTGTCATTACAGATTCATAACTAATAACAGGCTCTATATTTCTATTTCATATAGGATAACCTTTCAGCATGGATGGGGTGGACCACTGGTTCCTCCCCTTATCTGTATTGTGGGTACAGTATTTCCCCCTTTTCTACCCTTAATGAACACAGTCTGACTAATCACTACATTGTATATTTTAGGGTTAGAAGGAGAGACAACCATATCTGAGAATCCCAGTACCAGCAAAAGTAGATTATATATATTGATCCTACAACCCTTCTTAATTGCTTTAAATATTTGGAAATAATTATTTCAAATTTTTGATGTTACAAAAGCAAAATAAAAACTTTTGAGCAAATCAGTATTGTTATTTAGCATTTCCAGAGTTCTTTTTGCAGGAGAAGGTACCTCAGCTATTTTAGGATTTTTAATTTTTTTTTTTAAACTGAGATAAAAATTGGCTTTCTTTAAAAATTTTAATCTGTCTTTCACATTGTTTTAGGAAGATCTGTGCTTTACCCTCTTATTCAATTTATAGCCATATATACTCAAAACTATCCTGTAGAAAGTTTTGAACATTACTCAATATATTAAGCACACACCAAAACATTATGATCTGAATAGTCTCAACTATAGATACTTTTACAATTGCAGTGTAAATTTTTGCTTAATTTTAAAACCCCTGTATGTTGCATTAAGTCAATCACTCCAAGTGTGTACAGACAACACGAGCAATGTGTACACATACACAGATTCTTGGAATCTGAAGTCAGTTTTCTTTGGCCTCTGTTGGCAACTAGTTTCTCTAATTTTGATAAAATGCCTGTAACAGTATTTTCTTCCTGAGAGTTTAGGAATGTCCTGCAGGAGACATGTCAGTGATATAAAAATTTTGCATTCATTATAATAATTAGAAAATACACTTCTTAGAACTACAACACTTGCAAGCACCAGCATAAGAGGGTATCAGTGCAGAGGGGTTTGTAGCTTCAGTGTAAATGATGTGTCTGCAAGTTCCTCTTAAAAATAGAGGAATAGATTTTGTTGAGCTAAGGATTTTACACTTCGAACAATTCTTTGAGACTGTGATCATATTCATTACCTTTGAGTTTTAAGGAAAGTCTGTTAGATATGTTGTCTCCTGAATGGCAATTTAAAACTTTACAAACTCGATGTAAGAAGGCTCTGTATATAGATGTTCATAAATAATACAGGAAATATCTTATTATTTTTTAAACTATAATTCTGCAATTAGAGGAGAACCATTGGAGAGGTGTCATATAATTGAAACTGGTAAGATTTTTTTCCCCAGATTTGTATTTGTTGTATCTTAAAGATAATCCTTACTTTTAGAATCAAAATGTAATGAAATTTGAACGGGATAAATAATGCAGTTTGCATTTTAATTGAAAATGTTGCAGGGCATGTAAAGGTCAATAACATTTCATTAATGCAACAAGAAAGGCAGAAAGTTGGGCTTTTTCACTGCATTCAGTGAAATACGAAGATACTGTTTCCACATCAAGTAGTTACTTTGTTTTCATGCTCATGTCTCTTTACAATATTTACCAGGTCTTTTCAAACAAATTGAGTCATGTGATTTATTACTTGTCAGATAATTACTGTATTTTATCCTGCGGTGTGTTAAATCATGTCTTTTCTTCTATGTTGTCTTCAAAAGTACTTTGTTGTATTCTTGATTTCTGGTGTAAAACAGAGTCAGGCTGCTTCAGAACTTCCATTCTTTTCTTAAATCCAACAGTGTAGCTTTTAATAGACTGCTATGTGAATAACAAATGCTTGTGTTGCTACTTTAACCAAGTTACATGTTCATATAAAAGCTGGGACAGAACTGCAGAATCATCTAGTTGAACCACTCTGCCAACAGTTGCAGCATTCCAAGGTATAAACTCACCACCCAATAGCATGAAATTTCACCAGCACAAAGTGTTATAAAAATACTTGGTGTGTTAAATGTTTGAGCAACTATTTTGCTTTCTTTGAAGATAAAATTCACTATCGGAATTATTCTTCAGTCAGGTGCACCTGTACAGTACCAGTTATTGAAAAGTAGAAAATACAGTAATTGGCTTGGTAAGGGAGTGTTTTTCTTTACCTCTTAGATCTTTTACCTCTTACTTAATCTTTATTTGCTCATTACTGTTCACATTAAGATTTACTTATCAGGTCTCTGGTTCTTTCCACCTGCCTGCCTTTGCATACTCTCAGTTAAATCCAAATTTTTCTTTACAATCACTGCTCTAAATGGTAGTTTTCTAATAATCTTCACTCTATATTCCCACTGCAGTCTTCATTTTACTAAAAAAATTAAGACATTAGCCATAAATAATTTTTTTCAATTGATTCACATGAGATGCTTCTCATGCCAGTTCTACACCCTGACAAAACACATTCATTATTGCTTTCAGGAAACAATCTTCTGTGCTTTTTTAATTTTTAATCAATTTAAATAATAGTACAGTCCCACTGTCACAATTTACTTCTACAAACTTTCAATTTACTAATTTTTAGTGATTGTGATTTAAGGTTAAACATTAGTTTGCTAGAATGAGATTTTAGTTTTATTTTTCAATTGTCTTATAACTTTACTAAATGTTTTTTAATTCTGGCCCTACTGAATCACAGATCATGTAGTTAAGAATAAATTATATGTATTTACATGGCATTACGGCACACTGTGTAACAAAGGTGGCAACAAGTTCTTTTACTATGCACTTCTTAAATGCAAATCCATAAAAATACTCTGATTTTGGTTAGAAGATATATAAAAGACAAAGCTGGACTCTTCTCAGATGTGCACAGTGGTAACAAGAAAATAGATATGGGAAATTCTTATTTGATATAAGGGGTTTCAGGAAGGTTCGTGGGTTTCTGTTTTTAATTTTGGGGGTGAGGGCATATGATTTTCATTTTGGTGTTTTGGGGTGGGATTTTTTTGAGGGGTGAGACAAATAGTGGAACAATGGAATGTAATTATTGGATTATAGGTCACACATTCATACCAGCATAGTGTCCCACTCTGATTTCTGTTTGTGGGACAAAGTTAGGGAAGTTAGTTTCTTGCAAGAAATCCATTAAGATGAAATAAAGAGCAGTAATTAATTGAAAATGAGAAGCTTGGAATTACTTGGAATAATACACATTTTTAGATTCCTAGAATCTAAAAATTCTCCTAGATCTTCCCCAGAATCATTATTCGGACCATGTCAAGTAGGCTGCCCTTTCTCTCAGAGATATATTTCATTCCCATCCTCTGTTGTCTCTACAGCCAGTTCCTGGTTGACCAAGCATATGCAGGTTGCTTCTTCCCAGTGAACCCATTTCGAGCTACCCTATGAGAAAATATGTAGTGTAGAGGTAAAAGAATTATTGCCATTTCTCTCAGTTCCTTTGCTATCTTTCTTCCTTTCCCTTTCTGTCCTCATCTGCTAGACTCCATTGTCACATGTTTCATTACCTGTTAAAACATTGATAAAACAGGATACATTTTCTTTATTATCAGTGAACAAAAGTTTCCATCTACATTACCACTGTGGCAATGTACAAATACTTTATCCCTTCAACATAAAGAACTTTTAATCCTTATATATCCATACATGGCATCCCTCCTCCATCAAACTCATGTATTCACTCAGATGAGACAGAATATGAGACATCTGGCAATATTTTTCCTGAATTGCATCATCAGTTATCTTCCTTGATGGGCACCTCCAAACCCCACACTAAGCAACTGTGGCAGAGAACCCAGAGCTTCTGCTGAGGATCAGTCTTAGTCCTGTGCACTGGGCAGAGTTTGTATTCTCTCTGCTGGCCCAAAGGTCTGGTACCTTTTGTGACAGAAACATTTTCAATTGACATAGCTACTTCTAAATTAAGCCCCATAACTATTTCCCCCAATCCCACTAACTTTCTGCTGTGTAAGGATTTGTAGAAGTGGCTCTTTTAACTTTGGAGAGTGGCAGTTTCCATCATCAGTTTTACAGTACCAGGAAAAACAGGAAGCCATTAGTGCAGCATCAGATAGTGTTAATCTTTTTGATTCAGGGATGGGCTTTCTTCATGGTCTGCCTCAGATGCTCTTTTGGTCCCCTGACTGGGAAAGTTACTGTATTCTTTATGTCTTTTCCTCCCTTGACTCAGGTCTTCCACAGATTAAGAGAGAATGCACCTGTCTGTTACTTGATACCCACTTGGTCAAGTCAGTGTGGTTTCAGCATCTTGTAGCCTTCCTTGTGTGCTGTCCTCCAAGTCCTTCACTATGAGAACATGCTAAACTCAGATCATGTGTGTCACCTGCACCTCCATTCCTGTCCATGCACAGCACACCTCCTGCTCATTCCAGCAATCTTACCTGTGCGATGCACCAAGAATCAAAACCAATGTCTACTGCCTCACTTCATCTTCTGGTGCAAATGGTCTCTCTGGCAGCTCCTTGGGAACTTTCCCTGTTTGAGCATAAAATTATGAATCTGACACCTTCCAAAGTGGAGGCAACTTTTAATTTTATGTGGGAATAATGTTCTGGACACAATCCTAGAATCTTCCTTTGCATCCCAAAGATGGTAATTTCCTCCTCATTCACACCAGGAACACAGTTTGGAACTTCTTCACAGAATCTGCAAAAGTTATGTGGATAAGTACTACTAAAGATTTTCCCTGGTTTGTTTACAGATTTCAGGAGACCTTGATATATCCACTACTCAGCTCCAGTGCAAAAATTCCTGGAAAGTCTGTGTCTGCTGAGGTGCCAGGATCTATGGAAAATATTTTGCTATGGGAAACAAAATACATTTATATCATACTATGTGTTCAGCTATGCCTCCTACAGCAAGGCTGAATGTAGGAAAGCTTTCTTATATTCTACTCATACAGCAGGGATAAGCTGGTGTTTGACAAAATCCTCTTTCTATACATATGAACAGTTCTGATAGCAAAACTTTTTTTTTCTATTTTTTAAATTGTTTTCTTTGGATACTTGTCCAGAAAAAGATACAAACAGCAACACAAAGAACAACTAGACTACTTATTTGTATTGACATGAAGTTATATCAGCCAGAAGACAGAACAGAGAATTAGTATTGCAGTAATTCTTTTATTTCATGTATAAATCTGATACTGGAAGATAAATATTATGGAAATGTAAGCATGAAAAACTATGTTTATATATGAAATACTGCTTTGTTCTAGAGGAGGAATGTTTTCCCAGGACAATGTTTTTTATCCCTGGATAATTATTAACTGAAATGAAAAAATAGTCTAGAGCCCCTTTGTGTGTATCAGGTGTTGCTTCTCACTTGCTCTTACTGCTGTTCCACCTACCTGAAGCTATAGGAAGGTGAACAAGCAGAGTCAACTTGGGCTTTTGCAGCTTGCTCACTGGAGGCAGCCTGACCAACAACATCCCAGCCTTGAGGAAATGCATAGGTAATTCACAAAAGCAAACAACTGTGCAAACATCTTTTTCCAATTTACTGGCATTATATTCTGTATGAAGAAATAATAGAAAATAGGCCCAAGAGAACAGCCTCTTTTAAAATAAAAACTGCATTTTGATTCACATATCTAGATTTAAAGAACAAGCAAAAATAAGAGCTGTAGTTGCCAACAATCTTTTAACTTTCTGCAGACTCTTTCCAACAAGATGAGAATGAAAATTTTCATTTCCTATATTAACTCATTAAGAAATGCTAATTAAGCTTTTCTGCATTCAGTTCCCTTTCCAATTGGTTCTCCCTTTCTGCTGTCCATTTGCTGTAACTTGTTTGTAGGTGTTGTCTGTGTATGTATGGGTGCTATCTTGGATATATATTATGTAAGTTAATGTCATGGTTATCCTGACATACCTCAGCTAATTCCTGAAGCAAATACCAAAGAAAAAGTAAAATAGAAAAAAGCAATTACCTCCAACCGTATGTGTTGAAGAAATTAAAGAGTTCTTCCTAAGGTGGACTTTACAGTCAGCTGAGCATCTGACCAGAGTGTAAAAACACAGTTTTACATTATAAATATGATAGGGGAAAGGCTCAACACTGGTGGGGAAAAAAAAACATCAAACAAAACCAAATGCAAACAGGAAACAACTTCAAAAAGTTTTAATTTTCTTTTCTTCTTTTCTTAAAAAACCTTCCAGGGGGACTGGATAGCTCAAGGGGTTGGTAATAGGATACAGAGCCTTTCATCTCTAGGTCACCAGTTCGCATCCAGGCCAGGTCAGTAGTGACCAAAAATTGTTACCATTTGATGGGTTTTCAGTGACCTATATGAAATAAGCTGTTGGAAGCATTGTTGGAACAGTTGCTGGAAGCTGTTCTCTTTTTATTCAAGAAGATGTGGCTGACCTTTTCATAAGCTCAGTGGGGAGACTGCATTACCCGTTCATCTAAAGATGCAAGACACACTGATGGCATTTTGTAGAAATCTTTCTTTCTACAACTATTATCAATTCATAGTTGTTGTAACAATTACTGTCGCTGTTAGTATTCTGCTGCCTGTTCTGGATCTGTGCTGTGGTCCAATGGATCTCAGGGTTGTTATAAAAGTAATTGCTACCAGCACTCAATTCATGTAAAACCATTCTTCGCATGAGTTCAGGTAAACTTAATTTTTTTAAGTTGCAGAACTAAATCCCTATCTTTTTTCTTGACATCTTTATTTTCAGGTTTTTCACCAAGATTAACAGAGGAATTCAATCAGTATAACACATCTGGAACGTTTTTATGAGTGGAAAAAAAAAAAAAGATAAGACAAAAACTAGCTGGCCTAGAATTTCAAAGCAGCAATAGCATAACACAATGTCATAGACCACGTCAGACTTGGAATAAATTCCAGAGTTTCTAATTCCATCTCTGATTTTTATGTTGTTCTCAGTTCCATCAAGATAAGTATCAACAGATTTATGTTCAGAATATTACTGGGACCTTTTTAGCCTTTTTAAACACTTCTTAAAATGGGTAGCTTATGCATACATTGCCTAGATACTTCACAGTTTCTAGGAAATCTCAAGAAGCAAGCATGATTTCTTTAAAGCTCTCACCAAAAATAGAAGCTACCAAAAAAAAAAAAAAAAAAAAAGAAAAGCTTAATTAGAAAAACCCAAACACATGGTTTTATAAAAGATAAGGATTTTTCTCAGTTACAGAAAGGTCCCATTTCTATTGTCTGGCAATGGAGGACACCCTTCTAAATAGGAAAATATGCCCTGGAAATAATAACATTTCTTCCTAAGATCTCTAAACAGATCCTAATTCCTGGACATAACATTTGGGAGGAGGAAGAGGGTGCTGAGTGATGAATAACACAACCACAATATTCCTCTCCCAAAGGCCCTCAAGAGGCTGTGAAATACAGGTAGTAAGACTGAGCCATTCTGAGCTTGCTCAGAATTATGTTGGTAGTGGGAAGGATGCACCTACATTGCAGAAATCAGGGATCAAAGATGGACTAAGACAACTTAATACAGTCCAAGTAGCCATGCCAATCCTTTCCTGCCTCACTGCAGGAATTGGATTACTAAGAATCAGAGCCCTACTATATATTTTATTTTACTTTTATACAAGGTTTACAGAGGAAAAAAATTAAAATATAACTTGTGAATGAGAATCTGGTATTGGATACTTCAGGAGAAATAGCTGCTCATCACAAACATTTTGATAGCTCTGACAGACACATGTGATTAATTACTGTATATATCAGAACAATACACTTCTTATTGACAAAAGGTTTGTTGACATCTTGCCTGCATGTGGCTGAGAAGGCGAATGGCCAAAAGTAATTTAAAATGCAAAATCAAAAGCCCTAAATATGTCCTTCTTTAGATAAATGAAGGGTATTGCTGACTTAAACTCAATACATCAAACAATAAGACTGGAGCTTGAAATAAATTATGTTGATTCAAATAGACACATACTGCAAAACTGTCTTGCTTTTCTATACAAAGAAATTAATCTTTGTTATAATCTTGCATGGAACAATAAGGCAATAAAATATGTATTTAATTCGTGCATAATCCTTTTAATGTAGAGCTTAGTTTCTAGATTCATGGCATTTGTTTTTTTCAGCTTAAATTTCAAAGCTATTTTAGTCAAATCTACAGGTTGCGATTTTTCTTTAAACATTTTTAATCTATAATTTGATACATTTTTAGTATTTTGTTATGTCTGTATTTTCATTTAAAGTATTTTTCTTTTTTATCTAGAATACAGCAATCTCACCTTCATCTTGTTACCACCAGGTCTTCTCTTTTGTTTTTCTATTCATTGTTTTAATTTTCTCACTTATTTTCCTTTTGTTACATGTACTAATGTTAATAATTTAAAAGTACAGTGCAATACTACAGTTATTAATGTACTACTTTAAAATTTATAGTATTAGTTTCTGAACAAGCATTTATTAAGCATTGGTGAAACAGTATACAAAACTTTATTGCTGGAAATATGCTTACACTCTTTTCTCTTTCCCCCTGTATTTGTGTATTAGGTGGTTGTGAATGCCCTTTTAGGAGCAATTCCATCCATCATGAACGTGCTTCTCGTTTGTCTTATATTCTGGCTAATTTTCAGCATCATGGGAGTAAATCTGTTTGCTGGGAAGTTCTACTACTGTGTTAACACCACAACTGATGAAAGGTTTGAAGTCGACCAAATCAACAATTTTAGTCAGTGCGAGGAACTCATAAAAACCAATCAAAGTGCCCGATGGAAAAACGTGAAAGTAAACTTTGATAATGTAGGATTTGGGTATCTTTCTTTACTTCAAGTAGTAAGTGATCACTCTTTATATACCTTTTACTGTTTATATATAATAGTGAAAAGCAATTCTAGCAACAAGGAGAAAAACATTTACCTGAAGATTTTTATCTGTGACTTAGTAATACCACTGCACTGGTAACTGATTATTCTTTTCACCATAAGCAGCAAGTAGAGCCAACTATGATGAATAAAGAATTTTAGGACATCTGAAGAAACAAGTGCCGTTCTTCCTATTTATAGCTCCCTTAGTTCTCCAGCCCTTTCAAACTTTCAAAGCTACCAGAAGTACCTAGGAATGGTAATCAGCTACCTGAATATTTTAAGTTTTCCTGTTGCTGAAAAACAAATATCTGCATTGGTGTGATTATGTTACAGAGAAGAATTCCAGGTAGTAAATCTCATCTCGGTCATGTGGCTGCCACAAGTGCAGACTTATGTGATCTAGAGAAGCAATTTCTCATTCAGAAGAGAAATAGGAAAAGAAAAATATCACTGAATACTATAATATATGAAATATTTTCTGTGATACTTCTGTGCATAAGCACCTAGTGGAGTTTAATTAGCAAAAACTGAAGGAAGAAAAAAAAACATATGCTGAAAGATGCTACAAGATTATGCCTTCACTTTTAAAAATTGCATCCTCACAACTCTACCTATCTTTATATTTTGAAGTAGCTAACAATCTTTAATAGTTTAATTATACATTATTAATAATTTAATAACAAACCAGCTTTAATCAAGGAAATGCTGGACTCTAAACTATGTTGTGTGCCTTTAGCAATCTCTATGGGTACCTTAGGTCTCATTTTTATAGCTTTTAAATAAGTTTCTAGCTTTTATGTTGGCAGATGAAATCTCAGTAATACAAATCATTAACATAATGCAGTTGTATCAAAATGGTCCTGCACAAAGTCTAAAACAATAGTTTTGTGCAATGTGAACTGCCTCTCCCAGCTACTGCAGCTCTTACCTCTGACTACAACTGACAATTCAAATAACAATTTCGTTATCATTACTTACATTACTGCCACATCAGGAAAGAGAGGAGAGGGACCAACAGTATTAAAGAAATAAACTACTGAATGCAATTTGGTTTTGATAAAAAAAATTTATTGTACTAGAAAGACTTGAAATACTTATTTTCTTTGCCTTTTTAATGAAATTCACTGACCCAGGGAGGTACAATGCTTTATTAAACAAGTTCAGGAGAAACAAGACATCAGCAAAACTCTTTTCAAGTAGTTTGCAGATGTTTCTAGTAGTAAGCTAGTCTGCTCTGGGTAATAACACGTAATTTCCTCCTGCCTTTGTGGCCACAGTCACCACTCCTCAGATACTTGCAGTCCCATTTTTCAGCATCCTCTGCTATGCAGAGCTTATTCAATCTTCATTGAAAAGCAACAAATATTTCTTACATGAAGACCTAGATTCTTAAATTCCTGGACTTTTCTGGCAGGCCAACTGAGATAAATTTGCAAATTGTTCCCACAAATTTCAAAGGAAAAATTAATCTAGACCTACCACAGAGGGACATAGCTCTCCTGGGAGGACAAGCCAGTTGTTTTTGCAGTATCTGCAATATAGAGATTTAGTGCCAATATGAAAGGCTTCCTTCATGATGGAGGGGACTTTCTGTGTGAGTAGAATGTCCATGTATTGCTAAAATGCCTGTGAAAGCATGAAAGGTTTTTTTGTTTGACATACTGGAAAAAAAGGGGGCACTTCTGTCATTGCACAAAACAGACACTTGGTCCTGCATCTTTTAAGGTTTGGTAAGTAAGTCACTAGTAATGATTTTGCAGTTATGGAATGATAAGAGCTCTAGGGCAAAGAAGGAAAAGAATTAGCTTGATTTTCAGGTAATGTGTTCAAATGTGCAGAATCTATGTTTTTTCACCTTCAAGAACACAATTCATAAATGTTCCAGAGTCTTATATTTCTTTCTCAATCAAAGAAGACAGTTATAAGGTGATTATCTATTTGATATATAAAGCACTTTGGATGAGATTCTAGAACAGGACTCCAAAGCTATCATGTCCAAAATAAACATGAGGAATGAATAGTTGTCACAGCCCTAGATTTCCCCAGCCTTCCTAAGCAGATTGGAGCAATAGTAAAGATGACTAAATACTAAGGTATTACACAATTAGAGGTATCCATTACTATGTCAGAAGCAAAGACAAAGCTATTGAAACTTTAGTATTTGGCCTAAAATAAGGTACTGAGCCTGAAAAATCTGATTATAAAAGCTTGGTTGCAAATGGGTATGGTTTTGTGCACCTAATGTGAATTGAATTGAAAAGTCTAGTGAAGTAATTTGGTTCTCCACCTAACAGCCTCAGGCACAGCCTTTTGCTAGGTTGTGATGGACCTGAGAAAATAACCCCATAGAGCTCAAAGTCATGTTCCTAATGACAATCTCTGTGCTAAGTGCCAATGCATGATTGACTGATACAAGGGCTCTGTTTTCAGGCATCTAGAACCTACCTACAGAAACCTTCCTCCAATTCCTCAGGATTATTGCCATTCTCCATTCTGCCCTCTGATTCGTGCCCTTTGCATCAGCTAAAGAATGTTGTGAATCCTTTCAGGTTCTCTGGGTTACAGGAACCATAAGTGTTTACTTTCTGTATCACTACCTTGAGTGAATATTACTGGAACTAGTACCATTTTCATTACAAAAAATCAAAACAAAAACAAGTAAAAAAAAAAATCCGAACCCGGGCACTGACGACTTTAAAGTTCTTGGAAAGACATGAGTCCTGTGAACAATTTTTTTTTCAAATGTTTGTGGTAGTATATGTGTCTGTTCATCACAGAAAACACTTCCTTTTTTAAGGGTTATATGGAAAAGAAACATAGGTATTTCACACAAGCATTCAAAAGTAGTGGGTTTATTTCAGAAATATTCTGGGATCAAAAAATAGAAATATGTCATAGTAGCTTTTTAAGTAAAAAGAACTCTCTGATAAGCTCTTTCTTGAGTTTACTTGGCAGTCATAGCAAATGAATTTCTGGAATGAGTGGCCTAAGAAAAGCACATAAACTAATTTTTGTTGTCATTAGTTTGTTGGGTTTTTTTCTTTTGGGAGACAGGTATGTGTGGAAAATCTTCAGTATTATAAATCCTTAGTCTTATAGCAATGTTACAGTTCTTACTGCCCAAAACTACAGACTAACAATGTATGTCATTGTTCAAGTTTTATAGACTTTATTGATCAGGCTATTTTCCAGAATTCTTACAGAATTTGGAGTATAAATATTTATGCCATCAGTCATATAAATACACATTCTCTCTGTAAGAATTTTTTTCTTCTATGATGCAGCATAGATCATGTGGGTTTCTGTGGATCTTCCAGCTTCTTTTTTCATTTCTTGGTCTGATCTTGCTTGAGTATTTCTCTGTCCCTAAAGAGAAGCATCAAAGCAGAAACAGATCTGCTGGAGAAATTCCTTTCACAGTTGTCATGCATCAGTGAGTGAAGAGGAAGAGGTTGGTGTACACAAAGAGATGTGGCATCTGCCCTGATAATTTTATGGCCTTATGCCTTTTAACCTGAGCCTAGTGTTTGGATTCTTTGGTAAGTAAATCTCCCAGGGGCCTGCTTTTATCCTGCCAGCAAGCATACACCCTGCTTACCAGGATAAAATGTGGCAAACCAGTGGGCCTCAAAGCACAATATTATACTTCAGTTACTAATAGCAGTAAGAAAACACATCTTGTGAAGTGTAGGGAGAAAAAATCAGAAGTTGAATTCTAGGGCTAGAAGTTTAGGATACCTTCAAAGTTCCAGCAGGTCAGTGTTTTAAAAGCAAGATGCTATTGTATCTCCAAAAGGAAACGTGAATCTTCCTGGTGGTTATATCTGGTAAAGAAATTGAGTGGGGAACTCCAGCATGACTTACAACTTCATTAGAAATTACTTATCAAGGGAAAAAAATCTATGTATTTTTACCAACAGTAAAGGAGAAGGGAAATTTTTGTTCTATTCTTTTTTCTAACTGCATTTGAATTTGCATTTGAATATGTGTCACTGACATTTCCTTGGGGGAAAGAAAACGTTTGGGACAGAGGCTGATTTCTGTTATACTGCTGTAATCTTTGAAATCAATGAATTACTCCTAATGTAGTGTCACTAAAAATATACAATATATTTTATATGGTAATATGCAAAAAGGAAACTGATAATTTGATCTCCTGGTCATTTTCTGTGTTACTTTCTATTCAGTATGCACAAATACTCAAATAAAACCTTCTTTCTGATGAAGAAAACATATTGCAGATAAATATAAGCAGGCCTAAACATCTGCAGTAGAAATAACACACTATCACTAAATGTGATGCCTTGACTCTCTCTGAATTTCTTCAATGATGTTAATCTTACAGTTTTATGAAACTGATTGTGTAAAACACAAGATAGTAATGTGTTATATTTATGTTTTTCTACACCCACACTCTTTTCAAGTTCTTTTTTTTAACAACAACAATATTAATACAACTCAGTTCTTCAGTTTTCTAGCACTAGCTGAAAGGTACTGTCTGTTTATACTTCAGTACTTTATTGATCATGGTGAAGCTTCATATTTTAAAATTAGTCTATTTTTTTCATTCACTCTAGTCTAGGTTACACTAATAAATTTTTAAAAACCCCAATAATAATTTAATTTTTCCTGGAGGATGATAGGCAAAGATCATCATGTGTCCGAATCTGAGGCAACAGCATAGACTTTGCAAAAGTGCCGCTTCAGCATTTCCATCATCTTTCTCATATAAAGGTATACCCATTACTTGCATTTAGTGTTTCAGGTTGAAATGCTGATTTCAAGTTATGGCATTAAAAAAAAATGCAAATAGTGTAACAAAGCAAAAACAAAAGTAGCACTGCAAGACCTGAAGTAATCATCCTGCCCTACTTAGACCTCACTAGATGAAAGGCCAAGACCCTTTTAGTCATTTCCATAGATGAACTAGTGTAAGAGAGCTCAGAGAAAAATAATGAGAGCGACCAGAGCTCTGGAGAACAATATCTATGTGGGAAGATTGCAGGAACTGCCTGATGAAGAAAGGCAGCAACAATCAGTTTGCAAATAAGTAAAAGATGCTGCATGGTGATTAATACTGTTCTCCAGATATGTAATGACTATGGCAATAGACAGTATTAAAAGGCAACAGAAGGATGCAAGTGTTAAGAAACAATAAAAGCAAGTGCTGAAATAAATCTGTTTTATAATGTTGTGGAGTTTTCACCATTAAAAGCCTTTGAGAACAAGTTAAACATGTATTAGTAATTACATCTACTTCTAATCCCTTGAAGTCCAAGCATTCCACAAGGACTTCAAATTCTTCAGCTGAGACTTCTACTTTTTTCAGATTTAGTCTTGATTTATTAGTCCTTTGATACTACACTTTAAGTTCACCATTGTACTGTTAGTTGCCTGAACTTCGTATTTGCTGTGCTGACCCCAAGATGTGAAAGTTGATGCACATTGGATTTGCATCAAAAGATAATTATGCTTTTTTCAGTATTCCACCATTTCAAAAGTGTAAGAGACCTCTTTTCCTTTATGAGAATAATTTCTTCTCATTTTAAGTTCACTTCAGTAGGATGCCAAACTGCTCTGTATGCTGCATAAGGAAAGGCTTTTTGAAACTTCCACTGGAAACTAAACCTCAAGAAGATGATGATGCAGCAATAACCATGGATGAAGAGTGTTCCGTTCCTGATTCTATTCTGCAACTGGTCTCTATGGCAAGCAATATGAAGGAACTAATGACCTGCAGTCTCGTTGAGCAAAATTATGAGGATTAAATGGCAGAGGAGTTCTTTGCTTTATTTTGGACACAACTGGATTAAAGCATGAGTGATTTCTCCTTGAGATGTTGCCTAGTTAAAAGAAAAGTAGTTGCTACAACAAAGTAAATTACTTTCTGTTTAGAGTCTCAGATTAAGCAATCTACAAGAAGAAATAGCTATAAAATTTCACTAAATGCTGTTATCTACGAGGCATATTAAGGATTCAATGCACATAAAACATTCTTACCAGTTAATCTCAGAATGTATCTGAGAGATCTAGCCTCTGTAAAGCACAATACAATATATTTAAAGTGAAAGTAGAAGTATTAAATTATGTATAATCTTTTAAAGTAGAGAAAAATGTAAATTCTGATTGACAGAAAAATAACTTTTTTGAGCTGATCAAATTTTTGGTTCCCTTTCATTGCACCTTTCTGATTTGAGAGGGAGGAACTAGATATCAATGTTCATTGGTGGTAACTGCGCTGCATAAGGCTGCTTCTCAGCCTTTGCAGTTGACATGATTTTGTGAACTAAAATGATACCGCCTTCTGTAATTTTTGATAATTAATTAGAAATCAGAAATAAGTTAATAATGGTTACTGCTTAAATTTTCATATAGAGACAAAGTAGTGGGATACACAGCAGTATATCTGATGAGCAGCTCTGTAGAAAGCCAAGAGACAAAATTCTTAGAAATCCAATGTTATGCTAATTATTCCTGGTGTTGTACTGAGTTGCTGGAAATTATTAAATGAGTTGTCTTCAAGCTCTGTGCTTAAACAGGTGTGTACTGTTTACAGGCTACATTTAAAGGCTGGATGGATATTATGTATGCAGCTATTGACTCAAGAGATGTAAGTAATGCAAAATATCTTTTTTTTTCTTGAGGTCTGTCTATCAACAAGTGTGTATTTATGCATTTTACATAAGGGGCTCATATCCATACAACAGAATGAAGAAAATTAAATTGATTAGTATGAGATTCTGTGGTAATAAAATGTGGAATAATGAATACAAACTGCCAGATGCTCTCAGCATTGAATGGAATGGACAAAATAAATTGATAAATGTGATAGAAGTATTGTCCAAACACAAAATATGGGAGACATTTTGTCCAAGGTTGCCACTTGTTCAGTTGAAATTTTCACATGAAATCTTACGAATTATATTTCACTTCTTTTCCCCCTTAGGTATTACAGCAACCCAAGTATGAAGACAACCTGTACATGTATTTGTATTTTGTCATCTTTATTATTTTTGGGTCTTTCTTCACCCTGAACTTGTTCATTGGTGTCATTATTGATAACTTCAATCAGCAAAAAAAGAAGATAAGTATTGTTTCATTTCCCTTCTAAAGATATTCTAAAATACTACATTTTTGCAGGTGCATGATATATGGAAAGTAGACCTATGGTTTGCTTGAAACTGAAAAAGCTGAAGTGTGTTAGGACATAAAATCATGCCTGTAGTATGCATTAACATCCTAAGCTTTTTCATTGTAGTGAATGGGACAGATCCTTCTGTTATCTATGTCCAGTTTAGTCTTCCTCAAGTCATCTGCTTTTCCATGCCTAAACTTTATGATCAAACTCTTGACTTGGGTCCCTACATTAAAGCACTGATAATTTCTTGATTTTTTTTCTTCTTGATTTGTATTTATTCTATCAGCACACAAATGTAGCTCGCTGGTTATGAAACATAAGGCATTATTTCAACACACAGCCACAGGTGCTATTTTAATAACCACTAAAGATGCTGTTTTAATGATCCCCAGTATGCAAGTTCTATTTTGTGGCACTGAACAATCAGAAACTATACAGAGCAGGAATGGTTTGTAACTATTGTTTCACACAGCAGATGTGGATAATGTCACTGGTATAGATGGTCTGAGTAATACATAGATGCTCATCTTTAAAAATATTTTCTGTAAACAGATAAAGTAATGAAAGCTAAAGGACAAAAGTAGCTATGAATTACCTGTTTACTTTTCCTATACTGGACTGCATCACTTTCTTTGGGTTTATGTTAATAACGAGAGATGCTAAGTAAGATTTTTGGAACCTGTACATGGTAGAGACCTAGAGAAATATGGTCAGGGAATCGGTCCAGCTTATGGTCCATGCAGTCCTATGTCTTCAAGCTTACCACACAATCATCCACAAAGGGCTGTATCCAGTCCTATGTGTGCATTGACATTCCTGGAATTAGATGTCTGCAAGTATCTCTTATCAAGGAAAAATTTTGTTCAAGAGGTATGGAAAGTCACATATGTTTTTATTCAAGCTGCCTCTAAAAGAAAGTTACTATGGATTTTGGTTAGGTCACGTTATTCTCTATTTATCATTGCTGTCAGACTCCAAGGGCCAGTTAAGGCTTTTGCTAAACAGAACTTCATTGAACAAGGAACCTAATCCTGACAAAAGACTCAAAAGAGAGCATTTGGCTCTTAATAGTATCAAGAGTGCTTCAATCTCTAGTTAAGTTTCTCCAAAGTCTGATAATCCATCTTCTAAAAAACCTTGAACACTTTGAGTCCCAATGCTAATTTTATGATTGCTAAACTAGAGATACCTAAAGCACGAACACATTTGTGTACTGAAAATCTGACTTTGTTTGCTTCCTTTATTTCACTAAAATCGCAGTTCAGAAGTCAAAGTACTGAGCAGTCCCAACTATCTGAGCTTCTCTCAAATACTATTTACTGTATCTCTTCCTATAGAAGAGGTACTGAAAATTATTTCTTGGAGATCAACGAAAAGTAATTGTAGAGAAATGTTGCATTGCTCTTTGTTTTTGTGAGATGCAGTACTAGATGTCCACACAACTTCTAGACTACCTGCTTATACTACAGACAGCCACATTTGATAGCCAAGAGATTATTCTCAATTCAGTGTTCTTGATTTTCATTAAATCACTCAATTAAACAGTCAATTGTATTTCTCTAAGAGTTTTTTCCGCACTGCATATGAATGTGATTATAACCAGTTTTGGTTTCGTGTTTTTACTTTGGAGGTCAAGACATATTTATGACAGAAGAGCAGAAGAAATACTACAATGCGATGAAAAAGCTGGGATCCAAAAAACCACAAAAACCTATACCAAGACCAGGGGTAAAATTATTCATACACATCAGACCAATAGCTATTGACAAAGAGTTTTTACTGATACAAAGAGAGCAGAAATATGCCCATGTGAAAATTATCATTAACTGTGTATTAGTCAGCAGAAATGGAAAATAAAAACATGGGGAAAATTTATTTTTCCCTTACAACCACTTTATGTATGACTATGCAACAAAGGAGGCTGAACTAAGCTGTTGTATTTGAGTACTCTTCTTAAGATCATTAGTTACATTTTTATTGAAATCTCATAGGTCTTACTGCATGTGTTTTTCTACTTTCTTCTAACAGGAAAAGAAAAATATTTACCGTTTGTATTGGATGTTTCTTCTTTTCTTTCTTCCCTAGAATAAATTCCAAGGCATGGTCTTCGATTTTGTGACACAGCAAGTATTTGACATCAGCATCATGATTCTTATTTGTCTTAACATGGTTACCATGATGGTAGAAACTGATGACCAGAGTGAAGAAATGGAAAATATTTTATACTGGATAAACCTGGTGTTCATTGTCCTTTTCACTGGAGAATGTGTCCTAAAATTAATTTCACTTCGCCATTACTACTTCACTATAGGCTGGAACATTTTTGATTTTGTGGTTGTCATTCTCTCAATAGTAGGTAAGTCTTGTTTATTAAACAAAAAGAGAAGGTAAAATGAATATGAGGTAAACTTTTACTCGAACAGAGTTTATATGATTAGCTTTTGCCTTTGCAAAATTTATCAACCAGGTCATTCAACTTTCCATTTTATCTCATAATTTAACTAACTCAACCATCACAACTGTTATAATCATTCAACATATATTGCACCTGCAACTATTAAGTATAACTGCTATAACAGAAACTGTACAAGTGGAATCTACGGAACATCTTTGACTGCTACACAGAACTGCCAATTTTAAAACTATTTTTCTAAATTCCTATTGTGATATGGAGATTAAGAAATAATTTACTTTCTTCTTTTCTTTTTTTTCTTTTCTTTAGGAATGTTCTTAGCTGAGATGATTGAGAAGTACTTTGTATCCCCCACACTATTCAGAGTCATCCGACTTGCCAGAATCGG
>JAWWEV010000172.1:18600443-18644008 GCA_035583235.1 Hafferia zeledoni | reverse complement strand
TCTTCTTTGTCAGCTACATTATCATCTCCTTTTTGGTAGTGGTGAACATGTACATTGCTGTGATTTTGGAGAACTTCGGTGTTGCCACTGAAGAGAGCGCAGAACCCTTGAGTGAGGATGACTTTGAGATGTTCTATGAAGTCTGGGAGAAATTTGATCCTGATGCAACACAATTCATGGAATTTGAGAAACTGTCTGATTTTGCAGCAGCACTTGACCCTCCCCTTCATTTACCCAAACCAAACAAAGTGCAGCTCATTGCAATGGATCTGCCCATGGTGAGCGGTGACAGAATTCACTGCCTTGACATCCTGTTTGCTTTTACCAAGCGTGTTTTGGGGGAGAGTGGGGAGATGGATGCCCTCAGAATACAGATGGAAGATCGGTTTATGGCATCCAATCCTTCTAAAGCTTCCTATGAACCAATTACGACTACCTTAAAAAGAAAACAGGAGGAAGTATCTGCCGTTATTATCCAGCGTGCTTACAGACGCCACCTTTTAAAACGAACAGTAAAACAAGCTTCCTTTATCTATAACAAAAACAAAACTGAAGGAGGGACTGGTCAGGGTATGAAAGATGAAATCCTTATTGACAAGTTAAATGAAAACTCATTTACAGAGAAAACTGATATAACCGCATCAACAGCAGTTTGTCCACCTTCTTATGATCGTGTAATGAGGCCAGTCAAAGAAAAGCATGAAAAGGAAGATAAAGATGGTCAGAAATAAAAGCAAAATAAAATCATATATGTGCAAAATAGTTCATAGCCTGTAAGGATCATATGTTTGTGTCAACAGGACTCCTGAAGGAGGTCTATGCCAAACTGACAATTTTTACAAATATAATGTATCTCAAAGGTCAGTGCCTATTAAAAGACAGTGACCCCTTGTCAGTGACTGTTACTGTGATAAGAGGAAACAACCGTGACAGGAGGTTACTGTTCTCACTACCAGCTGACACTGCTGAAGAGGAGAGAAAGAATGGCTACACAGACTGTAGGGACCAGTTAAAGGGGTGCAAAACCAAGTATTTGTGTGTTTAGCATAAAACAATACGGTAACTGTATCCACTGTTTGCATTTCAACTGCCACATACTTCATATTTTTACAAAATCTGTGTTGGTGGATTCATCTTGTTTTTATTCATATGTTGTTTATTATATGTGACTATTTTTGTAAATGGGGCTTCTGTTGGGGAAGGGGATTAAGTACACCTTTACAGGTACAAGGGCCAGATGTTCTATTATACAACTGATATACACACAGAAATTATTTGCATGAAGGCATGCTGCACTTTTAGATCATGCATGAAAGTAACATTAAGTCACAAAGAACAACAGATTTTTTTAGCACAGTGTTTCTGGAAAGGAGTAACAGATTTTGAGGTGCTTAATTAATGTATTCATGTTGTCTCATGTCCGAACAAGTCTTGGTATGCCTGTAGAGTCCCCTACAAGAATAGTAGAGAGGGGTTTTTTTTGCACAGACCATTAAGTTTCAGAAGATGCAAACTTCTTCCTAGGTCCGGAGTCACAGATTTCGTCTTTGTCAAATGTCTTTCTGCATACAAATACTAAATGAATCTGCCTCAGCCCTCCAAATTGATCAAAAAAAGCCCGTTGTTCTGCTTTATCCTGCAGTATTGTTTAGCCATCTTCAGCTCTCAGTAAGGTTGATGTTGTACACGTTAATGAAAAGCCCTTGCTATGTAAATAGTAATTTTTAACCTGTGGTGCATGTTTGAGCAAACAGATAATGACTTTAGCACATTTATTGCATCAAATATGTACCACAATAAGTGTAGTGTGCAAGCATTCAACAGGTATAATTAGGTATTATCTACCATTATAGATAGTTTGGATGCAATCAATGCATGTTTATATTGCCTATGCTGTTCCTTTGACTGTCCAGGATTCTTAAACGTGGGAAGCCATACATCAGCGCTAAGTGAAATAAACTACTCAACAGGACCTCATTCCTCCATACCATCAAGCAATATTTTGCAGCTATTTAGGAGCTTTATTTGTTTTACATTTTTGAATTTTCAGTGAAAAGCATATAGTGTATATCCAAACTGTACAGACATGTTGAAAACTACTAAACCTGTTGAAAATAATGTTAGTATTTTATAAGCAAATATAAATACTGTAAAAATCATTTTATTTTATTTTTCAGCATTATGTACATAAAACAAGAACTGAATTTTATCTTCAGGTTGATGTCACACCATTTTTGTTACTTTCTGTCCATAGCACTTTTTCACAGAAGAACTCCAGAGAACAAGGTATAACTGAGTGAATGGATAGCTGTAGGTTCTTATTTTTTACAATATTTGCCAACATGGCAATACTTTCTGTGAAGTAAGTTCATATTTTGCTTCTAAAAATCTAAGTTTTTTTGCAGTTGGGAAATGGTCTAAAGTTCAAATTGAATGTCTAAGCAGTGCCTGCATCATAAGTTTTCAGATACAACCTTTCTTTCACAGAATCCTTAATCTTTTCTCATATTTACTCACAGATTTCTTTTTATTCATGCTGCACTAGAACAGTTCTAAATGTTATCTAGGGTCAACAATATTTTTTCACAAAGAGAAAGTAGCAAAATTGTATAATCCAACACATCAGGACATTTTATGTTTCTTACACAGGAAAATTAAATATAGATTACTTTTATTAAAATTACTGACTAACTCTGTATTAGTGAACTGCATGCAGGAAAATGCTACTATTACCCTAACTGATGCTAAAGAACATTATTAATGCGTCAAAATAATAAAGATTACATTTTTTTATTGTATATTCCTTTTCTCTTTATTATTTGTCATTGTTATAAAAAAGTATGCTTCTGAAACCACAGGATGAGAGGGTACTGGAAACAGGCAGCTATAGGGTTCTTCCACATAAGGAAATCGTTAAGACTTGCTTGTTAGTCCCCAACTGGAATTGAGAAAATGAGGATTGAAAATAGTACTAGATAGATGCCATTCCCCACCCTGGATTAAGAACCAGTTTATTCTTTATGGTTACTGTTCACAAACAGGCTACAGAACATCTCATATTCAAGTGCATTTCTGAGAAAGGTGAAACAGAATTATGATGAATAACCATTGGTCTTTTCCTCAGGAATTTTAAGAATCTCTCTGGAAGCACCATGTTCCTAGAAGCAATAAATTGTGGATATGGATGCGGAAAAATGCAAATGCTGCTGGAAAGTGGGCCTGTTGGTTGTTCTTTAGCAATGGCTTCAGTGAATTTCTGAAAATATTCATTTCACATGTTGACATAATTTTATGTCACATTCCCCTACAACTTAAAATGAAAATACTGAGAGGCGAACATGGAACTTATTATAAAACCAGTTTATGAGCAATTGTAGTTCTATAAGCTTCCTCAGTTGCTAATGCAGAAATGTAATTTCATAGCATTTTCCCTGAAATTCGTCAAAAATCTTTTGAAGGAGGGAAATGTTTCTCCTTCAGAATGTTCTTAAAGTCTAAGGCTTCAATAGAAAATCCTAAGTATCAAAATGGAAAGCTAAGTATTTTCAGATTAATGTATACACAAAACATATCTTAAAAGGTTACTTTAAAAACTAGGTAAAAAATAACTTGTTTCTTGTACTACTTTTAGGTTTAAAATGTTACAGAAATCAAAATGCTGCTTCAGAACAAGTCAAGTATAACTTAAACATAACAGGAATTGAGGACAGAGGATTGTCTTGGCCAACAGGGAAACCCAATATGCCTGCACAGTGCTCCTGTGGCACCTTCCCGACGCTGGGAGGAGCAGTGTGTGACGGGGGAGTGCCGGGCATGGTGGGCTTGTTTGGAGAGCTCCCTGTGAGCGCTCCCTGCTGGCATCACTGCGCCCTCGATCCACCCTCCACGCTCGGCGGTGCTGCCCTTGTGCCGGGGCCATCCTGCGGGACCATTCATCCCTGCGGGACCATCCCTCCCTGCCGGGGCCATCCCTGCCGGGGCCATCCATCCCTGCCGGCTGTCCTGCGGCATGGAGAGCCCACTCGCTCCAGCCCTTGTCTGTGGTGTCCAGAAATTCTGAATTTCACTCGTCTTTGCACCTCTGTAATTCTCCAGAAGGAAAGAAAGGGGAGGAGGAGTGAACTTTCTATATCTGATTTTACCTATTGCTGTTTTATTTCTAAGAGAAGGGTCACGTAACTTTAAGGGCTCAGCACTGAGTTGTATTATGAAACATATGGAGGGTGGGCCACTTAGTCGTATGTTCAGCTAAGAAAAGCAAGGAAATACATTCCCAAAGCTTCCCCTCCCGAGGGCCAGCCGGCGGCACAGCCCCCGGCTCGGGATCGCCAAGATCGCCCGGCCCGTCCCGAGAGCAGCGTTCCTTCGCGTTCTCCTTCCCGTGTCTCCCCCGCCTCCCTCCCGCCCAAGCCAATGGCAGGGCGCTGCCCTCGCTCTTCCGGAGCCCCCCCGCAGTGGCGCCGGGTAGCAACGATGGACGCTGAGGTGCAGCAGGTGGGCGCTGCCGCCGTCTGGCCCCCGCGGGGAGGGAGCGGCTGGGAGTGAGGGACGGAGCGGGGACGGCCGGGCCGGGGAGGGGCCGCAGGAGGGGCCGGGGGAGCCGGGGCGAGAGGGGCCAGGGGAGCCGGGGCAGGGCGGGAGGGGCCGGGGCGGGCGGGCGAGCGCCCGGGCTGGGGCGGGACGGGGCAGTGGGCGCGGTGTCCCCGCCTGGGGTTGTCCCGGGTGAGCCGATGGCACGAGTGACCCGCGGCCGTTCCCCCGCAGGCGCTGCTCAATTACTATTGCCAGGAGGGGCTATTCCAGCACGTCCGGGCCGCGGCGGACGAGGCGCTGGGTCGGCTGGGCAGCGACCCCGTCCTGCTCTTCTACCGGGCCTACGGCGCGCTCAGGGCAGGTAATGCGGGCCGGGCCGCCCGGAGCCTCCCAGGCTCAGTCGGTAGCCAATTGCACAGGGACAACCGGTGTTAGGGAGGCTGAGTGTTTATCGTGTGGTCTAAGTACCAGTGTGTCACAGCTCCTCCCCAGTTTGAATGAAGATGATCTAGGTCACACAATACCAAAGTGTGAAATACTGAGTGTTTTTCTTTTTAATGGTTACATGAACCTGGGCCAGGTAAATGCTTTCCTTGAAGGGGATTTGAGCCCTGCCTAAAGGCATATTGCATTTGATCAGAAAGTCATTCCTGTGTCCCAGCTAATAGCTCTTCCCTTCAAAGCAGCTGTATCTAATACCTATTGGGGGATTTCAGGGATGTCACAGAATATTAACAAATAACATGGCAGAGGGATGTGGCAGGGTCTAGGAAAGTGTGCTGATTTTGACGTAGTGTATCTGCTCCTAAAGTCCCAGATGTTTTCTATTTGTGTTACAATCATGTCATTGTTCAAGATACTGTCTATCGTATTGATGTTCAAAATATTCACATAAACAGGGCAAAAATCCTGGTTATATAAAGAAACAGGAGCAAAAAGAGCTGCTTAATGCCCTGTATAAAGCAAGAAATAAATATGATTTTCATCTTTATGGCAGTTGGCAGAACTAGCACATATCTCCTTTCAAGTTCTCTGCATTGAGATGCTATTTTCTTTCTTGTGTCTGTTTGAAAGACTTGCACAAACAAGTGAAAATGGATGTGTGAATAGTGAACAAAAGCTTGGAATTAAAAATAGAGGGGAAAATTCAAGTCAGATTGATGTTTGATGTTGATATTCTTTGTCTTGAAAGGTGTTACAGCTTATTGTGCACTTGTTTTCACTAGGTGACATCCAAGAGGGTATTCGACAATTGGAGTCTATTAAAAACAAACAGGAGGTATCACTTTGTACAATGATGGCTCTGATTTATGCCCATAAAAAGAGCCCTAATCCAGGTATGCTCATTAAGACGTGCTGCTTCATGTTTTAAATGGCTTTGTGTGATGGCCTGAGAGTTCTTGGCTAATTCTGCCTAATTTAAAAAGGTATACTCCAGCTTTGCATTTGTCATAAGATCTATTACTGAATTGAGTTACACTTAGAAGATTGTAAACAAAAACCAAAACACAAAACTCTGAAGAGTAAGACTGAACATTAAAATAAGGCACACACACACAAAAATCTGACTTACCCACCATGATGAAAAATCTTTAATGGAAAAAAAATTCAATCAAGATTCTGGAGATACTTGTTCACTGGTGTCTGATACTAGCACTTTTGAGCAAAACTGCAACTTAAAGAAGTCTTTAAAACCCTGCCATTTCTGTCTTTCAAGTTACCCTGACCATACAAACAGAGAAGACAATTTTGTGAATGTTGGTATTCCTATCTCCAGTCTGAAAACTGGGACCTCCTCTTCCCACACCTGTGTTTTTGGGAACCCTTTTCTGCCTTTTCCATCTCTATCTGATAAATATTTTTAATTGGGAGGGATTGCATGTGTGTTTATCAATGTACAATAAAGAAAACAGTGTTTGCTTTGGAAGACCTGTGCTGCTCTTTTGTGGTATTTTGAGAGGTTATCAACAAGAGGTCTGAACAAAATCTTTCCAGATCGAGATGCTATTCTAGAGTTGGATGGAAAATTGAAGGAGCAACGTAAAACAGCAGGACAGCAGGCTCTGTACTATGCGGGCTTATTTCTGTGGCATCTTGGTCGTGAGGACAAAGCCCGGGAATATGTTGATAGAATGATCAAAGTTTCTGGTGGTGGTAAAGAGGTAACTGGTTTTTTTCCCATATAAAATATTAATAGAACCAGGTATACTGTGAAGCTCAACTTACTGTATTAATGCTATTTGGAGGTTATCTTTAACTATTTTCTGTTCTAGTACTTTCCTTCTTAATGTCATAAATTCATTTGACACAGCTGAGTAATCTCCGGTAATGATTTTTTTTGTCCACTAAATATTCATTTTCCCTTAGTAAATAATAAATAATGGGTTAATAAATAGGAAAAAAGCATTTAATAAATGCAAATAATATGCAGTTAAGCCAGTATTGTTACTTGATAGACCATCATAATTCCTATCAAAAAAATAAGCATGAGAGTCTCAGTAGAGGGAGACATCTGTTTTGGATCTGAAAACTCAAAAATACCCAGAGGATTTGGGATTTAAATTTTGTAGTTAAAGGCTAAATTTGCCTAGGGTTCTACTGAACTTATTTAAAAATCAGTGTAAGTGGTTTATGTGGCAGTGTCTTCTGCATTTGTGTACAGACATCAAAATTCACTAGAATCTTTAATCTCTAAAGAGGTTAGTGAAACCTTACTATGTTATTTCTTTAAAGGAGGTATCAGCTTTAGTTCAAGGAGAGAAAAAAAAAACCTGAAATTTTTGTAGTCCAGCATCTTTGAGGCAGAGCTGTCAGAACTGAGTGTGTAACTGTTCTCTCAGGACAGTAATGTTCGACACTGATGTTGTTTCTAAGTTGTTCCCCTGTGTGGTTCAGTACATCGCTCAGTTTGTAAATCTGCAACTATTCTAAACATTGATTTCTGAAATTACATTATCTTTTAAGTAACAGCTTAGCTTTTCAATGAACACTGATTATTAATTACAATTGGTTGTTATTTTAAATTACTGGCTAATTTGTACCAATTAAGAAATTATTTATATTAATGAAGAAATAGTTAAGGACATCACAAACCATTAATATGTTAATTCCTAGAAAGACTAAGGATAGGTCCTTTTGGTGAAATAGTATTTATGACTTTGGAAGTCATAGTAGTTGATTTTTGTTCTTAAGAATTTGGGAATGTTACTTAGTAGGAAATATTTTCAGCTGAGCTGTTGATAATATTTGAAATAGTTTGCATGTAGATGAAAAATACATTAATATTTAAATATATAGAAAAAATTGTTTTCCTTTTTTTTTTTTAGGTTCAGTTTTGCTTATCTCTTTTCCTGGTTTGACATTGTGAAGTTATGTTTACCTAAGATTTTTTGAGAGGTGGTTCAGAGTGCTGAAACTTGGTGAAATATGATTTGCTTAGTATATACAGTTTGTTTTGATAAGGTACTTTCTATACTTCTTGTGTAGAAGTACAATACCTGCCTTTCTTTAAAAAAATGCTCAAGTATGTGAAGTTCAGCCAGTTTCTGTTGCATAACAAAATGATGACCCTGATAGCAATTAAAAAATTAGGCTCTTGCACTAACCTTTAAGTTTTAAATACAGGATTTCTTTAATTTTATGTTACAAAAGAACTGGTGATATTTTATATTCTAAATTTTCGTTCTGATGGCAATTATAATTTGGGTAAATAATTCAGCAATTCAAAGTAGATTTTATTTACTGAAGATATAATTAATGTCTGGAACACATAAAAGAGAAAAAATATCATGATTACAAGTAGTAATTTATCTAATGAAAAGACACATTGTACCTTTAAAGCTTCAATTTTTTTTAATAATACTGTTGTTTTAATAATACTGATGTAGATTTGGGAAATGTCAGATTTTTGCCCTTCATGAAAATAGAAGAAAAATACCAAGTTTCTCACTTTTTTTGAGCAAACCTTGTTGTTGCTCAAAAAACAAACATTGCTGTTGTTAAGAAAACTTTGTTTAGAAATGTTTGTAGAAAATATTCTGCCTCATATGATCACTTCTTTGGGGTTTTGTTGTGTCTCCTGATCATGTTAGACTAGTTCAGTGCCATTGGTGGATTTTTTTAAATCTTGCAAGTAAATATACTATATGATTAATTTAATGCTGGAATAAATTACTAAAATTTTAGGTTCCACTATAGACTGCTTATAATTATATATATTTTAAGACATTAAAATACATACTCAAAGTCCTATTTCATATTTAGATATTTCTGCGTATTGTATCTAGTATAATTTTTTTACTACCTTTTTTGCAAAGTTTTCCAATTGATATTTTGTTTATAGGGGTTAATTTTGAAAGCATGGCTTGATCTCACCTGTGGGAAGGAAACTCAGATTAAAAAAGCTGTGAAATACTTCGATGAAGCACTGCAGGAAGGCAATGATGTTTTTGCACTGCTTGGTAAAGTAAGTCTACTTCATGATTTTAACTCTTCCTAAATGTCATATTAGTCTTGTAGAGTGATTAGGGAGATGCTGAGAAGAGCTGTCTATGGTGAGCTGACCCAAGGAACAGAAATACCGCTCAGATCGTAAAGGAACTTTAGGGTCCATTAGACACCAATGTAAAAAAGAATGGTACAGATTAAATACAGTCAGTCTAAATGTATATTGAGGTTATGACTTTACTATGTACACAAGAGAAACCTTTCTATTCATGTATTTATATGTACAGAATGAGGTTTCAAATCACCTGAAAATGTAAAAATATGTGTGATCTCTTCTTGCATGGGACACCTGTGCACGTTACAGAATTGCTGTGCGCATGGCACAAACGTTGTAGCTAAACACTGTAGTGTGATCTTTTGGGAACATTGTTAACACTCTTTTTTAGTTGCCATTAGTCTATTTCAAGTGTTTATTTTGATTATGTTTCCTTAAAGGAGTGGTGTGAATTGTCTTCCTTACAGGTGTTTCTGTTTCAGAGCATATTAGTTTGTTTATATCACAGACATTATTACGCATTGACATAATTTTCGTTTAGTATTCTAAAGCTAAATGCAAAAAAAAAAAATTGTTCAATGAATATTGGAACACTAAAGTTCAGGTGTGTGTGCTTGGCTGCATGTGGACCATTGAATTAGATTAACAGTATATGTCAAATTTAGTTACTGCAATTAGATTTTTGACAGGCTATCTCTCTAGGGCTTAAGAAATTAACTCTCAGAAACTACTATTTTTGCACCATTTCTGTCTTAAAAAGATGGAATAAAATGGCACAAATGGAATATGGTAAGTAAATTTAAATCAAAACAAAACAGGGTTTAAGCCCTGATTTTTACCCGAATTAATTTAAAACTGACAGTTGACATGAAGTAGTTCTGTATTTGGAGTACCCTGTAAATTGCTTTACAGTTAAAAAGTTGTTAATTCTAGCAACAACAGTTGCATGCTGAGTATGCATTTTTGCAGGGTACATACCTCAGGGCTTGAAAAAATGTTTCATCAATGGGTTGTGTTAAATACTTTCTCTCACTAGCTCTTTTTTCGTGTTTCTGTATGGAAGAACAACTGAATTTTGTCACCTATGTGAGTGTACAAGTTCTTGATGCAGCTTCTTTTCCTTCCATTAGGCACAGTATTTTGAGGTCCGACAGAATTATTCAGGAGCTCTGGAAACTGTGAACCAGATAATTGCAAACTTCCCAACCTTCATTCCTGCTTTCATCAAGAAAATGAAGCTCCAATTAGCCTTGCAGGACTGGGAGCAGACAGTTGAAATGGCACACAGGTTGAGTATTAAGTAGCACACCACTAAAATGTTTTATTGCCATGTTTACTTATTTAAGGACACTGAAACAAAAGTAAATAAGTTTTCTTTCCTTTTTAATGAATCTGAATTAGTTAAATCAGTTTTTTAAAAATAAATTTAAAGGAAATTAAGTTTATTAGAATCCAGCCTTGCAATTCTGTCAGGATACTGCATCAATACGTGAATCCATTTGGGATGGAAGAGCACCTTTCTTGACATAGGCATGAAATAAGAGCTGTGTTTTCAGCTGAGAGCCATGATGTAAAGTGACTGTGTTGTACAAGTTATTCCATTCTTGTTTTAGGATAAAATAGATGATTGAGTAAAGGTTTTATTTTGGTTTCTTCACATTCACTTTTTGTTTGACTTTAGACTACTGCAGAAAGACGCCCTCAATTTAGAAGCCATAAGAATGGAGGCCCTGTATTATCTGTGCAGGGAAGGAAATATAACTGAGGTGAGTCTTCTTTTCAGCAGAATGTTGAGCACAACACAGCTTTTGTAGGGACTGAATGCCACTATCTTTTTATGTCTTCTCCTCATACACTTTTTCTGGTCCTGTGCTACACTGCTTATCTGCAGAAGGAGGTATATTCACCTGTTCTGACTTGAATGGCTGCTGTAGCTTATTCTTGGGGTGTTTTCTGGATGCCAAGGAATAGATAATTTTTAACCTCCACCTTTCCAGAAAACAGGTATCAAGCCAAACAGAAGTCTCCTTTGGACAGTTAATTGAATCACGTTGATTTGAATCAAAGCAAACTTTTTTGTTTAAATGCTCTTTTGATAAATTCTTAAGCTATTGTAAACCTTTCATTATTTTTAAGTATTGTATTAATTGAAATAAGGGAAATAATGAGGTCTGGTAGTGATAGATTTTTGGAAGCAGGTCATAGTTACTTATCAACAGTCTGTGATGTTAGGCTGTGTACTCTGTGTTTTGTTCACCATTTTTTGACAATTACTGTTTATTTATCTCTTAAGAGTTCTGCCTAACTTCCTTTTACTCCCAAGATCCCTTATTTTTTTTTTGCACAGGGCTGTATGCGTGTATTTTGTCCATATGGTGTTCATGCCATTTTTCTGGAAATTTTAAAATACTTGATCTAAATTGTCGCCAAAAAATCATTCAATATTTTTTCTTATTATACAAAAATACTGGTATAATTTACCTGGAAATTTAGCAATAAAAGTGTTTTAAGTGTGTTGTAGGAGTGTTCAAGTTCTAGAAGAAAAAGTACTTTAGGTTGCTTAACATATTTTTAGTTATTGCAAATAACTCAGTCATTAGTCTGTTTATAATCAAATTTAAGTCTTATGCACAATCACATGGAGAAACAGTAAGAATTATTGACTGAAGTGTAGCTGTTCAGGGAAGAAACTTGCTTGACAGTAGATTGTAAACTAAACATTCTGGAGTAAGGTGTCACATGTGACTAAGAGCCATGTCCAGGGGAAAATTTCAAGGCATTTTAACATGTTTCAGGTGTTTGCATTTAAAATCACATTAAAACAACCTGTGTACCTTATTATTATAATAAGCCCCCAAAAAATCACCCTCCGTGTTTTGAGAAACTGATGTTAAAAGTCTGAGCACCTGGAAGTGCTTTGGTTTTGAGCCTGTGTATCTCACTGAATCCCGAACAGGATTCACACAGATCGGACTCCTCAGACCATCTTCCTTTATGGGACTCTTGTGTTATGTCAGACTTAGCTCAAGTCTTTCACCTTTTTTTAGAGCATGCCTAGAGGACATATGGTCTGCTATATTGTCACTTTACTGCTCCAAAGTACTATCTTAGCAATTCTAAAGTCTAAGTCCTGAAAACTTCTGAATTTAAATTTCAGGATATTATTGCATAGTAAAAATGTGACTAGTTTTAAGTAAAAACTGTTCAATTGTCTTAATCTGTTAATTCTATTACTTATTACTATTTTTATTTCCTTTTTCTCCAAGGCCTCAGCAAGACTGGGAGGCCTAATTAAAGCACTGGATAGGTTAGAACCACGTAATTCTCAGCTCTTCTGTAAAATGGCTTTAGCTTTCAGCAGAACAGTGAGTATGCCTTTTTGTTTTCTTAAGTGGCAGGCAACTATCTATATATCCTGGCTTTTGTTTTATGTTTTAGTAGACAGATGTTAAATGTCTACAGAAAAGTAGGAAGATTAACTTGTGTAGCCTTTAGGAACCAGATATTTCAAGTCTCATATTCAGTACAAATTATAATACTGAAACCATCTCATTCCAGAAATGGTTTTACTGCTTGCTCTTAAATGAAAAACAGCTTTCCAATGGAAATACACTCCATTTTCACCAACCGTATTCTTAATGTAGGAAAGTGACAAGGTTAACCACATAGCCTTGAAACTGAAGGTTTCTTTAATTTCTGTATTGATCAGAAATGCTGTTAAGGAAGCATTCAAAGCAACTATCAACTATTCCTTGTTGTTTAATATTGTATATTCTTGTTTGAATCCATCCTGCTTTAATGTCACACTTTTCATTGAATTACTGCAGATTTTAGTATTCTTGTATGAGATGTTGTTTTCTCAACTGCGACAGCTGTATTCAGTATGGTTTTCTAATTGAATCCGAAAACTAAGAAAAACTTAAGGTTTAAAGATTGTTCTTACCATTAGTGTGGCCGGAACCAGCTCATCCTTCAACATACACAAACCTTAGTTGAAAAAGCATTTGATTTGGCATCTGACAATGCAGAATTTGCTACTGAACTTGGCTACCAAATGATTTTACAAGGGAAAGTGAAAGAAGCTTTAAAATGGTACAAGACTGCTATGACACTTGATGAAACAAGTGTTTCTGCACTAACTGGTAAGGTCTTACATTTTCTTTTGATTTTTACTGGACAATGCTTTTTTGATCAAGTTTTTCTCTTAGTCTTACTAGGAAAATCTGAAACAATTAGAACAGAAGCACTGGGCTGTACTTTCAAATCCATGTTGTGCTGTCTTCCTTGTAGCAACAGTTTCTCCTCACTGGATATGTCTTTTGGGTTTCCTTTTTGAAAAGTGAATCTTTTCTCTCTAGCAGAACCCTCAAAGTAATGGTAGGATCAGGCATGTGGCTGTATTTTGCTTGTTTATTTTATTTCTGTAGTGTGTAAAAACTAGAGAACTACAAATATAAAAAAATCAAGGGCAGTTGATAGAACAAGCTGTCCATTCATGTCCAAATTAGACTGAAAAACATAATCAAGTCAAAGCATCATACTTCAGGTACATGTTACATAAAAAAAAAAAATTACACTTTTTATGAAGTCCCATTGCTGTCAAGAAATTTGACAGTAAATATGTCATATTTGCTTGACAGGTTTTCATCTGTATTATTTTGCCTTGACTATGGCATTGCCTTAAACAGTATGAAAAATTTAGATGGTAGGAGTGGTTTGTGGGTGTGGTTGGGGTTGTGTGTGTGTATGTTTATTTTGTTTATTTTGTTTTCCTTCTTCTACTTTTTGGAATTTAGAAGCTAAACTTGATGGTGCTTCTGCTTAGTCTAGAACCAGTTGAGGATTTGCTATTTCAAACTGCTTTATAGCATTGAGTGTATGAGTGTATCAATCATGTATCATCTACCCTGGGTTTTTCTAGATATGTGAAATTTGCATTAAGATAAGTCTTGATCCATTCTTTCTCATGCCACTGCTTTGTGAAGAGGCTGAGGAGAGAAAAAGTTCATTCTGGCAAACAAAGCATGTGCTTGACCAGGAAGATGAATTGGCAATCAAGTCTTTAAATATGTTACAGGAATTATCCGTTGTCAGCTAATACAAGGACAATTAGAAGACGCAGAGCAGCAGTTGGAGTTTCTTAATGAAATTCAACAATCCATTGGGAAATCTGCGGTAGGAGACATCTTTCTTCATTAAAATCCTCTAATTACAGCCTGAACTATGGTCTGCTAGCTGTTGCATGTTCTGTATTTCACTCACTTGTGCAGAGCATTATTAACAGAGGACTGTTAAATCTAAGTTTCAGGTTTTTCTCCCTATCTAAGTATTGCGTTCCCTAACTTTGCAACATGAGGCAATTTGGTTTGTTTGCAGAGCAAAAAGATCTTTGCTTTCCAACAGGGCTTTATCTCTGAAGACAAGTTCAAAATGTCAGGGAGAGAGAGGTACTAATTATTTTCAGGATTTTGTGCTCAGACAAATTTAGAAGTTCTTGCCCAAATTGAAAGAATGAATGGATATCATAATCATCAGTGTCTTTTACAGTGAACATACTAAATTTTTTACAGTATTCCTAAATATAAAGAAGAAATTGTTAACATTAATAATTATGTAGTATTGTGTAAGTAATAGATGAACCTATATGGAATATAGAGAATGTTTGGAGTTTTTGTGTTGGTTTTTTTCTTTTTTTCTGTAGGAATTATCTTTCTTGTATGCAGTCCTAGCTATGAAAAAATGTAAGAGACAAGAAGCAGTTATTGCCTTACTGAATGATGTTCTGGATACTCATTTTTCATCATTGCATGGATTTCCTCTTGGTGTGGAATATTTTGAAAAACTAAACCCTGATTTCTTGCTAGAAATTATTAGAGAATACCTTAATTTTTGCCCAGCACAGGTAAGTAACTATATATCACAACTCTGAAAATGAGAATTATTTTGTTTTGAGACCATTTAATCATGAAGCAAAGATACAGAAAATTTTCCCTCTTAAAATGTGGTTTTATTTGAAGTAAGAGTCTGTTTTAAGATATTTCACCTCTATTTAATCAAAGTAATAATAAATACACCTTTTTTGTGGTGTAAGCAAGTTGCAGTAATGACACCTGAGGAAACTTGGGAAATTTATGTAATACACTCTCTGTGTGTAGTTACACTTCCTTAGCATCCCTTAAGAAACCGAAGCAATACAGTGAGTAGAGCTGTCTCATTGTGAAACCAGGATGTGCGCACTGACCACCCTATTAATGAAATGGTTTTGTCAGTTTAGGAGATCTTTTCAATATACATGAGTTCTTTCTTCATTTCAGTTTCTGTTGTGAGTTGGTAAAAATCAGTGGAATATTGCTTTTTTGTTTTAGCAATTCTTATTCCAGTGAAAAATCTCACTTACTTAGGTGGTTCGTTCTCTGTGACTGAATTTGTGTGTGTTGGTTTTGGCAATAAAGGCATGTAGAAGTTAATAAATTGAACGGAGACCTGACACCTTTAAAGCAGAAGAAACACATATAAAGTTTCTTTAAATAGTGTCTTCCTTAAATAGATTATTCTTCTGAAATAGGTGGGAGCTGACTTCTGTCATCCTGTCATAACTGGATTTCTAGCCTAATTATAGAACCTTTCCATAAATATGTTTATGTAGGGTTTTAAAATCTTAACAGGCTTTGCTAATGCTCATTTGAGTTTATAGTGAAGCTCAGGCTTAAAATGAAATAAAAATCCTAAATTTGTTCACTCAAATGCTGGTGGTTGTTTTTTGACATTCTTTTTGTATTACTTTTTTTCATTTTATTTTTTTCTTTTTACTTCTAGCCTGCAAGTCCTGGGCAGTCTCCTTCACCGCTTCTCAAACACTGTGCTTCTGTTCTTGAAACCGTTGTAAGAACTGTTCCTGGTCTTCAACAAGCTGTCTTTTTAATTGCAAAAGTGAAGTATTTGTCAGGTAATGCTTATATGAATGGTTAGTTATCCCCCTCTTTAGTATATTCATCATAAAAAATCATTTCACACTTTTTAATCATAATGAATATTTTTCTTTCACTGCAGAATGCTGTGTTGTAACTAAGTGAAGAACATTTGCACTTGCCTTTTTTGTCATTTATTTGAGGGTATCTTAATTGTACAGACACATAAATACAGTATCGTTTTATTTACTGCTTCCCAAATAGTTCACTTTTTGAACGACTTAAACATGGAACAATGGGAAAATATCATACCTTTGACCTGCTTTTGGTTTCATACCATAGACACATAATATTTTGTATCACTAAATGATATTTATTTTTTAAAAAATCGGTGAATAATAAATGCTCTGTATTTAACTTCTGTGTTTTATATCAGTTGTTTTTTAACTTTTCTTGTTTTTAACTTCCTAGGGGATATTGAAGCAGCACATGGTCACCTACATTACTGTCTGGAAAGGAATCCTTCTTATGCAGATGCACACTTACTGATGGCCCAGGTGTACTTGGCTCAAAACAATACTAAACTGTGTTCTCAGTCCTTGGAACTTTGTCTAAGCTACAATTTTGAGGTGAGTTGAAGAAAAGAATGAAACCTCTTTATTCATTCAGTCATCTGAAGTTGTATGGTTTTATATATAGTAATTTTCAACTGAACATTTTATAAGTACAAATTTAATATCTAAATGTTTATATGAGAGCACAGTATCTGAATCATGGCTTGGCTTCAGGAACGCAGATTTGGGCAGGGCTCTCCCCACATGGGTGTGCCCTTCCAGCCTGCGCAGTGGGGCAGAGTGTGCACAGAACTGACCCCACCCTTTAACCCCTAAGGTTGATCTGCCACAGCCTAGCGAGCTTGGACGGTGACAGTGAAGTCCTCAGGACTGGAACCCACAGCCGCCAGTACTGCCAGGAGGGCTCCCATCCAAGTACTACCCAGGGCTGACCCTGCTGAGCTTCCGAGACCTGATGGGATCGGGCGTCAGGGTGGCATTAACTGCCTAGTACCTGAAAATTTACCGAAGAAATGACCATAATGACAAAACTAATACCATATTACAACATACTGAAATTGCTTTGAAATACAAAGGAAAGAAATGGCAGCTTTTCCTGAAATTTTACTTAAATACTAAAAGTATATTACAGAAACGGAATTTGTAATTTCATACTAACCTTGGAACAGTCTTTACAAGCCAATATAGAAGGACTTGAAGAGTGATCCAGTGTTGTTCTGGACTTTTTGCACAGTTACTAATGAAAATATGCACAGATGCATAAGGGGATCTAAAGAGGTCTGTAGTTACCTCTTGACAGTTCCTCATGCTTTAAGCACTCTTAAGTGTTAAAAGAGTAGCCATATGCTATACTGTCTTCCATTAATGTCACATCTTTGTGCATTTTTTCTGTCCCTTCAGGAGCAAATTTCATAAATTGAGCACTGTATTAAAAAACATCCACTGTTTTGCTGTGGTCTTCACGAGTTTTATTTCATGGGACTAATATGCAGTATGGGATTTTTGATTTGTTGACATCAGTGGAACTTTATGTAGGATTAACACAGAGTTGGAAACACTGTACACACCACTCATTAGGTCACAGTTGTGCCAAGTCTTTTGAGACTGCTTAGCTGAAAAGGGATAAACTACCATTTCCTTGCAAGCATGTTCCTATCTTAGTTTCTTCTACTTTCTTCCTCCAAGTGGCACAAGAAAACTGAAGTTTAATATCCAATTAGGAGACACTGAAGTGCTTGAAGTTGTATATGTTTGCAGGAAGAAAAGAACGCAGGTCAATATTAAAAAAGAGTCTTGCAAGGGGTTTGAATACTATACATAAAGTAGAATTTGGAAACCCTTTATCTTATATTTTTTCAGGTTAGAGAACATCCTGTTTATCACTTAATTAAGGCCCAAACCCAGAAGAAGATGGGAGAATTGTCAGAAGCTATTAAAACCTTACAGATGGCAAAGAACTTGCCTGGAATGAGAAAACCTGCAGCTTCCTCAAAAACAAAAGGAAAAAGTATGGAAATTGATGCAAGTGACCGTGTGTCTGTATTCCTAGAGTTAGCAGAAGCTCATCGTTTGAATGGAGAACTGGTAAGATGGCAAACTTGTTGAGCTGTAGAATACACCTGAGAACAGCTTCCTCTTCCCATTGACAGAAGTGCATGTTCTCAGTTCAGAATAGAAAACCATCACTTCTTTTACCAAGAGGACTTGCTTAGTCAAATTTCCAGCATGTGAAGATCTGACTTGAGAACTTTTACCTTAAATTGTACAAAGGAAAAACAAACTGCTTCCAGGTGCTCAATTTTGACCCTACAAACCCCCTTTCATTTTATACTGTTGATGTTCATTTGCTGGGGTGTAGATTTCCCCTTTTATTCTCAGAATGCTATTAGCAATATTTTTGGATCATGTCCTTATCTTTGTGTAGCAGCATCCTTACTATCAGCTGTATCTGGATGGACAGTAGGACACTACATAAGTATAAGAATATAAGAGGAGCCAAACAGTCCTGTAGTTTGGAGGTCATCCTGCTCAAAACAGAGCCTGTTGGAGCAAAGTGCTAAAGACATTGTCTAGTTGAATTTTGAGCAGTACTTGCATATATGCAATGTAAATGTTATTTTCTTTATATAGTAGTTCATATCACATAAATTTTATTTACAAAACTGAGAGGAAAAACTATTATAGCAAATAAAATGGATGCTATGTTTTGCGTTTGGGGGGTTTTTTGCTTGTTTTGCAAAATGCCCATAAATACTCATTGGCTTATGATGTCTTTATTTTTGGCTGTTCAACAACAGGAAATAATAAATTAATTCTATTTTTTTATTATTTGCAGCATGAAGCTGCTATAGTACTCCAAGATGCCGTTAATGAATTTTCTGGAACTCCTGAGGAACTCAGAGTTGTGATTGCAAATGCAGATCTGGCAATTGCTCAAGGAGATGTTGAACATGCCTTGACTACGCTCCGAAATATTACACCTGAACAGCCTTACTTTGTACAAGCCAAAGAAAAAATGGCAGATATTTATCTTCAGTATAGGAAAGATAAGAAGTTATATGCTGCCTGCTACAGGTAGAAATTTGTGATGTGCATATATAGTTTTCTAGATGTTTAATAGCATGGTGAGCTTATTTTTTCTTTCTACTACAGTAAATCAGAATTATTTAGTGACATGAATTCATTTAAAAGGGTAATTGAAATTCTTACTTTGAAAGGATGTTTCAGATTTTTTTTTGTTTTTAGAAATAACTAAAATCTACAGAGGGTAAAATTATTGTGCCCTTCTATTCTTTAGATACCAGTACTGACATGTTAAATACTGAGCAAGGTTTTGTCTTCTGTTTCCAGTGACCTTGTAGAAAAACTGCCAAGTGCTCATACTTTTCTTCTTCTTGGTGATGCATACATGAAGATTCAAGAGGTAAATGCTTGCAAGGGATTCACTGAATATTTTGAGTCCTTCCTTGACTTTATCTAGTTGAAAGAATGTGGCATGCTGACTCATTAGTAATTGGCAAACAAACTGCTTTAGGGTGTAAAGCAAAAAAAGAAATTGGCTAAAATGTAACTGTTTAAATTCAAAGCAAAAATGCTGAAAATGCATTTCTTCTAAAAACTGAAGGTGTGAGAGTTGAGGTAATTTCCTCTAGGAGAACATTGACTAACACTTACCTGGAGTGAGAGCTAAATTAAAAGCATAAAGAAGCTGGAGTTGTGTAGAAGTGTTCTGAAGTCTAGAATAGTCCTAGGTAGCATAATTCTCATGCTGATGGTTTTATTTAAAAAATTTAAATTACATAGTTCCTGTAAAGTTTTTAAAGTCCTTTATGTTCTTGGTCAACTGGAAATGTTACTCAGTATTTGTAGAAGACAACGCAGCCAAGTGGACATAGCCCTTTGAAGGATACAGATGTAAATTCATATGTTAAAAGAATCGATTGAGTTAGAACATGCAACTGATAGTTTGCTAGTTTGGGGATCTCTGGGTGATTAATGGTTGTTTACATATTAGTGTTTGTATGTAGCTTTGTCCTTAATGAAGAATTATCACACAAAGTGGAATTTCTTTGATCTACTATAGTGTGGCTAGAGGAGATAATGGCTGATCATCCAACAGTAATACTTTTGCCTCTTAGTTAAATAGTGACAGTGGTAGTAGTGAAATTTCACAGAAAAAAGAATGAGGTTAATTCAAACTCACTTCTTTGCTAAGTTCTTTCCCTATTTTGTTTTAGCTTGGAATACTTAATTTACATGGGTTTTATACTTACTGCAATTTTATAGTGACCATCCTTCTCTCAGAAGTATCAAAGCTCATGAATAAGCAGCACTTGGCAGTCACTCCTGGAGTTGTTAGCACATTTTGTTTTCTTCATGCACTTTGTATCTTAATCCTTGATTTATGTGTGTTTATATTTTACTGTTGAAGCCTGATGAAGCCATAGAAGCCTATGAGCAGGCCTTGAAGAAAAATCCAAAAGATCCATCTTTAGCAAGTAAAATTGGAAAAGCCCTGATCAAAACGCATAACTACTCAAAGGTATTCTATAAGTACTGGTTAGTTGGGTACTGTATCCATTAATGTCAACACATGGGCTTTGCCTGACGGGTTGGATAGAAGAAATACTTGACTTCAAGTGCTGAAAGAGATGTTTTATCCTGAAAGTAAGTTTGTAGATCCCCTTCAGATCATCTGGCCAAAGGTGCAGTTGGTGGATCTGCATATTGGTGGTTTCAAATCTATTCACTTGTAGTTTGGGTGACTTGCAGTTTCTGCGGGTTTGGGCCTGCACTCAAAACCATGTTTAATTACTTCTCAATTGACCCAGTTTTGCTACATCTCTTATCATTAATACTGACTAGGAGGGTAGTAATAGAAGCTTTAGCTTCTTGTTGTAGGAAAACCAAAAAAAAATGTTTGGGGAAAACTTGTAGAAGCAAATTTATTTGGGCAGCCTCGAACTACTCAAATTGTGCTTTGTGTTTGCGGTGTTACAATTTTTACTTGCTTCTGTTTAGGTCATTATTACAATCAGCATAGTGTACAATTCTTATCTTGCTTCTTACAACTTCAGACTTTTTTGGGGGTGTAATATTCTGATGTCTTATTAGGGCTCCTAGAGGTGCTGCAGGAAAAACTTGTAATTTGTATAGTGATGGGTGTTTTACAGATTTTGACTTTTCTATAATGAGGCTTCAGCTGTATTATCCTTATGATGCCTAAGCCTAGACAGGTAACCAGCTTGGTATGTGCATTATTGTGCATGTTTAAATGAGTTGTGCTTTAAAACAGTACAAGTTAATAAAATACTTCAAATTCATTTTGGAAATACAACTTTTCAACATAATTCCAGTTCTCATTTTTTCCTTTACTTATGGAAGTAACATCATATTTCAAGACTACTTAAGTTGTTATTTTTAAGCTTTATTTATGTAATAGGTTCTTGATCCATAGTTTCTTGATCTTGATTAGATTATGCTTAGTTGGTATTTTTAAACTTTTCATTATTTCCTTTTATCTTCATATTTTGCACATAGACTTTGGGAAAATATTTGTCCTTTGTACACAGTGAAACAGAACTTAATAAGTTCAGCAGCTAATGAAAAAGTAGTTTAATTAGCAGTGATCCTGTCTAAGATAGCCTAACCACATTATCACATTGGATGTAAATGCATGCTTATCAGAATGTGGGCTAGAGTTATTGTAGTTACCTTAATTTGACATTACATTTTTGGAAGTCTGAATTTGCAAATAAATAGCACCTGTTTAATATGGTATTTATTAGAAATTACTTGGCTACAAGACAAGTAAAGAAAGTAAAGAAAATTCTTAAGCAAAATGTCATTAAATACCTAAGTAACAAGGTGGTTGTCTTCAAGATTTATCTTTAAATTATACACAGATTTTTGCTTCTTCCTTTTAGGCAATCAGTTATTATGAGGCTGCCCTGAGAAGTGGTGAACAGAACTTTCTTTGCTATGATTTGGCTGAGCTTTTAATGAAATTGAAGCAGTATGAAAAGGCAGAAAAAGTACTTCAGCAAGCTTTAGATCATGAGCCTGGTAGGACTGTTATTAATTCACAGGAAAACATACAATTTCTACTGTTATTTGTGTTTTCTGCATGATCCTAAGGAGTAAACAAGTTCCATGTAAACCATTTTTTGAACTGTTCGACACAGGGAAACCTAAAGTGTTAAGCACTCTGAACTAAACTAAACTTCATTTTTATTTAAATGTGTTTGGTCAGGACTTTTAAACTTGGAATATCTGTGATAACTGAAGTCAGTAATATAATGGCAGTGCTCTACACATGCAAGGTTCATTCTCTTCTGGGGTAACAGTGTTCTGATTGTGAATTGATCAAGTATAGATGACTCATTCCTGTTGTTAGGGAATGGTTGGTTGTTTAGGTGGTAGATGCTACCCAGTATCCTTTAGAGCAAAAAGACTGAACTGGTTGAAGATGCCACCAACAACTCCCCTTTTACATGTGAGGAAAATGCACTTACAAAGCTTAAACTTCTGGATTTTTTCCCCTTGTCTTTGTTAAAAGGCAATTAAGAAGTTTTACGCTGTTTAGTTGAGCTATAGCCTTAATTAAGGAAATCTTTTTGCAGTGGTTTTATTATATTTGTTAACTGTATTTGCTAAAATATCCCTTATATGTGAAAGAAAAATGAATTATAGGAAATGTACTGGGGGGAATGATCTTACATGGTTGTCTACATGGTCTAATATCTGATTTAGATTAGCATGTCACAATTGCAGCACCTGAAGACCAATTTTCTAATAGAGTGTAGCTCTAAATACTGGTTTTTAAAATTTTAATAAAATACAAATCTCCCTGTCTTTCATATTTTAACATGGAACTACACTTGATACCGCTTTGTCAATAGATTAAAATGAATATAAGCCTGGGAGAACTTGTATTCTTCAAATAGTAATTTATGCATATATAGTGTAACTGTTATTCGAAAGTAATTTGCTGCTTTTTAAGTAGGTACTGAAATACTTAGTTAAAATAACCTTGAATTCATGCCTGATCTAGACTCTAGCAAAAGAAACATAGTTTGAGGTCTGACTAGAAATTTTGTCAGTCTTCTGCTTTTTGCATGTACAGTAACACATTGAATCAATCTGGACATTTTTCATTGACTTTGAAGAGGATTTAGACAAGAAATGTCAGGAATGGCTTTATTTCCTGTTCACTTAAATCATAACATTTTCTCTCATTTCTGAGAATGCAAATAGACTAGACAGTCAATTTTTTTTGTATTCCTTTTGCATCTTTCAATATTTTTGGCCTTAAATTTCACTTTGTAGTGTGTAATGTTTGCTCTGCTCACTACCAACATACTCTGCCCAATATCAACACACTGTCAAACCACAATCCTAAATATGTAAGATGGAGCTGTGAATTTTTCACGTAAGCTCTTGCCTGGAGTATGTGGAAAGCTTCATCTTTCTTTGACTTTACTAAGTTCAGTTCTTCCAAGAATAATGTTTGTTTAATGTAATTTTTACAGTTAATGAATTGTCTTCACTGGTAGAAGATGTACGTTACCAGGTGCTTCTGGCAAAAATTTACAGCAAAATGGAGAAGATTGACAAAGCTATTATTTCACTCCAGCAGGTAAAGAAGAGAACAGAAATACCTAGGAAAACTTGCAGTGTGTCCTCATGTTTATCCCTGGTTTCTCTTTTATCTCAAATTCAAACCATAATATTATTGTGAACGTGGAAAATGCGTACGTGCCAGAGATAAAGCACCAGTGACTGGTGCAAAATGTAAAATACATAAGGTGCTAGAAAATCTCAGCTTTTTCCCAGTGGTGTTACCTGAATTTTAGATCAGAATTCAGTCTTTCACTGGAAGCCTGAACTCCTGCTATGCCTTCATTTGCGTGTGGAGTATCACAGTTTTAGCAGAGCAAGTGAAAATGAAATTGGCTGTGGGGACAGCTCAGTTGCCTGTCTGAATCTCTGCATTGAACACCATTCACAAAGCAATCTGAAACAGCTTTCAGTGGCTGCCTGTGATTTTGTTGTACTCCTGTTTATTTTAAATAGAAATAATAAAATCTGTTCATTCTGGAGCTGAGTATTATCACTCAGGCTAAGGCTAGAAGGGACAAAATTAGAGGATAGAGACTTAATCCCATAGATTAAATCTCTGCTTTCTCAACATAAAGGTTGAGCACGAGGTTGGGTTAGCACATTCTATTCCATTACACCTCCTCTCTCTGAAAGTGAAGGTAAGAGAAATGGTAAGCCTTGGTAGTATCTTCTGACCAGCAAGAAAAGTAAAATGTGGAGATTGGTTAGGAGGGTAATTGTATGTAAGAGTCAAAAACCTACCTACCTTTATTGGTATTTAATCTGTTCTTAAAATCTTACTTCTTTTTTTCCTTATAATGTACCTTTTTCTTTCACAAAGTTGACTTTTTTCACCCCAATTCTCCTTTAGTAAAATTCCCCCAGAGAATTCTCCTTATCTTATGTTTACTTCTTTCGTCTTCCAGGTTTCTCAAGAAATCACATTTCAAAAAACTTTATCTCTCTCCTTTTGTTATTGTTTTTGTTACTGCCCTCAAAACTGTCCTTCCTTGTACCTATTCTCTTTGAAATACATATCTGTTCCTTTTTCCTTTTGATGCCACATCCATTTACATAAAACCACCTGTACTTTGATCATTTCAGTAACATGCTTGGTCATGTTATTGCCTCTTAAACAGGTTTATTACCTTTGGTTTAGAAATTCTCCCCAGATTTTACTTGGTGTTTTAGTTCTTCTTCCCTGCTAGGCAAAATAGTAGAAGTGTATGAACAAACAGAATAGTTTTAATGCATCCTTCTCTCAAAAAAAATGAAGTACACTATTTTAAAGTAGATAATATAAAATTAATTCCTTTGAAAATTTTTGACTGCTCCCTGCTTTCCCCACACCAGGCTCGAGAGTTACAAGCCAGAGTGCTCAAACAAGCTCAAGTAGAACAGCTGGATGCAGTTCCTGCACAGAAACAGTTAGCAGCTGAAATTTGTGCTGAGATTGCAAAACATTCTACAGCCCAGCGAAACTATGAAAAAGCAATTAAGTTTTACAAAGAAGCCCTTGTTCACTGTGAAACCAATAACAAGGTCAGTTCTCCCTCTGATTATTTTGCATTGTTTTTCCATTCAGTTGTTAGATATAGCAATATGTTTTTCCAATTACCCACAGAGTAGAAATACATTTGCAATTATTTGTGCTTCAGGATATACATAGAGGCTTGAACTTTCTCCTCTTCATTGCTTATCATGATAAAATAGTTGCATGTACTGGTAATTTCTGTCTCTTACATAAACTCCTGACTCAAGAGGTGCTCTGCATGCCCTCCGAGTTGTCTGTTAGCTCATGCAGTGAGTCTGTTCTTCAGGTACCAGTTGAGGGCCTGTAAGGTATGGCATGGTCATAATGGGGATAATTTCAATCTTGCTTGTTATTTGGCCTCTGGAATGCACTCCCAGGGATTTTCATCAGTTCAAACAATTCCTGTCTTTTCTGTGTCTGCTTTAGTAGTTTCAGACTTTTATCTGGAGTTGGTAGAAATTTTAGTGACAAAGTGTTGCTGATGTTGAGCAGGGATTATTATACTGTTTCTCTTTTCTCTGCACTGTTTCTTTCCCACAAGTTCATAAATACAGGTAAATTTGAGCTTCTTTTTTTCTTCCTCTTCCATCTAATCCTTTCATAGCCCTGGGCTTTGGAGATAAGAGAGGTAGAAACAAAAGACTAAGAAATTTATAATTATAATGAGTGTCAATTTTAGTAGGGTTTTTTTAGCTTAAAAATAAATAAATACAATTTTTGTTAATTTTCCATTACTTTCTATCATAATTCTGTTATATATTTAGGTGTACATGAAGTCTTCTTATTTTGCTGCTTGTTATTGAACAGCTGTCACATTCAACAGCTGCTAAATTATCAGCATATCACCTAGTTTTAATACTTGAACTCATGTGTTGTAGTTCAAGAATCTAGGTCCTTCCTAAAGCTACAGCTTCAGCGTGTTTGAGACAGGCTTTCCTCAAGGCATCTTGTATGATGATGGAGAAAAAAATAAATTGGAAGAAGAATAAAAATGTTCTTAAAATGGTAACTTCCCCATTCTACCATTAAGAGCAAGGAGACTGCCTGTTGTAGGTGCAGCTGTGGCTTTTGTATCAGTATCAAAGCCTTAATCTTTTACCAGCATGACATTTCCCTTCAGTTCTTCATAGAATCATTCTATTGAGAGATTCTCATTGTTACAAGATATGCTGTGCCACTGACATTTGTACAGAATATCTGTTAGGTGCACTTAATGAAGATTTTTATTTTAATCCTACTTCACTAGCAACACAAAGTACAATGACATCTTAGAAAATAAAAGTCTGAATTTCTGATTAATAACTTGTCGCCTGCTTAGCGTACTGAAAGCAAAATATTTTGTTACCCACAACTAGTATAAAGCAATTATCTGAATCTATTTTTATAGTTTCTGTAGAGTCGAATTTGTTTTCTTCCATTCATTTTTAAAAACATTGCTAGTACAAGATTGGAATTGAATTCTTTAAATGAAAAAATATAATTCTGAGCTCTTAGACATCCACCTGTTTCTTGGTATCTTCAGAGTTTAGTTTCCTTAAGATTATATACAGAAATAACGGAAATTCCTTTCAAGCTATTTGTACCTTGTTTCATTAGAACAAAATCCTCCTGTATTTTAGCCAAAGTAACACAAAATGGATTTTAAATACTACATTAAACAAGTTATTCAAGTAAATGTGAAGAGATTGCTGTCCATGTTATCAGGGGTTTGTGTTGTATTATTTTGTTTTACATAGTTAAATCTGGTAGGTAATACCCTACCTTTGGATCACTGATTGCATCAAGTGCATCACTTCATAGTATCATTGTTTGTGTTGGAGTTCAAAATTTAGGGACCCATTTCAGTCACTAGAATCTGGTATAAAAGTTCAGCTTACCCAGCTCTTCTCTCTGACCTGCTCAAGTCAGGAAGAGTTCCTTGACTATAAGACTGGTTTTTGTTTTCCACTGTTACAGACCTAAGAACAGCAGCTTAAAGAAAGCTTTAATAGTTCAAGGTCTTGCACATGTGCATTCTCGATTTGATTGCAGTGCTTACCCTCCTGCCTGTTTCAGAATTACATGGTATGTGTTTGAATATGTAAATAACTGAAAGTAGGAAGAAAACAGTTGTTAAAACTATGCAAGTAGCCTGCATATCATAAACAGGATGTTCAAAACACAATTCTGATCCAGAAGTGCCTTTCACAAGTGTGACCAGAGAGAGAATTATGATACAATTATAAATACCTTTTTTTTGAAAACAAAATCAAAACACATTTAAAATGAAGCAGCAGTGACATTGCTTACTGTTTGTCTACTGCTAATTTTACTTTGTGATCAGTTTACCTTCTCTTCAATGAAAGCTTGATTAAATATTGGTAACTCACGTTTATAAACTTTTTCTGTGGCATTTTACTCAGAATAGTCTGATGGAACTTCAGCTTTAAGAGTGCATGCTTATGAACATTTCAATTTGTTCATATTTGCTCTGTGATTGCCTCTCAAAAATGGATCCACAGAGTCAATGTGGTAGGTTGGGAAATGCAAATAAGAAAAGAATTTCTTCTCAGTTTGTTTCTAGTCCAGAACTAATTGGTGAATGTCAATGAGGTATTTGTTTCTTTCAATGAATTTAAAACTACTTGCAGTTACATTTTCTTCTAAAACCATTATTCATACCAAAATACTGTAGTCTTCAGAGCAATATTATTTGAACAACTCTGTTGTCAATGTACCTCCAGAATATCCCTCAGAAGAAGAAAGGTTTTTTCCTGTTTTAAAGATGAGGGGAAAATGAATCAAATTAATTGACTGTGAGCCCACAGGAAACAATAGAGAAGGCTTTCTCTTTAGAAGAGAGACCATTTTTCCCTGCAGCTTTACAATATCAGGTTGATACTCATAGAACTGAACCAAATTGCTTCATCTTTCAATTACATTTAGTTAAATATTTTAATACACAGGCAATGTTGGAACTTGCACGTTTATATCTTGCACAAGGTGATACTGATGCCTGTCAATATCAGTGTTCCTCACTACTGAAGAACGACCAAGATAACGAAGCGGCAACCATGGTACGTGCTATTATCCTAGTCCTGAATCAGATGGTTTTTGAAGTTTGAGTGCCTGTAATATGATGTATTTATAAAATACTGATGTTAAGAAAGCCTACACATTGTGATTTCAAAAAAGATGTGAAAATCCACTGGGGCAAAATGTTTTTCTGTTTATGCCGGATGATGTTTCAGGATGAAGTTTCTAACAATCGTAGCCACTGTTCTACCTCAGTACAAAATGTGTCTTTAAATATGCAGGAAAAGGTAGTGGTGGTAAGATTGGCCAAACTATGGCTTCTGTTAGCAGCTGACTAATGGTCAGGGAAGAAGCTATTTTTCCAGCACAGTAATATTAAAGTATTTTTAAAAAGTTCCAGAAGAGAAGAACTATGTTCTTCAGATTGTTTTACAGTCTCATATAACCTTAGTTAATCACATTCCTACTTAACAAGTTTTAATCACAGCTGCAGGTTCTCTTTCCAAGACTTGTATAATTCTGGGCTTAAAAGACATCTCAGTAGACTGAGCAACTTTTGATTTCACACGTTAGGAGGAAAATTATTTTAAAATTGGAAATTTTTTTTTTGTAGCAGTCTAACATCTGAAATTTATCCTAGTATGGTGCATGAACAGGAGTAATAGCACTTTTAATATATGCTGTTAAATCTATTCTGTATTAGCTGCCTATTGTTTAGTTGCACTGCTGAAGTGGGCTGTCAACTTTTTTTCCCTAACTTTAAGCACATGGAAAAGCAAAGTTAGTTTAATCTCCATTTATGGGAAATAAAATTTGGAGTGAAACTATGGAATGGAAAACAAACATATTTGAAAGCTACAGCATATTGCTTCATTATCTTTTAATTTCCACCTTACATGAAATATTAAGATATAAGCCTATAGCTGTTCATTATAATCCTGTGTGTGTATATAGTGTTTGTTTTCCAGAGAGTAATGAAAAGTCCAACTCAGTTTACTTCGTGTGCAGTTGCTGCAGCACTTGAAAGCTATAGCTTTAGCTCCTCACTTCACATAACCAGAGTTCATTATTTATAATTCTTATTTTATATTCATATATTCAAAATTTATAATACCTTGGTTTGTTTTTTCTAAATTGTTCAATATTATAGATGATGGCTGATCTCATGTTCAGGAAACAAGATTATGAACAAGCTGTTTTTCATTTCCAGCAACTCTTGGAACATAAGCCGGGTAAATATTTAGCAGTGATATCTTTAATTATTTCTAATATGTAGTGTTACCAAGAGCGAGGAATATATATATTAAAAAAAATTTTGCTTGATTAAAAGGAAAAATGTTATTTATAATTTAATGAGTATTAGAGCCAAAGACCTTTACTGTATATAAAATTATAATATGAGAAAATTATATATACAGTAATTTACTGTGCTGCAGTGTAATGTGCATAGTTTATCTTAAGCTAAATACAACCAGGGTGTTATTTACTTGCTAACTGTAAAGCACTTTCTTTTGTGTTTAAGATACTAAGTGCATGAACACAAAGGTAGCATTTTATTTCTGGATTATTAAAGTAAACTTGTCTTGGACAGCAGTACATTTCTTTTAGCCATTTTCAAATTGTGACCAGAGGGAAAGCTACTAAAACTCTATTAAAATTGTACTATAATGAATGTGAAGCTTTCTAGTGGACTTTGAAAGAAGTTGTGAGGGTGCAAAAAATGGTTTTGTTTCTTGTGTCTGTGGTTACTATTTAATATGCTTTATGTATTAAATCATGTCTCATTTTTGTGTGTGAAAACACTAAGGCAGGCTCTTTAAGTCTTAAGCTATTCGTGCAGCAAATAACTGTAATTACAGTGTCCTAATTATTTGTATACTTAGATAACTATGCAACCCTCTCACGATTAATTGATCTATTAAGAAGAGCTGGAAAACTAGAAGAAGTCCCAAGATTTCTTTTGATGGCTGAAAAACATTCTTCCAGAGCAAAGCTTGAACCAGGATTTCACTACTGCAAAGGACTGTATCTTTGGTACTTGCAATTTTAATTAAGATAATATTTATTTGATTATGTAGCATGTATTTAAATTAACTTTCTTGTCATTCATTATCATTCAAGGGTGCTACGTTGATCTTAAGGGGCAAGAATTTAAGGAAAGGTCTCAGTTTGTCTGAGTATCTCAAGATATTCTTCCTGGTTCAATAATGTAATGCTGTTTATCTTCAAATTCTAGTATTTAAATTTTAGACTGTTTTTAGTTTGCAAAATCAAGTTTCTTGCAATAGTATGTGTACTGTTCAAACCTTGCATTATCAGTGTGTGCAAGTGGGTAATCTGTTTTTAAGTACTTGGGGTTCTTTGTGGGATTTGGAACTGCAAATCTTACTTGCCCAGCTTTAAATATTTTAATTATGTGTGTAGGTATACAGGGGAACCAAATGATGCACTCCGACATTTTAATAAAGCTCGAAAGGACAGTGACTGGGGACAGAATGCAGTCTACAACATGATTGAAATTTGTTTGAACCCAGATAATGAAACTGTGGGTGGAGAAGTCTTTGAAAATCTGGATGCTGATACAGGGTAGGTGAATGAAATAGGTATTGCTTGGGTTCTTCTGTCATCCCCTTCCTCTGCTGCCTAATTTAAATTGCTAGAACTTTGAGTTCAACTAATGCTGTGAATATTCTGTCTTACTGGGAGAGACCATTCTATACTGTAACAAGTCAGTCTCTAGAAATGTAGATTTTCTCTGAAATCCTGGGCACTTGCAGTGTTACCAACAGCTTGTTGGGTTAGAACTGCTGTTGTTACAGAGGAGAATCAATGTAGAATGCCTATATACCATTGTAATTTTCACAAAATGGCATGCCTTTAGCATAGAATCCATTCTAACTTGTAATTTATTTGGTGTATATTAAAAAAAAAAAGCTTTTATGAACACTTTCTTTCTGATACTAGTAACGCAACAGAGAAGCAGGAGTCTGTGCAGTTGGCTGTAAGAACAGCAGGAAACCTGCTGAAGGAGCTCAAGCCTCAAACCGTTCAGGGTCACGTTCAACTGCGAATTATGGAAAATTATTGTCTCATGGCAACCAAACAAAAATCAAGTGTTGAACAAGCGCTGAGCACTTTCACTGAAATAGTCACGGCTGAGGTTAGTAATTGTCTCATTTCCTCAGTCTTCCCTTTCATGCTTACTATGTTTCTTTAACCAGTCTCACAGTTTACAGTCATCGATAGGAGTATGTGTTAATGCTATTCAGTCTAAGGATTTTTTTCCTCTTAAAGAATATTTTATATAAAATTTGAAAAAAACATGTCTGAAATAATGATATATTTTAGAAGTTTTCAATTGATTTGCAAATTTAGAACACAACTACATGGTAATATTGCCAGTTACTGAAATGTGATCAGGCTGGTTGGTTGCTGAGTTTGTTTTTTAATTTCCAGGCTTGCCAGCAGTGTGTCTGATAGAAGTCTTTACAGTGCTTCATGGCAATTTGACAAAATTTAGACTCCAGGACAAGATTACCCATCACCTTAAAATTCACACTTATGATGGAAATCTTCAATATTTTATGGTTACTTGTAGTCATTAGTTTTAGAATTAATAATGACTGTTCCTGTTAACCGGCAGATTTCAGCAGATTATATTTAAGCATTTAGTCCATCAGAATGCCTCAAAATACCTCAGTTACTACTACCCACTAACTGTGTGCTAAACTGCATCTTGTCTGAGCTGATTATACTGATGCTGGTCTTATGTGTAAGGCACTTCTGAGAATCACAAGATGTTCCTCTGCCTCCAGTACTGGCTTCTCAGTCCTGCTCAGGATTGATCTGGGGTCCTGTGAATATGGCATGTTTTTCACATTGTGACAGTACCAGCAGGAAGAATGCTCCAGTTTATTTAGTTATTTGCTTCCAGGGTTGCATAAGATATATAGCTTTAGTCTCTTCAGACTTCTGAGGTTATTGATCTATGCTAGGTGTGGCTGTTGAGGGAGAAGAGGGATGAGCTTATTACGTGGAAGAGAAGGGCTTTTGGTGGGGTAATTTTTTATTCGTTGTTTCTTTAATACACTATGACAAGCATTTACATCTCTAGAAAGAGATGTAGAGGCAGAATGCCAGGAATGAGCCAGGAACACTGAGAGGGAGAAAGAAGCTTTTAAGTTAGCTGCTGGTAGAACTACTCTCTGCATTTAGGGGGCAGTTTCAGGATGTGACCCCATTCTTGTCCTTTACTAATAAAGGCAGGATGTTAAAAATCCCACTTGCTCTTATACTTTTTGCCTGTGAGGCTCTTGCACAGAATGGTGACTTTTAAGAATCCTGTTCATTTATACATGAATTTTGGATGCATACTGTTTAGACTTATTATACAGTATAGACTATTAGGAGCTGTACACCTAATAACAGGAATCAGCATCCCTGTTACTGACATTCGAGAGGGACTTCTAAAAGTGGAAAATACCACATGTATTGTAACCTCTAGTAAGTTTAGTTTCTATCTGAAGTATTTATTTGTATATAAAAAGGATAGCTCTTAGTGGTATCAGATTTTTTTTCTTGTGAGATGAAGTGCCTCTGGATGTTTTCAGCATTTCCTTAGCCTGGTGTTTATCATAATTAGTCTTACAGAAATAAGTGTAGCATTAGGTGGAAAACTTGTTTGTAAGATTAGATGTTCTATCTTTATTTCCTGAGATGTAGCTTTTAGTTTAGTTTTTAGATACGTGGTAAAAGCCTTATTTAAAAAAAAGGTTAAAAGTGAAATAAAACAGCACCAAACAGTTGTGATATTTATTACTGCAGAAGGATCATATACCAGCACTTTTGGGAATGGCCACAGCCTACATGATCTTGAAACAGACTCCACGAGCCAAAAATCAGTTAAAACGGATTTCAAAAATGAACTGGAATCCCATCGATGCAGAGGAGTTTGAAAAGAGTTGGCTTCTGCTTGCAGATATATATATTCAATATGCAAAATATGATATGGCAGATGAATTATTAAAACGATGCCTTCGTCATAACAGAGTAAGTGAAAGCACATTGAAAGTAGCCTTTTATTTGAATGCATCTAAATGCTTAGTTTTCCTCCGAAACAGAATTTTGAAACGTATTCCTTTGTTCAGTTGCCTGGTGTTTTGCTTAGTGAAGACAAGTAAACCAACACAAGGCAGGAAACCAGCAACTTCACATTGGAGAGCAGTAAACCTGTGAATGCTGCTGAGTCATTTTTATTCTTGTCCTGTAGTACTTTATGCAGGTTTTAGATGGGGGGACTGGAAGCTTGAGGTGTTCATGGAATCCCAGAAATGCATTTTACTGAGTCTCACAAAACTGATTAAGATGTGGCTAATAAATGTTGGAGACTTGCTCCATTTATTGAGATGTTATCTTCATCTCTTATATTATGTCTTTAAACTTTTGTGTTCATAAGCCTGCTATAGTGCAGGATTATTATTTTTTTTAATGCTACTCTTAATCCTCTTCTGTGGTGATACTGTCCAGTAGATTGTCTAGAGACAAGCTCTAATGTGTTTACCTCAGGGTTTCTGAACAGGCAAACTGCACAATATGCTACTTAGACTATGGGAATAAGCACACATCTTAGCTCTCGTGCTTATTTGTCATTTTGTCCCTTTGTGCTGCTCATGTTTTTCCATCTGTGTGCTTCACTTTCCTTCACGTGAGGCAGTCCAATAGGCTACTCCTCCACAGATACTGTGCTGCACTTTCAGGGTGCTGCTTACAGAGCATAGACCTGGTGCTGTATATTTCTTTATTAATGAATTTATTAGTATAGAAGGTAAGGTTCATTATTCAGTCATATTTCTGAAACCTCCTTGAGTGGCAGATGTTTTTTGAACTCTTTTTATTTCTAAATATAATATTAAGAGGCAGCTACAACACTTCTTGGTATAACGGTATCATGTGTTCTGCAGAGATGCCTCTTAAAATAGGATGTAGTCGGTTTGATTTTTACAAAAAGTGAGTCTGAATTTAGTTAAGAAAAAATTCTGTCCTAAGGTCAGTTACACACTTATCCAGATGGCCAAGGGATGTTGCAAAATCCATGTAGGAGGATAAACCCCCAGTCATCTCCCAAAGCCAGACCTATCAAGAAACAGATGGTCTGTTGAGCAGGTAGATACCACAGATGACACTTTGTTGCAGAAATTCCCAAGCATAAAAATCATAGCCCACCAAGTAATTTGTTTTCTTTTAAAAAGTTCAGGACCCACAAGGGACTCAGATAAATAGGCTCTGCTTGTAGCAGGGAGGATGACAAATCTGAAGGATGTATCTCCAGTTCCTTGCAAAACATCACAGTAGGAACAGTGACTTTTCTCCAGCTTGCAAAGCTGCTAAGCAGGAATTGTATTTTACAAATAGATAATGAGTATTTTAGATCTTAAAGTATCTTGTTAATTCACAAGAAAATATTTCATGTGGTATTCTCTGTTTTGGAAGACTTGATTGGATTGAAAAAACCAAATTATTGTGATTCATGAGTTTTTAGCATTATTTTTAACAATCAGAATTGAATGTTATATATACACACACACACAATGTAAGTAAATATGCTGAGTGAAACCTTCATAAAAGTTTAGTGTCTTTTAATATGGACATGATGTAATTGTAAAACACTTAAGATTGGTTAGTGAGATCCCAAGGGACAGACTATTTCTATGGAATTGGGGGTACTTAGTGATTACTTTTGATTTTTAACTTTTGTTTATCACAAAGTAGAGGGGGAGTATATTTTTATCCTCAACTTGCAGGCATTCCCATACTGATCTCAGTATGCCGTGATTTGAAAGGTTTTTATCAGTACATTTTGGAAGCCCAGTTGGCAATAGTGAAGTTAAAGATGGAATGTAATTTATGTATCAGTGTTTATTTGTGCTATGCATTTTTGAATATTTTTGCATATTTTCATAAAAGCTTTATTTTTCTCTTAAACATATGGGACCTATTGACAGCATGATAATATAAACTGTTCATGGTAAGGGCATACAGTAGTTAGAGTTTTTGTTAATTTTTTTCCTGCTTCATGCACTAAATATAAGATTTCTATATGAATTACTGTATTTTTCATACTAACCTTTATTATGGAGTTGAACTGATTTGTATGTATATACTCTTAATATATAAGCAAGGCTAGTATTTTCAACTGGTGCTTACTACTTTTTTGGAACCTGTTTTTCAGATGCTTGTGACTTGCTGCTTGGAGTTATACAAAATGAATACTTAATGGTTCATTTTTCTCTTTAGGCTATTTGTGTCTGGTTTTAAGCTTTAAGTGGAAAATTATAATGTAAAATCATTTCCAAGAATAAAGTTATGAAAATACTTTTTAAAGAAAAAAATAAAATAATTTTGTGGAAGGTACAACACTTCTCAGACTTGAAATGTGGCTGCCATAGGGTTATTATTAACTAGTCATGTATCTATTTTTGAAGGAGTAGTTGCAGTGGCCTCTGATGAACTCCATACTTGACTCAAAGAGTGCAGAATTCCATATAACTCATTTGTATTACAAATGCTTTAAATTAAGACTATCATGTCATCAAAGTTAGGACAAGTATTGCTTGTACTTTCCAGTTGTACAGATTTGAAGTATTTTAGGATGCAGCTGTTGGTATTATTATATATAAACTAAATAAAATTTTGGATGAATATTTGTATTTTGCAGTCATGCTGCAAAGCTTATGAATACATGGGATACATAATGGAAAAGGAACAATTGTATAAGGATGCAGCAATAAATTACGAGATGGCCTGGAAATACGGAAACCAATCAAACCCAACAGTAGGCATGTATATATAACCTATGTTTTTGGGCACTAGAGTAGGAATGAGAGAACTGCCCCTTACTGGAGAGACTGCTTTTAATTTTCCATAGAAATAGAGTATCACTGGTTTTCCTCACATAAAAACCATAAGTGTTTAAAGGTGTACTGAACAGTCCCTTGGAAAGCTTCCGTGGCTGGAGGTGGTAGCTTTGTGATACTTCACAAATTCCTTCTTACTGTTTTAGTACAAGATTTGATCTGAAACAGTTTTAGTTTGCTATTTGTGAACAACTTTCTCTGGAAGCACAGTGTTAATTTTTAATGATGTATTTACTGTCATCTACTATGTACTGTCTATAGCAGAGAATCTTTTACAATACATATATATACATATGATGGTGGCAGGTCATTGGTTTGAGTATTTCATTTTGATAATCAGACAAATTATGTATTTGTATGGATCAGTTTTTATATTCATGAGTAAGGATTTTAAAAATAAGTTACTTTAAATGTCTTTAAATGTATCTGGTTTAAAAAAGATGGCCAACTGAAAAAATGTAGGAAACCCTTGATGAAATGGATACACAGGATAAAATGCCCTTTTCTTCCTCAACACCTAGAGTCTGTCCATGGGTCCCAAGGCTGGTGGGTGACACAAATTCTGTTCCAAGTTTTGGGATATGTTTATTGCCCCTCAGAAATATGTACTACTTCCTTCAATACATACTGTGCCCTACACCTTTAAGCTATGGTCTTTTTTTTGTACCCTGGTTTTTTTTAGTGTTAGGATAAGAGAGCCTTTGCCATCAACTGAAAAATGTCTGTTTTTTTTTTAAATTTTAACTGTTATGCATTTGAACTGCCATACATTTTTTCTTTAACTGTAACTCCTGGATGCTACAATGGTTTGGTTCCTGGTTTTATCAAATATGATCTGTAGATTAAAGGAGTGTTTTATTAATGAAATGGAATGTTTTGTGGTTTAGCTCCTCCTTTAACTGTATTTTTAAAGTTCTGCACATGCATGCACATATGCACATACGTGGATGGATTGGCAAAACTGGATGTTACCATATGTACTCTAAGTCAGAAAATTAGGAGGGCCTAAGCAGAGGAAGACTCAGATGTCAAAACAGAAATAAAAATGACTGATAGAAATCTGACTTAGGTTATATGAAAAAATCCCTAGATATCTAAGTATGTGTTTGGGTGCAATAATTTTTACTGGATGTTCCTGCAGACTGAGCCATGAATCCCTTGGCTAAAATATTACAGTTATTCATCAAAGAAAATGTAATAGAAAAAAAATTTCAATAGTGAAAAGTTGTGATTTCTTGAGTACTTATTTGCTAAGAGGGATAAGTTCATAAATGAAAGATTTAACATTTCAGATTTTGGAAATTGCCTGCTTATAATGTTGGGGTTTTTTTGTCAGGCTGATCTCTGTCCAGGCTGACACACTTGAGCTTTACTTCTTAAATTGAAAGTGTCAGCCTGGCATGTTGCTATGTGACTTAGCTATTCCATGTGATATTTTATATCAGTGGTCTGCTGACAGTGGAAGAGAATAGCATTTTAAGTCCCTAGTTTGTTATCCTGATTCTTTTTCCTTTTGTCCTTTAATAACGGAATTACCTTTACAGAGGGAGAGTGTATTGTAGGTCACAGTGAGAAACTCTGTGGGGCACCACAGTAATTGAAAGAGGACAACCATTATGTATTCTCTGTAGTATCACATGCTCTCCAGAATAATGTCTCCTTTTGATTCACACGTAGCTATCAGTGTGTAGAGGACTTTTATTTACTACTTAAAGTGACTTTCAGTAGAAATTTTGATCACTACCAGGCTTATATGAGAGAACACTAGAAAACAAACATACTAACTTTAGAAACATATGATGAGCAATACTAATTCAATTCTGATTGATGTTTTTGTTTCTCAAACTGTTGCCTTCCCTCTTCCCACCACCTTTACTTGCAGGATACAAGCTGGCTTTCAATTACCTGAAAGGGAAGAGATATGTTGATGCAATTGATGTTTGTCATAAGGTAGAATTTATATATGTACTTAACAGTCTGTCTTCTGTAGCAAAATTCTTTTACATACTGATCCTGGGGTTTTTTTGTCATGTTTAAATTTCTAAAATAATGTCAAAAAGGTGCCCTGTTTAATACGGTTGATTAAATTATGTATTCTCTACATAATCTGCTCTGTCCTGAGCTCCATGGCCACCAGAGAGGTAAGAGATAAAAGTGGATTGGGTATCATATGTGAAAGCATATTCAAATGGCACCACATTGTTTTGGTCATGTGGTTGCAACTTGGTCAGCCCCTACAGAAGTGCAACTGAAGCAGTTCAGTCAGGTTAGTATCAGAAGACACTGTTAGAGAGTAACTTCAAGTATTACCTTTGCATGTCCAAACATAAGTAGAGCAGATGCACAGTAAGAGGAAGGGCTATTATTAAAGAAACAGAGTGAACATTATGAATTACATTTGTTCTTTTAAAGGGAAATAAAGGTAACTAGAAAGGACAAATTGCATGGAAGGATAAGGAAGAAGAGGGAATTGAAGGGAAGAAGATGAAGTAGATAGAATATAGTATAAGATAGAGCCTAAGGGAGTGAAAACATAAAGGCAGTTTATCTTTGCAGAGAAAGTACACTTAAAACCTCAGAAATGTCTCCAGAGGTCCCTTTTTCTGGTGCAGGCATTTCAAGCCACCCAGAGGCTTTAGTGTTTGACCCATGTCTTTCACACTGGGGTGATAGGACAGTGGAAAGGCAAGCAAGGTGTTTCTGAGAGAGCTGGTTCTGACCTCCATGTGTGTTGGTCTTGAGCCACAATTTGTGCATTTTTAAGACAAACTTGTCGTGTCGGTTTTTTACTTTTAGAATGTGCAAGCTCAGTGATGAGAGAGATTACCAAATAGAGAGTTCTTTTGCAGAACTTTTGGATTTTTCGTCTTTTGCAGGTCCTTAGAGCACATCCAAACTATCCAAAAATCCGAAAGGAAATACTTGACAAGGCCCGTGCATCACTAAGAACCTGAATTTGTGGATGTTTTTATGACTCATGGACTTTTGTTTGAACTTCAGAAACTATGAATGAAATACTGCAGTGACAGACACCATATCAGCACAAAAGTATTGTGAATACGAAGAATTTAATTAAATTAGAGATCTGGATTATTTTCAAGAAAAATCTGCAACCCTGAAAGAAATTGTATTTATTCTCATTCAGGAAAGAGTTCTATTCTCATGTATGTTATGTGAAGTGACATCATAAAAAAGTGTTATCAGCATAATGAAGTTATTTTAAAGCATATATCTCAGTATTTTGTTTATTTGAAATAGCACTCGAAATAATCTGTCTTACCTAGTGGAAGTGTATTGTTAAGGTGCCGGATTTCAGTTTCTGTAAACCATTATTTCATAATTACAATGTAATCTTTATGACCACTACGTGTGTATTTCTAAATTATGGGGGGTGGGGGGTGGGTGTATTTCTACATATATTAAAGGCATGCTTTATTTTTTTAAATCTTAAACAGCTATTTGTATTGTTTGCAGTGAAATTTACATTTTTTAAAGAAAACATAAGAGATAAAATCCTATGTGAATATTCTGTAAAGACTTTCATAGATCATGCAAGTCTTACACAGCACTTACTTTTTACTCACGCTCTCTGTCATCCTCCTGTCTGATTTCCATGAAGAGAAGTGTTCATAATTTGTAGTGTTTAGTCTCTCAACATTGTGTATGTAGGCACTACAGTCATATGTGCATAAATTAGCACTCATGTGGTTTAATCCATGTAAAACACCTTTTTAGAGAAATAATTTTTATTATAGGGCATTATGATCTTGTCTCACATATAGAATATACCCATGAATCTTGAAGGGAGCAATAGCACGTCATGAATGAGAGGAAAGGAAGGAGAAGGATCAGGTTTTTTCCACAGATGCTGGATTTTTGAGAAAACAAATGCCTAACAAACCCCACTGTTGTACTGCTGTATTTGGTTTTCAAAAAGCACATGATGTTGTATGTATATTAACTAGAAAAGTAATGTTTTCACATGAAAAGGGAATTATTAATGCTAATGATCAACTTTATTTTATAAGCAATTTCAGTTTCCTCCTCAGCTGATTTTAAGTTTTCCTGTTGACATTGTATAAAGTCACTTTCAGTGGTTTCTTTTTATGACAACTGAATGTTAAGGCTACAAAAGGGAACCTGTTTACAATAGTATTTAATCTTGCTTATTAATAATTGGATGCTGTATCTTGGGTAACTTTATAGCCTTGTTTCCTGAATACACTGATGTGCATCACTTACACAGGGATGCTGCCTGCTGGTTTGCAGTTTGTTTACTGCATTCCAGGAACTTTGGAGCTCTTACTCAGCTAAACTAAAATGAATAGATGTGTCTCAGGACTATGACACTTCTACAAGATTCATGTGAATATTAAAATTGAGAAATTACTCAAATAAGCAGCCCCTCCTTCCCTAGGGAACCTTGAAACTTACGGTGTAGCCTGTCCTTTCTGTTGGAGCACTGGCAGTCCATGTGGACACAACTGTACCGGGCACAGTATGAGCTCCCTGGGTTTTTTTGCCTGTGAATTTTGCAGCATGGTAAGAGCTCAGAGGATGAAGATTTAGTATACTAGGGAAAACCTGATGGTATAGAGTGGAATGAGGAACAGGGAAGGATCTAGAAAATGCTGAGACTGGGGGGAGTTCTAAGGGAGCTGTGCTGTGGGGGTCAGTAGACTATGAATTGTTACAGTATGCTCTTTGGCACTTTTTCCCCACTGTTAAAAGAATAAGTACATAGGCCTTATGAGGCAGTTTCCAGTAAAACAGCATTTCTTTGTAGACAGCCTTATTCATGCAGGATCAATTGTTACTTCCTGGATAGCACAGGAATAACGTTTAGCTGAAGTTAGAAGAAAAATAGGCGGGTTTATTTCAAGAAATGCAAGATGTTTTCAAAAAAGAGACATCTACGTGCCCATTTTGTGATAAGACATTAGCCTTTCATAAGATGGATGGGACAGATTAAGTCATGGCAATGGTTAAGATACAGAACTTAGCTGATAGAAATTGAATGAGGCTTTTTGTGGCAAACCTTTGCTGAAGAGTTTTATGCATATACCATGCAGGTAAAGGATTTCTGAATTCCCATTAGCCATTGTGAGTGTATCTAGGCACTGGTGTCTTCATAGATGTGGTCTTTAAAAGAAGAGTATAAATGAGACATCTTTGGATTTCAAATTAAAAAAAAAAAAAGTGGCTCTAAGTAGAACTTCAGAGAAATTCTTGCTTTAATATAGTATTCTCAGAAGAAATAAATGTCATTTCCATATCCCTTTTGGTTTAAATAAGCCAATTTAAATTCTCCTGTGCTTCTGATTTTTTTTTTTTACTTTCTCTGCAGAAGGAATGGTTTGGTGCCATTTCACATTACTCCAGCTAATTGAAAGTGTTAATTTCAGCTGTCTCTCCACTTTTACAGTTTCTTATTTTAAAAATGCATGTTCTGGTAGTTCAACGGGGGGTTTTAGCCCCTTTCTTAATAAATGGGTTTGAATGGAAGAGACTTCTGGGATGGAGGGGAGTCAGTAATGCTAATTTCAAAGCCTGCACTCTTTAGTGTGATGTTGCTTAGCAACTCATCTTCCAGTTTTGCCTTTGATGAATAAAAGAGGAGAGTGAAGCTGTGGTTTCTATTGATTCATTCACTGGAACTGAAAATCTAAGCATCTTGTAGCTATAGCAACGTAAGCCTTAGGTGTCTCTTCCTCTTCTCTGTTGCCCCCCTTTCACCTGCAGGTACAGAATGCCTAGAACATATTCTAGAGGGTATGTAAAGATTTTTGGTAACACTGTTCCAAATAATAATTCTGTTTTAATTTGCTATTGCTATTTTCAGATTTGTACCAATATTAGAAAGATGGTCTAGGAAGAATTACTAGGCAAAATAATTAGTATGAGTAGCTGAAAATAACTAAACTAGTGAGACACTTAAACAAAAATAGAGTAAAGGGAACTTGAAAGGATCTCTCCTGGTTTTGGACTAGGTTTGACTATTAGGAATAATGTCTCAAATGTTGCTACAGCCATTTATAGAAAGACTGTGGGTTTCCTAAAATCAGGCAGCTCTGGTTTAGTAAACTAACCTTGTTATTCATTAGATGAGTGAGTAGTTTATTTATAAACATAATACTTTAAACAGAGTTTATAATGTTAGAGAATTTGCTAAAAATTTTCCAAACGAATTATCTTTGAAATTGGTCCAGGAGACATGTCAGGAAGCCTCAATAGTGGGAATGGATTCTGGTTCTTCAGAAGTTGATGATAAAGAGCTCATTAGTGTGTTCCATATCCAATGCCGAACAGGGGGAAAAGTAGGAAAAGAAATTAAGGGAATATTTCACTAACAACTACTTCTCCATCAGATTGTGACTGTGCCACTTTTCAAAGATCGCAACAGTGATCTGGCTTTATTTGCTCTGTGGTTTTACCTCTTGCTTCATCTTGCAATGAAATCAGAACCCCTTGTTTTTTGGAACATTGACCTGCCTTAAATTGTGAATTGGACCATGACTGCAAAAATCACATGCTTTTATCTTTGCTTTAGTTGGTGCTAATTATGTGACGTGGTACTTGCTGAAAGAGGGGCTGAGTGAATGGTCTAAGTCTTGTTCTGGAGTGGAGTTTTTTTTGTTGTTGTTGATGTTTAGTCGGGGTTGTTTTTATAAGGAGTCAGTATGCCTGTTAATGCAAGCTTTTTTCTGCAAAACAGCAGCTTTTTAAATGTTCACATTAGAAATTTGCCTCACTTCAATTTTGTGCTGTGAAAGTTGAATGTTGGCTGTGTCTTGGTGATGTAGCTACAGTTCAGGCCTCACCTTTCAAAGGCATGAGGAAGGATTTTAACATGCTAGGAATACCAGAACATATTAATTGTGATAGATTCTGGTCTAAATCTTTATTAAGTGTTCCTGGGAAATATTAATTAATTTGTAAAAAACTGCTGTCAACATTTCTGTCACTGCTGTAGAATGAATATAAGTAGTTGGTGAGCACATTTAGCGACCTGCAGCTCCGCAGTGCGAGAACGAAGCTTTGAAGTGCTGGGCTGGGACAGTGATTGTGCTGCTCCTGTTTGAGAATAGCAAGAAGGGGAGACTACACTCTATTAAGGGAATGCAAATAGTACTTTATTTTTTTTTCTCCCGTAAATTAAACCGTGCTTCTATTGAGAAGCGATTTTGCATCTCTCTGGGAAAGTGCATTGTGAAGAGAGGGAGCTCAGTGTGATATCCCTTCTCCGATCCGTGATCTCACCTCTGAGGGATTTTGTGTTCTGTTTCCCAGCAACCTGAGCTGGGAGTGCTTGGTCAACCACGACCTGCACGACATCGCACTTCGGAGACTGAGGCAAGACCCGCCGCCCCCGCCGAGCCGCCTGAGCTGCGCCTTGGGACGTGCCGGCCCTGCGTCCTGTCCCTGTGCCCGGAGCGCCGCGTCCCGGGGCGGCGGCTCAACCCGGGCGCCCCCCGCGCTCACACC
>JAWWEV010000172.1:18559690-18600343 GCA_035583235.1 Hafferia zeledoni | reverse complement strand
CCTGCGTCCTGTCCCTGTGCCCGGAGCGCCGCGTCCCGGGGCGGCGGCTCAACCCGGGCGCCCCCCGCGCTCACACCCATCATACCCTCCCTCGCATCCCTCACATCGCTCCCTTCACATCACACCCCTCACACCGCCCTCTCCCCCCCCCCCCCCCCCCCCCCCGCGGGGCCTCGCGCACCTGGCGCCAGGTGCGGGCGGGGCGCGGTTGCGCAGGCGCGGGGCCGCTCGCGCGCACCTGGCGCCGCGGGGCGGAAACCGCAGAGCCCGCCCGGCTCGGGTCTCCCGCGGGACCTGGTGCGGTGCCCGCGGCAGCGCCTTCGCCTTCCTCCCGCTGGACGAGGTGAGTGAGGGGTCGCAGGAGCCCCCGCGCTACTCCTTGGCCTCGGTAGGGGCTGTGGTCAGCGGCGGTGCAGCGCCCGGTGCCGCTTCTCCTGCATTCGCCGCCGCCGGTGCGGGCGCGGAGCTGGGTGGGCGTGCGTGCGGGAGCCGTGACGTGGGGCTGCCCCGGGGGTCCCTTCGGCCGCCCCTTGGCGCGCACTCCCCACGCGCGGTCCTTTCGGAGCCCACCGAGGCCGCACCGCGGGGCCCTTCCCGCAGAGCCGAGCCCCGCCAGCCTTTCCCGCAGAGGCGAGTCCTGCCAGCCCTTCCCGCGGCCGGGATGCCCCGCCAGCCCTTCCCGCGGCCGGGATGCCCCGCCAGCCCTTCCCGCGGCCGGGATGCCCCGCCAGCCCTTCCCGCGGCCGGGATGCCCCGCTCGCCCCGCTCGAGGCGAGCGCGCCGTGGGCGAGGAGCCCGCGCTGCCCCCTGGAAACGGGCTCCGGGAAGCTCCGGGAAGCGCCGGGCGGGTGCACCGTCCACGGCGAAGGTATTGACCGAGGGAGGTGTCTCCTGCCACGTAGGGATCCCGCCCAAGGGTTTGCCCACAGTGCCGCATTCATTCGATAGCGAGCAGGGTGGGAGTTCCATTGTGTGCGCTGCCAGCTCACTGGGATATGTCATCCTTTACGAAGTGCTTTTGAAAAGTTACCAGATTGTCTCTTTGCTCCGGCAGTTTGTTAGTCTTCTACGCAGTTGGTGACAATACTTAGACACTGTTTTCTGGGGTCTGGAGAACTGACAGGAGAAGTGCATTTTAACGTTAATTAACGTAGTGTCATGGATTTTTTTTAAACGTTGTGTAAAATATTCTTATATAAGGAAGGATTTTCTGAGAAACTTTTTGTAGGTTAAATTAAAAAATCTTACAGGAAATTCAAGTGTTATATGTGCACCTCAGTAGTATTTTACATATTAGCCTTCTGTAACAAAATTATATTTTTTGTTTAAAAAACTGTAAATTATATTGATCTACTCCATCTTGACTAAAGCCAGTGTTGTGCTGCTGAGCTGACAGTTAAAGACTGAGACAAAACAGCCAATTTTATGGGGTTGGGTTTCCTTTTTTAGCTGGGTTTGCTCAGTGGTCTGGTCAGTTTGGCATCTGCCACTGTCATCTCAAGTCTTCTCAATAACAGAGCAAAGTAAAAATTAAGTTATTTACGGAGATCCTGAATTACTATTTTTGTTGCACTGTGGGAAGGAGCAGAACAGTTTTCCTCCTCCTTCTCGTTGTAATTGCTATTGCTGCTTAACTTTGCCCCTTTCTTGGGGTGGGGTAGTACCAGGGGCAGCCGTGATATCTTGACCTCTGTCAAAATAGGAACAAGATACAATTGCCCTCTCTGTGACATTTCCTCAGAGTCTGTGGTTCTGGGTGACTTTGTGTTGCTTTGAGATGGGTTTTTTTGCTTTGCACAAGTTTGCTGCCTGGTTGGTCAGTTCCAAGAGCTGATACCCAGTGCAGGCCTTTCCCTTTGTTTGGAACCGACGTAGAGAATCACGTTCAGGATGCAAATTGCTGATCAGTTGCCTGCTGGCACTGATGAGTTTCTCATCCCAATCTGTTTGTTGCTGTGCTTGTGTTCTACAAGATGTGAACGTGCCTCAGGTTTCTAGACCATGAAGTAATGATAGGCTTTGTCCACTCACGTAATAAAGCATGAAATTACTCACTTGCTGTTACCACCTTCTGATATCGTGTGCCATAGGAAACAGTTCTGCTTACAAACAGAAATCATATCACCAAACTACTGACAGTGATTTTGCAATTAAATTCTATAGGCAAATGAGTAACTAGAGGGAACTAATGTTATTCAGCAGTGAAATGAAGCTGGAAAACAAACGCTGAAATGGGGAGAGGAGGAAAGCAAAGACACCTTTGGGAGATTCTGACAAAGATTAGTTTAGCACTCACTGACCCAATAAATCTCAGTAAATCTCCCATGAGGAGGCTCTCTTTGCTTTACACTTATCACTTAAGAGTTTAAGGCTAGTTGGGAAACTGATTTCAAGACCTGCACTTGATACTCAGATGCTCTTGTTATCTTAGAAGCATTACTACAATCAGTAAAACAAATAAAGTCCCTTGATTATGATCCAGACACTAATCCTTCAAAGTTGAAATGGCACTTTGCAGCTGCATTTTGCTCGCTTATCATCACAGCATTTGTAGGGACAGTCTAAAATAATTTTCACAGAGGTCCAAAACAATCTGACCAAGAAAAAAAGGAAGATACAGAGTTGAGTGAAAATTAAATTTGAGATAAGTGCATGTCATTTACATGACCCAGGTCTTTACATCATGTACAGTCCAATAAGACATAAATATTTTTATAATGTATCGTTACTGTATATTTTTAATATGCTGTCACTTGTCACAGGGAACTGTCTTAACACTGCCTGTCACATAAGTGCTTGGCTGTAGAAAACCAGTACTAGTGCTCATTTTGAAAGAGTATGTGAAGGTTTGAGCTTGAAGCACTTCCATTAGAATACATAGAAGGATATCTGGTGATGGCTTGTTTGGGTTTTTTTCCCCATTTACTTTTTTGATCTCAAAGAATCTGCTGAAGGAGATATTTGACCAAGTTTTTGCTAGAATGATCTGTGCCTCCATTGTTTCTAAAACGAAGGCTCAGGAGCTGAATACATTCAATATTCCTCTTACAACTTTTTTTCAGGAGTAGAACCACGTTTCCACGGGCTGAGTTTCAAAGAATGTACCTGGAGGAACAGCACCTGGGGTTTGTGAATCTCTATTTCTCTTTTTGGTACATGCACCCTATTGAGGAGTGTATTGAGTTGGAGTTCTTGGTGGAACAGATATGCAAGTATCTTTTGTTGCAGTTGTGGAGATGGAAACTAGACACCTTGATTCTGTTTTTTTCAAATGAAGCTGTAGTTTTTAGCTTCTGTACACGTCATTTTATTTAAGTCAAGGGCTAGTATTGTTGTAAATGGTAGCATAGTTGCTAAACTTGAGGGGCTTTTTAAATTTTCCCCGATATCTGAAGTGCTTTTGAGTGTTTTTGATTTTCTGAAGAGCCTTCATATTCCATATTAAGCTAAACCTGTATGAGAAGTTCACTCCAAATTGGATGTTTCTTAGTCTGTCACAAAAGGTATTTATTGGAATGGATGTTCCTCTGGGAAGTACTTCTAGGAAGTGGAAACAGTTTTGTTCAGTGATTTACTGTTTTGCTGGTAGAAATAAACTATAATTTCCATGGTGGTAGAAGATGAAAATATCTTTTCCAAACTAATTGTTTCCGTAACTGTCTTAATGTTTTAATAATATCTAAATTGATATTCATGCAAAGAAAACAAAAAAGCCGTGTCTAGAATTTTAGATTCAGAAATACCAGTGGTAAAACAGTACCTTACAGGTAAAGTATCCCAAAGTGTCTTTGTCAGACTTTTGCAAAATTGGAGGGAAGAGTTGATCACCAGTGTCAGGGGTTTTTCCTAAAGAATTTGCTCTGTGTTTCTATTCACACACCCACCTTCTGATTAAAGAGACATTAAGGTTTGATGGAAGGATTGTATACTTTGATAACAAGGAAAAACAGAGAAGATGGAATTATAGAAGAATTAGATTAAGTTGAAGCAAAGCTATGTAGTTAAATAGTTTTGATTACAATGATTCAGAAGCATTTTCTCCTATTTCCCCCTTTTTTAGTATTCTTTTTTTATTTTTAGTAAATTTTTGTTTAGTATTTTCTATTTTTAGGGGCTTTTTAATGTCCTATAAACAGTATTGTCAGGAAACATTTGAAACTTGTTTAACATTCAGATAAAAGAAAAATAGATTTTAAAATAGTTTTATTAAAAAACTGAGGTCAAGTGTATTGTGGATACTAACCTCAAAAAATTTTGCCTCACTGGTCTGAAAGAATTTCTGCTGATTGGTGTATATTGACACTTTTGGGTTTTTTATACAAAAGAATGATTGTCTACAGTGTTGTTGAGAACCAGCTAACAAAAAATCCGAGTTGTCTGTGTTGGCTGCAGGGGTGAGGGTTTCTTCTAAGTAAGAGATTTTGCAGGCAGTCTGACATCAGAGTCGGTGGGTGGCATAGTGGAACAGACTGCACTGAATTCACACACTGCCCATGTGATGTGGTTTGAAGTAGCGTGGCAGCTGCTTTTTGGCACTTTCAGAAGACTTTTGTAGTACTTATTAGTTTTCTGCTTATTTTCTTCTTAGGGGAAAAAAAAATCCAATTTCTGATGTTTAGGGCTAGTTATTTCAAAGTGCTCTAAGAATCCAAACTACTATTAGTGAAAATAACGCTAATGAATGGAAGATTAAACACTTCCCAAAACAGTCACCCCAGGGAGTTTAATCATGCCACACATTTCTTCAGCATGTCCTGGAGGAGGGAACAGTAGCTTAGTCTGTGTTTACTGACAGTGCTGTGCCATGGAAATGTGAGAGGCATTTGTGGGGAATAAAGATCGTATTTCTGACTACAGAATTATCCTGGTAAAAACCCTAAGTAAGATACAGCTTTCATGGCAAAAGTTCTTTGGACAATGTAGCTTCTGTTCTGGAAAATGCTACTATTTTGTGCAACAGAGAGCTCTTCTCTTATTGTAAGCAATATTCCTATCAGATATTTTGTTAACAAAACTACACTCAGCATTTGTCTATATCAAAAGGTTTTATTGTATGTTTCTGGCAAATGAGTCTCCGTCCACTTCCTCTCTGCTGCACGTCCTATCCCAAGGCTGTCACTTGATCCTTCCTGTAAAAAAGAAACATCACTTGCACTTACTTCTGTGTATGTCCTGCTGCCATGTGTGCTCCTGCAGGGTATTCATCCACATTGGAAGGGTTGGGTTGGGTTGCTGTCCTGCACAGCACACCTACCTCAGGTGAGTTGTCTTTTCAGTTCTAGGAATGCACCTTTCAAACCTGTGTGTTGTGGCAGCTGCTGCTACGCCTGAGCAGCTGGGACAGATGTAGCCAATAAAAGGAAATATGTCCTCAAAGAGAAGTGCAAGTGTGCAAATGACAGTGAATGTACTAACACAGGAAAACAAATGCTGAATAACTTGCTCGTGGTTGCTCATCATGTCTGCTTATTATGGAGAGAATGTAATGACTTATTTGTCTGAAGGCAGAGGTGCAAAACAGGCAGTGCAAGAAATATCCTGGATTAATGTTAGATTTTGGTTATTTGGATTTATGGATATCTTGACTGTTGTGTTGTGTTGAGCATGAGAATTCTAAGGATTTGTATGTGCTTAATTTGTGCAGGAAATAGTCCCAAATGAAAACAAGAAATATTTAGTTTACATTTTTGGTAAAATGTGCATACATACTTTTTATGTTTTGTGATAATTAGGTTAGTGTTTTAGCATCAAAATCTGAGGTATGTCCTAAAACTCTATGGAAGAAACATTTGGTATTTTCTAGTCCATTTTTTCTTTTTGTTGCTGAAGGCAATAAAGTAAATATAAAATTAGAAAAAAATTATGTCTTAGTGTAACATAAGTAAGTCTTGCTGTATTAATTGAACTGCTGAAGATGATGATATGGAAATCTAACAATTGCAGTTTTAACTCTCTAAAATAGTTGTTAAATGAGTTAAAAGATTTCTCTGGTACTGATGTCTCAGTAACAGGTGTGTAGTCACATTTTGTATTCTACTCTTTTGAGTAGTCTCAGGCCAGCTCATTAAAACAAAATGAGACAGGTGTAAATATTTGACTCAATATTAAGTTCTTCAGTTTAAGCATGATTTCAGTCAGTGTTGCTATATAGAATTAACTTTAACCTCATTTATCTTGACATATACTAATCATGTTCATTAAAGCTTAACCTTTTTCTTGTCATGGACAAATTTAAGTTTCTTTACCAAGAGGAGGAAGCCTAGAGGAAGGTGTAGAATAGAACATCATTGCATGTTTAATGAGATAAAAGAAATTTGAGGACAACAGTGTTTGGAAACCAACCAGCCAGCCCCCAAATGCTAATGACCCCCTCCCCATGTGCTTACCTGATTGATCATGCCTAATGACTGCTTATGAGATAAAAACGTTTCCAGACTTCTCTTCTTACATTAGGCACTCCAAATTTGTAGGTACAGATATATATAAAAAGATGTTTTCTTTTTTTTTCTATTTGAGGAAGATATATTTGTATTGCTTATTGATTTCTAAGCTTTAAGATTTACTAATATCGTATGTGCTTGTCCTTGGTGCACTGAGAAACAGTAATGTGATTTTATTTTTACTGGTGTCACAGAGTGTTCCTGCTGAGCAGCCTGCAGAGGCTGTAGCCCGTGCAGTGACACTCTTCTTGCTGGGGGCTAATCTGTGCATATGCTGAGTGGTTTGCATTGTGCATGGCATTTTCATTGCAAGGCTGGAAGGTGAGGGTGACCACACACGTGGCCTCTGGGGTGAGACCAGGGGCTGCTCCCACCAGCCCCCATCCTGAGCTGGACACAGCTGGTTCCAGACAGCTGTAAAATAGACCCACTGGTGGCCAAAGCTGAGCCACCCAGTGCAGCAGGTGGTGCCTCTGTGATGAGGTATTTAAGAAAGGGTAAAACACGCTGCACAGCAGCTGTGAGGACAAGGAGTGAGAAAAATGTGAGATCCTGCAGAAAGCAAAGGCGATAAAGAAGAAGGGGAAAACATATTCCAGGCACTGGAGCAGATATTCCCCATGCAGCTTATGGAGAAGACTACAGTGAAGAAGTATTTCTTTGCAACCCATGAAGGAGCAGCACAGAGCAGGTATCCACACTGCAGCCTGTGCAGAACCCCGTGCTAGAGCAGGTGGGTGTGCCCTGAAGAAAGCTGCAGCCTGTGGAGAGCCCATGCGGGAGCAAGATCCTGGCAGGAACTGCGACCCATGGATGGCCTGTGCTGGAGCAGTTTATGATGAAGTACTGAATCACATAGAGAGAGCCCACACTGGAGCAAGGGAGAAGTGTGAAGGGGACAGAGTGGTACAAATGAAGTCTTACAAGGTGACCACAGCCCTTATTCTTTGTCCCCTCTGATCCACTTGGGAGAAAGGAGATAGAAGGATTGGCAATGAAGGAGTGAAGCTCAGCCAGGGGAGGTAGTTTGAGTGTCTGTTTCTCACCATCCTACTCTATTTTTAATTGACAGTAAATTAAAATTCATCATTGTAAGTCTGTTTTCACTGTTACAGTAACTGGTAAGTAGTCACATTGCCCTTAGCTCAACGCATGTGATTGCCACTGTAGGGAGAAAATTCGTGCGTCCAAAGCTCAGTTGGAGTTGCAGCTGTCAGAAGTGTGGGAGACAGTAAAAAGAGTTTTTTCACACACATTAATTGCAAGAGGCAGGATAGAAATATCCTCAGCCTGGGTGCGGATGGGCACCTCACACACAGGGACAGAGACAAGGCAGAGGTGTTTAGCGCTTTCTTTGCCTCTGTCTTCAACACAGATGATGACCAAAGGGGTCTCAGTGCCCTGAGGTGGAGGACCATGACTGTGAGCACTCACAGTCAACCCTGAAATTGTGCAGGATTTGCTGCTGCAGCTGGATCCCTACAAATCTGTGGGGCCTGACGAGATTCATTCCAGAATCCTCAAAGTTCTGCTAATGTCATTGCAAAACCTCTCTCAATTTTTGAGCCATCTTGAGAACCTGGAGGAGTCCCAGTTGACTGGAAACTGGGAAACATTGTCCTGATTTTCAAGAAGGAGGACCCTGAAAACTACAGGCCTGTCAGTCTCACTTCAGTGCTTGGTAAAATTATGGAGAAGGTTATTCTGGGAGGTATTGAAAACACCCGAAAGATAACACAGTCATTGATCACAGCCAGTACGGCTTCATGAGAGGAAAGTCCTGCTTACCAAACCTGATTTTCTTTCATGACAAGGTAACCACCTAATTGATCAAGGGAAGCTGGTTGATGTAACCTTTCTCTCACATGATCCTTCTGGACAGAGCTGGATAAACACACCATGTGGTGGGTGAGCAATTGGCTCATGGGTCAAGCAGAGAGGGTGGCAGTGAATGGGGTGACATCAGATTGGTGTCCTGTCACCAGTGGGGTTCCACAGGGCTCCATCCTGGGCCCTGTGCTCTTCAACATCTTCATCAATGACTTGGATGCAGGACTGGAAGGGATACCAAGCAAGTTTGCAGATGACACAAAACTGGTAGGAGCTGTTGACTCCCTCAAAGGCAGGGAGGCCCTGCAGAGAGACCTGGACAAATTAGTGGGCTGGGCAATCACCAACCATGTGAAGTTCAACAAGGGAAAGTGCCAGATTCTACACCTGGGGTGGGGCAACCCTGGATGTACAGACAGACCAGGGAAGGAGATGCTGGAGAGCAGTGCCATGGAAAGGGACCTGGGGGTCCTGGTTGATGGCCAGTTGAACACGAGTCAGCAGTGCCCTGGCAGCCAGGAGGGCCAACCATGTCCTGGAGGGCATCAGGCACAGCATCATCAGCTGGGCGAGGGAGGGGATTGCCCCACTCTGCTCTGCACTGGGGCAGCCTCACCTTGAATATTGTGTGCAGTGCAATGTGGGAAAGATATTAAACTATTAGTGTTCAAAGGAGGGCAATGAAGATGGTGAAGGGCCTTGAGGGGAAGCCACGTGAGGAGTGGCCGAGAGCAACTTGGTCTGTTCAGCCTGGAGAAGAGGAGACTGAGGGGACACCTCACTGCAGTTACAACTTCCTTGGGAGGGAAAGAGAAGCGGCAGGCACTGACCAGTGACAGGACCTGAGGGAATGGCCTGAAATTATGTCGGGGGAGGTTTAGGTTGGGTATTAGAAAGAAGTTCTTTACCCACAGAGTGGCTTGTGCTGGAAAGTGATCAGAGCACCAAGCCTGACAGAGTTGAAGTGTTTGGACGATACTCTCAGGCACAGTGTGACTCTTGGGGATGGTCCTGTGCCAGGGCCAGAAATTGGACTTGATGAACCTTGTGGGTCCCTTCTAACTCTGCATATTGTGTGATTCTGGGATTGTTTTGTCCCCACTGTCATGTTGAGGACGGGAAGTGGAGAGAGTGAGGGGGTGGGTGTCTGGCAGCCAGTCAAGATCAACCCACCAGATATGCTGAGAAAACAAGACACTTTTCAATCTGACAGTTTGGTAAATTGGTTGCAATCCTTTCATCCGAAAAGAAAGTTTTATTTTTAGTCTTGCAGTATATAGGTACTGGTACTGTAGTACAAATTTTTCAGTACTAAAAATGGGAAAATAATACATGAGACAGATGTGGACTGGTTTTGTGGTTTTGTTTTGGTTTTCTTTTTAATTTAGTGAGTTGTGAAGCACATTTTTGGTACCTTTTAGTATCTCTGGCAATTATGTAATAAGCTCCCCTCTGCATTCTTTTAATAATAACCTGTGGTTAAAGTACTATAGTTTGAATGTTTATTAAGATGACACAAGCTTTGAAATACAGTATAACGTGAAGAAATCCAGATGTTTAATTTCTCCTGCAAATTCTTGAAGGAAACCAGGTGAAGGGGTTTTTTGTTTTCTCTGACTTGCATCTCTTCCTGAGGATATGTTACTCCAACTAAGAAAAGCAGAATCTACTTATATTTCAAAGAAATAAATAGAAAAGTAGTTTTTTTGCGATTTTCTGGCCAGTAGTTAGCAAGTGGGAACCAACTGTGGCTTTTACCTAGATGCTGTTTATTTCCTTTCTCAGTTCACATATGTGCAATTTAGACAAAAGTGAAGCTGTTTCTTGAATTCAGGCTGGTATTTCCCCTTCTTGTAAAGTGCCAATTTTGCAGAGAGAATTTAGTTCAAGTCACTTGGATTTTGGTAGTCCTGAAATGTTTTTCATAGTTTCAGCCGTTTCAGCCACTGAATGTGGATTTCACTTGTCTATGAAAAAAATAGTGGCAGAGTTCCTGAAAGACAAGATCTCTCTGGCATGTTCTGTTGATGAGCTACAGCAGCACGTGCCAGAAAATGCAGTACAAGTGAATGAAAAAATGCACAGAATGATTCCTTCATCCCCAGGCTAAATTAGCCGACTCCAAATTACCTGCATCAAACATGTATATTAGATAACTAAATTAAGAATTTACCACTTGAAGTCTGATAACTTAAGACTGGTCTCGAAATAGATTTTTTTTAAAAAATATTGGAAACTTTCAAATTGTTGAAATAAATTGATGGAGAAGTCTTTCCTGACTTTATAGTTTACTTTTCATGTTGCTCTCTCTGACATGGAACTTGAACTTATGTATTGGTTCCACCTGTTTTCCTTCTATCCAGTCATTGAACTAAAATTCTCTGCTTCTAGAAGACCTTTTCTCTACAGCACTTTTCTCTAATTTTAAACAACTTAATTGTAGGAGAATGAATGTGAAGTGGTTGCACTGTGTAGAACTAGTGTTTTATTCTTGGTGTGCCAGATTTCTGGTTCTTCTATTTGAATTGTATTTAAAAAATACAACCCAAATCAAAAAGAGGGAAAAGGGCGTTTTGGGTATCTTAGAGATGGGTCTGAAGTATCTTTAAGTGATGTAGAATACATAACATTTGACATTTGGGAGTTGTGAATTAATTGCTCCCCATTAATTTCTTATGGCTTTACGTTGTTGAATATACTAAATATCTAAATTAATACTTTCTTGTTTAATTTACAGGTATTTTGCTTTCAAGAAATGCTGTGACCTCTTTGAAGAACAACACTTACAGAAAGTTGCTGTGTGAAATTTTTTTAAAAACTAGAATGGCCTTGAAAAAAACACCTAAACTATTCAAGACACTTTTTCACTGGAAACTTTGGAAGTTTAGCATTATTGTGTTTGTCTTTCTGGTATTTTTATTTTTATTACAGAGAGAAGTGGGTGTTCAAGATTTTAAAGATGAAGCAGGGATTGAGCCAGTTGTTGGAAAGAAAAGCCATGTATTAGGTCTTGTGTTAAATGCTATGAACAATATCAAAGGTGCAAAGCCGAAAATGCAGATAAAAGCACCAATTAGGCAAACTAAGATTCCCAGAGGGAGACACTGTTTGCCAGGGCACTACACTGCAGTGGAACTAAAACCCTTTCTAGATCGACCCCTTCAAGATCCTAATGCTCCTGGAGCTTCTGGTAAAGCATTTAAAACCATCAACTTAAATCCAGAAGAACAGAAAGAAAAACAGCTTGGCGAAGAGAAACACTGTTTTAATGCATTTGCAAGTGACAGGATTTCTCTACACAGAGATCTTGGACCAGACACTCGACCTCCTGAGTATGTTGAAGTGTGTATGTCCTTATAGTTGAAAAACTTCTCAGAAATTCAGGCTGCAAAGTGATTTGAGTTCAGCATTAGGTGATAGTTTAGTAAAGTCTCCTAACTATACACAGTGATTGGCTGTACATAACTATCCACAGTGCCAAAGCCAAGAATGTTTAGAAAAGCTCACTTCTTTCACAGTTTTGAATTTAAAGTGACCATATTTAAATAAGGTTTTGTGCTTTCACCTTTAAGCTAAAATTTCTGAGTAACTTTCAGGAAGCCTGCTAAGTTTTGCTTAGAAGAAAACTGAAAATGTGGTTTAGACTTTTCTCCAATTTAAACACCCCCTCCATTTTCTTAGTATTCAATGTTAATAGAATAATTTAATAAATTAGTAAACTGTGAACTGTTGAACAGGGTAATGGAACATCTCAGCAGCAGTCTTGTAGCATTGCAAAATTTTATTAGTGTAGACTGTAGGACTTGGATAAAGTGAGTTTTGGTCTCTGAGTGTGGGATTATGTGCTGCCAGCCATGTGTGCCAGAAGTGACTGAACTTACTGAACTGCTGGTACACGTGGTGCAGCTCCCCATAGCCTTGGCTAGAGCATGAGTGGTGAGCATGACTGTGGATTTTGTGAGGCAATGGCTGTGGTTATTACCTTGGAGGGTCCTCCAGTCTCTAAAGTTGACAGGTGGTAAACAGTAAGTGTGCAGCTTATGAATCAAGAACACAGTGTTGTCATCTTGACTTGCGATTGGATGTAAAGCTGCGATCAGGAGACGTCACTCTTGAAAAACTCTGGGTTTAAAAGTATCCCTTGAACAGGATATGCTTCCTAGGGATTATGTAGTATTTCTACAAAATTTTGAAGTTCTGAATTAGATATGTTCTGTTTTTCCTTGCAAAAGGCATTTATTCTAATAAATATTCTTCTTTGTATTCTTGAGTTTCAGAAGTAGTAATTTTTAGTCAGCTCAGTCAAGTACCTGCTACTCTCAACAGAATAACTTTTTTTCCTGAAGACCTGGGTATTATATGAAATGTACTCAAATGTTTGTGAGACAAAAGCAGAACTGAGTCAGTTTTCAAGTAGAATTCTCAGTCATCATATTTTTAAAAATATTTTGAACTGCTGCTCCAGTTGGAGAACCTGCCTTTGCACCCTAAAACTGGGATAGAAAGTAGAGAAGCTGAAATATTTAATGTCCATAATTATAAAGCTTTGTACTAGAAAGAGAAGGATTTCTTTTAAGAGTTTGAGTCAAAAACTGTTGTCTGTTTTGTAATACCTGACACTTCTTATCTGTAGATGCATTGAACAAAAGTTTAAGCGTTGCCCGCCACTGCCAACCACAAGTATCATAATAGTTTTTCATAATGAAGCCTGGTCTACTCTGCTCAGAACTGTTCACAGTGTGATGTACACATCTCCTGCCATACTGCTAAAGGAGATTATTTTGGTGGATGATGCCAGTGGAGATGGTAAGAAGTCTTTCTACTTTCACTTCATTTTTTTTCTTTTTTTTTTTTTTAATCGAAGACATGCTATGGTTGCAGATAAATTGGTTAAGAGGATATCTCTTTGCCACCATTGATATGTGTAATGATATTTTTCTAAGCGGTTTTGCTCCTTTCTTTAAAAGACAAAATAGACCTCCCCCATCTTTTTTTTCCATAGGGTAGTCAAATATGAAATTCTTGTGCTCAAGGGTTTTTAAACTCCACTTCTAGTTTTTCCAATTCTAGTTCTGCTTTAACTGTGTAACTGGTTGCATGACAAGTAGCTTTGCAATTTGTGCTTCAAACCAATTGCAATTTGTTGAACAAAGTATCCAAGTACAAATTGGCCAATACTTAGGGCAATTTCCATTTTATCATAGTTATTGTCTTTATGCAAATTAATTTCATTAATATGAAGAGCAGATTTTACTAGAAAGTAAAATTATTTATTGGAAAAATAATCTTCAACACTCCAGCTGACAATAATTAACTAAATACTGGGTGCGAACACAAATGCAAGTTCAAAAACGTTACATGCTTAACTTTAGAGGACCATGTCAATATATTTAGGATTCTACTAATGGATTTACACTTGCTTTATGAGTCTGTAATTAGTATACTGGCACACTTGGATGTGAAATATCCAGTAGTACAGTTTAATACTAAGGATAAGCAAAGTCCAGAAGGTGATGTGGAATATTTAATGAGGGATGTAGGGTTGTTTCTCAAACCTTGAACATTTAAACAGTTTTTTATATGTCTTCTGTTGCTGTTTTAAATATTGGAGCCTTTGAAAATTCTGTAAATCATAAATGTGGCATCATTAAGGAAAGAACTGTGTGTTCTGCAGATGATATAGGTACATGATCCATTTGCTCTGAAAATGGACTTTGAAGTGGTATTCAAACTGTTAATATTGCAGCAGAGATTTACTAGCATGTCCTCTCTTGTTTAGCACATATTTATTTAGTGTTCTGTCTCCTGTTCTCTGGCAGTCACAGTCAGCTCTTCCTGCACCCCTACCTCCAGCAAAACTCAGCCCCTAAAAATAACCTTCGGCAGTTAGGAATTTTTATGGTTTTGATGTTGAGGTAACTTTGGGGGTTAATGAGTTGTTTATCTTGTTAGTTTAATAATGTAAAATTTTGGGCATGTATATATTCTGAATATCCTGAAACTGATTCCTTGTTCTAGAATACCTGCATGATAAACTGGATGAATATGTGAAACAGTTTCAAATAGTTAAAGTGGTCCGTCAGAAGGAAAGAAAAGGTCTGATCACTGCACGGTTGTTGGGAGCTTCGGTAGCAACAGGAGAGACCCTTACCTTTCTGGATGCTCATTGTAAGTGTAACCTGTATGCCAGGTCTGGTTTATAATGCTCTTGTCTTTGATTTAATGTTGCAGATTTTTTATGAATTGTAAATATTTGCAATATATCATCTTCCCTATTGCTGTTTCATATTATTCAAAGTATAATTAGCAATGCTGTTTAAAAGCAGTTCATACTGGCTTGCTGGACATGTTGAAAAATTCCCTTTATAGCCAAGTAAAACTTCAGTGTTTGTTCCCATTTTATCCACAGGTGAATGCTTTTATGGCTGGTTAGAGCCATTGTTGGCAAGAATAGCTGAGAACCCTGTCGCTGTTGTAAGCCCTGACATTGCTTCCATAGATCTCAATACTTTTGAATTCAGTAAACCATCTCCTTATGGGCATAGCCACAACAGAGGGAATTTTGATTGGAGTTTGTCGTTTGGATGGGAGTCTCTTCCTAAACATGAAAATAAAAGAAGAAAAGATGAAACTTACCCAATTAGGTAAATGTAATTGGAATGCTGTTTAAATTCCTCTCTTTTCATGGGGGGTTTGTTATAAATAGCAGTTTGTAAATAACCTATTTCTTCAGATGAGTATAATTGGACATCTTAGAGTCTTAGATGTTTTTTGTAATACTTTCTTTAAGGATCACATTTTAAAGCTTTTATAAAAGTACAGCCTTCTTAAGGCAGTAATTGCTCTGCATTACCTTTTTTCTACATACACAGGAATATAATAAGCAATTTGTATTGCTTATTATACGCCAAGCAGGAGGGAGTAGAGGAGGATTGTACATGGTTATTTTCAGAGACAGTAGCACAGATTATGGCTTCTCATTCATCATACTTGAAAGAATGACAAATTGGGTCAGAGCACCGAAATGCTTGGCTGATACAGGAGTGCATTGGATGATAATTGTACCTGCTTTGGCCACTGACAGGTTGCTGGCCTGTAAGAGTAATAACTTTGCTTGGTATCCTCCATACAGGGAAAATACGTTGTTTTTCCTGATGCTGTCTTTTATAGCAGCAGTCATTAGTCTAAATGAGTTGTTAATAAATGACTATAAAACTGTCAGAGGAGATTCCATGTAGGCAGATTCCAAATTGCTAGAAGTGTTACCTATGCCACGAAAATGCACCACTGCACTGAAACACTGGTAAATGTGTGGAAAATTCCTAGAACAGTTATACCGTGCTTTTACATCTCTATTTAAAAACCCCTACGTATTTGAGTCCTGTCTTCCTCAGTAAAATTTTGTTTTTGCAGAACACCTACTTTTGCTGGAGGTCTCTTTTCAATATCAAAAGACTACTTTGAACACATTGGAAGCTATGACGAAGAAATGGAAATATGGGGAGGTGAAAATATAGAAATGTCTTTCAGAGTAAGTTTAGCTCCCTAATTAGCAATTGTCTCTATGCTGACAGTATACAGGGGTTTTGAGGACAAATTGGTATTAGATCTTGACTTCTCTGCTGCATCAACTAACTAGGACATGGAAAAATGAATTACTAATTATCTGTGAAATAAAATACAAACACGCCTACTGAACTGATTTTAATTTTTTTTAATCTATTTATGGTTGATAACTGAAATGTGTGTTTCCAAGGTGTTTACCTAATTAAGAAATTCACTTATGGCATTGCTGATATATGTACCCTTGATAGTAGTTTGATGTTTTCTGGTGAACAATAATATTGCTGAATTTTTTTCCACCCTCTTAATTCTACCTGCAGTGCACTTACACACTGAATGTTATTATTAGGTATGGCAATGTGGTGGACAGTTGGAGATCATGCCTTGCTCTGTTGTTGGCCATGTCTTTCGCAGCAAGAGTCCCCACACTTTCCCAAAAGGGACCCAAGTGATCACACGTAATCAAGTTCGCCTTGCAGAAGTGTGGATGGATGAATATAAAGAAATATTTTACCGAAGAAACACAGAGGCAGCAAAAATTGTGAAACAAGTAGGTGGTGGTGGTGGTATTAGAAATCACACTTGCTGCGTTGAAAGTTTTGGTGAGCAAAAGTTATTTATTGACAAAGTATGTAAGGATTCTAGATGTTTTAATGAAAAGACAGAGTTCAGTTTGCTGTAGCCCCCCAACAAACATGAAAAAACAAGTGTTTGGATGGTGTTAGTGTTCTTTTTTTAATGGTGAGGTTTTTTTTGGTGGGGTTTTTAATGCATTCTCTAAAATCCTGTGTTACTTGCACTGAGCAGCTGCTGGAACTACCAGAAGAGCATGAGAAAAACTACTGAGCATAGACAATGTAAACTAACTTATTTTTTGGAGTGCAAAACATAATGTGTTATTAGTCTTAAGTTACCTAGTATATTTACTTAAAAAGCAGGTTTTGTTGTTCTTTAGCTGCAGAATAAAGCTTGCTTAATGATGGATAACCATCCTATCTCCTTTAAAACTTCAGCTGATTTCAAGGGAGGCTTGGGTGTTGACTTACTTATTTTGTAAGTTTTCTGTCCAGCTAGAATCTAGAGTTTCCTTCAAGAAGGTATTTTTCTGCCTGCATGACTATAGTAATATAGCATTAATAAGAAAAAAAAAATCAAGAAATGAAGCTTAAAACTTGTTTAATACTACAACACAGAATATCATAGCTTTACATGTACAAAATTGATAGTGGTAACATTAATATACTTACCTTCCATTCTTTCTTACTTACCCAACTCTAACAGAAAACATTTGGAGACATCTCAAAAAGACTTGATTTAAGGCAGCGGCTGCAGTGTAAAAATTTTACCTGGTATCTCAGTAATGTTTATCCAGAAGCATATGTGCCAGACCTGAATCCTTTGTTTTCTGGATATGTAAGTTTCATTTTAATTATTTTCTATAGTCTCCATAGTCCAGAAGTTTGCTGATCCTTTCTGCTACCTTAGCCATAGTTTTTAGTCTTTAGCTGTCATTAACTGCCCTAGAGTTTCCTGTCACTACTCTGGACAAAGAATCTCCTCTGCATACCTTGCTATTGGAATATTTTATAGCTTTGTCAATAGCTATGTAATTTTCATTTTTCATTTATGTCAATAGTCATTTTCCCTGTCAAGTAACTTCAGAAATTGCATTGCTGAAACAAAAAAAATATTAAAGAAGTAATAACTCTTCGCTTGAATGTGAATGTTTAGTGTGTATTTACAAATAAAACTTCCCCTTCCTTCTGCTTTGAATATTTTATGTGTATCTGTTCAAACCGTAATTTGAATAACAGTAACATTGTACACCAGTAGGCTAATAATTCAGTGTGTGACTATGTAGTTATTGGGCTTTTAGTTAGAAAAGATGAACTGTGAGAACAGGATTTTTAGATTCAAGCTAGCAGAAAGCAGAAATGAACTAACATTTAACTGTTGTTAAACTAAAGCTTAGTTTTGTATACGAGTGAGAGGGTTTCATTTTTTGTCATCCATACTAAGCTTTTTTTAATCCTGATAACACCCTTTCTTCAGTTAAAAAACATAGGCAACCGGATGTGTCTGGATGTTGGTGAAAATAACCATGGTGACAAACCATTGATTATGTATTCTTGTCATGGACTTGGAGGAAATCAGGTAAAATATTTGCTACCTGATTTTTATGATCTCCTTTGCTGTAGCTTTACCATATAAAAGCTTTTAATTGATTTTAGCAAAATGGAGTAATTTTTAATATCCAGTATCTCTCTCCCTATCTCTTTTTTTCCTTTTTTTTTCTTTAATAGTGAATTCCTGTATATATTGTTAAAGAAAACTCCATACCACTCTCCATGTTGTGTCCCACTTCTAATGCTTTAGGTTCAGCATACAAATTCAGATTTCAAACACAGTTGCACTGCTTCACTTGACCTGTCCTTTCTGTGCAAAACCTTTTCATCCTACCCTTACTTCTGTCTTGTGTTGTCTTAATTCTTCCTATCCTTATGCTTCCTCCTGTTGCTTCTTTCTCTGTCACCAGGACTCGCTCTGTCCAGGACGATGTTGGTTGGAATGCGGCCAGTGGGAGACCAAGTGGCCAGGCCTGAGCCGCCTTCCCTGTCACGCTTGCACCTTGTAGTGTGAGGTCACAGTGGCCTACCCCGTACTGGCTAATGCAAGTGGATAACCCATTTGTTCCAGAGGAGCCCTCTTTGGTGCATAACTCTTGGAGGCAGCAATGGTGCTCTGTTCCTTCTACAGTATAACTTGCAATAGATGTCAGATACTGAATCCTTCAGTCACTACTGTAATACTAATAAAAGGAACATCTCCTTCCCTGCCCAGAAATGCACATTTCTCTGTTGCCTGTAAGAGTGAATAGAATTTATCAACTATAGATCCTTAATAAAAGAACATCAGCAAGGGTTTTTAAGTTTTTGTTAGAATATAATTGTTATTTTGGGGGGATTAATAGATTTTTTTTCAATCTTAAAAGCCACCTGTTGATGGCAGTGTGAAAAGCCAGACACGTAATCCTAGTTAGCTGATACTTTCCTTAATCCATTTTTGCAGGAGATGGCATGCTGTCTAGATTAAGAACTACCCCGATATGTTAACTTCTTACAGTATCCAACTTGTTTACTTATTCTGTTGTGGATTAACACTGTAATAGCCTTTCCACACTGTCACAGTCATTAATTTGGGAACACTGTACCAAGACATTGTATTAAGAGATCTGCTGTATGCTTGTACTGTTCTCTCGCTCTAAATTATCTTGGACTGTACTAAAACTCTATTCTTTTAAAGTATTTTTGTTTTTCCTCCTGCCATAATATAAGTCTGAAGCCCTTTAAATGCCATCCTTCAGAGAATTTTAGTATTGTTTTCGCTGGTAATGCTCGAGGGATGCACATTTCCTTACTTAACACTTCTCATTACAATGCTCTGTTTCCAGTTGTTTTCCATCCTTTACCAGACTTTGATCAGTGTAGGCTGATCTCTTCCATGCTGTCACCTTTGTCCGTATATTTGAGATGGCAGAATGGAGTGGAAGAGAGAACCCACTTGTCAGAGTTGTCCATCAGTTGTATATTATTCTTCCTTTTTGGAATATTTTGGGGCTGGGAACATGACCATTTCAATATCCAAAATTAATGAAGTTCTAAACCTAGCTTTTAAGTCATATTTTCGGTGCTTGCAGAGATTTTGAAGTTCAAAATACAAATCGGGACAGATGAATTGAGTTTACCAGATTTAGAGTAAATTATTGTATCTGAGAGCTGAGTGACTAAGCAGGTCACTCCTACCTGTACCTATTTCAGGTATTAGTGCTGGTTACAGTCTTAAGAGGGAGATGCCTGTTTGTTCCTCAGTGCTGTTCTCAGTGCTATTCCCACTCATTCCAAGGCAGTGAGGACGTGATTGTTGACCAGTTGGACAGGTGGTTGAAAGCCACAGGGGAGTCATCAAGCCTGGTCTTAATAGTCAAAGGAAAGATATGGGAAAGGCAGCTGACAAGAAACATTGGTAATGGAATGTAATGGGAAGAACTCTGCTGTTAAATGAGGGGTAACAGGAAGACATCAGGATGTTAGGGTAGGGCTAGAGGTATAAAAGGACAGTGGTGTTTCTGTTAGAAGTAAATCTCTATTAAAACCAAATTATAGCCTAGAATTCCTGAGCCTTAACAGTACTGTGCTGTCAGGAAATCATGGTAAAACTAACTCACAAGATAGATGCTTATATTATTTTTCTAATGGCTAGCTCACAAGAGGACATAGCAGCAGCCTATTCACATTTACTGTTTAGATCCAGTAGAAAAAGTTGGCATACAGCAATCAGTATTGTTCCAGGTGACTTTATTTCTTGCTCCAAGGAAAAAACCAAAATCCAGCAACAGAATTGAATACAGATTTTTAAAGTTAAGAAATACCAAAATTTAAGTTATCTGTGCAACTATCTCTAGTCACCTTGAATTAGGTGTGATTTATGTGGGAACACACAGTGAGACCTTGCATCATGATACATAAGCAGCAAGTGTCATCTGTGATTTATACATATGTGTCAATTAGCACTGCATTAGTATAAAAAATGCTTTTAGTTTGCAAACATTTTTAATGTGTGTATGCTAAAAACCAGATAAATTATTCTGTAGTCTCAAATTCTTGAATAAGACAAGAAATTTATTACTTTACGCATGGGAATTTAGAAGACTTATTTTAGTTTAATACTTTTGTTTGGTTTTATTTACTGAACTTTTTAATAATTTTTTAAATAGTACTTTGAATATTCTGCACACCATGAAATTCGACATAACATTCAGAAGGAGCTTTGTCTACACGCTTCGAAGGGACCTGTGCAGCTTCGAGAGTGCAGCTACAAAGGGCAGAAAACCTTGGCTGTTGGAGAGGAGCAATGGCTGCACCAAAAGGTATGTGCAGTGAATTGGCAGTTTTATCAGTGATCTTTTATATTTCAGTTTGGATTTCCAATAAAAGTGAAATGCCACCAAAACCAAACTCTGAAACAAAAAAGAGGAAGTTTAGTTTTGGGAGGAAAATGTAGGTAACTTCAGCTTTTCAGTTACCAGATCAAAACTTGATTTCATTAGTAGGAGGGTCACTTAAGAAACCAGTAGATATCCTTTTGTGTGTGTGTGTGTACATCCAAGTGGGAGCCAGTTCAGATATTTTGAATCTATTAAAATATTTTTTTTAATTTTTGTAACAAAACAAGTTGGCACTTGCATACTGCTTTTATTTATTTGCCAGCCCCCTCTGCACCATCTGTATGACCTTTAGCAACCAACATGGGGGAAATAGCATGTTCCTTGTTTGTTCACTTTTTCCCCCCCTGCTTTTTTCCTCACTTTAGGATCAAACTCTGTACAATGCAGCACTACACATGTGCCTTACAGGGAATGGAGAGCATCCGAGTTTGGCATCCTGTAATCCATCAGACCCCTTCCAGAAGTGGATCTTTGGCCAGAACAATTAAGATTTGGTATCTGTAGGCCAGAAGCATTTTATTAGAAGAGAAGATCCATTCTGAACTGTGATCATATGCATATACTGCATTTTTAAGTGATATATTAAATGCAAAATGTTAAAAGTTTCTTTTCCCTCTTACGTTGGATATAAAATGTGTCATCAGATTTCCTAGGAGTCTGTTATACCAAAGATAATTGGGATCCTGATCATACTTTGTTTACAATATTTCTATGATAAGACTTTATATGTTGACCACTGATTTATGGATCCTGTTAGTCCTTTCACCTTGGGGGCCATATGTATGTTGTTTTTTCACATATTGTAATTACTTCTGAAGAAAACTGATTTTCTCTGTAGGGTTACAAGAAATTATTGTCTACTGTCTAAAACTCAATACATTTTATATTTTTATGCTCACTTGGTTGACTTTTTTTTTAATAATTTACTTAGTGACACTTTCTCAATATCTTTTAAGTTCCTTCACTTGAAAAACTAAATATTTGACTGTCAGGTAAAAGCCAAATAGGCTACCACAGTGGTCAGCTTCTATCAAGTCAGTTCTTTTGTAAAAGGAATCTCAATAAAATACATATTTATGATTTTTATAATGGAAAATCTGCTTATTCTGATACTAATCTTTTGTTTAGCCAAAACTACAGATTTTTATACTTCATGAACTTTAAAATTTATGGCAAAGTTATATTGTAACAGATTTCCAAGCTGCTTAACATTTACACATTTTTCAGCATTTTGTTGATTATTGCTTTTCAATTACATTATATCTACTATTTTTTCCCTACCTATCATAATTTCTTTTGTGAGCACTTCCATGTTTTTTTTCCCTTCTTTGTTTCCCCTTTTACAAATGACTGACCTCAGTTTTATCAGCCTGAGTGATACCTTGGCTTTCCTAGCTATTCTGCTAAGTATAGAAAAAAATACAGCAGAATCAAATATATAATCAATTTTAAAAAATCTTTTAAGGGAAGACAAAAATATTTAGCTCCATGATTGAATATAAAGCTAAGAGTAAATTCGAAGGGGTAGGTATTAAAGATTGAATAGGACAAAACATACTAACAATAAATTAGTTCTTTTTTTCCTGGTATATAAATATTATCATTATAGATAAATGCTAATTCAGGTATAGAGTCTGGTGGGTGGATGATGATGTGTGAATTTTTTTACTTTTAATGGGAGGAGGGAGCCTGTCTGTGGATAATTTAATGGTATCTACCTAATGTGTTCAGTTTCTGAATACAAGCAAGAAGAAATCCTTTCAGTAGTTCTAAGTCATCTTAAAGGACAAAAAAATAAGCAAGGAGCAGTGATAATTGATTGGAAGCATTAACTTTATTTTTCTGGCTTGATAATGCCTTTGAGTTGCATCTTTGCTTCTGTAGGGCTTTTGGTGAGAATATGCTGTGAAGTTAAAGCTGTAGGACTGAAAATGACTTGATAAAGTCTGCACAGAAATTGTTGAAAAGACTGTACTGGGAAGGGTTATTAAAATACCACTGTGAAACTGGAAGGTTGTATAGAACAGCATTGCCTGTGTCCTCTGATAAATACTTGTAATTTGGTAAAGGAATACAAATTATTATTACTTTTGCAGATCAGACCAATACTGGAAGGGCAACAAATGCTCTTGACAAACTGGAGGAGTTCAGGTAAAATAGAGTGCAGGTCAATGAGAAAGTTGTTGAACAATATGAGTAGAAGATGGGAGATTACAGAGGGGGAAGCTGTGCTGTGTTGAACTCCAGGTATGAATTGGAAACTCAGTGTTCAAGGAAAGTGTTCTAGAAGACAAGGTCTTTAGCTCAGTGCTTCAAAACAACTTGTGCTTTTAGTTCTTAGTTCATGTTATACAAAAAATGCATTTATTATTTTTTTGTATCACTAAATGGTAATTTCTTCATGCAAACTGTATCTCTTGCAGACTTGTCAGACTGGAATATGCCTAAGTTAAACATCATTTATCTATTCATTACCAGTGGTGGGTTTTTTATGGTTTGTTTTTTTGGTTTTCTTTTTAGAAGTAGTGTTCTAAACCAGGGTAGAATTAGACTTCTTGCAAGGAAACAAGTGTTCTGTTGCACTTGGAATGAGGAATCTCTTCAAGAGCAATGCTAGAGAAGCTCCACTTGGAATTTTTTTTCTTAACTAGTAATCTAAGCTATCATAGCAGCTACAGCAACATATGTAGTTGTGACTCCTGTTTTCTGCAAAGATGGGTTATAGCAGTTCACGTAGTTATTATATTTTGTCTTTAGTTCTAGGTGTGGAAGGGACAAAATTAATTCTGTGATTTAAAATTTGTTTGCTAAGATTTGCCTTTAATATTTTGAGACTTGTTTTCTGGCCTAAAATGACAAAAATTCCTATGTACTCTATTTTTTTTTAAGTGTGTTTACTATCTGTTCTTTAAACCATGTGTGCCATTTTAGTTTGCATTTTTGAAGTACTTAGAACAGCAACAGTTCAGTCTCACTTGGACTCTGCACTATCTGCCTGAAAAGAGGGAAGATCTATAAACAGAGGAAATCTTTAAATGACTTTTTTGAAATGAACTTCTGTGTCTACACTGAGCATTGAACTTCCAAATATTCGTATGTGTGTGTGTGTATGCAGACATCATCTAATACTAGAAGAGCAGCAGGAGATCTGTAAATATGACTGGAGATTAAAAAGTTGGATTCTGGTTGTTTTTTTGTAATTTAATAAAAAAGCAGCAGCATCTTCTGGATGTTGTTCTTCTGAAAGTGGCATATGGAAAATCTCTTTGTTGTAGGGAGGCTCTTTTGTGTTTTTTTTTGTAATTTAAAGCAATGGTATTATGCTCTTCTCTGCCTCCATGAAGGGGAAAAAGATAAATACTATTACCATACAGCACAGAAAAATTCATACATCAGTGAGACAGCTGTATAAACTACTGAAGGTAGGCAGGCATCAGTGTTAACCTGCATCTCACCATTCTCTCTCACACATCCAGGGCAGTCATCACAAGTGCTGAAGAAGGCTTGATTTCAGGCAAAGAGAGCTCAGCCCTACTCCCAGCAGGACAAAGCGGGTCCTAAACATTTTGGGACTTCAGGGCCCGTGGCTCAGAGTGGCTCCTGCCTGTCAACAAGATGTCCAAGGTCCCCACTGGTTGGTTGTGGCTCTCCCTGGTTACAACACTGTTCACTGCAGTGGGGATTCACCATACCTGAGGATTTTGTTTTATCACCCTTAGGAATGACTGCTGGTTTTCTCTAGGGTGAGTATAGAATAACAGGAGTATAATAGATAACTTAGAAATGAACCTTAGTGTTAAATCTTCTCAATTCTGAATTGGCATCCTGGTATCTTTAATTAGAACACCAGTGTTGAAAGTTATTTTACAACTTTCTTTTGTGTCAGTATGGCTTGGCAAGCCCTGGAACAGCCCAGTTACCCACAGTTCATGGCAATCCCAAAAGCAGATAGATGGTATTCTGTTTCATTCTAACTCCTAACAAGCTAAAAACAAGTGATACCTTAAATCCTTTGAGAACTTTATGATCTAGAGAACCACATCTGATCTTTATCAGCTTTTGTAAATTCAAATAATTTAGCTATATGTAATTTATCATTAAAGCACATTTATGGACAACTTCTATAAATGTACAGCTCAATTTAATAAATACCAGAATGAAAATATGAAAGAGACCTGTGACTATTAATTATTTTCTTAATGAAGCAATGTTGATTGGCAGTTTTCACAATAAGCAGTTGTGCTGAAACGCAGCGTATGCTTTATATGCAGTGTAGCCATTGAAATGACTTGCTGTATAACGTTACTGCTTATTGCCCACCAGAGAGAGCTGTTGCAAAACTTTATTCCAACAGCTGTTGAAAATAATTGTTTCATTATCCAATAATAAAAATTATTAAGTTCACTGTGATAGGCACAGATGAATCAGGTACTTTATTTCACTGGCCAAAGAAAAGTGTACACAGTAGTATCATAAAAGGGCAAATGGGTATACCTAACAAGGCATTTCTGTTTATTTAGTTCACTTAATTGGCATACAAATACTTAAAAACAAAAACACACAAAAAGAAACCCTTCACACAGATTGTTCATGCTGTCAGACTTTGAGGAACATGAGAAATGCCAGAAATTTCAGTGTCTTTGGAGGCCCTACAGGTCTCGGGGAGGAGGTGCAGGACTCATTCTGATTCTCTCAGCTGAGAGAGGACTCTGTGACTGCACAGCAGAAATAAGACGCACAATGCACGGGCAGCCATGATGTAACGTAGAAACCTGGTTTACTTCATTGCAAACAAATGGACAATATATATTGTACAATATATAATAAAAATACAGCTGATACAAGTGCCACTAATTAACAAAAAAACTAATGTTAAGACTTAAAAATGCTCATTTTTGTAATATATACACTGCAGTAATAAGCCACAATAAATACATCAAATTCCATATCATTCATAATAAATACCGAAAATATAAATACAGAAGAATACAGTTAATTTGAATAAATTATTACAATGTAAGGTCTAGGTTAAGTTCTGTTGAATATTATTGTAGCTTATATTACCCTTTGGCATCTTTGATGTTACAACTTGTTTAAAAAAAGGAAATTAAGGAAATATGTAGTTCATGAAGCTTAAAATTATTTCCATGTACAGATTTTAAGATGAACTTTCTTTCCTTTCGCTTCTTCAGTTTAAAAGCAGCAGTCCGATTAAATATCTTGCTTTACTGTTGAGATCTCCATTATTTTAGTGTGCAAGATAATCTGTAATGGAAAATGTTAAGTACTTAACATAATTATTTTTCTCAGAAATTAGTCAAGTTAGAAGTAATGTACAAATTTTAAACAAATGGCTGCAATTACACCACAATTTTACTAGTCCTGTTTGAATGGATTACCTGTCTGAAAGACCATCAGCTTAAGTGCTTTTGAATCTATGCCATGGTGTATTATTTACTACTTGCCAACAAAAATTTCAAAAGCAATTTTATGTTCTTATGGGGAAATATATACACAGAGAGGTGAACCCTCCTGAAAGACAGGGTTGGACTAGACAGTGTAAATGTTACATGGTCTGTATTTGTTAAAACAATGAAAATACTTTAAAAATATAAAAAGTAATGTCTTGGGGTTTGTTTGTTGTTTTCTTTTTTTTTTTTTACAAAATATCTATTAGCTGTAGATGGAAACAAATCAAAATAACCAATTAGCCATGTTTTATGTTAACAGGTATTAACCAGTACATTTGTATTAATAATTTTATTTGTAAAAGGTTATTACACCAGAATACAATTTAACTTAAAAGATCAACTGTACTAAGACAATATTACAGGCTGAGGCTCTTAGGAATGGATTTGTAATCTACAGATTTTGTCTATTTCTGCACTGTTAAATGTCTAGCGCTTATTTTACATCAAACACTTTTTTAACATGTTTTACAAACTACACTTCAGGTGTATTTCCATAGAAGTGCCTACAATCTGTCAATTAAAAGAATGACCTAGTTGTTAAGCACTGTTTACATGGGCATTTGAGAACTGGAGTGGTGGTATTTGTGTGAAATGGTTTGAAAGAAGGCAACATGTTTGCTTCGGGTTTTATTTTAAGAGAACCAGCTGCTGGTGCACACACTGATCTTTTCAAGAAGCTCAAAACTGGTGCTGAATCTGTATCTGAGACTCACAAATGGGTGTTTACAGTGATGCCCCAGTACCCCAGCTAGCAAGGTTAGCCTTCATCCACCATCTAACCCAAAATTTTGTTCTTAAGAAGGTATTTTAAAAGTTTAGGATGGAGAAACCTAAAATAATTACCTGCCACAATGTACTAAGTCTCATTGGAAAATCCCAAACTAAAATGCTAATAAGGACACCTATTGTGTCTTTGCTTTTAGCGTCTCTTGTTATCTGAGAAATTGGTTATACAAAAATACCTCCTTGGGAGCAGAGTTAACTGAAATGATCCTGAACATGACTCTGTAATTGCCACAGGCAAAGAAAGGACATGGTAGCAATGCTTCTAGGGTGTTGCTTTGTAGTTTTTTACCCCATGCATTTGGATACGTCTTTTATTTAATGGCCACTTGTATACAACTGGTCTGGAAAAATGTCATTTTCTGTTTGCACTGAGGTTATGTTTGGTTTAAAAATACATTAAATAACAGAATCAGTATCATGATCTAACATGGGAAAGCTTGTAGTGAATGTCCATATACTTTTCCATTCCTGTATTGGAGAAATCTTAACTTCCCTTTTTCCTTCCTTTTTTTTTTTCAGCATGTAATGTTTTGTTTTATTTTGTCCTTTAGAACTAAAATAGTCCTCATCAATCTGCCTCTTGCCTTCATCTTCTTTTCCTCTAAACTGTCCTTTCTGTCCTCCCCTCGCTTACTCTAGTGCTTCAAGACAAAGGATTATCTTGATCTTTGTGCTAGAACAATGATGTGCATTTGTATTTTCCTCCTCCCATTTTTCCTGTCTATCACGAAAAGCTAATCCCATCTTCACAGTTGATTGGGAAAGTGAACAGTTCGAGACAAACAGTTTACGACAAACTTCTTTTGACCTGGTTCTGGTGGACATTCATTCATGAGACAGAAGTGTCATTGCTAAGAATCATATTAAGATAATTCAGTAAATAAAGGATGAAGTCTGCCCTTCGACACTTTTTTTCCAACCCCAGGCTTGGATGAAGGAGTACCATCCTTTCAAGTGAGAAGCTGCAGTACAGAGCGCTATGAACAAGGTTCTCTGGGCAGGGGGACCTCCTGAGCTGTATCTGCCAAAGGCAAAGACTATGGCACTGCAGCAATAATCACTTCAGCTCAGAGTAACAGAATGGCCCCATTTGCAATGGACCTAAAGATCATCTTCAATCCCCCTGCCTTGGGCAGAGATGCCGCCCTCTAGACCCACTTGTTGAAAGCCCCATCCAGCCTGGCTTTTCAAGATCTAATTCACAGCACAGAGGGCACAGGAGTCTTGCTGTACAACAGACCTCCCAAACACCAACAGGAAAAAGGAAGGCAGGCAGGCATTAAAAAGGAAAATACTAAGGCTGCAGAATCTATCTATCATGAATTGAATGTTCCATATAAAAAGTAAAATTCTTGGTATCAGCCACTGGGGTAGCAGAAAAGTCCTCAAGGATGTTATGACTGCTCCTTAAGTGGAAACAATACTCTGGCACATTTATTAACAACAACATTAAAAGCTGCCTTGAAGTTAGGACTGGGAAGAGACAGTGAAAGGAAGAACTTGAGAAGAACTCAAGTGTATGTTCACTCAGACATCTTTAAAACTAAATTGCACTTGTTCATCATTTCACAATGTTCGTGCTTTGGATTTGACACTTCTTGGAGAAAATGGACAATTAAATAATTTTCACATAGACAATGATTACAGAGAATAGCAAAATTAAGAATATAAAAAAACCCCTGGAAACACTGAAAAGGCAAATGCTGAGATTTCTTAGACCAAGGAACATGTAACTCTGTTTTGAAAATAACAGCTTTCTACCATTTTAAAAAAATAATCAGATTTATTATTTTAGATAAATTCTATAGAATATATTCTCTGAGTTAATTCTAGTTTTTTGAAGTATTTTACATCAAACGTTATGCAACCGTAATAAAGAAGATGAAAGAATTACTTTTCAGTCTAAGCAGGAAAGCGTAACACCCCTGAATGCTTAAGGATTTTTCCATGTCATCCTCTTCTATCCCTGTTCCTGACTGTTTCAGGACTGGCACAATGAACGTAAGTTTACACAACTCATGAGTTCTAACAATGGAGATCCTGATTTAGCAAATACCTTTTAAAAGGCTATCACGGGTCTCTGTTGCTTTTAAGGGCAGTTGCTTTGCTAGGAGTTCCAACGGAGAGAATTCAGCCAGCAGAAGAAGACAACATGCAGGGGAGTAAGATCACCTGCTCTGCCAAGAATGGTGTTGCAGGCAAACTACAATCTCACTGCTCAAATGTTAAGCACTCGACAGGTAAACGTTGTATGCAACACAGCTTTTATTCTAATTTTTCACTGTGAAATTTACTGGTAAAACTCCTTATTCATCCATGCAAGGAAAGGAGAGCTTGCTTGAGCGATGTTTCACATTACTGAAAAATCTCTATTCACTTCTGAGCTGGGCTGGGCTTCATTTGGAAAGTGGTGTTGTCTGCAGCACCAACACTTAGTTATGATGCCAAAAAAAGAGGAATAAAGTGGTATTTTGCCTGTTTTATAGAATTATGTTTTATATCACAGTATCTCCAAGTACATTATCAAACCAGAGCACAGAGAATGCAAGTAACACAACAGGACAAGGCAAAGCCAACAGAATCCAGGTCTCCTCTCTCTGAGCCCAGTACTCGCTATCTAGTACATCATATTTCTATCAAAGAGCCAAAAACATAATATATATTCTGCTTTGCATACAAATGTATGTATACAATCTTCAACAAACTAGCTGTGTTTGTGAAGATACTCCCTGAGAGGCAGGGAAAGCAACATGATCAGTTTGTTTGCACATTTGCTGACACAAAACACCCAGGTAAGGTTAGAAACTGGCTCTGGATCAGTCAGCAATCAGTAACAGCACCACCAACACTACACAGGATTTCTGCAGCACTTCACAAAGGCAGAATCCTCTGTTACCAGAGCAGTGATCAGGCTGAACTGTATCTGTGGCCGTGTACAATGGCCTTAAAATAAGTAAATGTCAACTCCAACTATGATTCACTAGCAGGAACTTGTGTAAATGAGAAACAGTAAAACTTGACAAATTCTGATCTAAATGGTAGACAGCTCAACAAAGAACAGTTGGAAGTTTTACTGACCAGCTTTTAAGTATTTAAGGATGTTCCAGTGGGCATGAGTTACAGGTCTTAGAAAGCAATTGCTGTAATTATGCCAGAAAGTTTTAATTTCATGTCTAATGTCAGTTAAAGCTTTATAAATATTTAGCAGTGCGCTTTTTTCCAAGAGAGGTGAAGTTCACTTTATAGGCAAAAAAGGCATCTGGTTTTAGGTGCTGTTCCAGTGAGGATCTGTGTGAAATTTTGGTGTATTTTAACAGAGGGAAATGCTCTTGCTATGACTCATTTTTCTGAACTATGTAATATAGTCATAATTTGTTACCTGGCTTCTTATGAGTGCTTATCAGTAGCCAGATATCTTGGGAAATAAAGCTGATACAATTATCAGTAAAGTAAACATTTCCACAAAGGATACAGAAGCAAATACTGCTTGTTATCATTTAGTAATATAATACTTCAATCACACAGAAACAGCCCACCCCAAATTACAGTACTAGTTATCAAAATGAACATTACTCAGCTGAGAAATGGGACACAGCATATATATATATATATATACTAGCCCAGAAAATAACTTTAAAATATTTTCCATCCTATGATTTAAGCTTTTTTTCCTTCAATGAAGAGTATGGTTTTTGTTCAGAACAAAACATCAAAGTTTAATCAAGTAGTGGGAAACCTGACTTTTCACCTGATTCCTACATCCTTCTCTGGATTTCAGGTAAATAAGCCCACCTGTCAGCTAAATTAACCCTCCTGTTTGGGTAAGGGCTGCAACTATTTTTTTTTCACTTTAGTGAACTTACACATACTAGAAAACGCCTTAGCTTTATTATTTGCTGGCATAAAATTGGCTGGGCAACAGATTTAGCCTATAGTAAAAAAAAGAAGTAGTTTTGGGTTTTTTTTTCCTCTGTATGAGTTTATCTCTGTTGATATTATTAATATAGCTACCAGGAACTCTCCATGAATTATAAACAAACTGGGCTTTGTAACTTGTTGCAAAAGCTAAACAATATTTGTTTACTTTGTATCCTGAAATCTTGATCATAAAACCTCAGATCAGATCAAAAGAAAGGTATTACCATCTACATTATCACCAGCTCATTATTTAGGAATATTTTTTAAACTTAAATCTTTATTCTGCACGTTTTAATTTTCCCAGGAATTAGCTACTTTAAATAGGGGGAAACTGTATAAAAAATGCTTTCTATATTCACTGCGCTCTCTGCCTTTCTCTGTCAAGGTACTGCTTGTTATCCTGTGCTGCAGACTGGAGAGAATTTGGCTGTATTCCCCCCTCCCTGATGCCCCAGTGGCATGGAACATACACAGCTAAGTACTCATAAGTTTATACAGGTGCTAATATTAAGGAGGACTGGGGTCTGAAACCTGTGCAAATGGAAATAATAAATAACCATCACCTCAGTATTTTAAAGCTGGCTGAGATGTATTCTATAAAGTTAATCACTTACTGTGCTTGCTGCCACAATAAAGGTACTTGTCAGGTCAAAACACAAGGGCCAAGAAAATAATTTCTTATTGCTCAGTAAAGGGGGCGAGTCACAAACCAAAAGATTTCATTTAACTTTCCCCTGAGATAAATACCCTGCTTAAGGGTGTGTGGTTCTCCAACACACTCTGAGGTTAAAGAGCTGCTCCTGATCCTCATCTACTGTCCCAGCTTAAGCAGAAAAGATTTGTGCTTTTGGTGCTGGTGTTGAGTGAGAGTGGCAAATTTAACTAACACTGTTGATGCAAGATGCCTGTATACAGGAACTTGTTACACTGGCCCTTAGAACATCTTGAACAGAATATTGTTCTCAGGTGCAGAACTTTAAGAACTAGCATGTTTCTCTTTAAAAATCAAGGGTGTTTGCTGCATGGCATTGGAGAATACAGGTGCTTACCTGACTGCTCAGCCTTAGAGAGAGAGTGTGTTCTGTGACTACAGGTGGAACAGAGGCTATGGGACTGCTGAGCCAGATAACCAACATGAGTGCGCTTTCCCAGGAGGTGGAATATGGTTCAAGTTTGGAATCCAGTCCCTGGAGAACTAGAGTTTTCAATGCAGTTCATAAAAAACATGTAGGACTTCTTGTGGAAACAAATAAATAAAAAACCTTTCCATCTACTACATGGAGTAAAAATATTTTGCTAATTTAGCATAAATATGAGAAATCACTTTGCCCAGATTTTGTACAAAAACAATTCAGTTAGGTTTGGGAGGTTTTTTTTAAAAGCATATTTTACATTTGGCAGTTTTTCTACTGGAGTATTGTACACAATGTTTTAAAGAGCTTCTGACCAGAAGAGTCATTGTTACAGAGCTAAAATTTACACTGCGTTTACATGCACACTGTTAACCATCTAGATTTGACACAGATAAAACTAAGATGCTGATCCTTATTTTGACAAACAAGACATGTCTACATTTCAACTTGATGTAGAATAAATAAAATTTCAGTATTAGAGGAACAAAAATGCTGAAGTAGATTTTGAAATCAAAATAAGGCAGTGCAGAATTACCAATGCACCAAAAAGCTGGTTCCTGTGCCTCCTTTTCTAGACAAAAGCAAGGTTGGCTGATAAATTCAAGGTTGATATACGGCAGGTACTTTAATTCCTATTTCATTTAAAAACAAATGGATCAAGGTAATGGCTATCCTTATGATGCACATGCTATTTTGCTTGCAGACTATCACAGATATCCTCATTGAATCTGCTGTTTCCTAATTAGACCAAATGACACTAAATTTGAGATATGATCAGAAGCCCAGAAAAGCCAGTCTCGTATTTCGTAAAAACTCTTAAATATTTAGGCAATCTGGAGACTTCCACATTTTTTCCTATGCTGTATTTAAGCTTTGATCAGTAAGGTTCTACTTTTATAAACTGCATACTGACATATTCATAAACTTACTTGGGAAAGGTACAGGTTTTGTTACAGTGAATGTTAAGATCTTCCCTAGGCCTCAGAGTGTGCAGATATGGCATTTCTCCAGAGTAGTTCACAGTTCCCGCAGTTAATACAGTACTGCAAAACAGCACTAAAGTGCGAAGTATCTGAATGGTCACTGGGCTAAAAGGTGCTGTGCAAGCCTAAGCTACTGCTTTGTCATTATATACAAGATCATTTTTCTTTAGGGAGAGGGTACTAGTTCTGGAATGCCACTGGTTTTAGTTTTAATGGAGGATTGTCTACCTTTCTAGAAGATGTAAATGCCCCCTTTCTGACTCTTCTGTTTGTCAAGAACAGTACAAGAGAAAATAGTACACTCTAAAAATGCATTTCAAGACAATTTACCAGAAATGGTATTAAAAAAAATAAGGAAGAATACAAGGTACTCCAGATGAAAAGTGGACATGCTCTTTGTAACTAGCTATGGATCTTCTGCTCAAATGAACATGCTGTTCATTTTTATCAAAACATGAGTATTAAACTACCATAAATAAAATACATACAGTACAGAACAATTAGAACTTTTTTGTACAGTAGTTACTTTTACATTAAACTTACCATCTTTTCAGATATGTTGAAAATTAGGACTCTAAACATGATTATTTCAAAGTATCATTTTTAACATTTTTGCACAGGCCCGACAGTCAAAAACACAAAGCTTTGATTCAGATAGCTTGGCAGGTTTCACACATGTCGTAGGTAGGCTACTTTGAAATAGGTTGGTGTGGTTTTTTACTTACGTGTTTTATTTTTATCAAAAAAAGGTTTGATTAGTTAAATCTTTACATGAACTGTTTTTGTGCAATACCACTGCCAGTGTAGCTTGAGAAAACAGAATGTGTCTGGAACATTGATTATAGTCCAAGTATTGTCTACCTCTTAAAAAAGTAAGATTCTAGGAAAATCCAATGGGAGTGAATTTTAATACAGGAAGTCAGTCCTAGAAGGATTTTAATATTAAACAGGTACAGTTTCTACCACTGGTGATTTGATGCACTCTTCGTGCAGTCTGCTCTTCTCTGGGAGGTTTAGTGAATTCTCAGCAGGGTGCTCTTGTACACGACTGTCGCCATTCAAAGCTGACACAAAGCCATCTGGAGAAGGACCTTTCAAGTAGGAGTGAAATTCCACTTGTGGGTGACTCGGCCTATGCTCAGTGTATAAACTGTTACATGGAGCACTGCCATCCCCTTCAGAAGATGAGCAGCAAACAATCACTGAGGGGTTTGCAGAAGGGTAATGAGGGTTGCTAAAAGTTTCCTCTGATTGCCGTGTGTAGTCAACAAACTGTTCTGAAGTCATGTTGTAAGGCACCAGAGAAAGACTACTGTTCTTGACAGCATCCCTTTCTGAGTAAGTCTCACCGATCTGGTTAGCAGTGCCAGCAACGTGGTTCTCTATTTGGTAATACAGAGTTGAAGAGTTAGTATAGTATGAGGCATTTTTAGAGTGGTTTTCATGCACAGCAGTTCCATCAGAGTAGCAAAGGACAGAAGGAAGAGGCACCATATCAGCATGGGAGCCCATGCTTTCTACAAAATCATCTGCTTTTTCTTCCTCCTCATCTTCCTCCTCATCTTCCTCTTCCTCTTCATCATCATCTGATTCACTAGGGGCTAAACTCTGTGTGCTAGAATCTGTAACTCCGCTACAAAAGCTACTCCCATCTTCCTCTTCCTCCTCTTCCCCTGGGCAGTCCAAGTCCTCGGCTGACTGGGAATGCATAACCGCAGCCGGAGGTTCGGTTTCAATCTCAAAATTTTCTGCAATTGAATATTCAACGGGATGGGGTCCTGGACTCATAGAACTAGTGTGTGCACTTATCTCAGTGTGGCAGCCATTAAGTGCTGGAACTTGCTGCTCTCTATTTTTCTCCAATTCAAGTTTCATTATTGTGTGCAAAAAGTGAGTCCGTACACGGATAGGGTTAAATTCGATTCTACCTGCTGTATTGCTACACCCTTCTTTAGTGCAACCGCATGGGAAAGACATACGATCCACCTTTTAAAGAAAAGAATACAGATTAACAATGCGTAGCATAAGCCTGGTGATATGACACAACCTAGACAGCCTAGAGAAACACAATGGTGAAGGGGAATTCACCTTGAGAAATACTCGTACCACTGGTCAGAGCCAACCATAATTCAGAGAGTCAGCCCTGGAACTGAGCCATACTGAGAGGAACAGTAAGGGACCCGTTTGTGCATCAATGATGCACAGTAGGCAAAACACATTTCTGTTCCACAAGTATGACACAGTGGAACAAAAAATGGGTAGTTTTTGTATTTATGGATCTGCTACAGCTTTACTTCAATTTGTGCTCAAATCCCAGGCAAAAGCATTACCAGAAAACACCTTAAAATTTGGTAAAAGTCATGGAAACTGGAAACCTTTTGAAACAAAATGAGTTATTGATAGAATGCTTTATAAAGTTGCCAATGGGGATGGACACCTGACCACGGAAAACATGAATAAAAACTCAAGTGCATTTTAAAAGGTGTTCCAGTCCGCTGTTGATGCAATATTGTAAGCTCAACAGACTGTGCACAGAATTTCTACATCTAAAATACCCATCTTAAGTTTTTAAAAATGTGGCTGAATCCACATGTCAGCCAGTTCCATGAGACAGCTTAGGGTCTATGACTTTCACCTACACTGTAATACCTAAACATCAAATATGATGCAGAGGAGAACCATGTAACACAATCCAGTACACCTCCTCTGTGTGTGGGGATGAAAACAGAAACACCAAGGAGAATATATTATTTAAAATAGCAGAGAAAGTTTAGCTTGGATTTACGAGATGATGAAAAATGCATTCAGGAAGAAAATTCAGCTGCAAAACAGCAACTCAGCAGAACTAGTAGAAACCTCTTATAGCGAACATTTTGGGACATGTACAGCTGACACTGTAAATGTACAATATGAAATACCTCTTCAGTCTGCAGGGGAGAAACTTCCCTGCTGTATTAGCAGATACATTTTTTTAATTGCCTACATGCAAATTTATCATGCATAGATTTTAAGTATCATGCATGTTATATAAAGGACAGTACCACAGAGTGTCATTTGTTGATTCTCATTGAGTTTGGACTATATTCACATTTGGAGTGTATGTTAATTGTCTCTAAAATAGAAGGTAATATCCTTTATGAAATCTGCAGGCTACTGATTCTTCTGTTGTCTGCATTTCCCTATGAACAGCAGAATACCTGTACAAGAACAAAAAAACCCACCCTAGACCATGTATGTGCCTAAGCCAATCATGAAACAAATAAAGATATTTTAGGAGATTGTTTGTATTGAATGCCCACTATATACTCTTAAACTGGGGCCTTAAAAAACTGGTTTGAGATTATTGTCTAATACTTGATTGTAACTTCAACAACAACAAGCACACACATGTGCATGGACACCTCCCCCTCCCCCGATAATTTAATGGTGGCAATAATGTAGACATTTACCTGACATTTTATGCCTGCAAGACTGCAGGTGCAGGTTTCTGGATCACAGAAGACACGGCAGTCACAGCCACAATCCTCTCTGGACAGGCGGATGGCTCTCAGCTCGTGTTTCTCTTCCACGTCGATCTTCTTCACTCCGGATGCTCGCAGCAACGCCCGGCGCTTCTTGGTCGGCAGCGGTTGTAGAAAGAAGTACTCATCTACTTCAGTGTTGTCCAGATCAATGTCATCATCAGAAATGTCATCCAGGGTCAGCGTATTGGCTTCTTCAGACTCCACTGTCCCATTCTTCGTCATCTGTTGTACAGGACAATTAACAAAGTCCTTAAACTGTACTCACACATATGTATGTCACAGATGTAAATATGTGTAATAGGCTATGAATGGGCAAAGCTGTATGTAAAAATGCTGCATGACTGCCAGCAAGGTCCAGAATATAATCACAGATAGGGTGATCAAGCATTTATTTCACATTTAGCATATGAATTAAATATACATTTTGAGTACCATGTTTGTAATGAATACAATTTTTCTTAAGTTTCTAGTTTCTTATCTGTGTTCTTTATTTACCTACATTGTGCCATGTGGCTGCCAGATCTTATGCCTTTCTGGAATTCTAGTCTTTTCTGTCTTGTTTCACAAGATAATATTTAAGACCTTAACTGATTCCTGTCTATAAGCTCTTTGAAATTCTTAAATATCCCTTTTGGGATAGGAATTACACTACTGACACAGGTTCAGATCATGATGCATCAATTTGTAAAATGGTGTATTCTATGTACTATTCACAATCCTATTCTTTTCTAACCTAAGTTGTTTGACATTTGTACTGATGAGGACACAAAGCAGTATTTCCACTTAATCAGCTGGGCAGATGTCTATGCTTGCTTGTGCTGACGATTTTGAAGTCACTTGACCTTGTCCCTTTCTACCTGAATTGCTTCATTCCCACCTAAATGATTCTGGGATTCCATGTTTATTGCACTGTGTTTCACAGTGTGGATGCATACAGCTCTTCTGATGTTCTTTCTAGCTCTTTCTGGTCCTGAAAATAATGCATTTAGCTTTGTGTTGTTATAGATTTTAGAACTTCACTAATGAGTCCAGATTATTCTTAAATAACTAATGAATATATTTAGAAAAAAAGGAAGTACATTGTTAACCTCTTGTGGAGGACCTTGAGAAAAGTTTCAAGAGGATTCATGCTCTTTTCCTAGGAATATGAATTTTGGAGCCTAATAGAAACAAGTATCCTGGCACTGTACAGTCTAGCTCTCAAACCTTTCAAGAATTGTTCCAGAATTAAATGGCCATGAACATTAAGCACAAACATCCACTGCCACATTCGTAACACAGCACACTTCTGTACCACACTCCTGTAACTTAGGCACCAGTTTTAAATACAGATAAAATAGTGAAGTCATAAGTACCATAACCTGTTTCTTGTGCATTTCAATGTTTAGACATTTAACAATTATCACTGTAAAAGTAACTCCCTGTTTTTCTGCTACTAATTTGTGTCATCTCCATCTAGTTATGTTTCTGATGTGTAAGAAAGCAGTCCTGAGTTTTACCCATTCCACTATTTCTGCTTTTCTTATATGGCCAATTGCTTCATTTCCCATTTATGTTAACAGTTCGTCCTTTCCACAGTCTTGGATTGTAACTGTCATTTATGGCATTATTGAATTACTTGACAGTGACCTCCTGCTGACTGCTTACTCTTTTTGGGAATTGCAATTTTGTGCTTCTATCAACTGTGCAAGACAATCACAGGAGAAACAACCACCAACAACCTAATTATTCCTGACTTGTCAGGCTAAAAGCAATACTCATCCCTTTAACAGAGGGGAGTCTCAGTCAGGACTAGTAGTCTTTATGTACAGTTTATGTGTACACATTACACTGCACAAAGAAAACTTATCTTGAGATCAGCAGTCATCCCTTCCTGGCAATTCAGCACCGTATTTAGTTCAAGCAGAGGTGTTCTGCCGCTTCCACAACCCCACTTCATAAGCATTATAGTTTCTTTCTCTTTCCAGTGTATTCTCAAACCTTCTAACTGCAGCCCTCCAAGTGTAGTGCCTTCATTTTATGTAATGCTTCAGTTCATCATGTCTGTTATCCCTGTAACATTCAAATCCCTTTATGTGCATATACCTCTAGCTCCTTCTTCATCTTAAATACAGACATTTTCAGAATGTCCTCTCAAACTTCCTTCAGATTGTTTTCTTACTCCATTTTCTCTCATGCATTTCATGTTATAGTGTCTGGGAAAAGAGGAGGCAGGAGTTCCTAATCAGTTCTGCCTGGCCCTGGGACAGTAGAGAGAATATTACACCAAGTCTTTCAATGTACTAGTTCAGTAAGGTAGGAAGGCAACGGTAGCAGTCATCCCTTTGTACATTCTGCAGTAAGAGACAGATAAGTCCACACAGTGATTAGACACATCTTGAATTAGCTGCCTGAAGCTGAGGGAAGCTCAGCCTGACTATTCCAATCCAGAATGGCACCCTTCAGGGGTTTATGTGTTTTTCACTTTATGTTAGCAAGGTGGAACTAAGTACACTGTATTCATGTTTCATTTTCTTGCCTTTTTTTTTGCTTTTGTTTTTGTTTAATATATAATAGAGGAATGACCTACCTAAGAAATCTGATTTCTCTAATTTTAGATATGCAAGGCTCAAACCACTCCTTAAGCAGATGACTGTTACTTAAGTTTGAAACTGGGGAAGGGGAAGAATTCTAGTCCCTGCTTCTGTAATTATTTATTTTATTCAACTGCTGTTTAATAAAAATTAACTTTTAGGGCTCTTACCCATGAGGTGAATGCTGTAACTGTTCAGCTCACAAAGGCACCTACAGAACCACACCAGTCTTGTCACGTATTTCTTCTCCGCCTCCTCCTGCAAATCTTAACTGCTTTGCCACACAGCAGGAGAGCATTAAGGAATGGACTCCAGTCACATGCTGGACACTACACGCATCCCAGCAGGCTGGAACGGCGAATGCCTGGGCATCAAGTGGGATTAGACAGCAGTTTGTCATTTCAAAGCACCTTAGCTCCTGACTCCTTTGCTGGATAATTTCCTTGTTATCTCCTCTGATTTTTTTCCCCTTAATTTTGCCACACAAAGGACAAATGAATTAATGAAATGAAAGAGTAACATTTCACAAAAAAGTAACTGGGTAACTACAGAGGAAGGAAGATTATCAGATTATCAAACACATTTTCCAATACAGAACTTCACGGGAACATTAAGTTCTGTTGATTGTCACAATATTGCTCATCTGAATTGAACTTGATATGGAGATGGGTAAATTTCTCTCATAAATATAAAGGTTAATGTCATAACCACAGAATAAGGGAAGGGCCAATGAATATGTGAAGCCTTTGGGTCAAATTCAGTCCAACTCAGTAAAACATGAAAAATTTAGAATGGATACCTTTGCCTGCCCTAGCTGGAAATTATTCCTTACCATTTCCCACAAAGGAAACCAACTGTGTCCACAGACCTGTGAGCCTCAACTTCACTAGTCTCATGCTAATCATTTTAATAAATTTTAATTTGAGAAGACACTATGAGTAAGCAATAAGGACTATTCCAGCTAATTTACTGTGCTTACTAATATTTTCTCAAATGAGTACCTTGCACCTTTGATTTGACAGCATGGCTTTTATGTCCAGATTGTCATTAGAATTTTCACACTCTGCTGATAACAAGTGTTTATGTCACTGTCAACAGTGTTTGCTTACACAAACTGCTGGTGCTAAATGACTAAAATGACTTGAAGATGATTTCAGAGTCTTTATCTGCTTTTAACTGGAGATGTTTCTTATTTGGCCCTTCACTTTTGGCAAGTAAAATAATAAACACTACTTAATATTATGGAAACTCAATATATTTCTGTATCTAGCTACTAACTGGTATATTTTAATGCAAAGCAAAAAATGAAAAAATCACAGGGAAACTGAAATTAAAAATCATGCTGAAAATGTTATTTTCTGTTTGCATAATGGTTTTCAAATAGAAAAAACCTCTGAGCAATCTTTGCTCTACTTCATTTTCTCATT
>JAWWEV010000172.1:18506797-18543405 GCA_035583235.1 Hafferia zeledoni | reverse complement strand
TTAAATTGTAACTCTGACTTATAATCTCTTTTGTGTTGGGTTTGTTTCTCCTGCTGGTTTACCTTTAAACCAGCACACCAGGTTAAAAACTGGCTGCATGGCTCGGCCAAGAGAGCAGCGGAGAACGGAACTAAATCCAGCTGGTGGCTGGTCATCAGTGATGTTCCCCAGGGATCAGTACTGGGGCCAGTCCTGTTTAATATCTTAATCAGTCATCTGGACAAGAGGATTGAGTGCTCCCTCAGTCAGTTTGCAGATAACTGACATCAAGTTGGGCAGGAATGCTGATCTGCTGGAGGGCAGGCAGGCTCTGCAGAGGGATCAGGACAGGCTGGATCGATAGGCTGAGACCAAGTGTCTGAGGTTCAGCAAGGTGTAATTCCAGGTCCTGCACTTGCATCACAACCCCAAGCAGCGCTACAAGCTGCAGGGAGAATGGCTGGGAAGTGGCCCAGTGGAAAAGGACCGGGGGGTGCTCGTGGATAGCAGCTGAACATGGGCCAAGAAGGCCAGTGGCATCCTGTTCTGTGTGAGGAATAGTGTGACCAGGACAGTGACTGTCCCTCTGTACTCAGCACTGATGAGGTGGCACCGTAAGTCCTTTGTCCAATTCCGGGCTCCTCAGTACAGGAAGGACATTGAAGTGCTGGAGTGAGTCCAGAGAAGGGCAACAAAACTGGTGAAGGGTCTGGGGAGTGCGTCATTTGAGGAGCAGCTGAGGGAGCTGGGGGTGTTTAGCCTGGGGAGACATTACTGCTCTCTACAACTACCTGAAAGGAGGTTGTAGCCAGACAGGAGTTGGCCTTTTCTCAAAAGTAACCAGAGGAAATGGCCTCAAACTGTGCCAGGGGATGTTTAGATTGGATATTGGAAAAGATTTCTTCACTGAAAGGGTGGTCATGCGTTAGAATGGGCTGCCCAGGGAAGGGACTGCATCACCACTCCTGGAGGCATTTAAAAGACAGACAGATGGGGTACTTGGGGACATATTTAAGTGGTACACTTGTCAGTGTTAGCTTAATGGTTGGCTTTGATGATGTTTGAAGTCTTTTCCAACCTAAATTATTCTATGATACCCATATAAAGAAATCAGATGCCTAACACATTCCTGAGGTTGAGAGTAGATTATAAAGCACAGTATTCAAGCAGAAATTCAGCAGCAGAGGAAGAAATACTACACATAATTAGAGACAAAGAATACGCTTAAGTAACTGAGGAGAGATCAAAAACAGCTGGAGCCTGCCCAGAGGACACACAGCTGCCACCACAGAGTGCACCACAGCTGCACTGCAGAGACCAGCACTGCTGACACTGGTCCAGGCAAATGTTTGTCTAGGACTGATGGACATACTGTACTTGCTGAGGACACACAACTCAGTGCTACAGACTTACCACAGGGTTCTGCCATATCCCACTGAAAGTAAGAAAAATAAGAGAACTTTTAAAATTCCTGCAGCTACCTTTAGGCCTCACTAATTCTGAGCCAGCCACATTCTGCTCCTTCCAGGAAGTTGGACTACGTAACCTACAGAACTCCCTTCCAACCACCATTTCTATGGTTCTACGTTTAAAAAAAACCAATAAATCTGTCAGGAAGCTATCATAAGATGGGTAAGTGGCTACTGGTAAAGAAGGCAAGGCTAAGGCAGAGACTGCAGTACTGGCCATACTGTCTAACAATTAGCACATTTCAGGGGTTTGGCCCACGCCACCTCACGCTCTCTTAGATAACTTGGGATGAAGCAGGTGCCAGAACCACTCCCAGCAGGCAGGCTGGATGAGGGCACCTGGGTTTTGGCAAAGGCCTGACAGCTTAGCCACTGTGGACAAGAGCTGTACCCTGCCACTTGGCAGCAAAAGCCAGAGAATGCTGCCCCTAGCCTGCATCTTTCTTATCTTTTCAATTAGCACAGAGATAGTCTCAGTGATACAGCTGCTCTGTTTGGACTCTCCAAGCACAGCACTTCAGCAGACTCTGTGCTATCTTAGCTCACACTTGGTCTTATACCAAGTAGTTTCAATGTCTCCTATGCATTCTATAGCTCCCTTCAAGACCCAACACCAGTTTCTTTCCTGGAAAAAACAGTGACAGCATGAAGAGATCTGCAACCAACTTTTGGCCTGGTATGAAACTAGAACAGGAGCAAGGTGGGTATATGTGGATGAGAACTACAAAAAAAATCCCCCCAAAACCCAACCAACCCTAAAAAAACCCAATAAACCACAAACCACACCAAACAAACAAACAAAAAACCCAAAAAAACCCACCACCACTGATGACCAAAAAACACCAAAAAAACCCCAAAAAAGGAAGAAGGACCAGGTTACAGTTTGTAAGACTAATTCAAAATCACGATTCAGCAAACATTAAAGTCTATCTATAGGAAATTCTGGGGCTAAGGAGGCAAAAACATGGTGGTTTCTTTCCAATGTAACGTAAAGTTAGTTCTAATTACTTGTTTTGCCATGCTGACAAAGCATTTTACTTTGCCTACCAGCTCCTAAGCACAGCAGGAGGGAGTTGTGCACAGGTTTAAACTTGCCTTTGTAAGTCAAAACTAGAAATTACATATACATTATACAAGATTTTTATGATACTATTTAATTACAAGGACTAGAGCTAAAGTTTTATAATAAGGAGTTCATTCACCTCTTAAGAACCAAAAGCTCTAAGAAGCACACACACGATTGCACCAAGTTTAATATCCTGTCTCCAGCAGCAGTCACTATTTAACGCTTCAGTGGAAAGCAATGGGATGCGAAATGCAGCCACAGCCACTGCGGATACAGAGCTCTGCTTCCTCCTCCTTGCAGTCAATTTCCCCTAAGCATAAGGCTGAAATGTTGCTATATGACAGTGCACAGCATCTTAGAAATTCATTTGACTTGATCTCCTGAGGCAATAAATTTCTCATTAGTTTACTGGGAGAAAAAACCCACAACAAAACACATCTCCTGGACATGGACCCTTGAAGATCACACCGGTTTCAATCTTTACAATATTTTGGACAGTAAACAAAGGCAGAAAGGCACCACTGCCTGGCAGCACGCTGTACTCAGTAGAACTCCATGTACACAGGTACTCCCCACAAAGGGGAAACAGCTGAAGAGAAGTCACCGACATCTTGCTGTATTACAGTAATATTTTCATTTCAGTCAGGAGTAGTGATTGTATTACATGGGAGGCACAGTGCATCTGTTGATCCTGCACGGAACTGGGAAATGCCTTGTATTTGGGAGGGGTGCAGGGAGGGAATGGCGATGGAGACGCAAATGGAACTGCAGCATCAAGTTCCTCATCCCAAAGCCAAGGAGTCTGTCCAATGGCTGCAGTTGCTGAGAAGCACCCTGCATGTTGCTGCCTACGCTCTCAATCTCACAGCTGTGCAACCCTAAACAGCCTGGGGAGCTCCCCAAAGCCACACAGCCTCTGGCTGACACTATTCCACTTCTAATGTGGTAACTAAAGTGTTCATCAGCCAGAACAAGGAAGAGAAAGTGTGCAAGAAATTGTGCAGATCTGAAAACACTTGTGCACTTAGTGGCTATTCAGATTCTTCCCAATTCTGAGTTAACAGTTCCCGGAACAAGACATGGATTCCCATCAGAAGGTACAGGTCATGACAGTGACGTGGAGGGAGGACTGGTCCCCAGCACAGCCCACTTGCGTCTTCTCTGGGAACTGGTCCCAGATTCCTTAGGGCCAGAAAAAAAAAAAGCAGAGGAAGCAACGTGCCATCTTGACAGGTACACATTGCCACCTGGCAGTTACACCTGCACAGTCTACCCCCTGCAAGGGCACAGGGGCATACAAACGGCAGATGACTGCCTGTTGACTGAGAAATAGCTGCTTTCACTGGAGCAAACAGCAACTTTTAAATTACTCCAACATCCTTGTCTTTGGCTGGTCCTCAGATCAAATCCCCTTTCCTAGAAGGCTCTGTCCATCTGTTACCAAACTGTCTTCTTCAAAGGCATGTGAGCTTTTCTAGGGTCTCACTTTCTTACTTTCAAGTTCCCCCAGCATAAAGGCATTTCTGCACATATCCAAAGTTACAGAGATTTGAGATGCCTGAGTAAGTTCATGTTGATGTCTCCCTGTGAAACTGAAATTTCATGTTCTTCCAAGTAAGATGTCTAAGAACAAAAGTATAGTATGAGTGCAGAGCATGTTGAGAAGGAAAAGTGATGGAAAGGCTGGGCCAGGAGCAAATCCATGAGCAACAGTTGATGTACCTGAAGGCCAGTGCAGCACCTGGCTTGCTACCTGTGCCCACTCTCTTGGACTATGACTCTTGGCACTATTTTCTATACAGTGAAATGGCCTTCACCTAAGCCAAAGACTAGGATGCTCCCCAGGAAGCTACAGCTCAGAGGGCAGCAGTTACTGAACAGATTTGGCTCTCCAGCACCTGGTGAGTTTCTTTAGCTGTTCCACTGTGTAAATTAACAAGCAACCCCTTCAACAGCAGACCTTTACAAGAAAGATCTTTCGAGAGGAAGAGTGACCTGTGCTCTGTTCTTGAAAGGGAAGGTCTGTGTGCCGCCTTCAGGAATGGGCACTGGGCTGTGACCGTGGCACAGAGGGAGCTCCAAGAGGAAGCAGCTGAGCTACCGTTCCGTGCTGAAGGGTAACCCCTCGGGCACTGGGGATTAAAACATTTATCTCTCCAGCATCTAACCTCCAATTGCCTCGCTTCTGACTTCATTAAGGGGACTTGACTTAGGGACTAATCCTGAAATTTTACTCAGAAGCAAAAGACCTGCAGCCCTCAATGACCACAGACAGTACAAGAAAAAAAGCATTCCTGCTCAAAGAGAGCCATTAAAGGACAGGGAATTCTACAGCACTCTTGACACTGTGCTTACGCTGTGCTACTGCACCTCTGCATCAGGAAACAAGCTCTGCTGGCACTGTAATTCTGCCTTGCCTTCAAATACAATGGACTCTGATCAATTCTAAAACACCTTAAAAGGAAATGTTAGAAAAACAAAGCAGATGTATTAAATACTAGGATCTCTGGGGGAATGAGAGCTTGGCCTAATAATTTTCAAAATTCTTTTTCTGAACATCAATCACACTCCCCTTCAATAAAAGGCAATTGGATTCTTCAAGTTTATCTTCTAGCCACCTTAAAATCAACTTGTCTCTCTTAACACCCTAAAATTACAACTTTAAAGCATCAAGTTTGCATATCACAGCTAACGTAATGTCAAGATTATAATTTAAATATTTAGTTAAAACTTCCTTATGAGGAAATATACCTTGCGCTACCCAATGTTTGCTCTAATTGAGAAAGCATTAACACTTGGGATTAGAGTGACACAGTATTTAGTTGGAGCCTAGATGTTTTGTTTCAAAAATATTTCCAGGCATTACGATTTCAAATGCAGAGGAAGTGTAGTGAAAGTGTCAACAACGAGACTGCCAAGGGCATGGTTGAAAGAAATGGCTACAACAATTTAAATGGCTAAATAAATATAGGCTAAAAGTCAAGTCAAGGGTAAAGATATAAATTCATACTGCCTCTGGCAGGAATCAATTATGCTGGCTATTCTGACCTCTAAATAGGTTCTTCTGGAGAGGAAACATGAAGAGCTTGCTCTTACTCTATCACTTTTTACCCATTTTCTCTCATCTTCATTGCAAGTTTCATATGTACGTTCACACATGTTTAAACTTGGCAAAAATATTTAAAAAGGAAAAAGAGATAAACTGTTTTATTTGTGTTAAAATACTGACAGTTAAAAAAATTTGCAACTACAGTGATTGAAAAGCATTCTCAATCCAAAGAACATTGAGGAAAAGATTTGCAATTTTTAGTGGAGACATTTTGAGAAATGTCAAAGAAAAATTGCCTAAATTAGTCAGTTTTTGAGAATGACAATACAGACTGAATAACAGCAATGAAATACATAAAACTGGAGAAAGAAAAAAAGATGAGAAGGGATTGAAGCAAAATGTAATGAAAAAATTTCTTTCCTACGGAAGTGGGACTCTTGAGACAAAAATACTGAGTTTCAAGTTTCCTTCACTGTGTAAGAGAAATGTAATTGAAATAGCAAAGCCATGTGCTAACATTCTCACTGGAGGCCAGTTATAAAGGAGAAGGTAAACAAAGCAGATATAAAAAAACTATGAGTGTCCTCAAAGTTAAGTGTTACCATGCAGTGCTGTCCATCTATGCTGTGTATCCCAACATATAGCCAAGGGTTTGCACTGGCTCAGCACAATCAGCAGAAGCAGATCGGCTCTACTAATATATGCAGCTTCTCAGCAGAACTGATTTGTGAAGCAGAACACTGCCCTAACACAGACCATTTGCAGTACCCTTGTGAAATACATTCTTACCTTCAACAGGCATCTCTGAAGTGTAAACACATTGCATTGGCTATCAAAATAAATATACAGCAGAAAGCCACATGATGGCAAAAATAATGCTATTTACCAATTACAGATTACTTAACTCTGCAAATTTTATGGCTCTTATAACACAGGTTTTCTTTTACCATACACTGGCAAAATTTAATTATGTGTACACATTTAATGTAGACGTTTAATGTGCTTTAACAAATATTGTTAATAAAAATTCATCACTGAGGTGGCATGAGAAAGGGTCATAGCTTATTATGCATGAAATCCTGAGATATTAAAGCCCTGCCTGTGCACAGCCAGCAGCCATTTGCATTTCGGAACTGCTGCAGCGTTATACAATAGACATGCTCAGCACGTTCCCTAATGGAGACTGTTTCAACTTTCCTCTCCACAATTCAGTGTTCAAATTCCAGCCTGGCAGATGATTTTGTCCAACCCAATGCCTTTGTCTTGTCACATCTACCCAAGAAAAAGCACAGCTGCGGGAATACCTTCCCCTGTGCCCACTGGCACAGACACAGGTGCTTCAGGAGTCCCCAGGTTGTCCACATGAAAAACGCTGTGAAGCCCCTGATACTACAACAATCAGATCATATTCTTCCTACTTCAATAACAAGACTCAAGGTATGAGCTTGGTTCTTTGCATCCAACAATTTACAAGCTACCAATCCAAAGATCTTGGGTTGATTTCTTTTCCTTTTTCTTCCCTTTTTTTTAAACACCAAAAGCCTAAAAATCTCCCATAAGAGCTTGTTTTTATTTTTTAATAAATGTTAAAACTAGAAGATAATTTACCCAATTCTCTAATAACATCACAGGACTGTACACATAAGATACCAAGTAAATATCCGACACAGCTATTAGTAGCCACTTAAAGTAACAGACTGGCATCTCTGGAAGCCCAAATCACTTGAAGAGGTTACCCTGTTGCTTTTTTCTACTCTAAAGCTGAAGGAAAATGGCAGAAACTAAACTGCAGCTCAAAAATACCAGAAAACCCATTATTTTCTCTGGCAGAAATATCTAAGGAAGAGTGAAACAGGTCCCTAAAAAGCATAAATAATTTTGGTCAGCAGGAGTCAACACTGAATGGCCACCAATGAAATGGATACAGCTCCATGGCATGACAGTAAAAGCATGACTTCATTCAAGGCTTGGACTCAAGTAAAGCCAAAATTAGTAAAAAGATGTTTAAGTGCATCTTTCTCTCTAGAGAACAGAGTCAATAAAACTATTTGAACTGGAATATATAAATTTTTAATATCTACTGGAAGGCTGTGATGTTTTGAAATTACTATCTTCAAAAATAGCTTTATGGCTATAATAATTCAAGCTTTCTATCTAGATCAAGGACAACACACAACCAAAATATAATATCACAATGTGCAGGTTTCGTGCACACCCAAGACAGCGCTAAGCAGGCATTCAAGCCCACAAAAAATACACAAAAATAAAAGATGTAAAATTGTTATTGTTTCTACTATTTGCTTTTGACTTTTCACCATACACAGTTTATCTATTCAACCATGGAAACCAATACATTTATTTAAAAAAACTCTGGAGATTTTTAACAATATTATTATTTCAACAATAAACATTGATGCCAGAAATTCACCAAAACCACTGCATAACACACACAAAAATGCAGGTAACAGTGGATTTATACAACAATTGGTAAGTTTCCTTCTGACACATATGTAGAGCATTGACAACTTACTTTCCTTTCTGAGAACAGCACAAGGTAAATATCAGCTACTTAGTTATCAGCTAAAAATATGACTTGACTATGATTTCAAATAAAAAAAAAAAAAAAGGAGAAAAAAATCTGAAAAACCCCATGGAACTTGATTATGTACTGCTGTGCCTTCTCTGGGTGGATTACCCAGGGCACAGTATGAGGGTTGCTTCACTGATGCTCCTCCCCAGGGTCTCACTGTTTAAGCTTTCCTCTATGTGGTTACTTTGATAATCAGAGACTTAGTAATAGTGCAAATTGTTTTTCACTGGTGTGAACTAACAGTATTTTTTTTCTGTATCATCACCCATACGCACAAAACTTGAAGAAAGTCGACTGTTTTTATTTCAAGCTCAGCTGATATGAAGTATCTGGTTAAAAAAACTAGGGAGAATATGACAGACCTATTGAATAATATGACAGGCACAGAGAAAGCACAACAGCACACACCTAATTTCCTTAAGAAATCAGTCAGAAAGATCAGCTACCCTAAGATTTCAGTCCCAAATCGAGTGACCACAGCATCATAGAATGAGATGTTTTTATAAAGACAGACAAAATACACATAATAAATGAACTAAAATGTTTCTCTGTAAGTCAGTAGTCCTCTCAGTAATTTCAATAACTGCAAACCTCAGAGAGGATTTTTAAAGTGCATATTCAACTACAGGCAATCTTCCCAATAGTAACTACGTATTTTTAGCCATCAAAAATGACCCACAGGTCTTTACTCACCTGTGCACGTGTACACTTGTATAATCAACATAATGGCATGCAAAGAAAGGATGTATGATGTCAAGATAATGCAACAGACAACAGTAAGACTGACCTAAAATTAGAATCCCAGTTGCATTAAAACTGAATGTTGACTCTCTTCACTTTTTTTTTCTTTAATACTAAAGAAAATCAGCAGGTTTTGGCTGTAGTGACTTGGTATCATAATAAACATCTCTAAAAATCAGTTCATAATTCAAAGCTGAAAACTTTTCCAGAAAGCTGACAGAAGAGCTGCATGTCTAATAATAAGTATATACCCACTGAATTCCCAAGGCACTCTTGCCACCGAGAGCGAGGAATAGAAGCAGCCAGACCATTCCCATCGCATTGCCTGACTTGTAAGCACCTTATGACCATCCAACAACACTTCATCCAAGGGACTCTGCTGGGACAAAATTATCTGCCCTACACTCTCCTGAAAAGCAGTGCTGTGAAGGTATGTGGCTTACGTTTTCAGCCTGAGGGGTTGTTTTGTTTTTTTTATTTCATGTATTTTGCATTATCAAATCTCTGATCATTCTGCCTTCTCCAAGGGAGCTGAGATGAGAAGGTTAATACTCTGCAAATTTAATTTTTCCATTTCATTGTTAAAAGATGTTTGTTTAGACATGCGAGTGGGTGAGGAAGGCATAATGCTAAACAACTGAGCAACTTAATTGAAAGCTACAAAGTTAAACCTAGAGCTACTGGGAAAGGGAATGGTTCAATAAAGACTTAGGTACTCCAAGAAAGTGAAACAATGGCAGCTCTGCAAGGACTCCAAGTCCCCCCAGTCTTGGGGCTTCCTTTCCTGCCCCCAAAATAAAATACTTAAAAGACACAAATGTTTGGTTGACGATAGACTGCTCAGCTGTCACAGTTTATGTTGGTAGTAAGCAGTGCTATCACTTGCTGTCCACAGTAAAAACAATTAAAAAACTAATTTTGTGGCTTTCAACAACTTTTGTTTACCCTTTCAACCCCAGACAAACAGCACGCACTACAGACTGCTATCACTTAGGAAGTAGAACTAAAAACATTTGCAATCCAGCTTCCTGTTATAACGTATTATGATACATTAAACCAGATGTTGTTCAATTGTAACCAAGAACAGATTCCAAACCACTGAAGTTCATTATCAAATTCAGATCCCTATTCAAAAAACCCCCAATCTCCTCCTGAAGCCATCACAGTGTCAGCCTATTTCATCCTGCCAGAAGGACCAGCCAGCTGCTCCTCAGGTGGGAGATGCCCACAGACACTGGAGGAGCCGCCCCATTCCCAGGCAGGCCAAGGAGATGTGTTTGAAATGGAAGCTCCTTCCCCCAGCTGTGATCCTCAGCAGGGACTTGTAGGACCTGCCCTTCTAGGCTCTGTCAGCCCTTCCACAGCTCACATGGTCATGTGACAGCAGCTGTGGAGCCACCCCAGCGGCTCCTGCCCCTTCCCACAGCTCCCCCAGCGGCTCCAGGCCGGCTGGACAAGGTTCCGACCCCAGATCTGCAGCTGCAGCACAGACCCAACACAGACCTACCTACCCGTTTGCAGCACAGATGAAAAATAAGACTATTTTATAGGCATGCACTGAAATTGTTTACCAGAATAAAGAAATGTATTGAAGGGGCAGCACGCTAATGAAAGCTACAATTACAACAGAGGCTTATTTACTCTGCAGCCTTACCCTACATAACGGTATCACTTGGTTGCATTTCCTCATCAAAATTCAAGAACTGCATGAGATGGTGAAGCTACAATCAGTAAATGCTGTAGTTCCTGCCCATATCCCTCAGAACAACTGATGAGGGCAAGTTTCATACTATGCAGCCCACACTTCCTACTTCACACTAGACAATAACATAAGTATGCAAATCCCTACTGCTTATGAAAGAGCAGGAAACAAACCAGCCCCCAAATGAACTAGGACTTCAAGTTAAATATTCCATGAAATTATTTATGAGGTACTAAATAAAAGCCATGTATCTGTTCATCAGAAAGCCTAAATGCAATGGTCCAGTGCATTTTGATATTACATTTTAAGAAGTATCCTTGCTTATATTTTTGCATTTAACAGAAAAACCTGAAAAACTCAAGCAGATCCTCACCTTTTTATCCCTCACTTCACAATATGTAAATTGTCTACTTATATTAAGTGGATATGAAGTGATGGAAAACTGAAGCAGAGGTGCTAGAAATGCAAATCTTTTTTGTAGGATGGGGAATAAGACTAGAGGCAGCGGAGCTGTTGTAGAGAATGACATGCGAGTGTGAAGAAGAAGACCACAATTTTGGGGTTTTTTTGTTGTTGTTTTTTTTTAATCAATTACTCACATCTCCCATTTATCACAAGTTTCATTAGAATGCTGTATCCATATCTGTGGAGAGATGGAGAAATTAAAGCCATGCTATTTATCTCAGAGCTGTTTTAACTTAATATTTTTGGCTTGTGTGCATTTGTAGATGAGTCATATCTGTCTTTTACCTACATTCAATCCCTTTTTCAGGGTTACAAAAACCTACAAAAGAGAAATGAAGCAACAGTTATCAAAAAATCACTGGCAGGACTTCGAATGGCATCAATGTTTTAAAGATGTGATGGCATTTGGTTATGTTTTACTGAGGGAACAGCACATCTATAATCCAGTTTTTCTCAGCATCATAACTGCTTCAGAGCAAGGATGAGGAGAGATACTGACAGACTATATGTAAATGTATCGTTTAGACAGCTTTATCAATTTTGCCATAGATTACACCTGCCTTGCTTCAGCCTGACCTTCCACCTGCTTGTTTAAAGGGAAAACAACTCTAAACTTCAAGGTTCAGTTACTGCAAGTACCTGTTACAGCAAGTAAGAGTTTTAGATGGACACAGTCATCTGTTGCTATCTCAGGGAAAATATTTAAGCTTTGGAATATATTTCCAAACATTTGCCACTGTGTACTCTAAACCATGACTTACATGTCTTCAATTAATACTGAACTTAAACATTAGTCAACTACTGCATTTATCCAAGCAACATGTTTTTTCAATAAATGCAAATTCCTCTTTCCAATAAACAAATGAGACTACAAATCTAAGATAAAGATTAAACATTACACACCAGACTTCGGCTCCTCAGATCTAGAAGCAAATTAAGACTAGTATAGTCAACACTACACTTCAGTAATATGGGAGATCATAATCATGTCTCTGTCTTCAAAATGCCAGATACTTACAGAAAGTTTTGGTTCTACTTATGATTCTTAAAGGGGTTCAACATTCACCATTCAAATTACAGCACAAAATGTTTATACAATCCCTTATTTTGAATGTAGATGGGGGGGAAAAGTGTATCTCAAAATTACCATAACTTGGCAGCAACACAGAACACCTTTCTGCTTCCAGATTTTTTCCTTAAGCCTTCTTAAATGACTTAACACTGGGAGTGCTTTAGAACACAAAATGCCTGATCCACAGAAAAAGTCTGGTTTTTTGTTTTCTGCCTGCAAAAATGAACAAGACAGGTGTATTTCAAAGTTGTGATTCCATTGTACCATTGGGAATGCTGTTCTGTCGGGATGTTCCTATTGTAACTTTGGAGCACACTGTTAATTTTATCTCTGTATGCAGTTACTGTAAGTACCCAACTGCATCATAAACTGGAATTTAAAATCCACTTAACTAATTTTAGACAAATACAGTAATTATATGATAATTCTGGGACTATATACTGCTGTATTTTCTATACTTAAATTAGCATATGGTGACACATTCCGTGTATCTCATCCAATCTTATGGTACAAACTGCAGGTGTTACTGTGATTTTACCTGGGTTCCATATTAAACAAATTAATATTTGCACATAAGAAGTACATGAAAAAGTACCTTTACATATCCTTTCTTACCTATTGTCTAAAACACAAAACACGAACAGGCCTGTTTTCCGAGACGCCAAGCTGTATGTGGTTCTCAATGCAGAATTACCTTCCATAGGAGAACTGTCTCAATACAGGGATTACAAAGCACTTCCAATTAGGTTTCAGTAATACCTACAACCGGAAAATTCCGCACCAGATTTCCGAATCCGAACGCGCGTGGGCTGCGCTGCCGAGAGAGCGCCGAGCCCAGCCCGGCCCCGCACGGGCAGCTCCGGGCGCGTCCGGCCCGGCCGCGGCGCTGCGCGATCGATCGTGCCCCGGCCCCGCAGCAGGCCTGGCCCGCACCTGCCCCGCCCGTACCTGCCCCGCCGCCGCCGCGCCGAGCTTCGTGCCCGGGCCCGCCCCTCATTTCCCTGGCGCGGGCCCGCCCCGCCGCGGGGCATGCCGGGCACGGGCTCCGCGCCCCCCGCCCGAACCGGGGCGCGCCGGGGCCGCAGCCGGGGCCGCACCGGGTCCGGGAGGGATGGAGGGAGGGAGAGAGGGCGGCAGCGCCCGCGGCCCCCGCCCCGCCCGTCCCTCCGCCGCGCCGGTTTCCAGGGAGACCCACCCCCTCCCCGCTCAGCAGCCGGAGCCCCGGCTTCCTTCTCGCTTTCTTTATTTGCGGCGGGCAGGGGGCGCGGGGGCCCGAGGGGTCTGTCTGGCCGCACTCAGCCCGGCTCAGCTCACGCACAATGGCGAACCCGCACGGACACAGCCCGGGCGCATCTCCCTCTGCGCCCGCAGCGCCGCGGGGACACGGCCGCGACATCACCGTGGTGCTCCTAAAGAACATTTCTGCACTGAAAGCATAAGTGCACATGAAAGAAGATCCTGTTCTCAGCGTTTCGGGTTTTGTTTCTTTATTTCCCCAACTGCTTTTCAAGGGCTCCATTTCCTTCCTGCTGAAATACTCCCCCAAAATCACTAGATCTATTTCTTTGAGGCATTGCCAGCGTATCTAATTCATGATCTCTCGTACTCAGTAAAGAGGGGGGAAAAAGCAACAAAAAACCACAGTACTGTAAAGAGATTTAAGGATTAAAACTTTTACAAGGTTAATTTCTACTTGATGTGATACAACAGAGAAATCGCACGTCTATGCTCTGCAAGACAAACACAGGCCACAGAAATCTTTGGAAGCAGTTCTCAAAAAATAATTACGTATAATTAACTACAAACTACTATGATAAATACTTGCTTGAAAAATAATAACATATATTGCATCAATATTAGAGTGAAATGCATGCAGAGGGTTATAACGTATCATTCCTGTGTGTATATAACTGCAATAAAGACAAAACATCACTTCAAAATTATCCAAGAAGAATGTGGAGGAAAAAACATAAGCACACTGTTAGAAATACTCTGTTACATAGAAATACTGTTACATTATTTTTAACCAAGCACAGACGCTACAGATCTCCTACTGAGAAAGAATTAGTCTCGAATACATAGCAGAATAATAGATTGTTGTTACTAAATATTTTATGATATTGGTAAATGATCCATCTAGCATAAATTTAATTTTACTTGCTATCCCATTTTTCATGCACAATTGAAGTTTGAATTGCATAGGAATAATGGTAGAAATATTTTTACAATGAATTCGATCACAGAACTACACAATTTATATAGCCTGGTATCACATTGATGTGCATCCTTCCAATCCCACCTCACAAAATGCAAAAAACCCTGGCTTTATTAATAATAAGGAAATAGCAAAACCCCCGCTTATAGTTAAAATACTGAAGTGTGTGAAGAATCTATAAAATAACTGACCTGTTCAAAATGGTGTTTTTCCAATCCATGCACTGTTTTTATTAATTAGGAACCAAACCAGATTGATCATCATTTTATAACGTTTGACATATTCACTGTCTTCCTACTTCCAGAAGAATCTTCTTGAATTTCCCCGCACTGTGTTTTATTGCTGGTACCATATGCTTTATTGTTCAGCCACAAGAGCTTCGCTCTGCACAAAGACTCATTACCTACTGCTTGCTGAGCAGCTTCGGGCTCACTGAGCCTGCCTGTGTGATCACATGGGAGTTTTGTCTGAGAAAGCCAGGCATGCCACTGATTTCACTGGCTATGGATATTTTTATCAGCTGAGGTCTACTATGAGGAAGGAATAACAAATTCTAAGGCTTCTTTAGCTCATTAAGACAGCAGTTGTTATGGAAATCCCCTCGACTTTTTTTTTCCCATTATTATTATTAACACTCCCACTTGTAACACTGGTCCAAGTAGAAATTCAAGGGATCTGTTAGAAGTAATTTTTCTTGCGGGGAGTGGCACAAACCATGCATTGTCTGCATCGCTCTGCACACAGTGCACACTGAAATTAATATTCTGAAGAGGTAATATTTTGCCAACACTTAATCTGCCAGTGTTTATCCTTTATGTAGAGGACGAGCTTCCAAATAAAAAATTGGACCTAAAAAGCAGCCCCTTGATTTAAATTTGTCGCATCAGTCAAGGGCATTATCCTGTAATCTTTGGTCATAAAATGAGTTTTGCTGGCTTCAGTGAGACTACTCAGGTGAATAAGAATTGGCCATTTGAGCGAGGATTAGTCTCAAATCCAAATGACAAATTATGTAATATAATGAAGTCCAATCTCTTCTTGGTAATAGTTGGTGATACTTGGTGTGTGTGTGTGTGTGTGTGTGTGTGGGTGTGGGTGTGTGTGGGTGTGGGTGTGTGTGTGCGCGCGTGTGCGTGTGGTTGGTTGGGTTGGGTTTTGTTGTTTATTTAAAAGCAAATTATAAATTTGAATAACATTTTATATTGGCTAAAAACTTAATATTTACCTAGGCATGTCACACTAAAATAACTGAGTATCTACATTCAAATTTAAAAAGCCTTTACAGAAAATGGTAAATATTAATGACCTTTTTTCACTGCTACATTATCTGTAGGAGGGATCCATGTTGGAATATTTGGAGATAGTTTAATTCCTTCTGCAGAGTGAATTCCCCACATATTCTAATTTAAAACTCTCAAGAAACAGCTAGTGATGATAAACTAACACCTCTTCTCCACCCTGAAAACTGGTACCGAACATGCAATTATCCATAATATTAACATCGCAAAGATGCAGCTATTCTATGAAATTGTCAATTATCTCTAGAATAATTCATAGCATTTTGATAACATAAGATAGCAAGAAGAAACTCTTTTCTCATTAACATTCCACAAATGGAATACCTCCTTGCTCTATTTAGATCTCTCTCATTAGAATAAAAGACAGCTTGTAGCTCACAGTTGGTATTATTCTGGTCTTATGGAAGTCAGTGGAAGTTTTGCTGCTGATTTGCATGGAAGAAGGGACAAGCATGACTAACACAGTTTCATTTGCCTTACCGTGTCATCATGCAAATCAATGACAAAACTCATTTCTTTATTGTTCTTGGCATCTTGCTTGTCTTGTATTATTAAGGTTTTGTAACAGTTGATATGCAGTTGCTATGATTACACTGAATTATACAAGATGGTTAGTAAAGGATTCAGAATTACATACAACTAAATCCAGTAATGAATATCTTCTAGACTCTCACATTCATTTCTTTACATAAAAAACTCCATTATCAAGAATGAGTGTATTTTAAAGTGCCACCATTTTCATCTACCCAACAACACGGACTGAGCAGATGGTTCATGGCTGAGAACCTTCTCCATCTCTTAAGCAGAAAACACTACTGTGTATACATTAATGAGAAGGAGCGAAAGCAGACTAGATGGGCTGCTAACGAACAGCTGGTTTAGCTACAGTTATGCATATTTTTTCCCCTGGCGATATCACTGATGATGTCACGATGCCAGTGTAGGAAGACATAAACAAAAGGCAGGCATTTTTGCTGCAGTAGCACTAGGAAAAAAAAACCCAACAAACCTTTGACAGATGGAAAGAACAAAAACTGATCAAAAAAAAAAAGTGCTACTGTCACATTTTTCTAAGTGTTGTTATATACACTGTGGAACAGTTCTCAAATCCTGAAAGGTGGTTAGAGGAAAACACGTTCAAGGACACGATATAGTTAAACCAGTTAGCAGCAAAGTGTTGTTTCTGCAGGAGACAATAGCAGCAAGCAGTCTTCATGCTGTACCAAAGGCAGCCACAGTTAACCACTTCTTCAGGGTTGATGGGGGTGGGGAGGGACATTGCTTAATTTCTGCTCAATCCTGCTATTGAGGAACTGCCTTTTTGCCATCATGGAAGGCATTACAGACCACCCAAGAGCCAGAACCTAGCTCTCCCTTGTCACTCCTTAGTAAGAAGAGCTCCAAATGAGACCATACTTTCTGGTACCCCTCCCATAACAGACAGGACTTCTTCAAAAGAATCCAAATTCACCTCTCCTTGAAACAACAGTGGATGAATGCAAATGCTTGGCAGTTTCTTCCACCCAAGGTCTCCTACGGGAGTTGAGGTAAGCAAGGACTCCCTTTTCTCTAATAAAAGGTTCCCTGTGAATCCAAATGGAAACAGAATCAAGAATCTGCCAACCATCTGTACATAAGGGTAAACTGTCAGATCCCACACTGGCTTTGTATGAAAAACAGTTCATAGGAACATTCTTATGCTTTCCCATTCCACAGAAGCCACGGCAAAAGCTAAATGCTAAGGAAATTTGGACTCTGGTAATCTCTATCATTAATTAGAAATAATTGTATAAATCCTGGTTTATTCTACTCTGTATGCATTTAAACTTGAGTACTTTCATAAAGCTTATATGCATTGAAATACAGATCTTACACAGAATTTAAAAACAAAGAAACCCCAAACAAAACCCCCAAATCTCCAGCACAACCCAAACCCAGTCATATATTGCAAAACAACTAGGCCTATGATTTAGAATTCAAATAATTTCCACATTATACAATTATTTTGTTAGGTATTGAACTTAATCTGCTGTTTAGTATTCTGCATCACAGTTGCATGAATTAGATATGAATCAAAACAATTATGGGAACAGACTGTTCAATTTCATGAATCAAAAAAGGGACAACTTGCACTCAATACCTTGTTATTCTAAAGTTTGGAATCCTGTACTTTGCAATAAAATGCAAGAGCTCCTGTTTCCCCAGGTACACCAGAAATGCAATAGCTTCCATATTCGTTGAGTAAAAGAGGGTGTTTCTGAAACTCTTTTGCAGTCTAGTGCCAAGAAAGATCTGAAGTCCAGGATTTATAAAATGTGTTCAGTGGCCCATGCATGCTCTACTCCAGCTCTTACAAATGGTACGGTTCACATGCCATGGTTTGCAATTTATGAGCTACAGCAGCAGCAGCTCTAAATGCCTCAGCACTGGCTTTCAGGTTTGAAAACAGATGATTTGTGGTCACTTCTTTGGTAAGATCCATAAACCTTGCCCATGCCAACTCCTCTAATTTGAATTCAGGATGAGGCAAACTTCCCATGGAACTGTGCCATTACAGAAGTGCTACAGAGTAAAAAATGCACACTAAGAGGAAACAGTGTAATATTTATTAATCTGAAGTTACTGTCAGCAACACTGGGTAGGACAATCTTAAGTATAAATTCTACATATTTCTTTCCAGATCAAATATAATTTAAGCAAATAAATTTCTTCACCTTGGGCCCAAATTTCTTGCTTTCTCTAGATACATCATAGTCACAGCTAAAGCATCTACAAGTAGTGTCACGTTAACTACTCAGTTCCAAATACTGAGGTTGCTGGATTTCTGTAGCCTGCCAGGAAGAGTCACATACTTTGGGTTCCCCAATTGCACAAATATGAAAATCTTACTCATTCGTAAATGGTATTTTCAACAAAGAAATACAACCATGTTTTGAAATAAGAGTCTAGTCAGTGAAATGAAAGAAAATTGACAAAATATAATTGAAAGGTAAGATGACATCCTCAGATCAACAGATGGGTGGATAAAGCAGCTTATAACTGAAGGGCAGGCCTGTGAGAAGCAGATCTGATTTCTGCCACTCTAACTATCTCATCACCAAACTTCATGCAGTCACTTCAAGCTTGTCAGTGTAAGGCTGCCAGTGCCACCTTTCACTCCTACTTCTGGCACCCTTACCCTGTCATGTCAATTTGAAGGACACCATGTATAGTTTGCTTTTTTTTCCCTGACTCTTGACCAGGGGCAACTTCCTAAATCATGTGGTACAAAGCAGGCAAAGAGTAACAGCAAATTCTCTGCACAGACTGTGAGGTATAGAGCAGCATACCCCTTCCTAGTGATTTTAGCACAATAAGCTTTTGAAAACAAAACCTCATTTTTAAGATACATCTTACAAGACCTGCATTTTTTCCAAGATAAAATTAACCTCTTCCAGGGTGACATCTCAGAGGAAGGTACTTCCTCTCAGAAAAGTGCACTGAAAAGTACTATGCATTAGAAGAGCTACTGTATGCAAGCAAAAATACTCCTCTGTTGTAAACTTACAGGGTTTCTTTCTCCTTTCACAACCTTTCTCAAAACTGATAGTTCACCAGCAAACCCAAAGAAATATTAGCTTTGGCAGGAAAACTAATGTACTGAGAGGTGTATAGACACGTGGCAAAATAGTGTCTTGACTTGTCTGGAGTTAGATTATGTGATGTGAATAATCAAAGCAAATCATTAATAATGTAATGCTTGATACAGCCAGCAGAGCATGGAGTTTTTCAAATAAAGCAAATAAGTTCTATTTGAAAAAGCAAACTAGCTATTATTTTGTTTAAAAAAAAAAAGAAAAAGTAAATACTTAGAAGACAGATATTGAAGAAGAGAGATTGACTGTGTTGTCTTTTATGTGCTTCATAAGCCAGCTTTGCTCCAGCCAGTTTCTCTGACACCTCAGACATTGCAACATGATCCATGCTGAGTAGTAATTCAGAACTACACAAAGCTGTGCTTGGTGTGGTTAGAAATTCCAAGACATAAACAAAGGAAACAAAGGTGCCTTTTGGTCTATAATTAACTGACATACTCCTTACTCCATCTCTTTTCTCTTGCTTGGTCACTAAGTGCACCTTTTCTCATAGTATGATTTTCCAGCTTACAACTTTCACTTGGCTGTTGACCATGAAAACATTTAAAAATAAGTAAAATTAAGAGATATTTGAAGTAAGCATGATAATTAGTATTTTCTCTCTTCAACTATTTGGTTCTTCTAGTCTTCCTTATGCCACAGTAAACCAAAAAGAAGTTTACTGAGTCAGTGCAGCTGAAACAGGAAAAAGTCCAGCCAGAAGAAAGCAGACTGGACTTGTCATCACAGAGCTTTACAAAGTACCACTGTTGCTAAACCAGCAACATTGCTTCATTCCTTGTTTTCTCAGCTTTCACAGCAGAGCACACAAGCTCTTTAGTTTTCACATTCCACGGAAAGATGAATTTTTCGTTGTTACAGTTTTTGCATTTGTTCCTGTCTACTATAAATGCAAGTTTATTAATTTGAGCAGAGACAGATGTAAAAATAGAACAGACACATCAACAGATCTAAGCAGTAATGTAAATAAGTTTTTACATTTTATAGCAGTTAGTTTATGAAGCATACAAACTTAAAACACAAGACATTTTCAATGTACTACTTAGAATAAAATACATTATGATGCATAGTGGACTTTCAAACTTATTGACAAGAGATATCTAAATTCTGAAATTCTATGTTGCTAAACATCAGTTTAGTATCTCAATCCACAGGAAGCAAATCCACCGCAACACTTCTTCCCACCTTTGTACATCCTACATAGAATCTTAGATCTGACATTTAAAGCTTGAAAGAACACTGAATTATAGGTTATATGGTAACTTTTCACTGTATTAAATAACATTTAAAGCCTAGAAACTGATTCTTCTTTGGTAATTCTGTCCATTTCCCTTTGGCCAGCATTGATTTCTTTCCCTTAACGTGTATTCAGCAGAACTTGAAAATAATTTTTATTTCCTTCTTCATTTGTTTGCTAGCATTACTGGTAACATCGGCACAACAATGGGAATTTTATTGCTTATGTTGTGTCTTCTCTACTAGCACAGCACAACACATTTCCCCCTATAAGTTCCCTGATAGCAACCTACATTAATAAAGTGAAAGTATTAAACAGGTAATTTCCCTTCTCATACCCTAAAAAACATGGTAATGATTTCACTTCTCCTAAAATCAGTGTTAAAGAAATTAAATGAAAAATATTTTCATATATTTTAGCATCCAAAACTATCTTCCTCGCATACGTACATGACTTTCATCAAATTTAAACTTGAACCACTGTACTTTTACAGCAAACTTCTCACTATGTCATTGTAACACTCTAAAGCTTCAGAAAGTACATGTGCCTATGGTGTGTGTTCAGAGCCCAGAGAGCCAACTGCATCCAAAGAGGAGTGGGCAGCAGGCCAAGGGAGGTGGTTCTGCCTCCCTACCATCATGACAACCCACCTGGAGTGCTCTGTCCAGCTCTGAGGTCCTCAGCACAAGAAAGACACAGTCCTGTCAGAGCAGGTTCTGAGGAGGGCCACAAAGATGATCAGAGGGCTGAAGCACCTCTCCTATGAAGACAGGCTGAGAGCCTGGAAAAGTCTTCAGGAATACCTCATTGTGTCCTTCAGGTACTTAAAGGGGCTTAGGACAAGGGGGAACTGTTTGAAACTAAAAGAGGGGAGATTTAGATTAGACATTGGGAAGAAAGTGTTTAGTCAGAGGGTAGCGAGGCACTGGAATAGGCTGCCCAGAGAAGTTGTGGAAGTGGTCAAGTACAGGCTGGAAAGCCTTTAAGCAACCTGGCCTAAATGGATGGTATCCCTGCCCACAGTAGGGGGTTTGGAATCGCATGATCTTTAAGGTCCCTTCCAACCCAAGTCCTTGTATGAGTCTATGAGTCTGTTCTATGAAAGCCACTCCAATTCAGAAATGTACTTTCTAAGGAATGCTGATTGCCAGTTCTTTCATATAGGAAAAAAATGGATAGCAGTATATAAACAACCACATTCATATTAGCAAATCTGTGGACAGTTCCAGGATGCGCTGGTTTAAATCCACAACTTCAGCGATCAAAATGGACTGATTTATAATAATCACACCATTTTCAGCTGGTATTCAAAGACACACTGTGTTTTCAGTCTAATTTTCCAAGAGTTTAAAGGGCTAAGTGTAGCAGTCACATGCTCTGAAACTGTGCAAGGATCAACATTTCTGCAACCTAATCAAGTTTGGAAGTTGTTTTGTGGAAGCAGCTATTGAGTGACTATTTTATCTACAGTTCTACCTAAAAGGGATCAGGATGAAATAAAAAGTTTTATTAGAGAATTTTTACAGCCCAAATATCTTTCAAGACTTCAGCATTTTGTAAACCATAATGAATTTGTTTTTAATTAAACTGCTTGATACCTACCAGCTGCAGAACCTAATGTTTCAGTTAGATTTTTGTTCACAATATTAAGTAGACACACTTATCACCCTGACAGCAGTACAATAGCCATGGGTTGAGGATGTCAGGCCATGGTCCCTGAAGACTGCAGCCTCTTGTATTGGTGCACTTGCAGGGGAGGAAAGTTTTTCTTCCTTTTTTTATTATTCAACATATTTTCCAGTGAACAGCTTAAAGACTAAGTTAGACTTTCAATCAGGATTACATTCAAATACTTTGAATAAAGCTCACCAATTTAGAGCACAGATAAAACTAGTAGTGACTGCTGATACCATCTGATACAAAGTTGCATCATCTGACAGTTTCTTGTGTTGCAGAAAAAAGGCAATTACCAGCTCGGTGTGATATTTGGCATCCCTGCAATGATTGTGATTTTTTAAGGCAGATTTATCCCTTTGGCCGAGGATCTTAAAGCACCGAGGATAATATTGTTTCCATCACACTATTTTTCCTTTTAGGAACACGAGGACCATGTTTAATACTGCCATATTAAGTTGAGATAATACTAGGCTTGTCAGATATGTAGGAAGAGTGTAGTCAGTGTGTCTGTTTTGACCTTCCAGGTCACAGCAAAGGTGCAAGCTGACAGCACCAGCTGTCATTTGCTGTTAGTAGACTTTTACCAGACCAACAGCTCCAAGCTCACAGGGGAACTCACCAGTTTTGTGACTGAAGAGCAAGAAGTCAAGGTCCTGAGCTCTCTCTTTCCATCTTGCAGGGTGGGTGGATTTCAGTGACCCTGCCGCTGCTCTAGCTGCCTGCCTGGAATTCTCTCCTGCACTAAGTCCACTGTTGGTACCAGTCTCTAGGATACAGGATCAAAAATGCAGACTTCAGCCATTTAAGATTTCCAGAAGTATAAAGATTTTCCAGTGCCAACTGTTGTACTTTTTTAGAGCAAAAGACATTCTCACTGCCCTGGATGTCTTGGGTTGAGAGACAGGAGTGGCCCCATTTACATTCAGAAAACATCTTCTGTGTCATTTACAATGGCAATGAGTTCCTAACTGCAGTGTTTATCCTGCAGTTTTCTTACTATCTCCAGTACTGTGGGAATTCCTGAAAAGCTGTCATATTTAGCTTGTTACATACTTAAAACAGCAAATTGGTACATGCTCTGTGCTGATATTCTTTTCTGTAGTTGCAAACAACTCAAAAATTACTTTAAGATCATGATCACACAGGAACAGACCCAGATCAACAACTGCGAGCCCTGTGACATTCAGCGTGCCAAGCAATGTCATAGGCAGAGTTTGCAGAGAACAGCAGTATCTTGAAGCAGACAAGCTGAGATGAGCAGGAAAACCAAACCCTTTGAGGACATGAGAAAAGGGTCATAGACACAAAAGCCTGTCTACTTTTCTAACTGCAGAAGTTAATCTAATTAAAAAATGCTAATTTCCTGACAAACCTTGCCTGATGCCTTAAATTATCATGTCACAATAATAACTGCATTAACAGCCTTAAAACCTATATATAACCTGATACATAACTTTAGAAGCTGAACATCTTAAATGTCAAGCAGGAAACAAAGATGGATTTACAGACTTAGGGCTGCAGAGAAAACAAAGAGCTACCACTTTTCATCTCATAACAGTTATTTTTTCACAGCAACTGAAACTTTTATACATATAATGACAAAGGTGAGGTTTAGAAAAGGTTTTAAAAAACAATGAAATAGATTTGCAGGAACTGCTTCAAAATATTAGAAACAGCATGGGAGTTAAAAATTTTAAAAGTTACCAAATATTAATGAACCCTTACAAGTACTTAGAGAGGAAAAGACTAAGAAAACTTGCCTCTATTTCAAGAGGCAGAGACAAAGAATATCCATTTATGACAGTGACGCTAATGCAGATACAAAGAGATGCATCAGCAGGTCAAAGTAACATCACTTTTAAAGCAGTGCTGAGATATACAAGAGAACACAGCAGGAATGCATTTTTGAAGGCCAGGATTTTGAGATATTGAGATGGAAAAGGCCAAAAAGTTTGCATAATTTTTTTTTTGCTTCACAGCTGAGTTGGAGGAGAGGTAAACTGCTTACTGGAAAACAATCTTACAGTAAAAATCTGAGGGGGATACATCTATTGTTAGCTTAGACATCATAAATGACCTTTTTTTTTTTCCTAGATTATCCAGAAAAAGTACAGATGGAAATGAAAAGGCCACTAAAAATATAATGGTATAGAAACTTGTAAGATATGGATGGAATGAAGTGCCTTTTCAAAAATAAACTGAGTAGTAATTAGAAGAATAAAAGAATCAACAATGGAAAAAAAGTACAGGCAAGCCAACATTTCAGAAGATGAAATATGATAAACTCTTGGGGATGAGTTGTGGAAGATGAGGCCAAAATGTTTCTTTTGAGATCTAGGAAATATAGTTGCATCTAATGTATATATGCTGAAAACATAAGGCACATGGGTCCTAAAGTAACTGAATGACAGAAAAAAATTAATTGAATGAGAGTACCAGAAGTACCATACTGTGATACTGACTGCCAATTTATGCTAGGAACATAGTTCTATCCATTAAAAAGAAAAAGCAAAAAAAAGGAATTCCCTTGCATCCCAACCCTGCAGCAGCAAACTCAGAGGCAGAAAAAGTGGAATGTTTGAAAGGTATCATTTTGCTACACAAGATCAGAGAATTTGGTGAAAATACATCAACAAAGTGGGAATGAGGAATGCCAAATGCCAAAAGCCAAAATATGAGACAGGCTGACAGCTGAATCAAATATAGCCTGAACCAGAACTTAAACCCCCTGCCTGTCCACACATGCAGTGTTCCATTCCATCTGAGCACACAAACAAGGTGGCTCTGCCACTGACATCCAACACTGGGTCTCTACGCAACACTCAGTCACAGCCACAGTCAGACCTTCAGAAAACAAACCCAAAAGTTCAGAGCCCCACATATTAAATGTCAAATGAAACGCAGAGGAATTTTTTACTAGACAGTGGGTAACTACTGAGGACTTTGAAGTCATAGCCTGACTGCGTACAATTCAGCACTAGGAATAAAAACTGGCAACCGATAGCACACCAGGCATTTATTAATTGCTATACTACTGTTATTTTCACTATACAGATGTTATTAATACTTGAATGCTTATATTGCAAAACTTTGCTCTGGATTGTAAAAAGAAGAACCTACTGAACTGCTAGCATTGGACTGGCAGCAGAGACATGAAACCAGTTTGCATAACCAATTAGATACAAAAATCCATTTTTTATGAGTAATTCTGTGAGACACTGAGCAGCTTAACTATTCTATACCTAGCACCTCCATATAAAAAAACAAAATTTAAAAAAATTCAAATATTGTTACTTATCCTATAGTTGTGCTCTTAAAGTTTAAAAGTAAAACATATTCTTCAAGATCACAAGTAAGAGAGAACCTGTTTCATTGAACAACTCAAACAATTAGAGGAAGAAAATCAATTCAGAGTTATTTTGTACTTTCATAATTAACAAAAGGGGGAAAACAAGGAAAATTATAGGGGCACATCTGTAAATTTAAACCCTATATGAACTTTACAATTCTAAGTAATATCAGTAAGTGGATAGGTAAGTACTCTTTCTTCTGATACAGGGTGATATGTCACTTGAATTTAAAACTAAAAAATAAACTCTTCAGACAGGAAAAATTTAAAACATCTAGCATTATTTTAGTACACACAAAGCGATTAAAAGCCATTTATTTCTCCTCTCAAAGATAATCCTTACTAATTGCTCTAGTTGTGGAAATACATTTTGTGGGAAAGGATAATGAAGACTACTTGTCAAATTGCTCACGTCATTACTTCACTGCAGAATCCAAATACTATAGCCAGACCCATTCCCAGCATGTATCAGCCTACAGAAAAGGACCCATGCATAAGCCACTCTGACCTTTCTTGCTAGTTTCTTCTGACCTTTCTGACCTCATTAGACTGCTCTAAAGAAAATAAAGGAGCTGTTGGGTACTCTTGACGGATTAGAAATAACAAGAATGTGTCTAGGGCTTACTTAAGTACTAAACCAGACCACTGATTTATAATGCTTTTCAAACAATCAAAAGGATAATAGAGATGACGATGAAGAAATAGAGGTAGGGAGAAATAGATTCTTAAAATAGTAAGTGTGAATAGTATGCTTTTTGGAATTTGTTCATCAGCATCCTTAACCGTTTATTCTGCTGCAATTTTAGATAGGCCCCACTTGAGTGAGAACAGATATTAAAAAACAATGGTCCCAGCAGAGTTATTCTCATTAGGCATGAATCTAACTTAAGCACCTTGCTGAAAGAGGGCTTTAGTCTCCTCTGGTCAGATTTATTTAATGAATTCTTCAAATTCCCAAAGGAAGGAAATTCTAGAGGCTAGAATGGAAGTCTCTGAATTCCAGGTGTCACATTTCAAATGCTACATCATATTCTCAAAAAAATCTGTATCTACACAGACAAAAGGGTAAGACACTATGAAAGTGGCACTACTTGGAATTTTTAACTGTCTCCCAGTTCTGAAATGGAAAAATCATGCATTTTTATAGCTTACATCATAAGAAGTACAAAGCCTACAAATTAATTTTACTCTCTAGATACTGGGGTTTGCCATCCCCAGTAAATATGTATTTATTTATAATATTTATTTATAAGAATGGCATCTAAGCAAAACTCTCAGAAAGGAAAACACTGATCACAACTTATAAGCTCCAAGTACTACAAGGTAAATTTTCCAGCAGCTGTCCTCTGAGGTACAAATGGCACACATGCCTTTTTATCTTTTTATTCTGTATTTCTAATTTCTAGGGAAGAGAAATGCTACTGTAAGGGAATTTATAGTCACAGAAATCTTCTAGGTTCCCATATATTGTGATTTCTGATTAAAAGCTCTTGTACTTAAACACTGGAAAATATTTATGGAAAGAGAAGAATTCTTCTTTATATGCTAAACTACTACTAAAAGAAGACACTAGTAGATTGGCTGACCTCAGCCAAAGGGTTCAGGCTGTATTATGCTATGCATTAAAATGCAGCCATCGTCACATAAAATTAAATTATGTCCTTTTTTAAAAATAAGACTATGCCATCATTTGCTCCTGAAATATCCTCTGTTCAGCTGTCTCGCAGTTTTATAGATCCTGACGTGGGAAAACTGTTGCAATTGTGACAGTGGGGATTGTCCCCTTCAGAAATTTATAGCCTTTGGGAAATCTCTGCATGTCTCCCATCTCTCCTGCACTGAGTACACAAGCCAGCACCACTGAAGAGGATGCATCCACTGCATTTGTGCAGAACTCTCACTGGGCTTTATCCCTGCCAGCTAAAATGTCTTTAAGCAGCCACTGAATCCAGATCCTATCACACTGCACACAGAGATAAGTTAGATGATACAGTGGTTAAAAAACAACTTAATACTGTTTCTAGCACAGATTTCACAGTTGCTGTATCTGGGCAGCTGTTCTAGCACAATTGGATTAGTGATTTATGCTGTCTCTCCACTGCCACCATTTAAGACAGTGGATTGAGATTTGAAAATGTGTATTTTTCATCCTCATCACTATTCAGAGTTTGCAAATGCAGAGATATTTCAAGACTTGGAGAAGAGTTTTGGTTTTGTTTGTTTTTGTTTGGGGGTTTGTTTGTTTTGTTGTGGTGGGGGTTTTTTCCCTTTGTTGTTAGCCAGACATTGTGGTGTGAAGATAAATGGTGGACAAGGACTCTGTGTTTGGATATCTAAAATTTACAAAAAAACAGCAAAGCAGAATTGTTATGACCTGGCAATTCCTCCCTCTTATATATGATTGGGAAAAACACATTTCATCTAACTTGTATTCATCATCTTACAACTATGCAGACATTTCTATCATCTGTCTGTCCGGTAACTGAAAGAGAAATTCAAAGATCGCACCTATTTGAGGTTAAATTATTAATTTTCCCAGCTTGTCCTTGTTTTGGAATTTCCTTATTCCTGTGAATTAGATACAGCAATTAACCTCCATTTAAAAAGCACATGCAAGAAAATTCAGAGAACAAAGGACAAGGAAGAAAAAAACATTAAAAAAAAAAGGTAACTGTTCTTTTATCATATTATTTATTTATGCTGTTATCTCATGTATATGACAAGTTACTTATCTTATTTACTAAATAAGGCCTGGAAAAGGAAACCCCTTTCAACTTATCTCTTATGTAGATCAGAAACCAAATGCTGAGTACCAGAGGGAGAAGCAGGGAAGGGATGGGAACTCCTATCCTTCCTCCACATCTCTGATCAGAACAACAGAACAAGCTTGGCTTCCCACTGCAGGATCACAATAGCAGATATAAGCAAGAATTACTAGTAGGCAGTAAATGTCTTTCAGTGACTGATGATGACACTGAATTTTAGGTACAACTGTATCAACAAGATTTGCAAGATCAGTAACATTTAGGCATGTAAGTAATTGATTCCAAAATCTGACGCATATTTTCATGCTCACTGAAATAAAAGACACATTTTTATCACTAAGAAGGTAATTTTTCAGGAAGTCTAAGATTCTTATTAAATCCCATAGTAAGTCAAGAATCACATCCTCTCCTCTTATATATGTTATTGTAAGAAAAAAATCCCTACCTGAAGGAGTTACACACACAATCTCATCATGTAGGTACCAAGCATTATTTTGAAAGTTTTACTTCAGTAATGACTGTGATTAACTTGTTGCAAAACTTACTTATACACCATAACTCAAAACCAGCTGATGTTATTATTACACTGCAACACAAATATAACATGCTTCTGAAGAATTTTCCAAAATTTTACATATATATATATATCCTATCTGTCTAGAGAAGGGCACAAATAACAGTAGGCTTTCAGCTTGCTGTAATGTTATTTATTTGCTACTTGAAGATTCACCACAACCCTCCTCTTTTATGCTGCCACTAAAGGAATATTGGTCTATTACCTTTCTAAATCACATTTTTAATTGCACCCAGCAGTGGAGCAATGGTAACACTAGGGATTATTTGGAATTTTTTCTTGCAGCTTTTACCAATCTAACTTAACAGAGCACCTCTTAAGTCAGGAGTACCATTTTCTGGTTGGGTTTTTTTCAGCATAGTTCCACATTACTGCATGCCAAGCATACAAGTAAGACCCACACCCTTTCCATCACTTGAGTACAGCAAAAGAAAAACAATTCAATACTGGAAGTGTTCTTTCTTAAATGAATATTATGTGAAAATTTCCATGTATTCATCTTTACTTATGCATGAAAGATGAGGTAAGTTGGGTCAAGTGAGCCTTCATTAAGTGGCTTGTGTACTCTTCACTGTAGACTCATCATGTAATTGAAATCAGACACAACATACTACATGGCTTAAGCTACTGAAAGAGAATCAACTGCCTTCAGTAACATGTGACAAGGATAATCCAGCTAAAGTAAAAAGGAATAATATAAAAAGTTCATTTGAGTTAGGCTATAAAGACATTGAACAACGTAAATTGGAAAAGGAGGTCAGTAATTCTGTGGTCAGGGACTACGGCCCTACATGTGCATGGCACAAGATGCTGCAGGGGATCAGCACACAACTACACCCAGATCCCAAAAAAAAGCAGCCAGGTTTAATATCTGCATTCATATCCTGGTTAGCCCATGAATCAAACATACCCTTCAGAGTTACTTACACTTGTACATTCTGATTTTTCCTTCATCAGTACCTGTAACATTAAGAAAAACAACATTCTAATAACAAACAACTAAAAGATAAATATTGTATCCATTTTCCAGTATTGAAGTAAAGCTTTCATGAAATTACACACAGGTTACCCAAGAGAAGATGCTATCATCATTTTCTTGCTATTTATTAAGGATTTATTATTTTGTGACATTATTAAAATATTATTTACACACAGGTCTTTAAACACATTTACTGTTTGAGATGTGTTGGCCAGCTCTTTGTGACTGAATAAATCATATCCCTTCCTTCCAGTCTTTGGAAAAAATAGATCACATCATGATGTGACAAATTAAAAAAAAAAGCCTTGAAAGCATCTCTTCAGATGACTTGATGTTTCCTTTTAGAAAATAATAAAGAGCTGATACTTTTGCAAGCAAGTGACAGACAATGCAAATATGCAGTAATTAACTTATTTACAAACACAGGCAATAAATTAGGAACATTTTACCTATATGCATCTAATTACACTGGAAGTTGCTGATGTTTATTAATCCAATAGGTTTCAGCATAAATTTTAAGCATTTTTAAATACAAAGTTGCAGTGGGAAAACTGGGGGGTTTTATTATTAATGTTGTTCCCAAAGCGCTAATCAAAATCTCTGCAGAGACGTAAAATGTATCATCGTGTTTCGTACCATCAAATGGTCCAGCAGTGAAATTGGGCCTGTATAATTGCATAGATATATGTGTGGGAATAACTGCTACTGTACTACTGACCTTGCGATCTCAAAGAACGCCAGTTTCTCTCAGGAGATTTTTACACCTCTGAAATCATGTTTTCAGTCTGTAGACATTTCCTTAATCTGTCCTTAAAACAATGAAATTCATGTCTCATTACTGTTAAAATGATACCAACAAACTTTCAGAATTTCTCCCAAAGTATTGGCAATGCCATATGCAAACTCACAGAATAAACAGGAAATTCGGTTTGTTTGCAGTGAAATCAGTTACCACATTAGGTGAAAAAATTCAGAAAAATTCAGTCACATGTATGAGTAAATGACAAGAGTTTTATTAATAAATATTTAATTGTTGCAAACAGTTATTGACTGAGTTATAAAATAATATAAATCTCAGAAGAGCAGACCCAACTTGTTAGAAAATTACAGATATATGTGTCTTTTTATATATATAGATATAAATGATCATACAACTTTTAAGCACCACATAGCCAGTATGCACATTTGGTTTCTCGTACTCATGAGCTACTTCTGCTCTGACACAACAGGGAGTCTGAAAACCTTCCTGTATTTCACAGAATAGAACAAAATTCAGCAATTGCAAGGACAATTAAACATTAATCCTGCTTACCATGGTAGGTGACAGACTTGCCATCTGTTGAAGTCCTTAAAGCAAGGTTGGATGTCTTTCTAAAAGACATTTATGGATATAGGGTTTTTTGGGAGGAGCAAAAACCAAACCAAACCAACCAAACAAAACCACTAGCACTTGATCCATATTGCAAACTTGTGGCCGTGGCTGTGCTATAGAAAGAAGGGCCTGGTGGCACAAGCCAGCAACAGTCCTGGCTTTGTCATTCCAGATGCCTGTCTGTGTGTGCTATGTTTACCCCCAGCCAGCAGCCAAGCCTTGCAGCCGTGCTTGCATCCCCACCAGGGGCACTGGGCAGAGAACCAAAGGGTAAAACCAACAAAACTTGTGGTTGAGATAAAGACAGTTTGATAGTGAAAACAAAAGCCAGGCATGCAAGCAAAGCAAAACAAGGAATTAATTCACTGCTTCCCATGGGCAGGCAGGTGTTCAGCCATCCAGGACAGCAGGTCCCCATCATGCATAATGGTTACTTGGGAAGACAAACACCATCATGCCAAACATCCCCTCCTTCCTCCTTCTTCTCCCCAGCTTTATATACTGAGCATGATGTCATATGGTCTGGAATATCCCTGTTGTCAGTTGAGGTCAACTGTCCCACCCATGTCTGCTCCTTATTTCCCATGCACCCTCAACCTCTGCTACAGTGGCAGTATGGACAGCAGAAAAGGCCTTGGCTCTGCTCAGTAATAAAAACATCTCTCTATTATCAACCCTGTGTTCAGCATAAATCTACAACACACCCCATATGAGTCACTGTGAAGAAAATTAACTCTACCCCAGCAAAAACCAGCAGTGTCTCTTTGCATTCTGGCCCCAAATATTTGTGATCCTGCTTTAAAATGATGCCAGAATCTTAGCATGGTTGGTCTTGGCTTTTGGTACTCAAGTTAGACCTGTGGTGGTTTTCATACCCTTGCTCAGCCCAGGCCATGGCTCTCTGGGCATGCAGCTCCTACACATTGTCTTCACTATGATCTTGAGCATCAGAGCTGCAATGTTTGTTGTTGTGCCATTCTCTATTTAAAGGATACATAAGATATTTTTAGGATCAATATGATTTGGGAAAAGAAGATTTTGATCATGGTACTGGAAGTGTAGGTGATAATGAAATTCTGCATCATAAAGTCAAACCAGATCAACTCTCAGAAGTATTTAGTACTGGCTGTTTTACACAATTAGTATTTCTTGCCAATACTACTGCTGCTGTTTGAATCTATCAGAATGTAGGCAGGTGGGCACAGAGCACACAGGTCAAGCTTTCTGAAGCAACAAGAAAGGTAACAAACAAAAAATGTTGGTTTTTTAAGGTATGCAAACAAATGAGTTTGTAGCTGATCTAATAACATATGACTGAAATGATGGAGCACCACATGCTGAGCAGTATAGATGAAACTGAGTGGGCTGTATGAACTTCAAAGCAAAAAACAGGCTACAAAAGATGTGTGGGCAGAGGGGAGAAAGTGGGAAATACAGGAGAAATCAGAAGGTGGTTCCGTTATCAGCTGCAGGATGCATATAATGTTGTACATACAAACAGTGAGGAAGGACTGCAAAACATGGACCTGAACAGTCGCACCTTGGCCTCTCATAGTCCCATCAAATGTCATGACAGATATGGCTACAAGAGGGTTTCAGCAATTAGCAGGTGGTCCACAAAGTTACAAAAAAAATATATATTTGGTCTCAAAAAAGTATATATTGTAGTATTTCTCTGTCCTTAATTTGTGTGAAACTAAAGATTCCTCCACACTACGAAGCACAATAAACAATTCAATATAGAGCAGTGTATTTATATAAAGACCATCAAAGTCATCCAAATTAAAAAAAATAAAATTAAATGTAAATCATTTCTCCAAGAAGCTGTGTTAACAAAATTTTCTGAAAATCCAGGCCTGGCTCATCTGTAAGCCGAAGTTCTACACAAATCACAACATTTAATGACTTTCTAAGGCATGTGCTCTGACCCAATTCCTGCCCTTCTGTGTTAATCTCACAATAAAAAATGTATATGTAAAATGCCAACTTAAGCTTTATCTGAAATGTCATACTTTGTCCTCTGTCCTGGCTGCTCTTTTGTCTGTCTGCAGAATATTCTTATTTTTTGAGAAAGTTCTCACATCCTTAAAGGAAGATGAATTTACTAAACCCAAAAGCAGTTCTGATGCTTCCTCGAAGTCCAATAGTTTGAGTAGCTTTATTGATACAGCAGCCTACTGACTTGCAATGTTTGTGAAATAGGTAAATTCACAAGAATGAGCCTTTCCACTGCAAACTGTTATAGACCACATCCTGACAGCTATACAAATAATACATTATTATAATGCACACTGTAATTAATTGTGTTACCTTTTTCCTAAGAACATAGAATTAGACATGACAGCAAAGTCAAAAATTTTAAATAGTAGTGTAGCAATGAAATGCTATCTCTGCTTCAACATTTTTTATGTCCATTCCACACTAATCACTTAAAACCAAGAAAACTACTTGAGTAAAATAATGTGTAAAAGATGAAAAACAGTAGCAGAAATCAATGGGGGTGCTTCATTGAAAAAAAGAAAAGAAATTTGATCACTTCTTGGTAAAATGTAGGTCACCTATGGTTTCCATAGTAACCACTGCTGAACTACTGCTCTGCAGATGACCACTGCCTATGGCTGCTTCCTTTCCTAGCAGGTGATGAACACATACAGTCATACCTCATTAAAAATACGAAAAAGATAAAGAAGTGCTTGGAATTGTCATTACTTTACTTTCAAACACAACTCCTGCTTAAACATTTTCAAAAGTATTTCCTAATATCCTTGTCTAGATAAAAGACTCAGCTGACCAGTTGAAAACACCCAGACCCTAATTTTCAGTATTAGAAAAATCTGTTCTTTGTCTGTATCTCAACCCTGGAGTCTCCAAAATGAAGACAAACAACTTCACAAGAAGTTGTAAATACAAAAAAATATTTATACAGAGCAACTCACTAAGTATCAATAACATGGAAGTCAATAAGTATTGCCATTAGGTCAAGCTCTGATAAGCACAGAGCAAGTTCTGTGATGGTGTATGCAGTACATTCACTGCAAGTGGGAGTTAATGGGTTGCCATATTATTATTTTGCACACAAGCACACAGTGAAAACTAGTCATGTAACAAGGCTGAAGCCACAAATTATAACAGTTAAAGCCTCACTTGGGACAAAGCCATATAATCTGCAGTCAGCTTGATGGTGAGACGACTTCTCACCACTATTACTCTGGGGCATATAAAGTTGATGATGAATTCATTAAAACACAAAAGACTCCATATTACAAAAAGAGTCTTAATTGGCTTTGATAGTGAACCGGGAAATATCAGGACACACCAATGTTGCTGATAACTGCTAACTGGTTTTCCCCTTCAGAACAGCCATATCACTGTTATGTGAGTTCAGACTAAATGAGCTACTTTTTTTTCCCAGGTATTATATAAACTCTAAAAGATAAGCTTTGAGGTCTGGATGTTACCCACATACCCTAATGCTGTTAGTGCTAGAAATACATTGTAGTAGGGTAGCATCAGTATTCACAGACCCAATCAGAACACCAAAAATTCTACATATTCAGGGAATGGAAGAAGGACAATCAACATTGTTGAATACCATCAATGCAGAATCATGTCCCCTCACTGGCTTTGAAAGTTTAAACCAGATACATGAACAGGTAGATGAACACAAGACACTGCAGCAAGACTGCTGGGAAGCCAAACAGACAAGTCACCATTGAACAAAGACAGCTTGAGAAAGTTGTCTCGTTTCCATCAGAGCTTTAGAATCAAACAATTCATGTAACTGTTTGTAATACACTGAATTGGCAAATTCCAAAGAAACAATAGTTTGTATATATTCTCCTAAATTCAACTGCTGAAAACACCACTACAGTATTTTTTGGGAGGGGGAAGGAGATTGATACTCAATGTCTTTATATTCCTCTAAGGATCAGGATCTTCAATACACTCTTGCCTAAAATGGGAGAAAAGAACTTTGCAGGCAATAATAGTATAGATAAAACAGAGAGCGGGTGCTTCAATGAAAAAGCTTTCACATACAACAAAATGCAGAAGTGCACAATAAATGTAAGCTTTTTACAAATTTGCAACACTACTTAATTATCATATCTAATGGACACATCTGACCTGAGAATTGTCAGCCCCCAGAACAACCCCGGGTCTGCCCTTCTGGGGCTTCTCCAAGGGTTTTGGTCCTTCTATCTTGCTTTGACTATAACATATCTTCTAAGTGCATGTGTCCCAAACACGATGTCCTTGCTAAAATCTTTTTCTTGAAAAGAATGTTAAACAGAATTTCAATAATGTAGCACAAACAGTGAGAAAGGGGTTTTAGTAACTGTCAACTGCTACCTTAAGTGTGAGAAACTATACAGCTATATTAAAATCTACAACTACATAAAAATCTTAAGGCATCAACACCATCATGCTCAGTGCACACCAATGGACTGCCATGAGCACCAGGGCATCTCAGCAAACAGCAAGACAAGAATACATGTAGGAGATGAAGCTGAGTTACAGAGGAAGAAGAAAGCAAGAAGTCAATATGGGCTCCAGCAAGCAGAATACTTTTCTTTTTCTGTAATGTTTCAATCAAAGTTCTTGAATTTTTTCTCATGAGCCAGTACTTCCCATGGATTCAGTCCTCCCTACAGTCCTACATTTACTGTATGTGGTTCCTGTCTTATAAGACTGTAAACTATTGGAGGAAGTCTGTGATTTTGTATGCAGATACAGGCTTTTATTTTAAGCAGGTCCAGGTCTAGGCCCAGTGGGGCCAAAAAGTCCCAGTACAAGACAAATGACACAATAAAAATCAGAATATAAAACTCAATGATTGAAGGCTAACAAGACTGAAAACAGAGATAAGAAAACACAGTTACACCTTTCTTGTAACCATTAGAACAGTGTTTCTTCAAGAAGCACCAAGAAAAGCAAAAACTCCTAAGTTCATCTGCTTATTAATTCTGCTTTGCAAGCACAACTGCTAGTCTACTGAAAAACAAAAACCACAGAAAGAACAACCAAACCAAACCCCAAGGAAGGCTGTTCCTAGCTCAGTGCTATATGTTTAACTTCTCTTACAGCATGTTCATAGAAACAACAGCTGTATCAAATGATGGAGAAAAACCCTTTGAGCAGGAACAAGCCACTGGATGGAAGGAACTTTTAAAAGAAGATCCACTACCAGTAGAAACTCTGCCTTTATGTTGCTGTCCTTCTGGTGTGTCTTGGGTTGAGCTGGCAAAACGCCAACTGCCCAAAGACAGAGTTAGTCCCCAGCTGAGAAAAGGGGGAAAGGAAAAAAAAACTCTAAAACCCAGGTTTATGCTTAAAACTAACTACATGTATTTATACAGAAAAGAGAACATTAAAA
>JAWWEV010000172.1:18463334-18497191 GCA_035583235.1 Hafferia zeledoni | reverse complement strand
AAGGGGAAGCGGGAAGGGGAAGCGGGAAGGGGAAGCGGGAAGGGGAAGCGGGAAGGGGAAGCGGGAAGGGGAAGCGGGAAGGGGAAGCGGGAAGGGGAAGCGGGAAGGGGAAGCGGAAAAGGGGAGGGGGAAGGGGAGGGGGAAGGGGAAGGGAAGGGGAAGGGGAGGCAAGGCAAGGACTAAACACATACACACTGAACTCTTACAATTATAAGGAGGGGGTACAACCTCCTCCCCAAAAACCAGGTTCGGAAACAACTCCTCTGAATTGTCCCCCACGCCCTCACTGTATCTCTTGCCAACCACCTTTTCCATTGCCTCCTGCAGTGCTTACAGCACTGAAATTGTGAAATCACCATTATTTCCATGGCAACAGCCTGCAATATCAAATCCACAGGATTATAGCTTGACTGCAGAAGAGGGTAAAGAAGCAGCTGGAGTGCGAGAAAGAAAATGCTTACACTCAAACATCTCAGTGAAGACAGTGAAAAATGGGCTGACAAAGGGTTTATTATACAAGTGAGACCTAAGTCAAATCCATGTCCGTGCCCATTGAAATTGTGGCTGCAGGAGTCATGGAGTCCCAGGTCCAAAGAACCACAGTTGTAAGTGCACTGCAAGGCAAACCTAAATAGCTGCAATCATTGCTAGTACACAGACTGTCACAGACCAAGATCTAATTTCATAGCCTGAGATGATTTCCAGACAAAAGCCCTTTTGTCCAACACTGTCTTTCACCACTATACTACACAGTGACTGGATGACTAACATGTATCTTGCACATCAGTAAAGTCATTGCAGATAGTGAGTCTCAACAGCCAGAACTGTTCACAACAAGTAGCAGAAACAAATATTTTTCACACCAGAGGGTTTTTAATTTGCTTGCTTTTAGTGTAGCCTACATTTGCAACAAGTGCCACAACCTGGTAGTAGCAAAGCCCTTTCATTAAGATGATTTACATAATGAACCACAACAAATGATTCCCAGGATCCTTGGAAATGGCATATAGGTTAGTTCTACACCCAGCCAGCTGATTTAGAAAAGCCAGGAGGTACAGGAATGCTGCAAAACCTGAATATCACCACAACACAAAGAAGGCATAGCTATCCATTATATATATTTAGTGTGACTGTAGCCTGATTTTTGTTCTGAATCTCTTCCAAGAAGATTATTGAGAAGGTTGTTTGACAAAGCAGTGATAAATTGTAGGTGTTGCCACTTTCCTGAGATCTGTTCATTCTAATCTTTCTGCTATGAAGTCTCCCCAGGAAAATGCTACATGGGGGAAAGGAGACACTTCCATTATTTAAGAGCTTGGCTATCACAGAGATAGATTAAAGAGTATCTAAAGCTGTTTGTATACACCATGTACCAGTGGGAGATCCCTTTAGAATAACATCTGTATAAACAGATGCTGCTCCATAAGCCAATATTCTTCAGAAAGAGGCACATCTGCACAGCAGCACACAAGGCCTGCTCTATCTGGTTTCCTTGTTTACACAGGCATCCTGCAGTACCTGCAAGACCCATCTCTCCAGGAACTAGGACATGATAAGCATGGGACACAATACTGTTTATGAAGGAGTTATTTTGCTCTCTGCTCACTATATGATACATCCCAGTGAAAAACAGGGATATATGCCAGAGACCAACAGGAATAAGGAACAGTCAAACTTCTATCGGCAATGAGGCCACAAAATTAATATCACTAAAGGTTCCCTAATTCCACAGTCAGGGAACCAGGATAGGGAACTCAACTGGATCGGTCTTTGTCCTACACCACAACTACAACTGTATAGATAACCTCAGATTTTGGGGAATCCAACTGAAGCAACTGCAGTCACAAAGAAATATGAATCCAACCTTATCTGAGCAGAAGACCCTCCATGTTTAGGGGATAAGGCACCAAAGACTTACACAACTCAAATTTTCAATACATTAATGGAGAGCAAAACTATTATAAACCCCACAGCTTTTAAGAGGAATCCTAGGGATAATACAACTACACAGTAGTCCAATTTCGCTAACACAAGTCACTCAGAGCACGTGAAACAGTATCATCATATAGGTGGAAAAACTCTTAAAACACACAGAAATACTGCAGCAATATGTGTATTCTGAAAAAATGAGCAAATATACACAGGTACAGAATCCAGTACACAAAAGTCCATGACTGACTATAGGAACCAAACAACAGCATATGACTAAGAAAAATGAATGCAGAGTGGTGAAACAATGTTCTTGGACCTCCAGTAAAACACCAGTGAGGTTCAGCCTTCAGAAGCAAACACAAGAAAAACAACCACCATCTACAGTTGAGAGATCTGCTCTAACAAACATCCATCTGGTTAAAAAGGGTTAAAGTTGGCTTGAAAAGTTCAGTTAGAAACAGACCTTTTCAGATGATTACTACATAGCTGTCTAGTAGCTATGATTCATTTGGAGCAGGATCCTGCTGATTCACATAACTGAGTAACAAGCAGGTTTTGGAAGCTTTCCTGTTTGTTGCTGCATCCTTCACAACAAAATATCCTTGCCCAGCAATGTGATACATCACCCTCTGCCATCCCTCACCATACTACTGTGGCATTAATCCACGGCAAAGCAACACAAAGTTGAAACAGAGGGAACAGTGTATTAAAGTGAGGAAAACCAGCTAACACACATTGCTGTGAGCTCTAGGTCAGACAGCAATTGCCTGACACAGCTAAGGATTATTCAAGAAAATGGCAACTTGACACAACAGAAATATATGATGGATGTCGGCTATAAGAAGGATGTATCTTTCTTTAACACCCCTCATCCATTTTTTCCTTCTTTCTTTCTTAGTTTTCCTCCACCCGGTAGAAACTATTCCTACAAAGAGATCATTTCTCTGGTTCTCTATCTGCAGGTATGCTGACTGCCAAAGCAAGTCCTTAAAGCTCCATGGCAACAGGCTTTGCCTTGTTTGATGCTGGATGATTGGCAGGCACCATATATTTAAAAAGTTCACAGGCAACATGTTATTACTAGGAAACAAAAATCCCATGTAAATGTGGGGGATATATTTAAAACAGTCACAATATTACCTGGAACCTACAAAGTAAAATAATGTCTGGTTTGATTTTCTCTAAAAATGCTGGTAATTTTAGAAACTCTTGGTAGCCATATCATTGCAGCAGGCCTTTAGAGAGCAGATATCTCCAAATCCCAGTAAAAAGCCCCAAAAGAATGATGTTAGAATTGCTGAGGGAGTGAAGCGGAGGGGTGACAACGCATTCATGTACCAGTGCTCCCAAGAGAAAATGCCTATGATACTGCAACAACATACACTGCCAAACTTGTTCTACAAAACCTAACTTTAAGCTACCATATCCTCAGTGTCTCACTGACACACATATGGACAGAAAAAAAGTAAACAAAAAAATAATCCACCAAAAAGGTGCACCAGGACCATGTTAATTAAGCACTGTAAGGAGAGGTAAAAGCATGTCTGCACTTCAGCTCTTGCTTTGAAATTTGCTAAAAGATACTATTAAGATAGACAAAAAGCTGCAATATAGAAATAGGAAATTGACAAAATCTTTGTGCAGTGGTGCCAGGGCTTAACACCAGCCAGCAAGTAAGGACCATGCAAATGCAGCTGCTCACTCACTCCCCCTCCCCACCCTGCAGTGAGAGGGAGAATTAGAAAGAAAAGTTAAACCTCGTGAGTTAAGAACAATTAATTAATTGAAACAAAAGGTCATTGTAGCAATAATAACAATAATAATACTGCTACTAATAATAGTAGTAATTGCAATCATAAAGAGAGGGAGGGAAAAACAGATTCCAAAAAAAGCAAGTGATGCACAATACATTTGCTTACCACTCTCTGACTGATGTCCAGCCTGCCCCTAAGCAGCAACTGGCCTCTTGCAGGTGATTCCCCCAGTTTATATACTGGGCATAACTATGGCATGGAATATCCCCTTGGCCAGTCTGGGTCAGCTGTCTTGGCTATGCTCACCACAACCCCTTGTGAAGCTCCTCACTGGCAGAGCAGAAGACACTGAAAAGTCCTGAACTTAGGGTAAGCACCACTTACCAACAACCAAATCATCAGGGTGTTATCAACATCATTCTCATACCGAATCCAAAAAAATACAGCATCGAACCAGCTATTAAGAATAAAGCGAACTCTGTACCAGGCAAAATCAGGACAAGTCACAAAGATACTTTCATTCTTGCCAAAATCTTCAAAGAAATATTTTGCGAAATCCAGCACTACAGTATACAGCTCCATACAACATCACCTGGGAAATCAAACAAGTGAAGACATAAACATCAAGCACGTACCATACGCAGCAAGCATAACAAAACAGATATGAAATAATAAAATTGGACCCTACTTGTATCCTCATGAGTTAGAGAAAAGCTCCTTATAGAAAGCAGTTATTGACTAAAGGTAAGGAAAAATCAAGAGAAAAAAAGCCCAAGAACACATTGGCATTTGGGGCTCAGGGAGGAGAAGAAATCTAGTTACATGTTTCTTTGATTCATTGACTAAATATTTTCTATTAATTCATTTTTGAGACCTGATCACATTTCATGATAAAATCTACCTGGATAAAAAATTCTTTTCTGAAAATAGAAACCAAAATAAAACATAAAAGGCAGGCATTAAATAAATACATGTCCCATGAGTCACACTGCATTTTGCCTTGTCTCAAATGAATCATCTGAAAATACAGAAAAATTTGACATCTGTAGCAGTAATACAGATTCGCCTATGAACATAAAACACTTCTATGCAAATAACTTCAAACTGAACAGGAGGATGCAGAAAACAGATGTTACACATAAAACATTACTGCAAAGTACTCATCACAAACAACTCCCACCCACTGGCCAGTCAGCATGTACTATAACATGCTAGGGAGACTTGGCAAATAATTTCACAGTCAAATCATGAATATTGATGCTCACAAGCAGAGATGTTTGGATTACTTGTTGTGATTAATACTGTTTTTGAATTTAGGTCCTTTTCTTAGCTTGAAAAGCTTCATTTTTTTAAAGACATTTTTCTTACCTGTGAATAAATGTCAGCAGCAGAGATGGTTATGAACCAGTCAATGTGCTTGCTTGGATCCACATATTGCACTGAATTACTCTGCTCTATGTAACCAACAGTTTTAAACTTGGGAGGGGAGAAAGTAGTCAAACCCAAAAGCACCAACAGTGACATCATCACTCACACAAAAATATTACATGCTTGTAAAAATGACTATTCACATAAAGAACGGCGTTAATGCAGACAAAAAGCCATTCATGTATATGCTTGCAAACAGTGAACAGAGGTACATGAACAAGAATCAAACAGCTGCTCAGAATTCAAATTAATGTTTGCAATACATGTTTTCCTGTATTTGGCAGCTCTAATCACAAGCACCAGTTGCCAGAGGTAAGCTTGGGTAGCTTCAGTACTACAGCCTGTAAAATTTAAAAACACGTAGAAGCTAATTCCACTTAAGTGACGACAATGTATAGGCACAGGGAATACCATTAGTATAATCACTCCTATATTGTGCTTACAGCAGTGATCAAGTTACACAAACATAAAACAGGAAAAGTCTTTCTTCGATTGGTTCAGTCTAGCTAAGTCTACAGCACCAAGTAAATCCCGCAGGATAAGACCGCGCAATTCAACCTGGGGAATCTGTTCTGGCATTGCACGCCAAATCCTGCCAAGTCTGCTCTTTGCAGGGTTTCTATACCATCACTTTACAGCACTCCTGATTTCACACTTGAGTACTAATCCACTAATCTTCTAGACTGCCTACACATTGTTGTACAGTAACACATGGCACCAAGCTCCACTGGCGATGAATTTAAAATGCAGAAACGATACTGGCATATGCTCACCTCCTGTCTCTGCAACTAGTATGGATGCAACACTGGTAGATCTGGCTCCCTTAGTCTTCCAAAAGCATGTCACACAGTCCTACATGCACCAAGCATGCAAATATCCCCCTCTCCCTCATCCAAGTGCAAGAGTCCTGAATACAATAACAGTGAAATGGCTTCCTAATTCTTAGCTACATCATCTGATGTCAACAGTTGACTGAAATGCTTTTATAATTCAGCCAACAAAAGAAAATTCTAGGCTATTTATCTTAAGTTTTCTCTCAGCATGCTCACCAGAGAGCAAAAAAAGATGAGTAAGAGGTAGTATTAATTCAATCAGGAACCCAGAAGCTTAGAATTCAGATCTCCAATGATAAAGGTGCAACCCAGTAGAAAGGGATTCAGAGGCATTCAGCAAGAGAGCTTTCCTATCAAGATGACATTTGTCCAAAAAAGCTGTTTATTTTGAGCTCATGTTTCATTTATAACAATTTTCCAAGCTTGCTAAAGGAAGAACTGCTTCTTGCAAAAGATGCTTAGATCACACCAAGTCCTAGAAGAAAACAGGAGATGCAGGAAAAAGACACGCTGAAGCTGGGTCACAAACTCGTAACACCTAACCTGCATATAAGTAACTTAGGACACTTTTAGCAGCACCTGTCAAAGTCCCTTCCAAAGTCTTCAGGTAACACTATTGAAGATCTGGTATTGGGCACTTCTAGGATTTAAATTTTCATTATAAAATTTGAATTAAAGTCTATTCACCTAAAATCTCTACAGAAGATTTTCTTTTGTTCTTCTTAAAGAAAAGAAGGAATTACTGTCTGTATCCCAGAATAAGTTTTGGCATTTGTATGTATGCTCCAGAAAAGGCTTACTACGGTTTAGACTGTACTGCTGGACTACTTGCAGCAAAGGTCTGGCCAGGACATGTCACAACTCTTCATAAAACTGAAGGGTGCAAACAGAAAAACACCCCTACCAGTCCTACTGGCTTCTACAGATACAGAGAATTTAGGGCAGAGTGAGCATACTAACAACACATCTTTATTGCACCTCTTTACAAAAGAACATGTAACATTTGGCTTGCTCAGCCCCTTCTCAGCATCTGGAGTGAGGTTCTGAGACTGGCAGCAGTGTTTTTGGCACAGCAGCTTTGGATTATGCTGCTCCCAGCTGCAAGAATGGCAGTAGGATCCAGGTTTGTAAGGAAGATTGGAATGCTATCAACTTCCTGAGTGCTGGAAGTAAGTGGCCTTTAAATTTTGCCCTGATTAGCGCAGGTAGTAACATTAATTGGCTCATGCAACACCTCTTTGTACTATTTCAGCACTGATTTCCCCCACTGTTCTTTCATGAACATCAATCTTGCACGCTGCCTGCAGAGGAACTGCACAACATGGCACAGTATGGTGGGTATCTCGGTGTGCTCTGCCAAAGCACAGCATGGTCATGACTGGCATATGCCAAGGGGCCTTCCCACTTCTGCAGCCCCGACACAGCGGCACTCAGCTCCCTGTTGCATGTTGGACACACGGCCTGGCTGCTCCTTCACCACTGCCACCAAAGCCAGCAGAGACAGCATGAGTTCAACAGCTTTCCCATGCTCTGCCCCATGCTCTCTGCACCTTGATACGGGGGGTGGCCATTCTCTCCTCTGAAATACATAGTGTTTAACAGAGTTTCAAAAAAACAAACAAAGCAAGCAAACCAAACAACCCCATAAACACACCCAAGATGGTCAAACTCAAGAACACATGAACTCCGAGAGCAAAAGCAAGAACTTGTAGCTCAGAAATGTACTGGAACATATTTGCAAAACTCACTCTGGGCCAGATTTTCTTCTTCCCCCCCTCTAAAAAGGTGCAAACTCTTCCAGCTTAACTGTTTATGTATTGAGGGATATGTGCACGCATCCAAATGGTGACAGGGGAACGTAGATGCAAATTTTAAGTAGCAAAGGACCAAATACTTTATACCTTGCTCTGGCCATGATTGACAGTAATGGTACTACTTCTATGTGTCAAGATAAAAAGAAAGTCTAATTTTAGGAGATTAGAGTTTAGAAACAAGACAAATGGATAGTTTGGGGCTTTTTTGGAGAGCGACAAATGTGGTAAGATAGCCTGTCTTCACTTGGGTGGTCCGATATTAGCTGTACAGCACAGAACTGTCTTTCATCATGCATGAACAACCAGTGTTGAAAATTGCTAATAAAGTCTAACCTGGCAGAAACCTCAGCTAATTGCAACTTGTTATAAAAAACTCCAAACCAAACCAAAAAAAAGCAGTACTTCCTCCATGTCATCATCACTATCTTCCACAACCTAGACATGACAGGCAATATGCAACAAACTTTCTCATTATTATTCTGACTAGATGAGAACTTCTGCTCCTATATCCAAAAATCAAAGGATTCATGTCAAATTGGCACAACTTGACTTCCACTATAAAATGCAATGATGCTGCCTTCCAGTAACGTATCCTTTATTTCCTCAAATAATATTTAGATTTAATCATTATCTCCAAAGAATCTTAAATTACATACATGGGAAAGGGTGATTTAAAATTAAAACAACTTGGGTTTGTCTATCTCAATACAAAACATTACTCCCAATAAGAAGGTCTGCTCTGATTAAATTTTATTTTTCTCATAGAAAAGTTTCTATAATCTATTTAATAACCTGCTGTCTTAATATGTTAATAGTCTCTTATAGAATGGAAGATACCAGATCGTTTCCTCTTACTCATTTCTCTGGATGGCTGGGCCCAGAGAGTGGTGGTGAAAGGTGCTGCATCCAGCTGGCATCTGGTCACTAGTGGTGTCCCCCAGGGATCAGTGTTGTGCCCAGTCCTGTTTAGTATCTCTACTGTTGACCTCAGTGAGGGGATTGAGTCTACCATTAGCAAATTCATGAATGACACCAACTTTAATTGCAGTGTCGATCTGCTGGAGGGTAGGAAGGTCCTGCAGAGGCACCTGGACGGGCTGGATCTATGGGCCAAGACCAACGGCATGAGGTTCAAAAAGACCAAGTTCTGGGTCCTACGCTTTGGCCACAGCAACCCCATGCAGCACTACAGGCTGGGGCAGAATGCCTGGAAAGTGGCCCAGCCCTGAGGGTGCTGGTCAACAGTGACTGAACATGAGCCAGCAGCGTGCTGAGGTGGCCAAGGCCAGTGTGGCCAGCAGGACCAGGGCAGTGATTATCCCCCGGTTCTCAGTACTGGTGAGGCCACACCTCAATCCTGTGTCCAGTTCCGGGCCCCTCAATTCAGGAAGGACATGGAGGTGCTGGAGCGTGCCCAGAGAAGGGTAACAAAACTGGTGAAAGGTCTGCAGCACAAGTCCTGTGAGGAGCTGCTGATGGAGCTGGGGTTGTTGAGCCTGGAGAACAAGAGGCTCAGGGGTGACCTAATCACTCTCTAAAACCACCCGAAAGAAGGATGTAGCCAGGTGGGGATCAGCCTCTCCTTCCAAGCAACCAATAATAGGACAAGAGGACACAGCCTTAAGCTCCTCCAGGGAAGGTTTCACTTGGATATTAGGAAGAATTTATTCACAGAAAAGGTACTTAGACATTGGAATGGACTGCCCAGGGAGGTGGTGGAGTCACCATTCCTGGAGGTGTTTAAGGAAAGACTGTATGTGGCACTTCGTGCTATAGTCTGGTTGACGTGATGGTGTTCAGTCCTAAGTTGGACTTGATGATCTCAGAGGTCTTTTCCAACCTGTTTGATTCCATGATTTTAAGTAATCAAAATCAAGTATTCAACTTTTACTTTAAGTGATCTTTGGTACTTGTGTTGTCTGCTAAAAATGGATTTTAGTATTAATTTGCAGATTCATTATTTGTATGTGTAACACCTAGTAATATTTTAAAGCTATTTTTAAGACATTGCATAACAGAAAAAATACCCTATGCACTGACGAAAAACAAATCAGCATGCTGATTAACATACGCTACAAGAAACCACATACCTACCAACAAAATAAAAGAATGAGAGAGGTATATTTAACCCACTAAGAAAATGCAATTTGTTCTATTTTCCAGGCATAACAGGAAGTCACGCAATGGGAAAGAATGAGAAATTGAAAAAATAGAAGTGGAATTTTTCATTTACACTGAAGACCAGATAACAACAAAAGAAGTTATTGTATGCGGAGGGAATAAAGAACAAAGAACAAGATGAAAAAAAAGTAGTATCATAGAATATCCCAAGTTCGAAGGGGCCCACAAGGATCATTGAGTCCAACTGCTGAAAGTAGTGCCTACCCATTCTTAACTGAAAATAATTAATTATTTAAGATGAAATTTCTTAGCAATGCTAAGCAATGGAATGCTATTTCTTGCTTACAATACGTTCTTTTAGCAATTTAGGTTTTGGCTTTTGTTTAAGCTAGTTTAGTATTTGACTTAAATGGTTTGTATGATATTTCAGTCACCTGCACATATAACCCATAAATAAGCATTCATTAATGCAATAAATAAAAAAAATTCTTGCATTTACAGATTGTTAACTCACAAAGGCAGGGCTTAAGCACACTTTTCCTATCGTAGACCTCCCTGAATCTTCAAATATTATACAACACACACCTGCATCACCACTGTGATTTTTTTAACCAACTTCCTACCTGCTTTCAAACTTTCTTCAAGTCTATCTCTCACTCACACGCTCCCTTCTCAGCAGGGGCTCCAACCCAGGCTAATGAGATTGTCTCATTTCAACTGAGCTGGTGAGTGCTGGTAGCAGCTGACAGGGAATACTGGACAGAAAATGCAAATCTGCAGCTCATGTAGAATACCTGAATCATTAGGGAACTTTAAAACTAGTGACAGCACAGTAGTTTTATTCAGTATCTTTCATGCTGTCATTATTAAGCGGTAGATATTTTTAGCCACTAAAAGCCAAATCCATCTGCAGCAGCAGCGTTTCCAAGGAGACAGAATAATTTAAACACATGTGGAACTAGATCTCTGTTTTCATCAACTCCTCTCTCTTACTGGAGCTCCTCTGAGTCAGATTTCTCATTTGAGGGGAGAAAAATGATTCAAATACATAGGTTTGAGACTGTAATTTAACAGTTGTGCTTATGCTTTCAGATACATATCTATCACAAATCAAAAATGTTAGGATGCAACTCAACTCTTTTTCCATCAGTATGATTTACCAGTGTTTACATTCCAGTATAAAAAAATAAAGAAGATACAGCTCATTAGTATTTTAGAATAATTTTATGAATCACTGACATTTGCTGTAAATTACTGATTTTTTTTTTTGATTGATGGTTTTTCAGCAGGCATACCAGGCTCCATCTTCTGAAGAAACAGCCAGGAGGAAAGGACACCACTCCAGTGGTTGCAGCTGGTAAGGTACATAAATAAGGACAAAGCTTCTTCCAGTCCTTTTTACCACATAAGAGTTCTATTGGCTTGTTCCAATTTTTCTTTAATGACATCACTTTTTAATAATTTTAGATCTGCTCTAAGGGAATTCACTCAGTGAATTCAACAAAAATAGATACATGGATTTAATGATTTTAATCTCTGAAATCTGTTAAAACTGTATTTCAGCATTTTAGCTTTATAAATGCATTTTATTTATAAACATATATATACTCCCAAACCAATGATAATCATAATTTATTAATGTCAATTAAAATTTTTGCTTCAAATCTGGAAAACGGAGTCCCGTATAATAATTATTTACTACATGTACAATGTGGAAGTAAGTCAATAGAGAGCTGACACATTGAAATCCTTGCCCCAGTGAGGCCAATATCAAAATCCCCAGTTCTTTCAGTGGGGCCAGGACTTCTGCCTGTAGTCCTATTTCCTTATATCACATGGCCTGACAAATAAATCTATTTTCCCTATCAAGTAAGTTCTCTGCTACTTGCCATCTGCAGTCAATGTGAACTAACAGCTGCTGCTAACACAAACTCAGCAGAATCAAGCTATTTGAACAGTTTATTAAAATTATTACATAAATGCTGTAGGCACTACAATACTTATGTGTCTCATACACATAATCATATGCATCACATTTTCCTTTATGACAAAGATAATTTTATGACTGAATTATCAACCACATTCATTCCAAACCTGAAAATAACGCAAAAATCCACAAAATCCCTTTCAGTTGCTCTGAGGAACCATTCTTACTGTTTGTTCAACACTAAATAAGACACAGTTTTAGAAGCAGTTCATTTTCCTATCCAAACTCAAATAAAACATTTTTACATCTTCCAGCAATATTTTCTGGCTGGTAGCACACACAGTGAGTATTTCCATCACACAAAACGACCTCTCTTCCCACAGCTTACTGAACAACTTCGGCATCAATGAGATGCAATGCGTACACTGTCACATGAGGAAGCTGTCAGCATCAGGCATGCCTGTGATTTCACTGCTCATGGATATCACAGCGGCTGAATAATAACGTGAAAAGCTGCTTCACAGTAATTTGTGAGGAACAAGCAAGATGCTTGCACATGCATTTTTTATACCTAAAAAATATTGTGGCAAGGATCAAGAATAGCTATTCATAACAGGAATTTTTTTCACCCTTACCTGTAAATCGGGTTTCTGTGTTTCAGCTCTGTCAGTGCAAGAATGAAAGGTTTACTCCTCCTTTTTCCATCTATCAGACAGCAGTCATCCAATAACTGAAGTCATCCTGGCATCCTCTGGAACATGCTCTCTTCCTTATTTCCCACTCCCCACCCCCATCTGCATGCTAGCAAAATGGGAAAACAGCAAGAAGAAAACAGAACAAAAAAAGCACATCTGAAAACCAGCTTTAATGAGCTACTTAGTAATCAGTGAGGACACTGTGTATTGAAAGGTAATAACAAAATTTAACAACAACAAAAAAAAGTGTTGCTATTAATAAACCTTCAGCTCCACTACTGAATAGTAATTCTCCCTTTCAGCTTCTTTTTGTAAGGAATAACCAAGCAAACAGCTGTAGGAACACAGCTACTGCCTCTATACATTCTTTGAGACTGACTCAGCTATCCGTATCTTCAGTGAAGAGTGCTGGGTATTTAGGAAAGCTTGTGATCATAAAAATAACAGTGGTGCTTTTATACAAACAAGGATCTGAAATCTCAATGCAAGGTAGAATAATTCAGAGATAGATGCCAGGAATTTCCTACTAAATATGTTTTCTTTCTGTTTGAGGCAGTATTTGTAAAATACCTGAAAGGAATACTTAGTACGTACTTCTTGAAGTGCCAATTATATAAAGTTCTCCCTCTATAACTGGTGCATGTGTATTTATTTTAGTGTATTTATAATATAGTAGCCCAAAGTTCCATGTGCTGCATGAACTTCACTCATACAAAACCTTCTACCTAAATAAGAATTCAAATGCAAAAAATGACTAGGTGAACACCTTTCAATTCATGTCCCTCAAGTACACTATCAGTCTATTTGTAGCTCTTAAATTTCGTTGAAAAAAATTACTTTCAAGATCAGAGAATTTTTATTTTATTCATATCTATATAAATCAAGTATTCACTCAGCTGAAAACATCATCACATTTAGTTTATGACAGTTTAATTACATTTAAAATCAAAATCAAGCATGAGTCTTCCTAGCTAAGATATCGTTTACTGCCACATCAAAGCCAAAGCATTTGTACTCCAGGATTTCCCCTTGAAAGGAAAATGTTAAGCAGCAGAAGCTGACAAATACCTTTGTGTTTACAAATTTCAATCTTCTGCTATAGCTTTCCAATAAAATTAACTGTGAATTCCTTTAAATAGGAGCATCTGTTCTCTTCACTGAATTATTGATCTTTAACCACACAAGACTATACCAATTAGCATACTTGCACTACAAAGTAATAGCTGATTTAGCTTCTGAAAAAATTAGCTGTCAATCTTACCACAACAAACTGCCAGCAGATCCTGTGCATAACATTCAGAGTCTGTCTTAACAAGTGAAGTAGGTGTCTTTTTAACCAAATTACCTCAGTTTAACACGAAATCTCTTCCTAGATGCCTAGAAAAATGGAAATCCATTCCTGCAAGCATTAACAAACGATTAGGTTTCAAATCCATACAATCAAGAGTTTTCTGTAGTGGGAAAGAACTATAAAGAACACTGAGGAAAACCTGAACAGACATTTTGCCCTGATAAGCAATTGGCTGGAAGACATCTTCAAATTTATTTTCTTTTTGATCTGCAGGAAGAAATTTGGGGCTGAGCACCAAGGCTATCCCTCTCAACCAGCCTGACTGCTGAGGGAAATGCACAGACATACAGAATTGTATTGTCATAACTAGATTTAATAAACATCTTCTAAACACCAGTGCAAGGTGCAACACTCTTTCATCCCCAAAGCCCTCTGAGAATAGCTGGTCAGAGAAACGGCAGTAAAAAACAAAGTAAATCACAATGCCTTCCAAAATCTACTTGAAAAAAGGTTATTAACAACAAAAATCCCAGCAGCTCTACGACACTCCCAGAATGAAGCAACTCTGCAAACTCTAAGTGTTTCTAAAGTAGAACACAAATAGCACTGCTGCAAAAACTGCTTATCATGAACAGGGCTGCTGTTTCCCCCAGACATGACATGGGCAGCACACGTGAGCCTCCGCAACAGTGGGCTCTTGTGCGACCTCCAAAATCCAACTTCACCAGTTCCCTCAGCTTTCTGCATAACATCAGACAGTGCTTGTGAAACTTGACCCGATTTGTGCATCAAAATTTAGGTAAACTCATTTACCTTATAAATGCATTTTAAATATATGAATCACTTGTGCTAGTACTGCAGGGTGCTGAGGTGCCCTGTGCAGATGGGGGTTTGGCTGCCTGGGCACAAAGCCAACCTACAGGTTGGTAGCCTTGAGAGAAGAATGGAGTAGAAGCCCCTGCCCACGCTTTGCCAGGACCCTGCCTTTGAGTTCAGCCTCTTGCCCCTGGCCCCTGACCAAGCTGTGCTCCTACTGCTCCAGCCATGCTGGGACCCAGCCAGGCAGGCCCAGACCCAAGTGCCCACTCCTGAGGGATCCCAGATCTGCCTCTCCACCCGGCTCCAGAGCAAGGCTGGCAGCCATCCCGAGGCTGACCTGCTCCTGCTGCGGGGCTGCCCTCGGCTTCTGTCCTACCTGCCCTTTCCAAGACACCTGCTGCACTGGCTGCTCCCCGGCAGAGCACCTGGACCTGACTGTCTCTTTCCAGAGCCAGCACCTGCTAAATCTTAGCAATGCCTTCCAGCTCCAAAGTGCCCTTATCAGACTAATTAATCACATATACACAGAGATAGAAAAAGGGAAATTTTTGAATTCAGACTTGTACCAAGTCCCTGCTGTGACTCAATGGATTACTCTTTGTGCTTGTATTTGTTTGACTATTTCTGATTTTTTTTAAAAAACTTATTTATACTTGATACTCCACAGAACACACATTTCTCTGTTTTCTCCAGAGCTGTTATACTGGACAAAAGGAAAACTTCACTAAGAAGCAGATTCCTGCAACAACTTCCTTTACTTTTCCTTTCTGTGATTATATCTGTTGCTGCCCAGATATTTACTTCCATTTTAATGACTCTACAAAGAATTAAGTTTCTTTTGGCAATCCCGGTATGGAAGGATAGTACTGCAACAATTACCTCCTTCCTGAATAAACCGTCTGGTTATGGTACCGGGTAGCACCTTCGCACCATTTTAGTTTCTTCTGAAATGCAAATCTTTGCAAGTGGGAGAGAAGGGAAACAATGGCTGGGGGCATTGTAGATGTACACATCTCAAAGAACTCCGATTCCTGGTAACTAACATCTCCTGATCTCCACTCAGGCACTCACATCGCCCCTGGATCCCAGTAGCTATCCTTAGGTTATGTAACTTGTGACAGGTTATCACACAGTCCTTCATTAGAAACCAGGTACTGTAGATTTCTTCTGTCCAGTGCAAGATCAGTGCTAACAAACTGCTTCATGAAGACACAGGTGGAGCTTGATGTCTAAAGAAAGCTACAGGCAGACTTTTGAGAGCATTACCAGTTTGTTTACTGGGCTACTGACTGCAGGATCAGCTTTTCTTTGCCTAAGAAAACGCTCAGAAGCAGAACAGCTATCACCTGGCCTGCTAATGGAAAATGTCAGGTTTCCCACACCATAATCACTCTTCTGAAAGACTGTTCGGCTACCTTATTTACTTTTCTGCTAGCAAGATCCCAGGAAGGCATGTCATATTCCACACATTAGATCTACTGGATTTCCTGAAGGAAGACAGATACTGTAAAACCTTCTTTCTCAGCATCCCACCCATGTGCGCAAACACTTGAAGTGGGAGGAACCCGGCTTGTAAGGCAGTAAGAAGACTACTGGAATTTCACAGCCACTGCCAATTCAATGTGGCAACTCAATATCCAGTGTCGTCATGAAATGTGCCAGCATGGTCCCTAAGCAGAGTAAACACCAATAGAGAAAAAAAGAAGGTGATGAATAAATGAACCCCATATGACTTTCTGGTGTGCACTCAGCTTCCTAGAAAAATCCCACATGGTCAAAAGAACTGGAACCCACTGATGTTTGATTATGAAATGAGGGCCATTCCCTTAATTTGAAGCTGCTGCCACTGCAAGGAAATGACTTATGATTCATGACTGAAAACAAATGGAAAAAAATTGATGCTTCTATCTCACAAATAGTAGACAAGTGCTATCATCTACCAGTCTTAGAAATCTCTCAAGGCATGCAGAATTCCAGTAGTCTGAGGTTTAAATAGTGAGGAGCTATCAAACAGGATGTGCATGATGATAAGAGTTTCCACAGCCTCTGAAACAAACTCCACAGCCAAACAGCAAAGTAAAAATGCAGAAGCCATACAACAAGCTATACTGGCTTCAATGCCATACTCATGGCACTAATGAAGCCTGAAGGGAAGATTGTTCAGGTTGAAGAAGGTGGTGGATAATTATGGGCAATGCACAGTGAAAACACATTCACCCTATAGTTTGAAAATCAAAACTGTTTCAGGAGAGAAGAACAGGATTACTTAGTCACAGCATTCATACATTTTTACTCTTTAATAGACCTGAGGAGACTCTACTGTGTCTGAAGCAGCCAAAGTGTGTTTGTTCCAGTCCAGAACAGAGACAAAGAAAGCCCTTTCTATAAGGCACATCAGACTGGTCAGTGGATCTGACACTTGAATACATTCCTCCTCTTACATTAGGAGGAATTGACTATCAAGGAGCTGTAAAAACTACACGGCTTTGGGGGTGTTGAGGAATGTGTCTGGTCCAGGTAGCTGCAGACTGAGCTCCCTCTGGGTGGAAACCCGAGACAAGGGCACGAAGACGAGTGATGTCAGCCAGGTGAATGGACACTGGGAGACACAGCAGGAGCTGGGATCAGACAACCTCTTGGATAACAAAGGAGAGGAAGTCAGGTGACACCAGCAAGGTGGATGGATGGACAAAGAGAGGGGAGCAGGAGCTGACAACTCAGAAGGAAAAGAGAGACTCCCACGCGCCTGGAATGTGAGGATATAAAAGCCCAGGGGTCCCTTTGCTGGGGATCCCCCCTCAAAGGCACCAGCTTGAGCTGTTCCTGTGTTACTGCACCATGAATAAATAGCTTAATGAAATGAGATCTGAGACTGTGCCATGGTAAATCCATGATCGAACTCGTAAGAAAACTGGTCTGACTGTGAGTGAGGTGTGTCGGGAGTGTGGGGACCTGTAGGGTCATTGGAGCCACTGGCTGTGGAGGGGTTTCTTCCCAGCAGGGAAGTCTGTGGCATTGGGAGTGTGACTGCCAGAGTGGTTCCTGAATGGTCAGATTGGGAAGTTTCCTTAACAAGAGGAGGGGAGAAGGACTACACTGGTTATTGCACTGCTAAAGGCTGAACACATTTCTTAGTTTTAAAACAAACAGTACTGCAGCACTGATATAACAAGTTTTTCTTTACTCATTGAAAAACAAAACCAAGTAAAACCAAATCAAACTTTCCCTTCCTTTTAAAATATATGTAGAGAGCTTGTGTGAAATCAAATAAAAAAATTAAAAACCCAGAACAAAATAAAACCACACCATAAAAACCTCCATGAAAATAGTGCCAGGTGAGAACAAATCAAAGGGTAAAACTGAAAAACATATTCAAGGCAGACTAATTTATACCTCTTAGAAATGCAAGTTACATAAATTCCAAGTTTCTCAGACTCCCACCCACTTACCAAGATCCATTTATATTCCTTCAATCAACTCAAGAGTACAGTCATCTGCCTTCAGTCAAAGCAAAAATCGTATAATAAATGACACAAAAATAGATAAAAGATAAGCAAAGAACTTCTGCACAAGAGTATACAAGGATTTCCATTAATTCATCTGTGACTATCTAATAAAGCAGCTTTCTAGCATGGAAATTATTTCCAATTTTCCTTATTTACATACAAACTAAGTCAGGTAAGCTCTTCCCAAAATCTGGAGTTGACTTCTTGTAATTAAGTAACAGTAGAAAAGCCTAAAACATCAGACTTCAAAAACAACCTTCTCTTGAACCATAATCTACACTTCATGACTGAAAGGCAAAATTAAGCAAACCTGAAAAAGTTTACTAACTCTATATATAAAAATTGTTATTTTATTAGCTTTAAATAAAAATTTCTGGTTTTCAGCCATATGTGCTCCAGTGAGGAACAGAGTGGTGGCACAGCACAGTGAGCAAAAAGATGAGGTACTACCCCTTTGCAAGGAACACAGCTAAGTCAGGGAGGAACACCACTTCTCACTGCTATGACAGGAGCCTTACGAGATTTTACTTAGTCACTACAGCTGAGTACCTGAAAGATTAATAAGGGTTCTTTTTCTTTCTGCTTATTTTGCAGGTTAGATGAGTTTCTTGTTTTATTCATATTCCTCTTCCTCCACTAATGCACTGACTTGATGCAACCTTTAAGCTTAACAAATCAAACACAAACATGAATGTGTGAAGCCAAGTATTCTGAGCCTAAGCAGCTACACCACAGTTAGTTACAAACATCCAATTCAAACAGGAAAGATGGAAAAACATTAAGTACAGGGATATTACCTAAATACATTTCCTCCAAACATCTGATGCTTAGCCCAAGCTAGTACTGTGGGTTTCTCTGATCTTTTCAAGAATAAAATTAGAAATCAACTAGATTTAGATACATTTTGCCCTGCATGCTACCATTCTGATTTCAACCATATGCAGTGTCCTGATCCTCTTAATTTGGTTTTTCCCTACAACTTTCTGTTCTCTCCACCCAGCCCAGCTTCTTGCATGACTCCACAGCTACCCTGTCCTCAGCCTCACCTATTGGTCATGTTCACTTAAAAGTAGCTTTTTACTCAGGCAGTTAATATTGCCCACAATAAGCCCACATAAATTACCAGGGAGGTGACAAGGCTACTATATCTAAAAGTCATCCTTCTTCTGTATTAGATTTTGGATTTTGTTCCGTATGCCACATGTGTCCATGTGCCAACAACTGATCAAAGAGAGGTACCAAATGGTGAACCAGGTCCTCAACTACATAATACAAACATAAACCATTTTTTTTTAATAACCTAATTTCTGACTTTTAAAAAAATAACATTGCTTAACATTTCTACCAATAGAAGTACTGCATTTTTAAACACACTTGCACAAAATTTAATTCCAGAAGTCACTGAAGGAGTTCCCTCTTTATCCCATGCATAATTTTAAGAAAGGCCATGCACTGTTGCTATTAAAGTACTCACTGTTTTTCCCCAGTGCTGCTGATGCACAGCTCATCAAACAGAGGGAAAGAGAGCACCCAAGGAAATCATCTACAGTCCATAAGGACACATGACTAACTGGTACTCACCAGCCTTTCAATACAATTGCTACCTTGGGGTCATTCTTGCACCTGTTCCATTTATGGCTTTTTCCAGAATGTATTTTTTAAAAGAATGTGATTGGCTCTTTAAGGTAAAATACCCCATTGTACATGCAACAAACATAAAAAGTTCTGCATCGCAGGCACTGGGTAAACATCGTTAATCACAAAAGATGATCGGTACAGCATCTGTTAAAAAAATGAGGGAAAAATAAAAAAGAAACTACATGAAAGATCAGCTGCCTTTTCAGAAATTCAGACCATGCCTGATTTGTCTTGTTGCTGCTTGTCACAAGAAGGTTTATTATTTAACTTTTTGTTCCATCATGGCTAAGGTGGAATTCAAAATGTACATAGTTTTGCTGCTAAATTAAAATGACTCATTCCCTAAGTGACATGGAGTTCAGCTGCACAAAGCAAGCAATATTCTGGAAAAAAAAAAAAAAAACGACGAGTTTCCCCACACAGAGTTGCAAAAGCATTCTAGAAGAGAATACCCACTTGGGTGGGAACGAGGAGCCTGGTCCCTACTTCCAAAATAAGCTTGTCAATAACAAAGCCCAGCTATCCTTCCACACAACTGAATGGAACTGAATGGCCCAATACTGAAGTGTTACACCCCATTTCATACAGTGTCAACCACAAAAAAGAGGCAAACCCTTGCTGAGCACTGTCTTCCCAAAATTATTTTGTAGCTTGTCAATTATGGTACATTTCTGAAAGATGCAGGCATCAATCAATTAGAACACTTTCAGGATGAGAAAAAAACCAAGTCTCTCTCTTTCTTAGGAACTGCTCTCAACTAACAATAAACGGGTACATGACTATCATTGGTAGAGGGGTAAAACCCTATTACATTCAGAGTTTGTCCACAGAAAAGGGATCAGTGCTTTAGGTTCCCAGTGCATGCAGATGTCTATACTCTAAAGCTCAGAAATTCAGGCATGCTACAGCGCTAGTATGTCCATTTCAGCAAGGTTGAAATCCCAGTAAAATGCAGGATGATTGCATTTTTCTTTGCACATTTTGCAGAGACACCAGCTCTGCTACTGGCTATGTTAAAAACACAGTAGGAATTACTTTAAAAGTTGCAGCTGTAGAGAGTCATCAAATGGATTTCCTGAGTTGCAAATGCCTTTTTAATCACCTTCACTGCAGCAGCAAGCCTGCAAGGAAATGCTTAGCAGAATCATCAGCTTCAAAGGAGCCATAGCAATAAGCATCAGAATTGGCAATGAAAAGCAGGACTGCAAAAATAAACCACCAGGAATTATTTTAAACAACTTTTTCAAGATACGTCAAACAAGGAAAGACAAAAAATTTGTCAACAGGCAGAGAAATCTCTTTTCAGACAGATCAGCTTCTGAAGAGAGGTCCTGGAAGAATCCCCAAGTTGTCATTAAAAACAAAAATCAGCACTTCTTACACATAAATGGTTAAGCCTTAGGTTAGGAACAATCTTGAAGATACTGACAGTCTGTTTTATTTTGCATCATGTGAATAGATAATAATTTTTGGTGAAGTTAATGGGCAACTGAAGCTGGAGAATGGGCTTTCATTCTGTGTTCAGAGACAGAAAACCAGAAAGTCATATGCTATCAGAAGTCATTTAAGCTCTCCTTTATTTAGAACTTGTTACATGTGATTATATTCAGTAAGTCTGTAAGAGAGAGGCACAGTCTTTGTGGCCTTCCTACTGTACCTCTTACAGATCTTCTTACACAAGTTCAATCAAAATTGGTCTGAAAATCTGACCAGTGAGGTAGTTGTGCCCCACGATGAGATGCAGTGCTAAATGTAAGCGGAGGGACACCGGGCTGCAAGAAACACACCTTTGTCTGACAGCTTCTGTCTGACAGGTGAGTGGTGTGACTGCACACAGAGGGCCCCAGCGATGGTACCCGTACACAGCCACAACCATGGGGAAAATACTGAAGGTTGGCCACCAGACTATTCCATCAGTATTTCTGCTACATACTCCATATGTAGCAATATAATGTTCAGCACAAATCAAAACCTTGTCTTTGTAACAAAGCCAACTTCTGTTATCTATTAGCATGACTATTAGCACTTCCTTAGGGCAACAGCGAATAGTTCTAAAAAAGGCCTCATTTGTAAACAGGTTAAGTATAAAAGAGTAACAATGTAAATGCTTTCACCATTCACTAAGCACTATGGATTAAAATGTAATAGGAATACTTCAAAACAAACTGGAAGATAAATGAAAACTATTACAAATATTTGCATTTTTCAAGTGAACAACTCTTTTTGCTATTTTAACCTATTGATGTACAGTTCTCACCAAATACCTTCATATGCAATTTTAAAAAATGTTCATTTAGCAACAATTTAAACTTCTAGATAAATGCTGATCGTTATACATATTGAAAAGATAAGTTCCCAAATAATTTATTAGGACAATTAAACTAAATAGGAATTTAAATCTGTTTAAAAATACTTTTAAAAATCTATTACTGAGATGAAAGCAATTCCAGATATTCTAACAAACATGACATTTCATTCTATGGACATGATATGGCAAGAGAACAGAAAACCAGGCAATTTTAGCTATATTCAAGGGGATTTCCTTCTCTTTTACTGACATTTACTACTTGATCTTTAACATTCCTTAAGGAAAACAATGGTTTTGCAAATAATTAAGTGAATTTATCAATGCTACAGATAATGTATCATTATGAAACCTACTATTTTGCCATATCTTAACAGGAATTTCAGTCACCCCCAGGATCAGCAGCAGTATGAGTAGAGTGTTTGATCAGTAATATACCAGATACTGACAAGAAAGCCTAAGAGTGATCAATTCAGGGACAATTCTGTCTTTAAATTGTCTTCATTAGCACAAAACATGTCGGTAATTTTTTTTAAATTAGCATTTTTATCAGACTGCTCCTTAAAAACCCCATTGAAATGTTTACTTTTAATCATTAGTTATTCTTAAATTTAATCCACACAGCATTCTGGAAACAAAAGTAGGAATTTTCTTTAGCATGCCTATTCATAAGGCAGGTATCACCATCAAAGAACTTCTCAGCAGGAACATCAGTTCGGTGCAAGCACGCACTGACACCTAGTGAATACTTGCAGTTAAGAAATCCTGTTGCTTATCTCCTCACATTATCTCCGTGCAGGACAGGTGTTATCAATGTAACCATACTGACAAGATGCTTCACATACACACTATGTTTCTTTTCTTCTAATTAGAGAGACATTATGATGTGCAGTATTTCTTGTACACGAACATGAAAGACACATACAGTATGTGACCTGCTCAAAAATGTGTATGCCCCTGTAAATCAGTCACTGCTTTGTTCTATTTCTCATCCACAGTGGCAGCCTGGTGACTAGTGCACAGCATGGCAGTGAGAACAAGCAGACAAGTTCTTTGAGACGGGATGTATTTTGCAAGCCCGAACTCCACTCAGCAAGTCAGCTGGCTCCAGACACAGCACAATTGTTTTCTTTCCATTATGCAGCAGATGGTGCTGGAGATGATCTGAAAAGCCCTTAAACGTGAACAGCACATGCAGAGAAACAGTGGAGACTGCAACCAGAGGATTTATAGCTGAGAATAATCTGGGGTCAGTGACTATGTCATCACATTGTCACTCCTCCTAATGCGTCTCAACACAGATGCAGGAGCTGCCTGTTTGACCCATTCATCCAGCCTCATGCAGAACCACCAGCTGAGCATCCTCTCCACAAACAACAGAAAACATCTGACATTGCAACTCAACTCATCTTTAACTGCATTTAAGGAATCCCTTCCCTAAACACTGCACATTTCTCAAGCATAAAATCCAAGGTAGCAACTATGTGTTCTCTAGAATTCTCAGGGAGCACTGAATACATTATTTGGTGAAAAACTGCACTGCCTGGTATTACAAGCAAAGCCAGAAAAACAAATGCCAAGATAAGCCATCAAGCTCTTACAAATAGGTTAAGGCAGGGTAGGAAAGATAATGCAACACACTGCCAGATGCTATCAGTCACCATAAATCTTTTCAGACCCATGATCAAAATTCCAGTTTTCATAGTTTGATTTTCTTAAATTCCAAAACATACAGATGCTCCAGAATCACATATAGCATTCTGAATTGTATACTACTGCAGCCTGTAAACTTTTTTCCCCCAATATTAGCACTGAATTTACTTCTGTGGAAGTCAGTTGGAAGATAAAATTAGTCATTCCAGAACTTCTATTTCACTTGAAAAAAACTTGTATGTATCCAGGGTATTCATGCCTTGGGTTAGGCTCATTTCCCTCTCATGTATAACTCTATCAAGTTACTTTGTTACTGCTACAACTAGTGAAAAGTCTTTTACACCTGGGTTTTTGGATGAAGTTACTACCTAAATACCTTCTCCTGTGCAGTATTTGTCCAGCAGAACTGCTTCTCTTTGGATGAGTAGCTTCAGTTGCAGAGATCAAAGTGGTGGTTTTTGTTTTCCATGATTCCACAATAATCCTACAGCTGTGTGTGGTGACAGTGGCAGAAGACAGAGGTCTCCCAGCCCAATTCACATGAAGACCAGCAGGCCCCTGGCCTTCATTTTCCAAATTTGTTTTAAGGTATCTCTAAATTGCCTTTCCCACACCACAAAGATAAATTTCTTAGATGTGCTATTCAGAGGCTCTTACAACATAAAATTATCTAGTTTACCCATGCTGTTTGTTTCACCAACTGCATCATTCCCATTTTCTTTTTTACCAGTTACAAAACAAAACAATCCAAACTAAACTGGGAATGTATGGAGGGAACTTGAAAAATCTGAATAATTGGTTTCTTCTTTTGGAATAAGTGCTCAAAAGGAAAAACAACAACACAGAAAACCTATCTAACATAAAAAAATTACCCATATCCTAATCATAGTTACAAGATAAGCCTAGACAGAGTAACTGTTTGTTCAGGATACACCCCATACCACCCATGTATTGATCTGAGATGGAGAGGGGTAGACACAGTAAAACACACAAGATTATTGCCACTGTTAATGAATTTTTGTTCATGAATCAGAAGCAGTATTTTGAGATCCTTTAGCTGAAAAGTGTAAGTCCATTTAAAAAGTAAATATTTTTATGAATGCATCCTGGCAACAAGTCCAAGACAAACCAAACATTTGCAGAAGCCAATGCAAATCCTGAGCAACTTTAATTTTCATTACTTTTTACATGCATACATAATGTTCACAAATTTCTAGCAATATACAATGGTCTCCTGTTTGTCAAGACTGCACCTGGAAGATGATGTTTTCCTATACTATGTTTCTCTTATACTATGTCAAAAATTAGAACAGGACACTGTGTTCTTGTCAAATAGGAATTCACATTTAGGTGTAAGCTTACAGGCAAAACAAATGATTAAAGGGAGGGACAGGAAGGGGGACAGCAGAGTGCCTAATCAGCTTTCATGGATCAAAATTTCTTCTGTAATAAAGAAAATTTATACTCTCTCAAACCAGCATCCTGCTTTGCAGCTCAAAAATCCTTGTTGCCATGGGAACTGCAAAAAGGAGCCAATCATGACATAGCAAGGCTGCAACAGAAACGAGTCTGCTGTGAAATAACCAGTAGTCCAGTGCTCTGTGTAAAAACCACTTCAGTATTTTCACCCTGACAACAAAATGCTTCCTCAAATCTTACTTCCAAATCCTCCTTCCACAAATATTTTGCAAATTTTCACTAAAACCTGATCATATATATATATTGACAAAATAAGGTTAAGTAGATTTGTGTATAAGACCTATAACATCTACAACAGTGCAAAAATACCAACTTGCATATGTCTTTTCCATATATACTTGGTACAAAGTGTACACTAGTGATTTACAGTACTGTACCATGTGTAGATGGAATGAGCAGAGATCTCTCTGAAAAAAATAGAAGAGACAAAAAAGAGACTAAAGCACCTGATGAGAAGCACACACAAATAAAATAAAATAAAAAAAAAGAAGAATGCATAGGATAAACTATATAAAGCAAGATTTCTAATGCAATTGTTTAAAACAATATTTCAAGGCTCTACATAAATTTGCCCTTTGTATCTGAATTCTCACCGGGTAACAAAAATTAGTGCTTGATTACTAAAATAGAAAAACATGCCTTTTGAGAAGGCTGTTGGCACTTCAAAGCAAAGTGAAAAATCCGTGTCAAACCAAGAGTCACGCGATTCCCACTTGAATACAAACATTTCCCAGAAGTGTGAATTAAAAAAGCCCAACAAGCTGATCAAAGGATATATGTAATACTATGGAATTCATACCATTAAACATACCCTTTTCAGCACCCATTATAATCTTATCAAGGCACCAGATTTATTTTCCTGTCAAATATGTGTATGATACAAAATGTCTCAGAACACTGCCTGGTAAGTACTGCACTGAAATGATGTGACCTCTGTGTCACATATGCCAATTCATAACACAACAATGAAGTTGGGAAGAACCCTAATGAAAACAGTTTCACAGAACACTTCTGCAAAAATTGCTTTTATATGTCAAAGTAGTCTCAAAATATTTCAAAATACCTTTTTCTTTTAACATTATAACTACTTAATTATCAGATTATGGCAAACTAATTTAAAAAGAATCCTTGGAAACTACGTACAATCTTATCTGCAGACTGGTTCATGGTTCCAGACTGCTTTGCAGAACCATTAATCAGGAAATACATTATTTTTTTGTCTGTTCTTAAGTAAATACTTTTTTATCTGTTCTAACAACATTTGCTTATCAGACAGCACACCATACAGAATGTATTATCACTGAAACCAATTATTCTGGATCAGCCTCATTCCATCCCCCTCCCTGGAGTGTAGATAAGGGCAGCTATTTCCAACCTGACCATGTCCACTCTCCTCTTTGACCTGGCCAGTGCACCCTGGCACAGAACTGCACAGGTCTTGCAGAATGCTGGGAGAAATCATCAAATAACTGAGGATATTCAGACCAATGGAAAGCATTTCCAATGGAGAGGGTACTCACCTGGGAAAGAGGAAATGCAACAGATTTTTGCTTATTTTAACTTATCAAAGCCATACAGTAAACAGGATGATGGGGAGGGGGACAGCAATACCTGCATCTTTATTATGGCTTGCAAAAGTATTTAAATTAGGCTCAAGAAGTCAAGCAATGTACAACAAAGTGAATAAGTGAGAAATACCTTTAAAGGTAAATGTTTATATTCAGGATACTGTGGCATTGTTAATTTGAAAAGTTTTTAGAATTAGCAAAAATATAAGTTTCTTTAAACAGTTTGAGGTGAAGAAAGTAACTAATATAGTACAACAACGTGTACTAGAAATAGTAGAAAACACAGGGAAACAGTTAATCTTTTACATCATTTTATATGCATGTATCAGTCATTCACTAACACTGCACCTATCTGATGAATCCTTTTTTCAGTAACACAATGCTGTACATTTCTCATATTCATACACCCATCAGGCAGATGTCTTTGCAGCCAGAGACATCCAAACCTTGTCCTCTGGACCACTACTACTCTAAATCAGCGTGTGGTTTTGGCTGGGAGGGAGTTCATTTTCTTCACAGTAGCTGGTATGGTGCTGTGTTTGGGATTTGTGCTGAAAATGGTGTTGGGAATTCAGGGATGTTTCCATTATTGCTGAGCAAGGCTCACACAGAGTCAGGGCCTTTTCTGCTCCTCACACAGCCCCAGCAGGGAGGAGGCTGGGGGTGCACAAGGAGTTGGGAGGGGACACAGCTGGGACAGCTGCCCCCAGCTGACCACGGGGATATCCCACACCATATGGTGTCATGCTCAGCATAAAAAGCTGGGGGAAGAAGGAGGGCATGTTTGGAGTGACTGTGTTTGTCTTCCCAAGTCACCACTATGTGAGGTGGAGCCCCACTGTCCTGGGGATGGCTGAGCACCTTCCACACCGTGGGAAGTGGTGGATGAATGCCTTGTGTGGCTTTGCTTGGGTGCACTGCTTTTGCTTTACCTGTTGAACCACCTTTACCTCAACCCCTGAGTTTTCTCACTTTTACCCTTCTGCTTCTCCCCCTGTTCTGCTGGTGGGGTACTGGGCAAGCAGCTGTGCAGCATTTAATTGCCAGCTGGGGTTAAGCCACAACAATCAGTCACCATCAACCACCTGCAGAAGATTCCCCCTACAGAAAGTAAACCAAACCACAGTTCAGCCCCACTGACCCCCTCGCCACTTTGAACAAATACACTCATGTGGTACATCTGTGCTGTAACATCTGTCTGTGGTTAAGCCGAGCTGTGGTATCAGTGTGGCAAGTGCCAAACTAGGCTGTATGCTGATCTGTAGTCTCTCCACAAGGCCATTTGTTTCCAAAGTACAGCAATTTACAACAGTGGATGTGTGTTGTAACAACACATTTCAACTGTCATTAGAACAACTTGACGGAACCCAAAGTCTAAAAAGTAAGGCACAAGACCTATCACAGAGGTAAAATCACAGCAAGGTAACACTGCATGCTGCAAACACTTCGCAGATTATTACACAAGGAAGGGTCCCCCCAGAGTGAAGAAGCCAGTCTACATTCAAGAGCTTTATATTCCAGAAATCTGAGACTACCTAACTCAAACTACAAATAGATTTCTCAGGGTTCAACCAAACTTAAACTACATACTGCAGAAAGACCTATTTATTACATGGTAAAAGGTAGATAGATCTAAAAAGCTCCATAAACATTTTAAAATAAAGGATGCTTAGTCACAAACTACCTCTCCAAGTTCTCTGGTTTTGCTGCTCTTTAATTACATTCTGTAAAACAAATGATAATGCGGTTTTTAGTGTCTTGCACTCAACTAGTGAGGATATTGCCAGGCTAGTCCGAACTATGGTTCATACAATAAACACAAAAATAACATATTGAAACAATAACCACAGATAAGACCAGGCATACAAATAGTAGACCTTTCCTAATTTTTAAAATTTTTAAAAGCTGTATTTTAGAGATCACATAGGCCTGCTTTCCTCTGACAAGACTAAACAGCACAGAAGTCACCCTAGGGATTGCCACTCCAGCATCTTTGCCTTTGGGTAGTTATTTACTTTGAGACTTCTCAGGGTAAACACACTGAAATTTACAGGCCTCTTAAGAGTTTTGTTTTTTCCACACACACTAAAAAAAAATCCATTCTCCAGTTTGCTCACTGATAGAACAAGGATGACAAATGTGGATGTGAAGTCTTCTCTGGTGGACTTATTTTAACAAATCTTCCCCTGGGTAAAACACATCCTCATTCAGAACACTGCAATATATGGTGGGTATAAGTCACCAGTATGTGTGAGAGAACATGGGAAACAGCATGTTTTTCAGCCTGAAGCAACCTGTTCATTACTCAGCTCCACTGGCCTGGGTCAGCCACTGCCCCTGCACAACTGTTCGTCTTTCCTGCCTATATAGACCAGAATGCTTAAGGCAAAGGAAGAACCAACTGGTGGTGTCTGCGGCTCCAGACTTTGCTGTGCTGAGCAGATATGTAACAGTTTCTCAGAGAGGACTGAGGGTCTTGCAGCACCACAGGATTTATCCCAAACCACAGAGTACACAAAAACCCCATGAAACGTTTTCCCTTTATTCCACTAAGCCAGCAGACCACGCAGGCCACACCAGCTACCTTTCCAGCCAGCCTCCCATCCCTGTGCCCCACGCGTGGCCGCCCACAAGTGTGTCCACACTGCCCCCCTTGTGTGCCCGCACCGCCCCACGAGTGTGCCCGCACCGCCCCCGGTGCGGCCGCGCTCCCGCCGAGGGGCGGCTCAAACCCACGAGGCCCAAAGCGGTGTCGCAGGGTCACCCCTCGCCTCAGGTGCCAGAAACGCCAGGAGAGCAGGGGGTCCCATAGGCGAGGATCCAGTAAATCTCCAGTTTGGGGCGCGCCGGGGCTGCACCGCTGCCTCTGCGCTTGGCAACACCCACTGCGCTTCCCTGAGCCCGCGGTGGCCCAGCGCATCCTGCCGCCTCCCAGGCTCTCCAGCCGGGAGTACCAGGGACGCCCGGCCCCCGCCCCATCCCCGGCGGGGAGCGCTGCCAGCGGCGCTGCCGCAGCCCCGGGGCGGGGTGACCCCGAGCGGCTGCCGAGGTCCGCTCCCCCCTCCCCGGGCCGCCCTGTGCAGCCGCCCGGCCCCCGCCTCCCGTCCGGAGCTCGCGGTGCCGCCGGGAACGCACCGCCCTCACCTGCAGGCGCGGGCGGGTCCCGAGGCGCCGGGATGGAGCGGCCGCTCCCTCCTACCTGCCCTCTGCCCGCAGCTCCATGCGCGCCGCGCCCGCTGCCCGGGCGGAGGGTGGGGCGCCGGGGCCGGGGGGCGGTGGTGCCGCGGCGCGAGGACCGGGAGCGGAGGGAGCGGCGGGATCACGGAGCGGCCCGAGCCGCCTCCCGGCTGCGCGCTCTGCCCGCGTTGGGGGCGCTGCGGGGCCGCGTCCCGGCGGAGCGCGGTGAGATGCGGCTGTGGCCGTAAGGGTGCACTAAGCGAAAAACAAACAAAAAACAAAAAAAAAGGGGGAGGCACCCGAGTAAAACCCTGCCTGCTTGTCAGCTTTGAGGCATTTAATTAATTTTTTTCTCTGTACTTGTCTTGTTAAGCACAACCCCCTGCCAGACGCATACTGATTATTTTCAGAATAGTCTAATTTGTACAAACATTTATGAATATTTTTTCAATTTTTTTTTCAAATTTTTTGTTGGTGGGTTTTTTCCACAAAACCAACGAAACTGACGAAGCTTGTGCTTAAATCACAGAATTTCAGATTTTCTCATCTCCTTGTCTTACACACTGCCCTGACAACTGTTAAATCACAGGCTGAGGTGAAAGATCTAATTGCAACACAGCAGCCTATGAGCCCTCTACACTAATGCAGCAATACTCATTTTTAGAGTAAACAATCTCAACAGACCATCAGTAGTTGAAAACTGTGGAGAGAAGAGATGAAGGGCACCACCATCCTACTGCTCTGTTGGGAAGTGTTTGTCTGCGGTCCACACCCAAAGCTCTACTTCCACATCACACAGACCATTGGGTACATCTGGGTTTCCTGATACGCCACGGAGTATCTGATGTGCACACACCTGTGATGATTATTAGTTTGTGCTTTTAATTTGTTCAGTGTATCCTACCTTCATGGCACAACTTTAAATTTACAACAAAGAAAAGTAATTTTTAGAAATAGCACTCAGATGTGATTGCTACCCTCAAAATTGACTCTCATGTCTTGACACAAAATAATAAATTACTCTTTAAAAATTAAGAGGAAAATAATTTTTATCCTTGTAGCACAGAATTAATTCTTCACATCATTGAAATTATACATAGTGGTTTTGAGCCTTGATAGCTGGAGAGTTTCTGTAACATCTGTTTTTCTAGTTGTGAACCTGACAGGAAAAGGGGCCTTAAGCATCACGAGCCCATAGACATTATCCTCCTAGGATCCTAAACAGGATTCATAACCTGAAAAGTGTAAGTGCAAATCATACTCAAAATCTTTCTGAAAACATTAGGCTTCCAGTTTTTTTTACTTTTCACAAATCTATTATAATGAATTTTAATCACTACTCCTTAGTTCTAACACTTTATATATTAGTATTTTATTTTCATAGCACCTCTTGATAGCCAATAGTTTTTAGTGAAAAAAAAAAAAGACAGAACCATTAAGTACAATAAAAAATGAAATCTTTATTCTTTTGGCTCAACTGTAATGTGGTTTACTGTTCTTTATGGTAATAGCATTTTCCTGCATGCAGTTCACCGACACACAAGTCAATATTTTTGTAAAAGGAGGAGTCAACATCGAATTTTTGCTTGTGTAAGAAACACAAAATGTCCTGATGTGATCAATTATACAAGTTTGCTATTTAATTCCTGTGGAAAGAAAAACATTGTGGATCCCATATTATATTTAGAACAGTTCTAGTGCAGCATGAATCAACAAGAATAAGAATAGTCTATGTAAACAAACACTGGTAAAGATTTCATGAATAAAAAGACTACCTTGAAACTTCTGATGCAGGCAGTGCTAGAATTTTAAACAAATTTTCCCCACCACATTTCAATTACAAGTTATATCTATTTGGAAGCAAGTGCATTTTGGACTCAGTTTGAAACTTATTTCACATTAAAATGTGTGCAAAAATACAGTACTAATAAAAAAGCAGAAACCTAAAGCTACCCCATTCTTTCCTTTGTTTCTTATTTTGTGAAGTTCTTGAATTAAAAAGTGCTATGGATAGAAAGTAACAAAAGTGACAGTAACATCAACCTGAAGATACTTCTCATTTATTATTTTATGTACAAAACGCTGAAAAATAAAATAAAATGGTATTTTTTACAATATTTATATTTTCTTAGAAAATTCTATCCATGTATTTTTCAACAGATTAAGCAGTTTGCAACGTGACCTGTACAGTCTGACTATACACCGTACAGTAGTCACTTAAAATTTTAGAATGCAAAGCAAGAAGCTCTTAAATAGCTGCAAACTATTGCTTGATGTTGTGAAAGAATGATGACCAATTGAACAATTTATTTCACTTAACCACTGAGATATGGCTTCCCATATTAGACTCTTAACAGTGGAAGGAGTAAAATTACAGCAGCAAAGGCAAGATAAACATGCATCAGTGATAGCTTCCAAACTATCTATAATGGTACAGAATACTTCATATTAGCTGTTGAGAGCTTGCAAATTACACTTACTGTGGTACATATTTGATGCAATAAATATTGTGCATGTCATTATTTGTTTGCTCAAACATGCACCATGGGATAAAATAACTATTTACATAGACGATACTTTTTTAATCAACATGTATAATGTCAACCTGGCTGAGAGCAGAAGATGGCTAAATGAAACTGCAGGGTGAAGCAGAACAACTTCATCATTCTTAAGTTTTTCAGGTTTTTGGTAAACTCAATTTCCCAAGGTCAGTTAGGCAATTTTCCTCAGAAGAATACTTAAAAGTGGACTTTTATGTCCTTCGGCAAAATTTTTACGCAGAGTTTGTTCAACTACAATTAAATGACTTATGAAAAAATAAAGCATCTGTTCTATTATTGTAGACTCTATGGGACTTTACAGGCACATTAAGATTTGTCTGGATGAGATACTAGACGGATACTGTTATTAAGCACCTCAAAATATAGAGCCACCCTGAAACATGGAAGTAGTCAGACTGCTGCTTTGTGCGACGTCATGTTTTTCCATGCATGAACTACAAGTGCAGCATGCCTTCATGCAAATCACTTCTGGCTGTACATTAGAGAGAATCCGAGAGTAGAACACCTGGTCCTCATACCCCCTTCCCCAACATAAAACCCATTTACAAAAATAGTCACATATAATAGTAAACAACTTGTGAATTAAAAAATGATAAGTTCACCAACACTGATTTTTGTAAAAATATGGCAAATGTGACTATTGAAATGCTAACAGTGGATACAATTTTTGTACTGTGTGTTTCATGTTAAACACGGAGATTCATAGGTTTGCACCTTTTTTTTAAAACTGGTCCCTACCATCTGATTGGCCATTTTATCATCTCTTCAGCAGTGTCAGCTGGTACTAAAAACAACAACCTCCTGTCAAGATGTTACCCTGTTTTACAGAGTTGCGGTTTGATGACGAGGGGTCACTGTCTTGTTAGAGGCACTGACCTTATATATATATATAATTATATATATATCTATATATGTAAAAACTGACAGTTTGGTATGTACCTCCTACAGGAGTCCTGTTGACACAAATAATTAGTTTTCCAGGCTGTAAACAGTTTATCACAAACAGCATTCTGTGTTACTTTTTACTTTCCTTGCTGTCTTTACCTTTATCTTCTTTTTCCGATTTGTCTTTTTCATATTTATCCTTGTCTGGCTTTGTTACACTGTCATAAGAGGGCGGTGAGGTTGTGGATGGGGTCATATCTGTTTTTTCTGGAGTTGAGTTCTCATTTAGTTTATCCATAATCATATCTTCTTTCATGGGCAGATCGTCCTCCTCTTTACCTTTATCTTGACTAAACATACATGACACTTTTTTGAATTTTTGCCTTAAAAGATGACGTCTATAAGCACGCTGAATGATGACAGCAGACACCTCCTCCTGCTTTCGTTTCAATGTGGTTGTAATTGGTTCAT
>JAWWEV010000172.1:18401548-18462672 GCA_035583235.1 Hafferia zeledoni | reverse complement strand
GGATGACTCTGAATAGTGTGGGGGATACAAAGTACTTCTCAATCATCTCAGCTAAGAACATACCTAGAGAAAAAAAATCAGTAAAGAATATTGTTACATTTAGAAACCACTGCTAAATAAATATTCTACAAACATTGTTGAACTTTAAGAACAGGATATTTAACTAGATTTTTAAAAATTAGCCATTCAGTTGCTTTTACAAAACCTTTGTTGTTTGGTGTGCTTTGGAATCTCATAAATCCAAATAGAAATTCTGAAGTAATTTTCAAGATAATGAAAAACTGCATCAATGGTGTTTCTGAGTATTAATTGTATGAATATGTATGTGAACAGAGAGACATATGTACAAAATCAATCTTTTTTTAGAACAAACTGATAACTAGTGTATGTATACTAGCAAATGCTGAGACCAGAGGAATATCATTGCATTTTATTGTAATAAAAATAATCTAAATTAATCTGAAGAAAGATCACATGTACAGCAGTATTAAAATGCCACATAATCAAGTTATGGTATTCAAAGAAAATATGTATGTTTGTAGAGAACGGCAACTTCTTATTCATACATAACATGAACACAAGTTTATTATTAATGACACAGCAATTTAAACATAAACAAATTGATAATAAAAAGGTTTGTTAGAACTCACTGAAGAGTAAAGAATTGAGCATTATATTATGTGCCTCAAAGCAGAAAAATAACTACATCTTGTTTCAATATAGAAACAGCAAAACCGATTTGCATATTAAGGAGTTCTGAAAAGTTAAAATAACACAGTTTTTACTCAAGTTCTTTCAGGTTTGCTGCTCTAGAGAAAGCAAAGATTAGTGGAGTCATTATTTGTCACTATATCTACTTCAGTTATGCTTCTCCAGTTGCTCACTCTAGCTCAGGCATAAAACCTCTCCGGATGAAAGAAAACTCTGAAGTAAGCTAAGAGTTTTACCCTCTGTCTGGGGTGTGTGCACACTAGGCAATAATAGTCCTACACAGATTTTGCTCTTGGATTTTGGATTGCTGGACTTTTTCAACTGAAACTGCCACTGTAAGTTTATCTCAAAATTACCTTTCATGTATGCATAGGAATCTCTACTGAATTCAGGATAAAGATTTAATTTCAGCTAATAGAAAAGCAGGAGTGTGTGAAACCTCTTGTTAAAAAATTTCTTACCATACACTGTTCAGTTATTTTATGGATAAGAGTTTCTAGTGACAAAGATGAATCAAAATATAAACAGATTGTGCATGCCAAAAATGTTTCATTTTTTGCAGAATTAGACATTTCATTAAAATTATTGCTCTTACCTACTATGGAGAGAATGACAACCACAAAATCAAAAATGTTCCAACCTATGGTAAAGTAGTAATGGCGAAGTGAAATCAATTTCAGGACAAATTCTCCAGTGAAAAGTACGATAAATACCAAGTTAATCCAATATAAAATGTTTTCCATGTCTTCACTCTGATCATCTGTTTCTACCATCATTGTGACCATGTTAAGGCAGATAAGTATCATGATGCTGATATCAAATGCTTGTTTTGTTACAAAATCAAAGACCATGCCTTGGAACTTGTTCTGTTAGGGGTGGGGAAGAGAAAAAAAAAGTATTTCAGATAAATAAGGCTTTTCTTACACCACTTCTTGTTTTAACTTAGAAGTTATTTCAGCCTAAGACACAATGGAAAAAATCCAATTTTCAAACAGATGTAAAAATAACAGAAAATATTTTTATTCTTACTGCTGGTCGAGGTATAGGCTTTTGTGGTTTCTTTGAACCCAATTTTTTCATTGCGTTGTAGTATTTCTTCTGTTCTTCTGTCATAAAAATGTCTTGACCTCCAAAGTAAACCAAAGAGACAAAAACTGGTTACAATCATGTATCTTCATTGATTAATTAAAAATAATAGTAATAACCAGTCACATTTTTATCTGTGGGATTATTTAGGACAGATATAAAACCCCTCTTTTATAATTTTTATAAATTAAGCTACACAAAGGCTTAAGTTCTGCAGCTGAAACACTGATATCTTTCGACAGTGTTGACAAAACACAAGGACGAAAGAGCATAAATAAAGACAATACCATGTTTATTATTAACGTTCAGAAATCTACACTGCTGAGCTCTGTGACATGAAGATAGTATAGCAACAAGTTTTTATAGGTACATTTTGCTATTTCCATGGTGAGCCTTTTCATGAGTCTGCTATAGACTTCAGCCCCAAATTCACAGCTTTGCAAAGATGACACTGAGTATTTCACTAATATTCAATGGTTTCACTAACCATGGACAGACATAGATTGTTGTTTGTCCATCACACCCTCATAAATTAATAATTGGATGTAGTTAGTATGCAGAGCTCATACAATTTATCATAAAGAAAAAAAAAGAATGAATAAAATTGTAATGAGTAGACCAAAAATAAGCATTTTTTTTGCTTTCTTTTCAGAATGGTAATGAAATACTTATCTTCTTTTTCTGCTGGTTGAAATTGTCTATGATGACACCAATAAAAAGGTTCAAGGTAAAAAATGATCCAAAGATGATAAAGATGACAAAGTAAAGATACATGTACAAGTTATCTTCATACTTAGGCTGGTCCAAAACCTGCAAAAAAGGCATAGAAACTAAATGTTAGTTTAACAGTGAGCACAAAATATCTGCTAGATAAAATCTAGGACTCTATCACTCTGGTCTTTGCTCCTTATGGTCAAGTTCTGACATATCCATTCCACTGATGTTTAATTTATTTCGTTATATTCTTGAAAAAAGAACTTTGCTATTAAACTTGATATTTTCTTTTAAAAATGTAACTGGCCTGTATGAATATAGAATAAATACTGAAGTCATGTTTAGTTTAAACTAGTAAAGTTCCATCTGGCTGAGTCTACAGACAACCAGAAACACCAGCTTGTGAATCTGCAGAATCTTCTGTAAATCTTGTGGGAGGCCCCCGATGTGGACAGGTGGAGCTTTCACTGCTACAGACACTTAGGAAACTGCACAGGGTTTCTGAAAAGAGGGATCCAAGCCATGTTTAGACTAAGCATGTTTTCTTGGTACAGCTGTGTACATTTACTATACTACAACAGCACTGCTATGAGTGTAGCTGGAGTTTTACCACTATAGCTTATTTAGTTGTCTGTTTAGAACTAGAGGAAAACTTGCACCAAGGGAGCAAGGAGGATGCAAAAGGGTAAGAAAATTCACAGGCCAAATTAAAAATAGGCACTGTGCACTTAAGTAAAGAGACAGGTGGCTTCGAGAGTACAGTGAAAGTCTCAACTTTAAAAAAAGATCAGTATTACAATAAAACCTCTCTATGTATCAGTGCCTGTTTCCAAATATAAATAATTTCTCAATGTACAATAAGAGGAGGAAAAGGCACTTTAGGCAATAGTTAAGTCTGTTGTGGGATTGAGGAATTTTGGTAGAACCATTCCATTGAGAACATGGAATCCTTTAGGACTGCTCCTCTGCTTTCACCATCTTTTGTATTTTTCCTATGGCTTTCTTTTTTTTTTTTTTTTTACTACAGAATTATAAGAATTCCTTGTTCTTTCATTTTTACTGTTATTTCTGAAAGATGTTAAAATTACATTCTCAAGTTTTGGAGCTCATAGAGTCAAAACAAATGGAGTCAGGGGACTATACTTACATTACGAGAATCCACAGCTGCATACATGATATCCATCCATCCCTTAAATGTAGCCTATGAAAAGAACACTTGTGTTTACATCACACTTTTCCTGGAAAATAGCTTGTCAGAAACATTGGTTAAGAGCTGAAGACTAAGTATCTTTAGCCCTTATCATAAAAACCAGCACAGTGCAATGTTAAGAGCTGACTCTTGCCTTCTATTGTATGTTTTACTAAAGCACAAGAATATTAAGCAAATTCTGTCTATAGAGGATTATCAAAAACTTTTATCTATTATGAGTAATATCTGATGCAAAAGTTACTTTTTTTTATGTTATTTTTTTAAAATGCAGCTGAGGTGGATTAGTCTTGAATTACGTATTTTTTCTCACAGTCAGCATAGCCTCTGGGCCTTGTGTTATTTCTGTAGAGTCATGGATTTATCCCACACTTCATAATTCAAACCAAGAAGTGAGAGATAAAATTTCTAAATTAAAAAAAAAAAAACAAACAATGAAAAATACCTTTTTTAGTGTTACAAGTAAACAATAGAAACAGAAATGAAGGAGTGGTGACCTACCACTTGAAGCAGAGAAAGATAACCAAGGCCCACGTTATCAAAGTTAACCTTCACATTCTTCCACCGGGCAGTTTCATTGTTTTGTATGAGCTCCTCACATTGACTGTAGTTGTTGATTTGGCTGATTTCAAATCTCTCATCCGTTGTGGTGTTAACACAGTAGTAAAATTTTCCAGCAAACAGATTTACTCCCATGATACTGAAGATCAGCCAGAATATAAGGCAAACAAGAAGCACATTCATAATAGATGGAATTGCTCCCAGCAGGGCATTCACAACCACCTAGAGGAGAAACGAAACCAAAGAACACAGGCATCAGTATCTGCAGCATCAGCCTTTCTTAAATGTAACTCTACTATAATTCTGTGTCACATTTTTTTAATTGTTGAGAGTAACAAGGCAGAAAAGCAGTATAGAGAAAAGATAAAATGTCAACCAACATATAGAGAAGCTAAAAATACAAAGAGCAGCAAATGGTAGCTTTAAAGAATGGGAAGAATAAGAACAAATCAGTAAAACCAACTAAAAAAAGTAGAAAAAAAGCATTTAATAATTATTTTTAGAATATTTACTTAATGCATGTCTGAAAAACCATGTGCATAATAATTATAATCACTGATTGAATCAAACCAACCAAATTTTTCAAACAGTTCAAATCTGTTACTGAGCAAATTTTTAACTGAAATTAATGTTAAGTCTTTTTAAAAATAAAAGTCAGTGACCTCTGCATGTTCATTTGGATGGTTACATATAAAATCACAAAAAGCAGAAATGTTCAAATTAGGAAACCTGCCGAGTATCTGAACACACCAAAGCTCTTGGTGTTCAGGCAAGTGGCAGATAAAACTTAAAGAAGAGACTTGATTTAATTCACAAATTCATTTTGGGGAAAATCAGGCTTCAGGAAAGAAAAATGTGAAAATGAGTATGTATGATGATGAACAATGATTAAAAACATGCCAGAATGAAAATAAAACAGTAAGGAAAATAAAATTAGGGAGAAAGTAGGTCCATTATGATGGAGAATTATCAATTTAATGATGGAATTGATGAACATCTAAATTAGTTAATTCCTATTTTAAATCTTTCTGTAAATAACTCTAAGAATATAAAATTTAGTAACTGTGGAGCACTGCTGCCAACTTTGCCAAAACAACTGAATCAGATTCTTAGAACTCAATGAAGAATTTTTTTTAAAATGCAGAACACTAGCTGTCACATTGATGGGATTGTTTATAATTAATTAAGTTTATCTGATTTAGGCATTAGGGATGATCCTCTTGCATACTAAGCTAATTGTTTCTGTTTGAAATACAAATATGTAGTTTAAGCCTGTGAAGTATTTTGGTATTACAATTATATCTACAATTAAGAGCATCCATAGAATCAATTAATTATAAAATTAGTCATCCAGGTAGATCACCTTTCATTCCTTGCCATTTTGCAGAACAGAAAAAAACCCTTCAATGTTAGAGCAGGTGATGAACCACCTTCATGTATACTATAAAGTTCAACTGGGCTGAAGGAAATGAGAAATATCTGGTTGACTTTCAGGGCTCCATTCCTGCCAAAGCAGTACCTCTTTTGGATGATACATACTTTGGACAACATTTGAGATCCTATAGGACTTCAATGAAATTGTTGTTATGTTAAATTTAGGAGTTGGACCTTAAGGGTTCCTTTCAATGTAAATTACTCCATGACTCTATAAAAGCATAGAATGGTGCATGAAATCCAAATCTCCCATGCTTTCTTATTTTTGGTTTTGACTGTTGTTGTTTTCCCCCCTCCCCTTCCACACCGTCCTCGTATTTTAAATCACAGGTTTCAATAAGTGGTTTTTTCTAGTGGGAAAATTAAAAAAAATCAGAATAGTTTCTTTATCATATTAAAAATCTCCTTAACAATACCTATTATAAATCCATAAGCAAAAATAATATAGCATTTTATCATTCAGCAGCTGGATAAAGAGGATTGCCTGACTAAAGGATAAATCTGACTATTTCAACAGTGCTATCTTATGGTGACAGGCTTGTACTCAGCATTGTCAATGACATGACTGTGGAAGGCCATAAGGAGTTGTTTCACCTAATCAAATAAAGAGTCTAATAACAATGCTGAATTAGTTTAAATTGGAAATTCACGAACTCGCTGATTTTAGTAGCAAGTTTGACTGGAATAATAAATGGCAAGACAATTTTTTCCCAATTGGGGAATATTTTCCAAATATATTAGTTACTACTTTTACATGAATTTTAAAGTCATCTCAATTTTTCTGCTTAAAAAATATAAGTTGATTTCTTAAATTTAGTAATATCATCCATCAGGAATAATTATTGAGATATAAATAGTGAAGTAAAAATATCTGTCCTCAAGCTTTCAGTTTCAGTACACCCAAGAATTCTGTTCTTTTTTCTGCTACAGCTGCAGATCCAGTTATGTTACTGGTTTTAGTCTGAGTCTCAAGCTATAGAGGACCAGCTTGTAACATGAATCATTTGAAGACACTCAAAACATACAATTGAGCATCACTGGAAACACTGAGTCAGACACCTCCCTGCTTCCACTGGTAGTAAGGGTGTGAGAATAGAGGGCAAGGCCTGACAGCAAGTGAAAGCAGGGGAAACATTAGAAAGACATTAGAAGTGTAGTTCTTTGGTTGGAAAAAAGGTATTATGTGCCTACTACCATAAAGCAGTAAGTGATACTCCTTGGGACAGAGCATGGACAGACTAATTATATTCACACAGGCTATTTTTATGACATACCAAATGCAAATTAAACTGTATTTTCCCTAGCAATAGAAGTGGTGGGAAGATCCAAGGAAAAGATCATGTTTTTCATAGGAGCAATTTTTTTCTACTAATTATTAATTTGCATGGGTTCAAGTCTTGATCCTAGAGAATAGTATATTAATTAAAAATTTTATATGTGTAGAATGGAATTTCCTGCTTGTATATATTGGAAGTATAATCCTCATTGGAAGTAATTTTAAGCGCCTATGCAAAGATATGCATCATACTATACTGTCATATTTTCAGTTCATGCATGTTTTTAAACACCGATGAAATTATTATGTTATGAACAGACATCTTGAATTTCCATGTCTCAGACCTTAAAATGTTCTCATATTAATTCCTTCATCAACTTGAGCTACTGTATTTTTAAAGACACCAAATCTAGAATAATTACTTTAAATAAGGCAAAATCCATTATATCCATAGGAAAATTTCAATGGTTAGTTGCTTAACTAATAAAAATATAGATCACATTTGTAGTCTGAAGTTATCTAACTTCATCCCATACTTTTTATCATATCTTTTGCTAAAGTCATAAACCTCCTCTGTATCTGGGTATTTTACAAAGAGATACAGTTGGCAGATTAGGATCAAATCTGTAGGTAAAGTTTACAGCAACACAGAAGTCATGGGATTGACAATTACCCATGAATCTTCATGACAAAGCTCCAGAAATTTGTAGAAGACAAGGAAATGTTATTTTCTATTTGAACTTAAAACGTTTCACTGAGGCCCATTTTATTTTTGGCTGAAGTCTCTTCTCTCACTTTCCACACACATAGAGCAGCACATTTTCTTCAGAAGCTCATCAATTTGTAGTTGACTTACAAATTTGCTAATCTGTTTATAACCTGGGGTGCCAAAGATCAGTGCTTGCAGCACAGAGCTCACACAAAGATCCCTTTTAATTACAGCAGTAGGGTTCCAGTTCAGGTCCATCTGCTGGTTAGATCTATGGCAGTATGTCCAGGAGAGACAGATGGACACTGAAGGTGTGAGATATCTTCCTGTGGCTGGAGCTACAAATAGCTACAAATATCGACCATCTCCAGGTGTTCACTACTAACCCTAAGAGAAATATTACTAGAGGTTTCAAGTCACAACAGAATATGTAAGCTCTTTGCCCATTTCAGTGCACTCAAGAATTCTTCTACTTAAAGCAATCAATTTGACTTTGTGCTGGAATAGACTGAGCATGCCCCATTGGGCAGCTGAGGGGCTCAGCTGTGGTAACTGATACGGTGCTAATGAACAGCTGGGGACAGGTTATTCTCAAATATGCCCAACTCTGACAGCAAACGTCTGGTATGTTTTCAGACTGCTTAGTGCTCTACAAATTTTAATTAACATTTTAAAATCAATAAGGAAAGCAGTAAACAACCAGAAATCATAAAACTAGCTTGATCTCTGATATGCTAGAAAAGTTTTCTTAAATAGGATGCAATAGTTCTAATATGAAAGAGAGGAGGAGTTTTAACAGTGCCAATATACTTATTAACATACAAATTCATTACAAAACTTTCAGATGTAACACATTCTCAAGTAAGATATGCATAATAGTAGGTTAAAAGATACTTGATAGACTATTTATGATACCCTATACTTGTAAGAAATACACATGTGCATATGTACATGGGTGTATGTGCACACACATTCAAGAGGAATTATTGTTTTTAAATTGTTCTGACTATAGAAGCATGTATTTCTATGGCATTAATTCAGTTTTGTGGTAATAATTGCTTAGATCCATGCAGTTAATAAATCCTTGGGCCATCCATGAAAATATGAAATACGGTGAAAGGCCAAGGAACCTAAATAAGTGTAAAATGTGTGCAAATAACACATGAATTCATATAAGCAGATGAAGCCTTTTGCTTATATGTTAGTGATAAAAGTGAAATACGTAGGATGACAGTGTGGCATTTCTGCATGGATTTGCCGCTGGTTGTTCCGCATGCATTGTTTCCATCTATGCATGCAGCACTGAGGTTCTGTCATGTGCTCTTACCCTCATCCCTTCAAATCGCGACAAGGCCCTCAGAGGTCTCAAAGCTCTTAGTGTCCTAAGGGATTTAATCGCACCAAGTTCTGAGTAGCCCAAGGCATTAGCTGTTAAGCTAACCAAAGAGACCTACACAAAAACAGAAAGGCAATATTGCTCATTCATCTTGTATATCCTTTCGAGACATATGGTGGGAATGATGTGTGCCCTGAACTTCTCACGAAGATTCAAGGCTGGACCTCTTTCTCCAGGAATCCCTCTATAATTCAGAAAGATCTTTCAAGTCAGACAAAGTAGAATAAAAGTATATTCTAGGTACCTGCTGATGAAATTGTGTTGGTAGAATGGTATAAAAAATGCCTTCTAAATTCACATAAACCAGTCAACATTTGGTGATATTTAAAGAAAAATGCAGTCACATGCAAAAAGAAAGTTGGCTGAATTGGAATGGCCAATTTAGGTCAGGACTTCCCATGATATCTTCAGAACTTGAGGAGAATGTAAAAGCTCTCAAAAACCACATCCAGACCTGGCTTTTGGTCAAATGTAACTTTCTAGTGTCCAGAAAATCTTATTCAATAGCCATAGCTACCAGTGCTGTTGAGATTTAACCAGACTAATCAAGACTGAGAACCAACTGTTTGTTAGACAATGGTAGAAGCTTCATTGTTAGGCATATCCACACTTCATTACATTCCCTGTGATTCCTTTAACCATTTCATCAATTCTGGCTTGCATAACGCTGGTCTGGTCTGCAGGCAGATGAGTAAATAAACTAGAATAGCTGTAAAATAAATAATACAATTATCTTTCATCAATAATCCTTGGAAAAGTACTTATAATAGCCATTGGGAAGGAGTGGCCCTAACAATGAAAAAATAAACCAAATCACCCCGTAATTCCCTCCATTTAATGCCCTTCCCTTCTCTCAAATTTTTCATCTCCAAATTGATCTTTTCACATTGTTATCTCTCTCCCCTGACTATAGATTGAAAAGAATGCTTCAGATATTAATTTTTTTCATGAAAAAAATTGCACCAAGGTAAGGTTGTCATGCAAAACTAATTAAGGTATTTATAAAGGTCATAGAAGTAACTAAACCACCAAATATTTAATGAAAAAAATATTTGTCAATAAATACAAGCTCTACTGGTCATGGCAATTTATACATCTGATGACTGAGCCAGTACATATTTTATTAAGGTACAGAATCAATCACAGAATACTCAATGAGCATATAGTCATGTTTTATCATAGGATTTTCAATGCTGGTATGGATTTAAAAGTTATGTTTTCCAGGCTTTGTATAGTAAAGACTTCATGATCTATCATACAATTGTAGTTTTAGGGAGGTACATAGCCATTTCTATAGAATTCTGTTGCTTTTCAAAATGAGCAAATAAGTGATTCAAGACACATTCTTAGCTTGTATTCCATGGGAATTACATCTGTGGAACTGAGAGATGCCTATTAGCACAGTCAGGCTATTGGGGATGGAAGGGAAATGAATTTCTGCTACATGGTAGAAGATCCGTAGTCTTCCATTTATGCTACCCAGTACTGTGCCGACACTGTTGAGCATGTTGATTTGGAATCACAATGCTCTTCTCACTGGGTCTCCTTCAGACAATGTGTATGCGCTCCCTGGTAGTGCAGCCTTCTGAAAATCATATGAGAACCCTTTCTAGGGGGGGTCATCTATGGTTCTCCAAAGCATCTCTTTCATGTCACCCACGATACAGTGAAAAGTGCAAGATTACTGAATAGCACAATGGAACTGAGAATTCCTAGCAGTATTTTCCATTTATATTGCACAAAGTAAGTGACAAGACACTTAGGGTAATTGATTAGAATATTAGAAACCTTTTAAAAAATTGCTTCCACATACAGCAAAAACTGAAGAGGATGAACAGCATCCTCTCCATACCACAAAAAAGGATCCGTAAAACACATTATTTCAATAAAGCATTACAACTTCATGAAACTATGGAATTTCATAAAACATGTCTAGAGTAACAAATATTTATCCAAATATTTTTTTGTCTCTGAACAGAATTATAAACCATACCACAATAACAGTTAAAATAGAGTTTTCATTGAACAGAACAGAAATCTTATTCTGAAAACACAATACTCTGACTTTTAGAGCCTGTCATACCAGACATGAAAAAGAATACATACGTCAACAATCAGGAAGTCCAGCCAGCACCACGCATTAGTGAAATAGGTTTGAAAGCCATAAGCCACCCATTTTAAAAGCATTTCCAGAATGAAGATGTAGGTGAAAACTTTGTCAGCATATTCCAGCATGGTCTTGATAGTTTTACGTTGCTCTATGTAGATATCTTCAAATGCCTGTGAAAAACATTTTTGAAGATATAATTAAATATCTTCATAATTTGCTATGTGGTATATAATGGCCAAAAAAGGATTTGAATTGAAAAACTATGTGATGGTAAGGCATGTATCCTTCCCTCAGGTATAACTTTGGATTTCACTTCATACTTTTCATAAGGCTGTGTCCAAACACAATATTCAACTTTCAGCTAAGCTGAACAGGGGACACACAAAGCTTACTGTAACACCACTCTTCAAACGTCATTTTAATTTGCTTCCATGGACAGTATACTGGGTTTGCCTGGCCAGGTTTGGGCAGTAGGTAGGGGGTACAGCAGTAGCTTCTGTGAGAAGCTGCCCAAAACTTCCCCCTTGTGTCCAGCAGAGCCGATGCCAGGCAGCTCCAGGTTGGACCCACCACTGGCCAAGGAATCACGGTAACATATTTAAGAAGGAAAAAAAAGTTATTGCACAGATGTAAGTACAGCCAGAGAAGAGTGGAGTGAGAACACATGAGAAAACAGCCCTGCAGACACCACGGTGAGTGGAGAACGAGAGGCAGGAGGTGTTTCAGGCACCAGAGCTGAGATTCCCCTGCAGCCCATAGTGCAGACCATGGTGCAGTTGTGTCCCTGCAGCCCATGGAGGTCAATGGGATGCAGAGATCCACCTGCAGCCCATGGAGGAGACACACACTGGAGCAGGTGGGTGCCCAAAAGAGGGCTGTGAACTCGTGGGAAACTCATGCCAGAGCAGGATCCTGGCCCAGACTTGCAGACCCAAGGAGAGAGGAGCCCACGCTAGAGCAGGTTTCCTGGTAGCACTTGTGGCCCTTTGGGGGGCCCATGTTGGAGCAGGTTTGCCTGAATGACTGCACCCCCTGACCCACATTGGAGCAGTTCATGCAATGCTGTTGCCCCTGGGATGGACTCAGGTTGGAGGACTCTCTCCCATGGGAGGGACCCTACGCTGGAGCGATGAAAAGTCTCCTCTCCCTGAGCAGTAGCAGGAACAACCTGTGATGAACTGATTGTAACCTCCATTCCCCATCTGCCTGCACTGTTATGGGGGAGCAGGTAGAGCTAATGAAGGAGGGAGGGATGTTCTTAAGATTTATTTTACTTCTCATTATTCTGCTCTGATTTTATTAGCAATAAATTCAATTAATACTTCAAATTCAAGGCTGTTTTTCCAATGACAGTAATTGGTGAGGGATCTATCCCTGTCCTTGTATCAACTAATGAACCCTTTGTTATATTTTCTCTTCCCTGTCCACTTGTGAAGGGGAATGATAGAGAAGCTTTAGTGGGTGCCTGGCATCCAGCCAGGGTCAATCCACTACAGATAGCAATGGCTTACTGATATAAGAATTACCTCTGTGGTAGCTACAACTTTATATCAAAATTATATAAGGGATTTAAAATTGACTGTGATACAGTATTTTTGAGGAATAATTGAAACCAAACATTGCACACTAACCCACAAAGCAATCCTAAAGAGACAGAACTGTCTTGTCAAAAGAAAATATCTACAATGACAGTGAATCACTGTGCATTAAGCCAAGTGTAGCAAGACTATTATGTTTTGCCCCTGCTATGAGGAACTAATTACTTCAGTATTTACTCAGTGCACCTGATTTAACACCAATCTGTAAAATGACAGAATTATGTTGGCACCTTACATCTCAGTTTGACAATTCAAGTTGTAAGTTCCTAGCTCAGCTGTGGTTTTATCTAAATGTGTACATATAAAAAAGTTATTATCATCAATAGGAAGACATTTGAACATCAGTCTGATAAAACTAGTTCTTATTTCCATCAACTTTAAATTTTGAACTTGCCAAACAATTTGTTTCATAGCCTGTGAGCATATCCTACAATATATGCCAAATACTTGCTGATATATGTTTATATTATAACGTTTATGAATTGGATATCAAATTCTGAGTTGTTACCTGCAGCTATATCATTAACTTCAATTCTAAATACTTGCTGCTTAAAGTAGTCAGAATAGTTCCACACTTAATTTACCAGAGCACCGCTGCTGAGAAGAATCATGAAGACTATGAAGGTCTCAAACCAGTTGTGTTCAACAATCTTATAGCAGGTTTTCCTAAGATTCCACCAGATTTTCCCTTTTCCATCTTCAACACTGACTTGACAGCATTTGAATCTCCGTACACACCCTAAATGTGATAATAAATTTTGAGATGTCAGAATAAGGTAAATATTTATTAGGAATTAGAATGAACAGTAGTCATTTGACTTATTTCAGTGCTACTGCAATAGATGCTTGTAAATAAGTATCTTCATAAGCATTTTTGTTTCAATATTTGAAGTTAAAGCTTTATACCTTTCATAATACCTTCCAAGGAGAAAGAGACCATGCAGAAGAACAGTAAATCTATGGCAATAACTCTGAAAGAGTTACTAATACAAACAGAAATTACAACTATAATCACAAAGCTTCTTTTTGATTTTTAATAAAACCAGAATCCAGAACAAGTCAATACCATTAGGTCTGTTTATCTTGCATACATTTTGCTTTGCCTACCTTCTGTAAAGCAAGCCTCTGGCTCCAGAACTTCTTCAGGTTCTGCTTCAGGCTGTTCACCCTCTGGAGGTAGCCCAATATCAACTGTACTGCCTTCTGATGAACTGGATGCATTTAACTTCTGTGAATAAAACCCCACATAATTTTTTTTCAGTTTTAGTTATTTTGAATAGAAATTAATGTTTGAAATGCATATCAAAATATTTTGCATGTATTCAGTGCTCTCACTTTCTTATCTACAATCTATAATGCCAAATTGCTCTACTACAGGTAAGGTCACAAGATCAGAAACTACATCATGTGCATTTTCCCTATTGAAAATACTTTAATATTTTCATACAAGGAATTGCAGAAATTATTAGACTACTATTCTGAGCCACACTTAAGAATTTTGAAGTGAAATTTCAGTGAGTCAGGAATGGGTGCCTTCTATACTTTGTACTGTTTAATTATTCCAATCATGTGGCTGCATTTTAGATTACACTTCAGATAGCATATGTTAATACAAATAAATTTCCAACATCATGACCAAACCAACAGCAAGCTGCACAGATGTATTTTCATGTCTCAAGTAAATCTTATTCTATCAAGTCCGTAAAATCTAAATCTAAGAAGTTTCAGCATAAACTTTTCATTATCATTGACATGAAAACACATGTTGAGTTGTACAGGGTAGTTTAATTCTCTCTATTTCCAAAAGAGCAGCACATTACTTTAGGAGCAGTAGCTGATATTTTGCATTCTCACTTGGCAATGCATTTTCTGAATTTATTGTGCATTTTGAAACTACTTATTAGTTTGGTACAGTACACATAGATGTTCAATCACTATCAAAGGCCAAAAAAATCTTTGGAAGACTAAAGTGAACACAAATGCTTTTAAAACAATACTGTCATAAAATAACACTGCACCAATAAATCATACTGATAATATAATCCAAACCTTAAAAATTATTCTTTTACACCATCACATTATGTGGGCAACAGACAAATATGAGTACTATACTAAGTAAAAGTAGTTTCATGACAGCATTCTATGACTCTTCTAATGTTATCACTATGTGGAGTATAACATCAGTAAAATGGCTGCATTGATAAGCAGCTAATCTGATAAAGGGAATGATGAAAGCAGATTTAGAATGGTCTATAGGGAATTAATACTAGACAGACACGGTCTATGGTAACATTAAAGATATATATTTTTGCTGACACTTAAATCTGAAGTTAGAGGCATTATTCCTTTAAAATATCTTTGAGAAGCTTCAAATTCTATACAGTTTTTTGTAAAGGAAATGTAAGGAAATGTAAACAATATTAGCCTGTGGATACAAAAAGTAATTTAAGATTTTAATGGAACTTGACATTGCAGAAAACATTCAGTATGCTCTTCAAACCAAAAGATTTATTCCTTTCTCCTCCACTCTGATTCTTTTGAATCACACTGACAATATATTTTGTTGTGATTTTGACATAGGCTTAACTCTGATTTTTGTGTACCATGGTGCATAGAGTATATTTTAGAGGAAGGCCAAACAAATGGAATCATGTATTGAGGGTGTATTATGCACTTAATTTCAGTGATATCTGCAAACTCATTTTCTCTGTGTGTTTTTTAAAATCCCAGCTTACATATTCATTTCTCATGTTTGTGCATGAGTTTTAGCATCTATGAGGTCAGATCCAATGTACAGAGATATAGATGCACACTTTTCTGCAGATTATTATTTACAAATTTCCCATTGAGAAATGTTCAAATTATGGATAATGCATGGCAGTTTGGTCATTGTGGAATACTGCCTCTAAAACTGAGAAACTGGAAAGTATGGAATAAATACTGTAGTCCTCAAGTAAGGACCACAGCATTTAAATATCAGTGGAAGTCAATCATTAGTTTGAGGAAAGACCAGAAATACCATAAATGCAAGGTACATTCCCAAGAAATTTATATATGGTGTATTTATCAACACAATACAGTGAATAATTTTTAAACTGAGAAGTGACTGTTTGGTTTATTATGTAGTATTTTCTTAAAATGTTGCTTGCATCATTCCAGTCTGAAGAGCATTTCCAGCAGAATGCTGTAGTAGTAGCAGAGCACACTAAAATTATGAACTGGCTAAATGGTAAGTTTGAAAGACCTACTGTCCCTTCTTTTACAAGAAAACGAAGAGTTCAGTAACTCAGACATTTTGAAGTTAGTTTAATAAGCACAAGGGGTAATGAATTCCTATTACTGATCTTGGCATAAGACTAACAGTGAACTCAACATGGAAGAATTGAGATATCCATTGCAAGGAGAGATCAAAAAGATCAGACAGAATTGGTAAAAAAATATCAGTAGAACTGTCAATTATTAGAAACATCAAAAAGACAACTTTATTCATGTAGGGCACTATGTATGGAAAGTTGTATCTTACACATCCTCTTCTCACTAAAAATCTGGTATGCTTCTTTTGCAGAGCTGTAGCAATAATCACAGGAGTTAAGCTGAATAGAAAAATTGCAAATTGAATCAACAGCAGCTGATACTTCAAACGCAAAGATTAAATGCCTTATCCGACTTAGAATTCAGTTACTCTTCTGTTGATGTAACAGAGTATTTCCTTAGCATGCTGCTCTATTATACCTGAAATTAGCCCCAACCTGATCAGTATATAAAGAGGAATATTATAAAAATTATTCAATAAATTCAATCTGTAATAATTCAGTATCATTTGGGGAAGAAAAAAATTAGGAATTTTCAACAGATATAATTACTTTTTTCATTTTTCTCTGTTATGTCTAACATTGAATTTATTGTATTGTGTTCTGTGCAATATTTATAAAATTCAGTATGCATTATAAACAGCTAGGATGGTTTTATGATAATAAATCTTAAGATTTTCTTGAATCAATTAAGTTCAGTATGCCAGGAAAACTTCTAAATATCAACCACATACTTCCACAGCAAGCCTACTGTCTGGCATAAAGAACTGATGCGGAGATGTTGTACTGATCTCTATGTATTCAACACAACATCACCTGGGAACGGATCGTGCTATTGCCAATTATGTTTTGTCCACATGCTTTCATACATAGGAAGACTTTTTCTACCACTTACTGTGACTTGCCAGTATTCACACATTGAATCCAGCTGGACAGCCAGACTACCCCTCATTGCAGACCTCGATATGTTAGGTATTTGACATATATCCCAGTTCTTTACCTTAACATATCTGAAAGTTACCTTTGTACCTGGTAAATTGTTCTCTGCTCACCTACATTACAAAAACTGGATTTAGGCAATGGTTATATACTTAACATATGTACAGCTTTTTAAAAAAATGAACCTGTAGAAACAAGATCATCATCAACCCATTTGATCTAATAGTAAATCCCTTTTAAGATTTTTGTTACACCATGGTTCTAGATTTCAAAAGTATTCAGTCATGCAGATTATAAAAGATTATCAGGATCAAGCACTAGATACTCTTCAAGAGTTAAGATAATAGATCTTTTTCTGAATAGTATGCTAAGGAAATTATTCTCAGAGAAATCTGATTTTCAACACCTTAGAATGTACATACTCCATCTCCTTTACATGGAAGACAGTAAGGGAACAAAAGTACTTACATGTTTCTAAAGCAGCAGTATACTGATTATCAGAGGGATTTATGTATCTTTTACATCACATGTACCAACAGCCTTGCCAGTCATGCTTTAGTCAGCAATACAGTACACTATGAGATACAGACTTTAGTTTAGCTTTCAAGATAGGAAAGCAGCTTGCCTATCAGCAGCATTGCAAAAAGCAGCAGCCAAGACTAGGTCAGGAAGTTTTTTACATAATTACTTTCTGAACCTTGACAACATCTCATAGATTCATATAATTCTGCTTCACTTACAGCCAGGCCTCTTTTAACTCACAACGTTCCTTTCTTTGGTTCAAAGATGATTATCTGAGTGTAGCTGAACAGCTCTTAGCTTAGTATTTTTAACAAAGTCTGAAATTTCATGATTGGCCAGGATGCCACTAATAGCTGTTGAAATCATAATTCGAGGAACTGAAGGAGCAAAGAGCAGAACAGACATAAGCAGGAAGATGGCACCAAGAGAAACCACCATTTTGGTTTTGCTTTCAATTTCCTCCCAAATCCCTATGAAAATGTTAAATAATAGAAATTACATTGTTTTTAACTTCTCAGTGCTTTGTGAATGTCATTATGAAAATGAGACGTTCTGTGATATAAATGGTAATATTATATCCAAACTGTCCAGTCTTTTTCAGTACAGCTCTATCACCTATAAAAACAATTTACCAATGTTATTGTGATTCCACTGGTATAACTAAGTGTAATCTGGTTGTCATTCTTTCTAGTTCTTATACAGTCAGGCATACTGTCTATCAGTACAAAAAACCAGAACACTTAATTAAAGTAAAACCATTTTGTGAAGATAATTATTGGTTGCAAATACTGCAGGAACACAGGATCCTTAAATTATAGTCCACTTTCTACTTTATGGATATTCATAACTCCTCCATGAAAATATTTGCAAAAAAAGTTGTATGAAAGTAAAAGGATCATAATTAGCAGTGAAAATATGCTCTGGGGGAAAAAGCTCTCTCACTAGAAGCTACTTAAAAAGGTTTTTTAATTCATACAAGCAATAGTGAAAGGATATTTCTGGAACAGAGTAAGAGACTGCTGTTTGCAGAGACTAATTAAGTAAACTCCAATTAAGTTGAACATTAACAACTTAATATCATCCACTATGAATCACAGTAAGCCAATACAATGTGACCAATACAAAGCCTAAATTTTTCAGAGTATCAAAGGACTTTGAATAATGAATATTTTAAAATCAAAATACATCTCAGCAGGTAAATTATTCCTTACAAAATATAAGTAAAAAAGCTCTGCAACAAGTATATTTTACAAAGGTGAAGGCAGCATCATACAACTGTGATGCTGTAAATATTATGGCAATGTTTAATAGGTGATATGTAAATTACACTGAAGCTGGGGACCTTTAGATCCAAACTCAGTAGCTTCTTTACTAGACTGCTGAACTTTATTTATTACTGATTGGATGAGACTAAGTTCAAGTTTCTTAGGGCAGACAATCTTAGATGTTTTGGGAGGTAATTAACTTGTGAGCATAAATTAAAGAGCCATAGTAAGACTAAATTGGGCCAGATCTTGCTATCGGTTTTCTCTTTGCACCTCTACACCTGTAAGTGTGGGCGTAAGTAAGAGCAGAACTGATCTCTGAATGTTTGACCAGCCAAATACCAGTTTTGAATGAATTCTTTTAATCAAATTGTGGTCACATGCTTTGACTGCAGAAATTAAGTTAATTTCATGCTTAATGGTGCTTCAAGTACTGCATATACATCTCCAAAATAACTAAATGCTTATACAAGTACTAAAGAAAAGCATTTCTAAAAAAAATAAAAACAAATAAAAACATGACTATCATGAGTTTGCAAGTTACCTCCATTATAAGCTAAAATACAATAGTATGAATGTACTCCAAAACAGCTAGTAGCTTTTCATTATTAACACAATTTACAGACGGACTTATAGAAGCTTCCGATGAGAAACACAGCACATGTCTTACATATTCCGTCCTCCTTCAAAACAAAAGAAAACCCTTCAAAAATAGAATCCTGAAAACTATACCATCGAGATTGGGAAAGGTACATAGCATGCACTGCAAAGTACTCTTAAAATCTTATGGAAAGTATAGCATCTGTATGACAGAAATATTGGGGCTGCCGATCTTGCCTGACCATGCCGTGATGCGAGTCCCGTGACTCGGAGAGAGCAGCTGTGCATGTTGGTACTTTTTGCAATGGATGGGGCAGGATCATAGCTGAGGAGCATGCAGGCCAGTCCACACCCGCTAAAAAGTGATTAAATAGGATATACATAGAGATGTATAACTTGCTTAAGTAACCTGTGTAAAACTGGTGACACGATGCTCTGCCTCGCTAAAAGGCACCAGAGCTGCAGCTTGACTGATCCAGCTTGGTTCTACTCCTGTGAGAAGTAAGAACGGTAGGAAATGAAGTTCAAGACACAGCACCTGTGGGTTTATTGTGCTGAATATTGCTTAAAGTAAAATATACATTATTAATGTATCTGCAACAGCATTAGGAGATTCCATTTTTTCCAAAGCATTTAAAATTATCTTATAATTGTTATATCTTGGTGTAATTACTGGCCTAGAAATTACATTTAGCATAAATTAATTATTACCAGCTATTATTATTATTTTAACTAATTATTAAACAGTCATACACGTACTACAAAATTTTCCATATAAACCATCCCCATAGTACTTAAGAACTAAATATGGCAAAATTATCTTTACACTTTCTACACTGGACAGCAGTAATACAGCTCAGATCCACGGACCTTTTTGTATGACAGGGGACTCAGCACAGTGGTCTCACATTTACTAGTGGCTCTACTTCCATGGTAAAGTTTTATTTAGTATTTGTTCTCTAATTCCTTTATTACACTGGATTCACCCACTGTCGTTCTTATAGACACAATGTTCTTGTAACTAATTTTATTTTAGGTTTCAGGCAATTTTCTATATAATTCCTTGTTAATTCACACCTACTAAGCACGTAAAACATTGTATGTATTGTTTCTGGAAAGGTGTAATCTACTTAAAATTTCTATCAAATTACTGCAAAATATGTGTGTTATAATAAAAATTCAACAAACATTAATATACTTAATTAAAGCTTGCTAATAAATCACAACTACTTTGTTGAAATGCACTTATTGCCCTGTACCACAGTGAATTCACACACAGCAGCAAGCAGAAGCACAGGGACACACACGCTCTGGGTTTGCTTCTGGCTGTCTTGTGCAGTGTCCTCGCAGTACCTGGATGCCCAGGCTGCCTTTCCTTTGGGATTCTGCTGACTGAACACAGCTTGGGGCAGTTCTTAAATTCTATTCTTTTCATTTGTGGTGTAAGCCATGAAGTGAGTGGCAGATCAACTCATCAACAACAGTATATAAATGGGAAAATACGAGAGGGCAGAAATACAGGGCACAATATAGCACGGAAAAAAGAGGAAGCCTTAAACAAAACATCATTTGTAACCTCCAAGATTGCAATGAGGACACTGTTTTCTTCTATAGATGGTATGTGGAGTAGAAAGGCTTTTTCTTTTTTTGGTGGAAGCTTAATGACAGGAACTCATGTCTCAAATGTGGGATAATCCGCTTCAAAATTTTCCCTATAGGAATTCAGTATTTTTGTCACCTTGTAGAATAACCCAATTAGGTTCCCTCCATTGGAAGAAAGAAAACAGTCAACAGTCATACCATCCTGTTACACAATGAAGTAATAGATGCACCATTGTCACTGTGGTCATACTCAGCCCTGCTAACCACCAGCACAGAGGTTTGTATAAGGTGCATCCTCCATCTCTTCTATAGACATAATGTTTTTGTGCAGTAAAGAGTTAAAAAATTATCTGGGGGCAAAAAGAAGCAAATGAGAGAATGTTGGTGACCAGGGAATTCATCTGGTTTTGGTCCCTATTTCAAGGTATTTTAGGCACAGACTATTGACTGTTAGAAAAAGTATAAATAGATTTTGTAGCAGGAAAAGACTTCATTCTTAAAATAAATATCTTAACCATTAGGCTAGTTCCTTCTTGCTACCACTGTTCAGAGAAACACAAATTATTTTATGCACAACAATTGTAGTTACAGCAAAAGAAATGGAGAATACTCTACTAAGTGCAGAACAGTCCTGTGATTACATTTTTAAAAACAGACTTCAGCAACTTATTAATATAACAATCACTAAGGAAAATATTTAAAATGACCTTTCAGTCATTTTAATGACATAGTATTTAAATTGGTAGAATTCAATTGCATTGCCAAATTACCTTCTGCAGAGAAGTTGCCGATTAAAAATTATGAGCTATAATCTATTCTGATAAAACTTCAGTTAATATGTACATAACTTTATAACTTTAAAAAGAGAACAAGCACATGAAAAGTACAATAGGACAATTAAAACATGGTTTACTACTACTATGAGCAGTGGTAATACCAGAATCAGTAACATTATCAGAGTTAGTCTCATATGGGTGGGAGCACAAAATAAGCAGTGAAGAGAGAAGAGTTTTGTTGGGTGCATACTTCTGATTGTACTGGAATGGCACAGCCAACATCTCACTGAATTTGTGTCAGATTTTCTTTTGATGTCATTCATACAGTAATATCATCTACAATGTACCTGCAGAATAACAGTATCTTCTTCACATTTTCCATTTGGGGCACTTAAAGTGTTTTAGGAAAAGATAGTTTTAGAGTGAAAGCACTCTTGAAACATATAAAAATACTATACTAACCTTACAGACTAATACAGCTCGATAGACAGCTATTTCTTATTCCACCAAGACAGTAGTAATATTTTGTGATGAAGAAATCCCAAGTATTATGTTTCCTAGCACTGAACTTGAATTGAAAACACTTTATTCCCAAACTTTCAGGGCATCCCCTGGCTATCACTAATTGCTAAACAGGGAAAAGGTTGAAAGTGATAGCTGGACTTGGAAAGATGAACAAATCCAGAAGGATCAGGCCTATACTAATGAAGTAAGTGATTCACAAAAAGAAAAATTACCTGTGCCATTACTGTCATATGCAGTTATTATGGATGATTTCAATGCTGGGTAGAATTTCACCAGATCAGCAATAGAATTTGCTGCTCCTTTGGCAGCAATAAGTTTCAAAACAATTAATGGGATAGAACAATGGAACAGGACAATGGAACAGCAGAACAATAGAAAGACAGAACAATGCTCTAGACCTATGTGGCTTAAAGGTGCCTGAAGAAGATTCCTTTTCTTATCTTATGTACAAAGACAGAATAGTATCAACCAAAATTCTACATTCAGATCAAGAAACTTCCATACAATCACCATCTTCATGACACAGAACAATTAGAGGTTAAACTACAACAACCTCTGATTTGTTCTGCACCCAAGTTATAAAGAGTAAGATAAATACAAAAATAATCAATCTGAAAAAAATATTTTTAGAAGAACAATAAAGACAATTGTGATAAGAAAAAAGAAAAAGAAAAAATGTGATAGTTCGTACAAAAAAGGATCTCAGGGTGAATCCCAAATCTTACACATATTTATATCCCTCAGTTTCAAGCATGAGAAAATCACTTATGAAATCTTTATGTTAGTTTATATCTACCCCACAGCATGCAATACTGTTTAGAAACATCCATACTAATGCTGAATGAACTGGCATCACTACTAAGCATTGTGTAGACTTACTCCACTTGGGGTGGACTCCATCACTTTTAGTTGTGTGGGACAGAGCACTGGGTTAAACACAATAATAATGTTCAGCATCCACTGTAACTCTTTCAGTGTTAGCTTGAATTTATTCACTTGGCACCACATTGTGCCAGAAAGACATACATTTTATTAGAGTAGGTAGATTGAGCAGATTCAAGTATCTTAAAGCTTTGAAAATAACAATGGGTACTCATATGAAAGGATCTTGTACTGAGATAAAAGCGTTTTTTACTATAAAACCATTACTTCACTTCTTCAGTAGTTCTGCTACTATCAGATGGATTGTTAGTGATTTACATGAAATTGTTTAGTGATGCTGGCCCAGTATTCAAATGTACCTATGACATATTTAGATATATTCTGACTATATCAAAAAAGAAAAACATCACAATGAACTGTTAGGTTCTAGAAAGCAGATAAAGGAATAAATAAACTTCACTGATGAAATAAGCATGAAGAAACTTACACCAACCACACATACTTTGTATGACTTCTGATATCCAGGACTATTAAAGTGGTACCTTTGCTTGTTGAAGATTTAACTAAATAAATAAGGGGGGGGGGGGGAGGGGGGGAGGGGGAAGTATTCATTTTCTAAAAAATTGCCTTATGCATCTTGATTACTGTAAATGCAATATTGTACCACCATCCCACTCAAAACTCGTAACCTTATACAAATTCATCTTAAATCACGTTACAAGTTTGTATATGATATTATAAAGGATTAGAGAGAGATTTAAATTCAACACTAGTAACCTTTGGAAAACAAGAAAAGGAACAGAGTATTTTAAGTCTAGAAATAGTCTTACCTCTTTGCTTTCTTCCAGGTCTGACTCACTGCTGAACTCCTCTGTATTTAAATTTTCAAAATCTGATTCCCCGACAGCAATTGGCACTGTCACGGTGAGACTTGGGTTGTTTATGAATGACATGTAATCACTTTCATCAACAACATACTTTTCCACACTGCTGCCTATGCCACTGGTAGTTCCATTCCCTTCTTTAAGATAGGCAAGGTTTTTACCTATGTCTACTATTGTATGGTTGGAAATACAGCTGTCTTTTTTATTGTTTAGGTCTTCAAGAGGTTTGATTTCATCTAAAACTTTCTGTTTTCTAACAAAGGCTTTTTGGATGAATTCACGCACTTTTCTCTTCACATAATCTATGCCTTTCTGAATCCTTGCCACAGCAATCTGGAGATTGTTCATTTCATTATCATCATCTGTAGCAGCAAGGTTGTCTGAACTAAATGAGCTCAGCAGCAAGGCCAGAAAGAGGTTGAGTACCTAGAAAAGAGTAAGGAAAAAATATATTGGCTCTCTTATTTTTAAGTCATAAATACAGTTCTGTTACAAGCTGTTCAATATGACATAAATTTTATTTCACAGCTGGTATCTTATTTCAACCCACTTTCCTGATATTTTTTCCAGTCCATAATCCTTGTCCCCGACATTTTATTATCTTGCCAAAAACATTTCTAGCTGGTTTACCTTTACTAATATAAGGAAAATCAGAGCTGTTCCTTGACTTTCTTCACACTGGTAGTGCTCCTCACACAGTAGTAACCTATGCAAGCCATTTCCATGGCAGTGTTCATTGGCCAGGGGAATGCAGGCAGTCTGCTGTAGTTCTACAGACCATAGGATCAGTGTCTCAGCTTCAGATTATAATAAACTTGTATCTGGCAAGAATATGTGGGTCTATTTTGGTTTTGAGCAGGAAAACTGTCTAAGTGATAAGGAGTCCACAGATGTGATACACCTCAATTTCAGGAAACTATTTCAGAATTACTTGCATGACATTCTACAAACATACAAGAGAAATTTGGATTGCATGCAATTATGACAGGCTGTGCAAAATCAATTAAAAATCAGTTAACTTATATTTATCAGTTCTTCCTACTGAAACTTGCAGAATATTTTAGAAGGTATACCACAGAAGTCTCACATTAGTCTGGTAACAGTTGATATTTATGCCTGTGGAGAAGCATATTTATAAAATTTGTGGATTATACCAAAAAAAGAAGCGATGCTAGCAATCAACAAGTAAAAAACTACAATTAAGTAAAACCATGCTAAATTGGTGAAATGATTGGAAATCAATATGACATTTAATTCTGAAATACTGCTGTGGAAATGATGGTCTAGGAAAAATGAAAAGTATATACTGGCAAAGTGTGAAAACCTGCAAGGTGGAAGAACTACAGAAAAGAAAAGGGCATAGAGGCTGCATCAGGAAACAATGCTGATACAGAAATTTCATGTCATTTGGGGATGTATCACAAGGAATGTTGTAAGCATATGGAATGGAAGAAATGGACATATAATTATTCCACATTATTCAGCACTTGTGTTGCTGTTCAAGATTCTGCTTAGGAGGAATTCAGAGGCCAGTAGCAAAAGGGATAAATACTTTACAAATCACCACCTACAAGGAAAAAATTGAAGAGCTCAGCTTGTTTTGTTTCAAAAGGAAAAGACTGAAACTGGAAACAGTAAGCCCTTGTATTATAAATGTTGTCATGAAGACGAACAGTTGTCCCATCACTATTGTGACCAGTTAGTTTAATTGGCTGTAAAAGGTAATTTGAGTCTGATAGTTTTTAAAAAGGCATTTTTAACTATATGCAGCCCTGATCTTACTAAAGAGGTTATAAACTCACTAAGATTGAAAAGAAAATGTAGACAAGTATTTTTCATAAATAATCAAGGTGTATTTGAGCCTGATTTAGAGGAAAGGCAAATGAATTAAATGATCTCCTGAAGTCCTTCTCCAGTCTTCTCTGATTTCTAAATCATAATAAAAAGGAAGTATGTTCTAAGAGTTTTAAAAAATCCACACTGATTACATACCACTAGGTTTCCAATCACCATGACCATCATGAAGACTGTAAGGCACATGGCTTGGCCTGCAACCTGCATGCAGTCCCACATTGTTTCTATCCATTCTCCACACAGCACTCGGAATACAATCAGGAAAGAGTGGAAAAAGTCATGCATGTGCCAGCGTGGAAGTTCACAGTCACTGGAGATCTTGCACACACATTCCTTGTAGCTTTTCCCAAACAGCTGCATCCCAACCACAGCGAAAATGAACACAATGATGGCCAGCACCAGGGTCAGATTCCCCAGAGCCCCCACTGAGTTGCCAATAATCTTTATCAGCATATTTAGAGTTGGCCAAGATTTTGCCAATTTGAAAACGCGAAGCTGCAAAACAGAAGAATGATACAGAGTTATTCATGCTACTAATTGTAATGAAATTACTGCTATACATTTCATATTTCAGTTACCCTGTGTCTAAATCATGTCCATGTAACCTTTAGAAACTTTAGTCAAAAACTTTGTTTCCAGCTCTTTGTACAATACTACACACCAGCAGTCTTAAGTCCTGGTCCAAGTGATAGAAATCAAAAATATTCTCTCTGGGCAAATTTCAATTACTTTGCAATTATCACAATTGTCACTCCAATTCAGATTTTGCTTCTTTTGGTGACTTTAGATACTTATAAACAAGTGGTACTTGTCAGACAAATTGGAGAAAACATTCTCCTTTAGTCAACTCTAAAAGAATATTAGTAAAAATAAATTAGTACATATGAAATATGATCAGTTTAACAGGATCATAAGTGTATAGACACTTCCAGATCTCTTTCATCTTAACTGGTAGGGAGATGGAAAAAATGATTTTCCTAGAAAGAGCAACAAGCCAGAGTTGTTAATGTCAGACATACAAACTACTCACAAGTGTCTTTAACAATATCTTTTCTGTCACTTAGAATAAATGTAATGTGTCTTACAATGTTTGTCCTACAGCATTGACAAAAACAAAGGAAACCACTGAAATAGACAAAATAGTACAACGTGAAACAGACAAAAATGAAACTATTGCAAAGTGAAAAAAAATTACAGCAAGTGTTCAGAAAATTGAAAGAGGAGAATACTAAAACAAATCTAAAACTAAATATTATTTAATGACATTTAAATAGAACATACTTAAAACCAGAATTCTACTACTGCAAGACAAGTCAATCCAGACAGATTTTAGGCAAAGTGCAGTATAATGCTATACAGAGAACCAGAAAACAGACATATTTAAACCCCCTCCTTTTTAAAAGGGGATTTATTTAACTTTTATTTAAAGTTAAATATTTTTTTTTGCTTTATTTAAGCCAAATGTTGAGCTCGATGACTAGGAACTCTAGCTTCACGTCTCTTACTGTGTGGGTCTTTTCAGAAGAGGAATTGGACATCTACTTGCATGCTAGCCTAGTCTGCAGCAAGACCAAGGTTTTTCAAGTTCCTGTTCATGAAAGAGAATATCTAATAACAGACAGAGATACCGCAGTGACTTCTGATCAGAAAAGCTGTGAGACAGCAGATGGACCCTTGCAGAGGATGGCAAGATGGCTGGTAGTGATGAAAGACTTCTATAGAAAGAAAAATCTTAACACTACTCTCTTTTAAAACTAACCATGCAAGTCAATTGGTAATGTAAGTCTATAAGATAAAACTGTCAATAGATTTTTATTAACTAACCCATTATTTATTAAGTGATTTACTTATTTTCCGTCATAGGTTGTGAAATCCTGTGGCTCTTGCTTTTTTTTAACTCCTTCATCTAGGGAGACCCCTCTAAGAGATACTTTTATTAAAAAAGATTAATCTTTAAAGCACAGTTACTGCAAGAATAGAATTGATGTTGACAATATCTTGAAAGAGAAATAGATGTTACTAAGATGATATGTAAACCAAACATGACATAATAAATACATGCCATCTAGTGGGTATGCAATTTAGTGTTTTGTAAATGCTGAAAAGATCTGTCTTAGCCACATATATAATGTACAAATGAAAAAGGCACAAAATATATATGCACAAATACACAAATATAACATAGAAACATATTTATTTAGGATATTTACCAATCGGAATGATCGAAGGACTGATAATCCTTCCACATTTGCAAGGCCAAGTTCCATTAAACTAAGACTCACAATAAAACCATCAAAAATATTCCAGCCCTCTTGGAAATAATAGTAAGGATCCATGGCTATTATCTTGAGAAACATTTCTGCTGTGAAAATTCCAGTAAACACCTGCAAGGAAGATACAGCTTCTTACTCCAGTTTAATGAGAAAATATTTTAAAAGTAAAACTAATAGTATCAAATTTGATAAGTTATATTTTCAGCAAGCAATTCCTGATAAATCTGAATAGCTTCTTTACATTGCCATACATTGGTTTAGGAATAAAATTCGTATTTGAAGCTTACACATGCATCACAATGTTTGGTTTCCAAAAAAAGAGGTAAAGGGGAAAATGTGGGGTTTAGCTAGTCTGCTAACAGACATGTATGCCAACCCAAAGAATCTCTCCTGATTTTACTGTTTATTTTTGCTTCCTTAGATGTCATCTTTGTCCTTGGGCCATCTTTTCACTTCTAGGGATAAAGATAAATTTATGATAGGGACAATTATTTTAGTAAAGAAAAAAATACTGAAAGTTGAAAACTGTTCTTCTTCAGGATGACCAGTGGAAAGCACTGTCATTCCATTTCTCCATTTCCTGCAGAGTTGCAGTAAATTTGCCATTCTTCTGCATCTTTCCCCTCTATAATATCCTAAATACCCAGAACCTCAGGAGGTGCTAGTGAGAAGCAGAACAGGTGTGGGAATGGAACAGAAAGTTTTTATTATTTGTAACTATCCAATAAAAAAAAAAGTCCTTTAATCAACTTCTATGACAGAAGTTGAAGGTCTTAAAAATCAAAATGCATATTGATTCAGTAAATCTTACTATCTTTTGCTCTGTAAAGCAAGAGTGGTGAAATCCACAAATGTCAACAGCTTACAAATATCTAGTCAACATTTTCATGTGCATAGGTCACAGAACAATTAAATAAAAACGCATTTCACACACGTGGCACATCATGAGAGACTTACAAGGTTTCCTACTGAAAGCACACCACTGAACTGTTCTGTCATTGGATAGTGCTCCATGGCCATGAACAGGGTGTTTAGGACGATGCAGATAGTAATGGCCAGATCAACAAATGGGTCCATCACAATCAGATTCACAATATGTTTGACTTTCAGCCAGGGAGCACAGCAGTCCCAAATCAAGCAAGTGTTAGCAAATTTATACCAGCATGGTGGGCATTTCTGTCTGGATTCTTCCAGTTCTACAGAAAAAATTGAAAATAACATTTTAAACATATTTCTCTATTCCAGCATCACATAGTTATTTCCTTGAAGACTAACTGCTGTTTTCCAAGGTACTATTGATAAACTGTGTTGATATTTTGAAACAAAGACTGCTGTCAGTCAAAAGAAATTACAATTTCATTTGTGATCTGTAAAATTTTAGAAAGAACACAAAAGATTCAATAGATAAAAGAACCATTCAAAATCCAGTGTTACATAGGATGCACTTGTCTTAGAAATTTGTTATAGAGCCTGGGTGATGAGAGGATTGAGGGCAGCCCAGCGGAGAAAGACCTGAGTACACTGGGGGATGAAAAATTGAATATGACCCAACAATGTTGGTCATAGCCCACAAAACCAATTTCCTGCTGGGCAGCATCAAAATCAGTGTGGCCAGCAGGCTGAGGGAGGGGATTCTCGCCCTCTATTCCACTCTGGTGAGACCCCACCTGGAGTGCTGTGTACAGCTCTACGGTTCCCAGCATAAGAAATATGTGGATCTCTTAGAGCAGGGTCAGTGGAGGCCACAAAGATGATCAAGGGCTGGAGCACCTCTCCTTTGAGAACATGCTGAGACAGATGGGGTTTTTTATCCTAGAGAAGAGAAGGCTCCAGGGGGACCTTATAGTGCAGCCTTCCAGTATTTAAAGGGAACCTGCAGGAAAGATGGAGTGGGACTCTTTATCAGGGAGTAGAGTGATAGGATGAGGATAACAGTTTTAAACGGAAAGAAGGCAGATTCAGACTAGATATTAGGAAAAAGAATTCTTTACTGTGAGGGAGGTGAGGCACTGGCACAGCTTGCCCAGAGCAGCTGTGGATGCCCCGTTGCTGGAAGTGTTCAAGGCCAGGTTGGATGGGGCTTTGAGCAATCTGGTCCAGTGAGAGGTGTCCCTGCCCATGGCAAGGGTGTTGGAACTAGATGAAGTTTAAGGTCTATTCCAACAAAATGTTTTAAAATTTCCTCATGAAAGATAAACATTTAGAACAAACCTGAAGTCAGACAACTATTTAGACAGCATTACGGTCCACATGTGCACAGGTGCTTACTATTACTTTCCAATCTACTATTTTGAACACAGTCATTTAAGCCTCAAAGTAATGTTTAGCCCTTTCTTACAAATAGTTGTTTAATTCCATGATTCACATTAATTGTATTTAGCCTTACAGAAAGAAGAATGTGATCCTTCCTTTGTTAAACAGCATGTCTATTGAATTGATAGAAGGGGATTGTTCTGCTGCAAAAAGCATAACCATCTCAGTAACCTAAAAAGAGCTTTTACCCCAAAACGTAACTTCACTAGAGAAAGATTATGTTGAACATTCATTTTTGCTTCCATTTAAATTGGAAGCTTGCTGCTTCCACCTCAAACCTATCAATATACTACAAGCTTAACTGCTTTTCCAAATTTATCAGTCCCATATTAAAAAAAACCAATGGAACAAAAAACCTTCCTCTACATAGAAATCTCTTCTTGTTTGTACCCTTTGGGCTGAAGTAGCTGCCTTAACATACCACTACTACTTAATGTATCACACATTTAATAGCACTTTAAGGCACTGGCATACAAAAAAAATCTGTTTCATACCTTCCATCGTGTTTGTAAGCATGCTGGCTATACTCATTGCTCTTTGCCTTGCACTAGGATCTGTTAGGTAGTCCATAGGAACATGGTAAGAACTAGACCGTCTCTTTCTTAAGTCAGTTTCTGTAGTAGTGCCCTGAAAATAAAACAATAACATAGCTAATTGATGGTTCATTTAATAAGAATAACACCATAAGTTATTGTAGAAATACATTTTTTTAAAACACTGCTGTTCCACACCATGCTGCATTTAAGCTGTGGCTTTGCAATAGACTAAAGTATGCCTAATTTTGTATAGAACAAATAGTCAAACACTGCAGTGGGATTGTCCCTAAAGAACATGTTTTTAAGTATTTTGCTGGAACAGGGCTGAGACATTAAAAGATATTTTAGACTATAAACAGTTTTTAGACTACAAAACTTTTCACAATGCTTGTCAATGAGCTCTGCCATAAGTATCTTTCTAATTAGGCAGTGAAGTCTTTTTCTAAACATGAAAATGCACAGCCCACACAGCTAGCAGTAAAAGAACAAAGAGTAAGTCCATTTTAAGATAACTCTTAATTTAGAATAAAGTATCAATTTCCTAGAATATTTTTCAAACAAAAAGAATATATATATATGCAAGGAGCATTCACAGCTTGGCCAGAAAGGTAATCATTGCCAAGTGACTAAACTTGGTACAAACAGTGGCTAATCCCACAGGGAGAGAACATCATGCCTGAGCTATGGCAGACTTCCTTACATTGCTAGCAGTGGCTGCTTTATCAATCATCACCTCTGGCAGGAGCTGTCCAGTAGGTGACATCAGAGCTGGTGGCCCACCGACTAAAGACACTACTCCGTTGCAGTCCACGGTGCTGTGCATCTTCCCATTTGCTGGAAGTGCAGGTACTGTTCTGGATGACCTACTGGCCTGACTAATGTTGCTGTTGCGCCGTTCACCATGTCTATGAGGAACAAAGAGAGAATCTCTTCTGCTCTCATTGTCTTCAAAAGTGCTGTGCTCATCATCAGCAAAGTCATTTTCTGATCCTACATCCTTTGCTCGACCTCTGAAGCTGAAAAGACTTGTTCTGCTGTTCCGCCTTGGGGAGAACAGGGAGCCGCGAATGCTCAGCAAAGACTGTAGGCAAATAAAAACAATTATTATCGGATGAAAATCCTTTGAAATACAACATTTTCATACAGAGTAAAAACCCACAATGTCATAAAGGGTAAGGTCATCTACAAAGAAATTAACTGGAACAGTACCCCCCTAATACACTCCCTTTTGGGTAGTAAACAAAGAGCACATAAGTGACAGACAAAGACTAGTTATTTTACTACTTCAGATATATGAAATCAATTTAATTAGAGTAAAAGAAACTGCTTTACAAAATTGTTTTCTCTGCTATTCTGCCTTTGTTATTATAATTATAACTGTTCATAAACTGAGTAAGTGTATCTAGACATTGTTTACCCCAGGTTGGCATTAGTCTGACAGGCTGGGCAAATAAAATTCTAGGCAAATTTCCCATGACTCAGTCTGCACACAGAGGTATCTCCCAAATACTGCCTAGTTTAAGAAACATACATATCTTTTTAGATACTAGCCAAGTAGGCCATAAGTTTTTTATGTCTTTTTCAAAGTCTTAGCTATCCTGAATATGCAAGATATGCCTGTAATTTGGTATGAACAGCCTCGCTAATCTTCACCAGTTCACGTGTGAGTAAATGCTCTGCTATGTGAGGATCTTTTCAGGATCAGAATAAAAATAATGCTCTAATCTTATAAACAATTATACATGTTCTTAATTTTAATTCATATCAGTAATTGCCTTAACTTCATTGATTAGCATTAGCACCTGATTTCACCAAGTCCTCTATGAACAGCAGAGATGATACATTAGAAAGCAGTGTCTTTGTTTCTCTTCTGCAACTTATCTTTGTGGACCTGAGCCCCATTGTTGTAGTACTGCACAATGCAGAACAAAAAGGCACTCTGCAAAGAACTTATCATCTAAGTGTAACACAACAGATGGATACAAAAAGAGAGGGAATACAAGGAGGCAAAATTGATGAGTATGATAAACAGTCGTCTTAGCTCACCTGAAGTCACTTCCCTGTCAAGCTTTCTGTAGGCAGCATGGTAAAAGAGAGTTTTAAAGAGGGATTTGAGGAAAGCAATGAAGTGTTCTGTGAAAACTCATGGGAGCTTCTTCCAAGCATGAGGGGCAGCATACCAGAAAGAGCTCAAAGAAACTAGTTTGAAAATTTAACAGGAGGTTATGGATGCTGGCATGGGTCAGTCAAAGCTGGGACTTGACTTGTTTACTGTAAGTAGACAAGGTGAGTTGGGAGGAACTTGAGGTACAAAATGTTTAATGGTATTAAAAAAATTTCTTTGTGTAAATATGCTTACTAGCAGATTAGATAAAAGCAATGGGATAGGTTAGTGCTCTTTGCAACAACATTCTTGATTAATGTAGCAGTAATTGGGACATGGAAAGAGGACCAAGTTAGACATGATTCACAGCGGTGGGTCCAGAATAGAGTTAAAAACAAACAAACAAAAAAAAAAAAAGAAAAAAAAGAAAAAGAGAGAGAGGAAGGAAGAAAGGAACTAGCAAAAGTACTTGTGGAAATCCCTTAGAAAACTGTCAAAGGGGTAAAAGGATCTTCTTAAGCATAACTAAACCAGGAAAATTGAGAGGAGACAAAATCATGAATGTTAGGAAGAACAAGCCCTCAAGAGGAATAAAATGGTCATTTACATTGAAAGAAAATGAAATGTCAAGGAAAAAGTCAAAGATGAGATGTAAAACTGAGCTTTCTCTAGGAAAGCGTTATTCAAAACTGGTGAGAGGAGCTTCTGTTCAGTGGTTAGAATCCAGAGTGAAAAGGAACTATGGTTGGAAAACCAGAGGGGAGGGGATTTCTAAACTGTCATAGTCAAACAGCTGTAAATGAACCTGAGAGATGAAAAGGTTAGAAGAGCAAGTTGTATGAGGAATGCTTCATTTCTCACAAGATGGATGAATTGAGCTGCAGCTGAATAAGGCTGCAGTCTGAATGAAGACACAGGCAAGAGTATATGCACCTAAGGGATCAGATGGGTCTTCAACATGAAGTTGAAGTCAACTGATACGGGTGTGAAAGTTTGTATAAGAAACTGAATGAATCATGAACTAACTAAGTTCAGCAATGAAGTCTTACAGAGATTAGTTAGACAGTTAACAACATAAACTGGTGGTGAGACGGGGAAAAGGATGCAGTACTGTTGAAAAAGGAAGTACATTAGGAAGGGAGTGGAAGGAGTGGCAGAAATAGAAAGCTGGAAACATTATATTCCCACCACGATCTGATCTAAGAAGGCTAGTCCTTAATAAGAAAACATTGGATGAAGAGGTCTGAGCTTCTTTGAGAATGGGAGCTGGAGAAAATGATACATGAACAGAATATGAATGCCCATGATCTATCAAGGGATGAAACAGGCTTTCCCTGTAATAGAAGAGGATTAAAAAAGACAGGAATGAGTTCAGTAATAATGACTACAAACAGGGAGAAAGCAAATCACAAAGACCAGGGAGAATTGAGAAGGGATAAAAGGAAGAGGCATATTTAGACACAAAAAGAGGCAGAAAAAGGAAAGAATGTATGCGAGATCTGGACTTGGAAGTGCTGAGGGGAGAGTGAGAGGTGGGAAAACGAAGAGGACCTTTGAAAACTGTAGAAGGAATAACATAACAAAACTTTCAAAGGAAATAAATGTCGGGATGGGAGATGCAGATGGCACTCTGAATCACTGGTGTTTCAATGTAAGAGAACACATGCAACAACACATTGCCACACATATTTCTACCTTCTTTAAGATAACATAATTAATGGTCTCAGATCAATTAATTTTCAAATTTCACATGAACATTTAGGCAATTTCTACTGAGCTTTTTACATCCTAAATTTTAGTACTTTTCTCACTTGAAACCTTACATTTCTTTGTGTGTGTGCACCGTATTTTAAAGCCACTGCTCATGCTGAACACATCCAGCTTGATGAGGATATAGGTCCATTTTCATTAAGAAACTTGAAATACAGTTCATGTTAATTAATAAACAAAATTTTGATTTTTCACACATAAATTTAAAATAAACCCAAAATATCTCAAATTCTTACATTTTCATATCTGGCTGCAAGTTTTAACTTGGTCATACTTTGATTTAAGATGCTAATGAATCTGTGGTATCTGGCAAGAATTAACCAAACTAACTTTACAGGGTTTTCTTTATATGATGAGTAGACAACAAAGGTGTTTAAGAGGTAATAATACCATGGTACCTGGTGTGGGGACGAGAATCTCTTTTCATATGTCAGTCTATTCCCCTCAATGGAAAATCGGAAACCTTTCTTTTTGATGCTGTCCTCTGATCCAGATTTGTGAAATTCTTCCCCATCCTTCTCCTCGCCTTCAGACTGTTCTTTTTGTTTTTTTTTCTTTCTTCTATTCCTTCTCTCTTTAGCACTCTTTGAGCTCAGTTTTGAAGCCTCAGAAGAACTTTCGGAGAATCCACCTATTCCACCTACTCCACTATAATCTCTCGAATCAGCTGCTGCAGCTGCTGCTGCCGCCTATACATACAAGCACATATGCAATTTATAACATTTATACACACATACTACTACTTTAAATTTATTGCCATTCCTTAAAAAATTACTATTTTTAAATAAAAGCAATGATTCCACTTCAGCGAACCCAGCATATCGTAAGAAATGTAATTTGTGAAATATCACAAGAACTGTAATTTTGCCACTGCTCCATAAACCAGGAGTTAGAGCAACCCAAGGGAAAACTGTGCTGTCAGATGAACAGGTTAACAAGCATCTGTTTTAGATTAGAGCAACACATTGCAAGGAATATTTCATCTGAAATACTATGTAGAAATAAGGAAACAAGGCTCAAACAACTGGTAAAATGCCTGTTAACAGGAAGCAATACTTTCTTACAACATTTTGATGGATTTTGAATACTCCTTAGTCTATTAAAGATCTGGTGTGACATTGACATCTCAGTTTTGCAAATCATAATCAGAGATTTGAGTTAAACTGAGGACTGTTAGATACCTGTTGCTGTTTGATTTTCAAAACATGTGGAGCATTTTATTAACTTTTATTTACAAGCTGTGGTAAGAAAAAACCTCAAACCTAAATAAAAGTCCCCAACAAAGAGCAACTAACCAATGAAATAAAAAACCCTGATTGCGGACCTTAGTCATGTGCTTATATGGAAGACATAGTTCAACTTCTGCTGTCTGTGGCCACATGCCAACCAGACATTATCAATTATCCTATTAAAGATTTGAGAGCCTTCAAAAAATGAAAAGTAATTTCAAAGCGACATGTAATCTTTACATCTGTGCCACAGGAGTGTTTTCTTCAGTTTCTCCACTTTCTCCGCTTTTCTTTAAAATGGGAACACTATGGCTTTCTGCTGTAAAAGATGGGAAGGGAGTAGAAAAATCCAAATGTTGCTGAAGTAAAATATTTCTCCTACAGCACCTACAATAGTTTTGATTCTGTTACTTATTTAAACAGAATTAGTGTTGGGGGTTTTTTTCCCCCACATCTCCATTTCAGACAATCACAGAATGGCTGAGGTTGGAAGGAACCTCTGGAGGTCATTGTGTCTATCTCCTCAGTACAGACAGGGTCACCTAAAACAGGCTGTCCAAGGACCATATCCAGATGGCTTTTGACTACCTCCACAAGCACTGTGGGCAACTTGGTTCAAGTGCTTAGTGAAAAAGTTGACTTCCATCTCCAATTTGAAAATCCAGTGTTTTAGCTTGTTGGTTATCATTTTTGGCACAAATTAACAGCTTCACTTGAGCCAGCAGAAACAATGCAATGGGAAATATTAAAGATTGTTTGCAATATGAAGGCATTTATGAGACAAAGTAAAATATTGTTGGCAGAGTAAAAGTATTCTCATATGTGGACATAAAGCATCCAGTCACAGTCACGAAGGGAAGAAGAGATTTTACTTTATAGGGATACCTGAGCTTCTTCCTGTTGCTTTTTCAGTTGTTCCAACATTTGCTGAAATTCTGCTTCTTTTTGTTCTGCTTCTTCCATGGTTGCTTGATTCTGTTCTTCATAGGCCATGGCAACCACAGCCAGGATTAAGTTGATCAGGTAGAAAGAACCAAGGAAAATGACCAAAACAAAAAATATCATGTATGTTTTCCCAGCAGCACGCAGAGTCTGGAGAAAAAGAGATAATACATATTTTAGCAGACCTTAAATACTGTTACATCATATGGTAGCCTCTGTGTTACAATATATAAATATATTATAAGATTGCTTTGTGTTAGCACAAGATTATTTAGTTACCTTTTCCATATAGAAATAATATTATATCCTGGATACATATGCAAAAATCTGAGTTTTGTGTCTACTATTTGCAAGGTAAATCAGATTCTGAATATTTCAGAACTCATACCAATAAGAATCTACACATCTATGTTACAGCCTTTAAATTTATCTGTAATGGGGCCAGTCATCAGCATCTTACCTTCTTGTCTCATCAGTCCCAAACTACAGTACCACAAAGACAGTGCAGTACACAAAATGTCACAGTGGACAGAATTACTGTCCTTCACATTAAGGACACATTGTGTAGTTCAGGGACAAGATGTAACCTTTTCAAACAGAACATCTTTGTACTAGGCTGCAAATCAGTTTAACTAGCATTTATTTACAGCATGTTTGCATAAGAAACTTTAACAACTTAAGTTCATTTACTCATTTGGGAAAACAAACAATGCTTAACCACCTTCATAAAACAGCAGCTATTCATTATTATGTATTTAAGTAGCACATGGGAACCTGTATCATGAATAAGGGCCTTATTGTTCAAGGTAATAGCTTACATGTATGAAATTAAAGATGATTTCTGTTCCAAAGGCCTTAGGTACATGTGAATGAAAAAAACTATGCAATTATTGTAATAATGGTATTGGTGATGGTGCTGTTTATTTTAATAAGTCCTCACCAGCTGGTAAAGATTCTCCCAAAAGTCCTGAGTCATCAATCGAAACAGTGACAAGAATGCCCAACTGAATGTATCAAAACTTGTGTAGCCATAGTTGGGGTTTCTACCAGCTTTCACACATATATATCCTTCTGGACATTGACTACAAAAGAAGAGGAAATGCTATTTTAAGCAACTACTCTATATTATGATACACTGTAGTAAAACAAAATTGTTCAGGAGTACCAGTTGCTAACAAACTATGAACAAGTAAAATTTTATTCTACATAGCTAAGATAAAAATATATATCTTACTGTTTTTCAATTTTTAATTCCATTTCCTAATGGTATTTCAATGCTTTAATAATATAACTAGCATTATTCTACCCTTCCCCACAATTTGTCATAATAACACATCTCCAGCAGGACAAGAGAAGAACATCAAGTAGCATGGCTGATGATAAACAGCTGGCAGCAACATTTCTGCACACAGCATTCATGTGGTACCTTTACAAAACTAGCCTAAGATGCTGGTGGAAGTGCCTGTGTAAACTCAAATCACATAAATGGCTGTATTTAGGTAAAGCTTCAAATGCAAAACATTGGTAATTTGCAAATCTGCTGTACAGTTGATATTGAAGTTGACCATCTGAACTATTCTAAGCAGCTAATTATTTCTCCTTGATGCATAATGAAAAATGACCATTTTCTTACCCTGCATCTGAGCTATTGCCACACAGCAGTGCATCACTTTGTCCTTCCAAGAAGTAAAAATGACCTGATTTAAAAAGAAAAAAAAAAAATCAAAAGGGGATGAGAAACATAACATTTATGCCCAATGGAAATGGAGCAATTATATAGACATTATACACTTATATACACTCGAAAGAAATTAGCAGAGCTAACAAATTCTTCAACTTCAATATATAATGGTTAGTAATGAAAAAAGCATGGGAAATACTGTTTTAACAGGAAAATTACTTTCTATAGAGTCTTAAAGTTGGTCTTTCTTTAGAAAATGGAACGGTAATTGTAAAGTTAATTCTCAGCAACCTAACCAAATTAATAACATGGGTGAAATACAAATTGTATATGTCAACAAATGAAAAAATAGCAGGAAAAGAAGGCAAAGTATGAGGGCAATTCTCTGCTTTTGTTAGTGCATGTTGATATAGAACATTTAGTATTATTAATTTATAATTTTTCCTTACACATTATTTTATCCAAGTATTCCTTGAAAAATACTGACATTTTGCAGCACGAAAACACAACACAACACACTCAAGAAATTGCTAACTGATCTTGATTTTAGCAGCTGGGGGAGAAACCAAGCTTTTACTGCCCATTGCACAAAATTACTACACAAAATTCTAGAGCAGAGGAATGGACTTGAAGTATCTATACGTATTTTTTAACTGGATAACTATTAAAATGAAGTAAAATATAATTTAAAGAGATGGAAGTCTTAAAAGCCCCCAGCACGTTCTTTTCTTTTCTGTGTTCTGCTTCACAGCAGAAAGGCAAAGACAATTTGCCATCAATTCCTAATTTGGGATTCTTATGGCAAAATGGGAATCTCTAGTGGAGATTTTTGGGTCAGGTGGCATATTAAGCTAAAGTTGCCAGAATTAGGTATGTTCTGGCTGTTCCCAGGAAGCAGATGGTTCCGTGAGATTCAGTGCCAGCTGGCACGGACTAACTTAGCTGGCAGCAACTGACTGAGGGCTGATGCTAAAGGGACAAGCAGGGAATTGCAACCAGTTCCTATTGACTGCTTCTTCTCTCTCACCACCTGTATACAACAGAGGCAGCATAAAATCTGCTTGTTTAAAACAGAGAGAGATTAGATATATAATTTATACATCAGCAATCTACTCTCAGGTATCAGATAAGAAATGAGTGGATTTTCTGGCATTCTGGCGATCACATACTCAGATCCTCTAAGAGATCTAACCCCTATATAAAAAGTTCAAGAAGTTTAAAGATGCAAATAGGCTCTAAGTGGGACTTTCAAAATTGTCTATGGGCCTGATTCACATTCTTATGTGGCACAGCTCCTCCTCTGGAAAGCAGAGGAGCCAGTCAAACCATCCAGTCAGCTCAACTCTAAGCCCACTATTTTGAAAAACACTTAAATAAGACTTCTTTTTATACAAAAATTATAAAGTAATAAAAATAGTCAATATGAGTTTGCAAAAAATATGCCATATATGAAACTACTCCTGTCTCCTGCCAACTTAATAACAGGACAATATTCATGTGTACAAGTCCTACATGGCAATTCCATATGCAAATAAAGGAGATATGTTCTGGCTGGAAATATCACAAAATACTTGAAAAAAATTCCCAGAGAGCAGTCACCTGTGAGCTAGGGTCAATTCTTAAGGGCATCTCTCTGAAGATCCTCCAGGGATCTGTGTTAGACACAGTTTTCATAACAAGTTTCATTACCAACTCAAGACACAAAACAATAGGAAAAAATGTATCAAGTATTCTAAAGACATCAAGCTAGAGGAGAAGATAACTGAAATTTAGAATGACCTTTACAAGCGGACAAGCTGGTCCAAAAGCAATTGGATTTATTCCAAAAGAGACAAGTGGAAAATGCTACACTTGACAAGGCAAAATCAAATAAGTAAATGCAAAACAGACAGGATGTGGCCACAGCCACCACAGTAGAAAAAGATGCAGTGACTGTCAGAGTTGACTGTGAATCAACAATTCAGTGCTGACATAAAACTGAGGTACTTTTGAAACGTGTTAGTAGGAATGTTGCATATGTGGCACACGAGATAAAGTTCCAAATTAGAAGTGTTAGAGGAGTAAGCACCCAATCTGAGAATCCCTTAAAAAAACCCAACAAAAAAAAAATCCCATAACTGAAAAAAAAAAAAAAAAACAAACAGAAAAAACAGCAACAAGAAAAAAAAATCCCAGACTAACTGAAAAGAGTTCAAAACAGAAAAAAGAAAGTGAAAATAGATATAGAAAATGAAAACCAGAAAATAGAATTGCTTGGCTTAGAAAAGACAAGAAATAAAGAAGGTAAGTTTAAACATCATAAAGGCTAATATACAGTAGTCTATGATTTTCTTATTTCTAATTTCACAGGAGAAGTAGTAATATATTCAATTTGGAATTAGGAAAAGGTAGGTCAGATATCTAGGAAAAAAAAAATCTATTTGTGTGATATAGTACCAGAAACAATGAAAGGGGAATGGAATGGAATCTGTTCCTCAGATTGGTTTTAAGAATAGTTTATCATTCAAAATTTCTCCATGACACTTGCATACTACAAGTATGCTGAGACGATAAGTATATTAAAAGATTATCAGGCAATGATACCAGGATCCAAAAGTGTTTAGTTCTTAAACTGAGGTTTCTTAACTTTCAGGGACATAGTCATCAGTTACACTTATACAGACTTTACAAAAAAACTATGATTATGCTAAATTATGAAGATGAAACACTAAATACAATAAATAAATAGAAGAGGCTGAAAAGATAAATAGGAGAGACTGACACTACCATTATAAAAGACAAAATAACAATGTACTGCAGATATATTCAGAGTTGTTCTATCTGAATTTTAAAACAATTTTTGTTACAACAGTAGAGGTGTTAACTACCTAATATGATGAAAATATTGCATTATGAGGTACAAAGGAGACCAAAATGCTCATTTCTTGATTTTCCAAAGATAAGAAACAAGTTAAAAGGCAGAAATTTCAAATCTAGTTCTTGTTTTGCAAAAATCAGAAGCATGGGATAGATCACCAATACTGTGATAAAGGCACATCTGTGCTATGTGAGGGAGTGTGATGCAGAGACACCAAGTGCCAGAAGAAACAACACAGTTGCACTGCTGTGCTGCAGCAGGATTCCTGGGCTAACTGATGTTCAAATGGGAGCTTATGATCTTGGGCACTATCTTGCACTAACCTAGCTATTACATTTCAGATCCCATATTAGGGCTGTCACACTATTTTCAGAGGCTTGAAGCTATCACAGAAATTTCTGTTTAAAGCAGCAATGTGATTTTACTCTAGAAGTCAGTCATTCAGTCACTCTCTCATTCAGTAAAAGGTAAAACCATGTTTTGGTAGCAGTATGGTATTATGAGCACATTAAATGACATTATGACTATTTTTTTGTTTTCTAGAGAAAATGAGTGCTCTTATGTCTGTTGGTCAGGCTACACACTTTAAAAGGCAGGGGAAAGACACTGATGTTCCTGTATCTGTTGAAATAAATTCCAGAAAATGCAGCAGATGATATATTTGACTCTTACTTTGATCTTCGATGTACTCATCCCAGTTAAATGTTGTCATTGTTGTATTAATAAATGTACCATTTTCTCCTATAGAGCTATTAAAGATGGAAATAACAGTTGTTTCAAAAGTAGAGTTGTCTGGAGGCCACTGCAGGCATTTATTCCTCAAGTTGCCCATGAACAGCTGCAGTCCTATTAGTGCAAATACACTCAGACAAAACACTGTCAGGATCATCACATCCGAGAGCTTCTTCACAGACTGAATTAGGGCTCCCACGATAGTTTTCAAGCCTGCAAAGAGAAAAGATTTTTATTATGATGTTAAATAGATACTGAACACACAAAAAAGATCACATGATTTTTTCCTGATAAAGATGTCATGCAAAGAGACTAGTAAATTACTCAAATATTTGTGATATAATAACTTTAATGAAAGTTTTATTACTTGTGAAGATGAATGAAAAGATGTAAGTTTATGCTTCTTTTATGGTGCACAGAAATAAAAGGTAGATAAGTCCAAACACATTGTTTATGCCAAAACAAGTGCTTTTATTATCCATGCTGTATCTCAACCCTACATAGAATGGCACTGTTAGCTTTTGCTGATGCTTCTTGCCCAAACCTTTGTTATATACCTTTTATAATGTATTCTACATTAGTAAACCCATTATAGAGACATTATAAGTGCATATTCAAATGATGTCATAATAATCTTCTTACAATATACGAGGGGTGATGGTTTGGAGAAGAAAGACATCTTTAAAACGATATCCCATGCATGGCCCATGCTATCCTTTAAAGTTGAAAACTGAATTAAGTTGCTATATCAAGTGCTTTCAATAAATGATAAAATTTGCATCACCAGGAAAGCTTAAAATTAACTTATATTTAAAACATGTAAAGGAAAGCTTGATGTCGTAAGATGCAAATCACATAGGCTGTTTACTGCAAATATCCCATGCAAGAATTTGTTAAACTCAAAGGCTGATTTTTTTTAAAGAAAATACAACTAATACAAGCATGAATCAATTTAAATAAAATTATACATCTTGATTCTTGCTTTTTGTTTTCTTGACAATGTGTAGCAAACAAGGCATGTGCTTTAAAATATGTGACTACAGCCTTTGTAGAACAAAAGTCAGCCTCAGTGTTTAACCTTGCTCTCACCTGGAATGACTGATATTGTTTTCAAAGCTCGGAGAACTCTGAATGTTCTCAACGCTGAGACATTGCCCAGGTCCACAAACTCTGTCACATATCTGTAATAGGGGAGTTCACACACAAACACAATGACAGCACACAAATAACAGTTGGAGATACGAGGGGCCTAACACCTTACACCAACTTCTTCTTACCTGGAATTACAGAAATAGTTTTCAAAGCTCTCAATACTCTGAAAGTTCGAAGAGCTGAAACATTGCCTAGGTTTACAAATTCTGTTACATACCTGTAGGATTAAATCACAGTTACTCAGAATTGAGGCAGATTTTATCCTATTTGCTCGGGTCTTTGATCAAGACCTCTTGACCGTTCACTGTATTTTGCCTGTGTTATAAATACGCTTCTGACCATAAGATTAAATTAAGGTCTATCAAAACAAACCACATTGACTTATGTTTGAAACCTAATTTGGTCAGCTATTAGCAGGAAGTCAAGAGGATTCCTTTTAATTCTGGTATGCAGAAAGGAGACAGGATATGAACAGCTCAGGCTGATGGCATTCACAATCCTAATGGGCTGGCACACCATGCTGGCCTCTGCAGCACATGCTTGGTCAGAAATACTAAAATGTGTAAAAGAGGTAGAAGAAACATATTGAAACTGCAGGAAGTCCAGGCTCCAAATGTTCTGGCTGACAAAATATGAGGCAATTTTTAGTCACTAATCTCATGCTATCAGAAAGAATTTTTATTAAAAAAATGAGTAGAAGACTTACGCAAATGTTATGACGGTGAAATCCAGCCAGTTCCATGGGTCTCGAAGAAATGTAAAATCTTCTAAACAGAAGCCCCTTGCAAGAATTTTAATAAGTGATTCAAAGGTATAAATTCCAGTGAATGTGTATCTGAAGAAAATATGCAAGACAGAGTTTATAGGTACACAAATTATCATCATAGTTTATGCTCTCTAGTTCCTTTATTTTGATTTTCTTCTCTTTAAATTATATAAGAATTTAATGGCCACTACAACCAACTTTGGTTGATTTGTTTGGTTGATACCAACAATGGTATGATTTTTACCATAAGGTAGGAGAAATGAAATTAGGATTAAAAAACTAAATGACAACCCATAGTTTAAGTTCAAATTCTGTAATCTATATCAATAAGAGAGATAAAATTCCATTCAGTTGTTACTTCAGTCATGCATGTTTATATCCAGTCTGAATCCATGTTATAACAAAACACACAGATGGATTATGTCAGGATTTCAAAAGCTGCTCCAGACTAAAAATTTCTTTCTTCAATGTTATTTTTATGCTAAATGTTGCTTAGTACCATGACCTAGCAAGTGCCAACCCTCAGCAGTCCTCATTCATTACAGAGTAGGTATATCCAGTACTTCACCTTCAGCAAGACACAGAACTGGAATGAAACAAGTGGTTTCAGATGCAAAATCACGTGCAAGAACAACCAAAAATATTTATGAATGCCAAGAAAATTCAGCTACTCATTTTGACTAAAAAAAGTAGTTGAAATGTAAATTAAAAAAATATTTAATTCCAGCATTCTCAGTCATTTCAGTCTTCTGTGTCCAAATGATGTTGTCTTGAAATTTAATTCAATTTATATCTTTAATGAAAAAGAATTCAAGTTAAACTTCTTAAAAAGCTTACTTTAACTGAGCCAAACTGAAACAGCTTTCCAATTTGAATGTTTTCAGTCCAATTACTAAAAAATTATTTCCTGCACAACTTTATTGAACAGATGAGGACAATACAAAGACACGAAGAAATATTCAAGCAACCAATCTTTATCACCAATATTTACATGCTAGATATCCTGAATACATATACTTTCACAATGAACTCAAAATGAGAAAGTCTTTCTTGACTTTAATGGCCCTATGAATTCACTTTGATTACTGGAGATTAAACATGTATATATCATCCCAAGCACTAAGGAATGAAGAAGCAGCTGAAGCATAAAAGCTACTGCAAAAAATAAGCACCATGAAGTGCTTAAGTGTTTCACACTGTGGTCTACAGCCTTGGAAGTGTCATTGTCCATCAGCACCATGTAGCTGAGATCATACTGGACTAATTGGCCAACAAGATGCCATCATGCTAGACCAAAGATCAGCTAACCATTTAAATACTTCTTTAATAGCTTATTTTGCATGCATGCTTTCCATTGTTAGACTGGCTTTGGTAAAAGAAAGCTGCAGTATGGTGAACACAGGCATTCATGAAAGGATCCCTTTATCTGTTCATAGTTACTGCAATGGAGATGAAAGAGGGCATTTCCGGTGTTATTGCCCAGATGAAATTTAGAATGCAGTAAAAATATTTATAATCCACCTTTTCTGTATGCTCATAAAACTAGCGTTTCTCCTTACATCCCCCATCTAGTACTGCAAACAGAAGATGGACATTACACAACTTGTCATGAGACAATGATATGTATTTAATGCTACAGTGAAAAAACTATCAGCAGAATAGCTGTTTGAAAGGATATGCCAACAAGGTAGTTGCTGCCAGTTGATGCCATCATAATATAAAATAATTTACAGTAGTTTATTTTTGATTACTGAATATTATTCAGAGAAAATCCATTTAACTTACTCTACATTCTTTGTCCAGTCTGGAGGGTTACTCATGGTCATAAATACGCAGTTGGTCAAAATAGTGCACATGATAAGCATGCTGAATAATGTAGGTTGAGAGTTAAGGAATGTAAGCCAGACAATCTAATTAAAAGAGTATCAAACAACACACTGCTTTGGTAGATTTTCATTTTCAGGACCTATTTATCCCTCCACAGCTCTTTTATTTGCCAGGGAAAAGGCCTCAATATTTTAAAGCTTTCATGGTCACTTTATAGCTAAAAGAGAAAAATGCACATAGTAAAAATTAGAAAATCTGAAAGATACTAAAAGGAAAGACCCATCTCTTAATTTCAGAAAGATCTTATTTTTTCTTTTTGAATATAAATGTTAAAATTTGAAGTATTAGCTTCCAATTCCTTTGAATAATGCAAAAAGCATTACTTTTAGATGACCTAGACAAATCTGACATAGTTCATGCATACAAAACAAGAAAAAATACTTTTTCTTCACTTTGATGTTTCGCTATAAAATTTGCCATGTCTCAACATCTTTGCGCATCATTATGATACATACACTGAAATCTAGCTGTGACATATGAGAGAACATAGGGAAATCTTAGTGAGAGAAGTATTTTATTGCTGTTTGCTTTCTACATGACTTTCATAATATAAATGCTGTTAGAAGGAAAGGCACATGTTATTCTCAAAAAAAAAAAAAATTAAAAAGAATTCCTAAAGAAGCCCAAGTCATAAATAATTTCATTTATTTTAACAGAACTGCTCTAGATCTACAACCTTTGACTTAAAACAGCTGACATCCTTCTATGATACGAAAACCACAAAAATGAAAACCATGACAGTGAATCACAAAATGTCCACATGATGGCACCATCACCTAAACGTAGTAGGAGGACAAAGCTCGATTTTGAGAAGAGCTTTAGCTGCAGGTTCATGTGGTGCTCCTAAACAGAAATCCAAATGTAATGGAGAGAGAAGTACTGTGTGGTTCCCCTCATAAAGTTTCCTTTGCAAGTCTACATTAATTTAAATAATCTTCAAGCGACAATAAATATCTCTGCCTTTTGAACTGTGGAACAAGTGTGGCATTACATTCAACAGTTCTTTGGGGTTTCTGCTCAGTAAATATATTTTAAATCCTTTACTCAGAAACTAGCTTCTTATTGTGTAATTCATATATGAACAGAAGAGAAAGGAATGTATTTTTAAAAACATAAACCCCCATGTTTATGAGTGTTTCCCAGCCTGTATTTTACATAGGCTTTCAAAATCCTTTTTGATGACAGGTCCTCTCAGAGCTGCAGATCCTCACCATTCTTTCATCAGTGGAGAAATAACTATAATATACCTTCCCATAAGTTTAAACAATGTTTTCTAACATGCTGAATTTAGTGACTAGCTCCATAGCACCATCTCAGTCCCACGATCTTCTATGATTCCACATAACTGAATAACGCTCCAGAATGTGGCAAGGAGTGACATATAATTAAAAAAAAAATTACTTGTAGTGGCATCTGTAGCAAGAAAATTCAAAACAGGCTGTGTAGTATCATGATTGATTCTGAAGTCATTTGTAGGCTGGTCATTGATAACAACATCCAACACATAACAACCATTGTAATTATCTGACTTCCATTATACCAAGACTGCAAGAAATGCTTTCAAGATGTATTCTACCTGACCTAAGGTCCCCATATGCAGTGCTACACACAGAACTACTTTCAGTCTACTCATGTTAGATTTTGTAAAATGTAAGTGTGCCAAACATTTGTATTTGCACCTTAAGTAAGCAGATTTTCTAAAGTCAATGCCCTCATTGCTCATATGAGCATTTGGGATCAGACCAATGGGATGTCTATTATACTCAGCTAAAAGATACTGAAAAATCAAAATAATAGGTAAGTAATTATAGTAACTTAGTTTTTCAAATTTCTACCTGCAGTGTGGACGTCTCATGGCCTACTTGAACACTGAAATTAAAACATGAACAGGATTATGAGTGCATAATGCAATAATGATCAAGAAATAAACAGACAGGTGAAATACATATAGAACTGATAATGTGTAACAAAACAAGACATCTAAGCTGTTTTATGAATCTATCTTTCTACAATTGTTATCTGAATCACAAAATGAAAAGGAATAATGAAACCACATTTTCACTAAATATTCATGCAAGCACAGACCTGAGATCAAAGATTTGATTTTAACACATAGTGTCAGTGAAGAACTGAAAGTATTTTGAGCAATATATCTGCAGTTCATGAAAAATGTGGAGGAGGGGAAAAGATGAAAAAAGATGTGATGATTACAAGAAAAATAAGAGGGAAGGAAAAAAATATGTGGGAGAAGAAAGAAGACACAGAAAGAAATTGTAAAGGATTATGAGTGGTTGTCTGGCTTCTGGTATTACTATATTCGGATCCAGCAATGAAGAGAAATGTAAAAAGAGAATAAGAAAAAGAACAGAAGACAGAAATAGTAGAGGGAAAAGGGACAAAGCACTACAGATCATATTGATCCTGGGACATGTGCCAGAGAATGATTTAAATACTAAGTAACATCTCATTCATTACAGTTTTTGACTAACCACTTGAAAAGGATATGAATGTACCAAAATCTTAATAGCTATTTTTCTAAGAGGATTGAAAGGAGTTAACATGTACAGGGCAGAGGTGGCACTGAATCGGAATATTGCCTTTCCTTTATTCAATACTATAAAGGTCTGGGAAAAGAAAAACAGAATGAAAAACAGCATTTAGAAGATACCAAGTTACAAATCCAGAATATTTTTCACTTCATCATTAATTGTATTTGGTCAATATGTTTTTTTATTTACACAATCGCCTTGTCCAGTTCAAACATCGTAGAGTCCAGTCAAATTACTATAATAGAATGAAAACATTTGAATAAGTTTATCTAGAAATCATAAGACAAAAGTACCTCAAAGTTATCTAAATTTCAAGAGTGATCATGAAAATATGGCAATTAAGAGTATTCCATAACCAGTTTTCCAACATAACATGAATGTAACTCAATAGCTTTTGCTGTACTCTGAGAATAATGTATTACTTCCCCTTTCAATTGTTGCCTGCAATAGTTCTATACCTGCAATTATATTTTTTGTATGTTATATTCTACTTAATAAAAAATTCACTAATCCACGTATTTTTCACTCTCTCCCCACAGTTTCAGCAAGAACTCATGTGTATTACCAACATTTTAAAAAGCATTTCTGAATGTAACAGTCTTCTCAAAAACTGGGAAACATAGAAGAACAAAGCTTTATTTAAGTTTATTAAAAATTATTTTGATTCCCACCCATTTGGGGAAATTCCCATCTATTTCTATGATCTCTTCTTTCTACACATGGGTCTAAGTTCATGCTTACTGGAAGGAAGTGGCTCTAGCTTAGCATTGTGGCAGTCCTAGAAAGCCCAAGGGGCACAGAAGCCATGCCGACCTGGAATGCTGCCAGTAGCCATGATCTGCCTCACCTGGAGTCAGAGGGCAGCATTTCTAAAGGTTATGCTATACTTTCTGTGGCAAATAGAGCAGCTGAAATACTGGAAATACAATGCCTCTCCCTGCCTGAAATAATAAATTTCAGCACTTCCAAACTGAGCATATTTGCATTCTCGCATAACTATTGATTGTCAAGCCACACTTCGGTCCTTTATTGTAGAGGAGAAAGGTTTGAGCTGTAATGTGCTGTTGACTACCACTACTTTTCAACTCTCTTACTATTATTCCTGGAGTCCATGAAAATATGACCTCTAATAATCAGAGTTCTTATGTTTCTGTTCCCTTTACTCTGACAAAACCATTGATGAAGTATCATTTGCATGATGCAGACTCATCAAGATATATTAAAAAGTGAAAATGGAGCCTGACCCAAGCAAGGATGTTCAAAGATATGCAAAAAAACCCAAGAAAAATAATAGGAGAAATTATGATTGCAACATAAAGCTTTAAGTCTTGTATTTCCTAGTAGACAGCACTATGCTTTTGGAAAATATCAAGACAACTGCTATGCATTTCTTAATCAGGAACAGCAATTAAGAAGGATTTTACTTCACATCCACACTTAATTGCAGAACTACTTTTCCAGTTTCCAAAACCTGATAATACATGCTTTAACTTTAGGATTTCCAGCAGTGAATTTAGATTTTTACTACTACAGATCGGGGAAACAAGGAAGGAAAGGAATCAGTACTTTGACCCAAATTCTTTTTGCCTTCCAGACTTCAACAGGGTAAATCACTTGAGTAAAGGGAGCAGAACATATTTAGCTGAAAACCCTGTTTTCAAATTTAACTCATGATTCTCCATACATGAATTGAGTTTTAGAAATTCTGCAATGAACATTTCAGGCACAGCTGATTTTTTTGAGCTGTTATGTTTAGCTCCTCATGGTATGCCTATATCACTACTGTTTCAACATATTACTGGTGAGGCATACCCCTAATTCCTGCAGGAAATATCTTCATTTGTACTTTTTCACTTAGTTCAAGTTTGACTCATGTCAATTCTTGGGGGTTTTCTTCCTTTTTCTTTCAAGCAGTTTCTTCTCTTTCATGTTTTTTGTTTGTTTGGGTTTTTTTAATTCACTTGGGTTTGTTCGCTAGCTAGTTTCCACAGAAAAAGAAAAGAAAGCACAAGAAAAAAATTATGAAAACAGAAAAAAATAATTGTTAATTTCTTCTTTAGTGGTAATGATGGTGTGATACATATGATGCCAAAATCTAAGGGACTGAAATTCTGGAGGAAACCCAAGGCCATCTGGACACAATTCTAAAGTTCAGCACTTTTTTTCTGGCCACAACACTTGCTGTTACTTTAAACAAAAATATGTGGTTTGGGGTTTTTTTATATATCACTAGAAAAACATTTTTAAATTATGTAACATTCTGTCAACACTCCAAGAGCAATTCCTACCTCCTCTTTATTTATGTCCTTCTTTTAAACACTTCTTCTTTTAAAACAATCATAAAAAAATACAAAGCTGGATGTCAAAACTTTTTCACCCAGACTATCTAAGTTGGACATATGATGCTTCTATAGAGTACAGTATGGAAGAGGATGATCTTCATCACATCCTGAGAAATTACCTTTACATACTTCCCTATCCTTCCCAGCACCCAGAGAATGCAATCTAGACTTTCCACATGACAGAGAAGAAATCTAGTGACAAGGTGTCCACCTAACCTTGAGATGGGTTTCATACCAAATATCTGCTCCTTTCACATCTATAAAACAGCAATTAGTAATAATTCTAAAGATAACTCCTGTGCTACTTCGTCAATTCTCCTGTGTGTAAAACCCTGAAAGTTACAGGGTTTTGTAAAATTCAAGGTAAATTAAAATAAATCTAAATGCACCTTTACTGACAAACCAGGTCCCACAAACTTGCATTACTAACTTCTGTTCTTACAATGGAGATTCCTGCCAATCAGATGAGCTGTTGGGGGAATATATTATACAGAATGACTCAAGGACTGGATCAAAAATAACAGAAATACTATGTGAAGGTTTCTTTGTTATTTAATCTTCTGATCGTCTGATAGAAATATAGAACACACTCACTTTTTTATTGATATAATATGGGTCCAGGTCTTCCAAGGGCTCAGACACCATTCCTGGAGGTATGTCGCCGTAAATAAATGGCAGTGTCTTTCCTGCCTCCAAGTCACTATTTGGCTTTGGGCCATCTTCATCATCATCATCTTTACGTTCTTGCTTGGATTTTTGAGCTTTTTCTTCATTGATACGCTGCTCAATAGCTGCAAGTGATTCTCTTGTGAAGTAGCGGAAGCTGTCGGGTCCTGGTGGTACCAGCACTGATTGTGCCATCTTTTCATCCTGCACCTCTTAATTTCTGTTTGGCCTCTCTCATAAAAAAGTGCTAAAGGTATAAAAAATACAGAAAAAATTTAGAGCAACACAGACAGCTACAAACAATGTAAAGGTATATACTTTCACAGAATTTTCTGTGAGACATCTTGTTAAATTCATTAATTATCATCCAAGAGGAGGCTGCTGTGAAATGAATTTTTAAATTTGTTTTTCTTTCAAGACAGACCATCTTCCTTTGCAGCTTGCCTGTTAGAGTTGTCTCAAGGGTATGAATTCTTAAAACATTTAGTTTAAAATTCACTTGAATTCACTCAGTGCTTGTGACAACAGATTATCAATTCTATAGACTTATTAAAAAAGTCACATAAAAGAAAATAACATCTTTTTGCCTTTTTCAAGGGTAATGTTATTCATTCTAGTCAATAAAGTAGGAAATATTTTCTGCTACATTCAGTGTGAGGAATCAACAGTTCTGAACTGTTTGGTTTGGTGTTGAGGAGCAAGACTCCAGACAATTCACCTCCTTATTATCCTGGACCAATTATCTTGGAGCAACCCTCCCTCTAGATATATGGACCAGAAATGACTCCTGGAATCCCCTATTGCCTTGTAAGGCCAGAGGGATCAGTTGAAAGCAACACGAGATGCTCCTTCTCTTCAGGTACAAATATGCTGCCTTTGCAGAGCTGCCAGCTCAGGAAACAAGATTCAGGCATAAGCACCTGTATACAGATCCCCTGTGTGGCAACACACTGTGCACTGGAACAATTGCTGAACTGACTAAAAATCATCTTTAATCATTACGTGCTGCACTTAGATCCTTTATGTCTGATATCACATCAATTGTATATATTTTTCACAAATTTCACTACCAAGAGCAAGAACATCTCCTCTTAATGTCTCCAGACAGTTTAGTTAAAAAAAAAGTGGAAAATATTTCCAATGCAAATACTTTGATCTGAAATCACAAACAGCATCTCTGCTGTAGCCTACAAGAATTTTTCTCAAGAGTCCTTCTGAGTAAGCACATTAAAAATATAGGAAATGCAATAAAGTAACAAATTTTGAGTAAGACAGTACACCCAGAAAGAATTATCAAATTAATACGATACAACAGTTTGAATACAAACAGCAGGATGCTGTTTTACTGTCTTGCTTAACACACACACTCAGCATAGCCGCAACAAACTCATATTTTTGAAGGCTGCTAAATAAGCTGCAACATGATGCCTTCCCCTCCTTTTCAACCATATGCACACAGCCATACACACCTACACAAACATCCACACACATCCCACCTCCGGCAGGTCTGCCTGCGGGCATGCTCTCCCACTGCAGGCAAATGCACCTGGTGCATTCTGTCATGGACGGTCTGTAGCAAACTGCTGCTGGAAGCTGCACTGACTAGTACCAGCAAAAGGGTTAATTAAGAAAATGAAAGTGTTCCTGCAGCAGAATCCTGTTAGGTTTTATTTTTAATTACAGAAGAAAAAAGGAAAAAAAAACGAGAAAGAGCATAATTCTGTTTTAATACTGCAGGAAACAATTAAAAATTCATTACCAGTGAAGAATCTTGCACTTATGTGGGTTTGGAATGGCATCAAGGAGGACTGCAGCTAAAATTCCATCATGCCTTTTTCTTTTTTTTTTCCCCCTCTCTCTCTTTTTTTTTTTTTTTTTTTTTTTTAAAATTCTCCTTGTAAGACCACACCTAACTTCCTGCTGGAGGATTGCTGGTTATTGAAGTAAAATCTAGTATTTCCTGTGCCAACCTACTAAGCACTGCAACTCCTGCTGCCAGTAGATGGTAGTGATATACACCCATAAATTCTTGCAGAAATGTTAAAGAATTTTTGCTTGAACACTTGCTTAAACTGAGATTATGGGACTAAAATACACAATTTTATATAACCAGCCATGTCTCAGGATTCTCAAAAATTCTTTTGAATACATAGCAGCTACTGCTGAGGAGACCACAGCAGTTAAACCTGTGAAGGTGAACAGAAAGAATGTAGGAGGGCTAGCAAAGTAAAAGAAATTGAAAAATGGAGGTTACACTGGCAGTGTACAACCAAAGCAGTTCCTGAAACCGTATTATTGTCAGTCTGGATTATTTTAAACTATAGCTTGTGCAAATATTCTAAAATAAATGTATACAGTATTTTCAATGTGTATTCTTTCTAAATTGTGGAAAGCCAGCAATGAGAGGGAGGGAGGGCAGTTTTGAGTGTTCCTTGCCATGAATTCCTATACAGAAATCATCTATTTTTGCTCCGTGCTACAGCAGGTGATCAGGAACACTGTCAGCCTCTTTAGTTTAGCAAATCAGTAAGATACCACCTTTGGGCACCACTCCCTCGAGATGCCACCCTACTTCCTTCCACTCTCCTGCTTTCTCTTTTATTTTCTACACTTACTGATTTTCGTACTTTTTCTCCTTTTGCACTAATAAAACTTTTTTTACCTTTCTCCTGCCTCATCATTGACCTTCTTCCCTTCCCTCCTTCTCTCACGCATACACAGATTCCTTCCAAACTTTTTAAGCACACAAGTCTTGCTGTATCTACACATTCCAATGTTCTGGCAGTCATTTACTCCCTGCTATCTCCTTTCCTTCAGCTGTGAAGAGGACAAAAAGATGTGGTGGAAAGTACTAAAAAGCAAAAGGTCATTTTACAGTGAGATGTTGGAGAAGGAAAGAACACAGTAGCTGAAGAAATGCCATTGTGGCTTTGAAAAACAGACAATTAAGAGAGGGAAAAATATTGATAATTTGTTTCTTTGGTAATCATGGTAAGAGAATGAACAGTTTGACTTAATCAAAACAAGATTTTTCAAATATTCGGCAACCAAGAAAATATGTGCCAAATGGGAAATGTAATTCAAACACATCAAAAGTATTGATTTGGTTTTGATTCATGTAAATATGACACAATATTTTAAAATTATGTTAAAAGCCTTTTTAGAAAAGTGTTTCATTTGATGGGATTTTCTAATTTCACAGATGATCCAATGAAATCAATAAAAAGTTTACAAACAATTCCATGTAACCAATTTTTTTGGTGAAAAAGAAACTTTGGAAGAAAACTTCTGGCTGGCTCTAATCAGGACTATGGTTTACTTGGAGCTGCTCTGAAGTCTCAAAATAAGAGGATTGGGAGACAGCGCAGATTCACAGGAGCAGTAAAGGAGCTTCAAACTACAAAAGCATTTTGATTATTTATTCATGTGGTATGCATATATGTGTTTATGCAGCTGCTTATGTATGAAAGTTACAGTAAATCAAGGAGCTGAAAAGCCGGGCTCATTCTCACAATATGGAAAAGGAGCTTCGTTCTTCCATTAGTGGTATTTAAGTACCTGATTATTTGTTTCTTATTGTCTGGGACTGAAATTACCCAGTATCTCAATTTGATTTCCACCAGTGCTACACAGTCTACATGCACAGTGTTAGGAAGGACAGTGCAAAGTGAAGATGAAAAGAAAAGCCAGTGGCACGTTGTACGTCACTGCCTTAAATGATTGGGTCTAGAGTCTTACCAGGCTGTAAGGAGAAGTGAACAGAACAGACAGGAAACCCAGCATGATCTTTGAAGTTTAAAAAAGAAATTCATCTCCTTCTAAAGAGGAGACCACAGTAATACATAGTTAGTAACAATTCTTAAAATACATTAAAATAATTAGATATTACATAGCTATAATAAATGTAACAGATAAAATTAGTAGAGAAAAGAAAGGAAAATTATTAAATTGGATCAAAAATATCAATCAAAACCCAATCCAACATAGCCTATATTTAAAAACTGTTGTTCAAACATGGTCAAAATTTCCTAAAATATAAATTTGAAAAAATAACTTCCAGCTGCTGTCTTGCTTCCCACCTACAGCCATGGGTATATTTTGTGAACAATTTTATCACTAGTGGTACCCATCCTCCCTCTGCTATGGCACAGCGGAAAGTTTGAGTGGACCTTGTCCTTTAATCACTTGGTGAAACACATGGCCCATGTAAAGGGTAGAGATGAACAAGTGTTCAGTGTCGTGTGTGAAGTAACTCTGCATAAGGGTGAATGATTTTTGACAGGACAGAGTGAACAGAGCCCTGTCTGGGAGCCCTTCATCTACAGACAATCCGCATTAATACAATCAGAAGAAAATCACATTGCCAGTTTCTCCTCAGAAATCTGTAAAAATTAACTGTCTTTGTTCAGTGGTAAAGTAGAGCATCAAAATGCACAACTGGCAACTAGCCATCATTCTGTAGTTCTGTGATCCTTTTACTCTACAGCTGTGTGTTTCTGTACTATATTAGATTGTCCCTAAATGCATGACTTTTCATTTATAGCTCTGAATTTCATCTCATTCCAGTAACGCCAGCCATCAAGCTCATCTAGTCCTTTCTGTATAATAGCTTGCTCAGTCTTTGACAATGCTGTCCAACTTTCTGATAGGAAGAAATTACATTCACATATTTCCACTTTCTTTGCTGAAACAATAAACTTTAAAGAAAATCTGTCCCAAAATTGTAACAGTGACAAGCAACTTTAAGCAAAGTGTGGGTTACTGTGATACTTGCTGTAGAGTTTGCAAGATATGTTAATACAACTCTAAGAACTTTAATCTTACAAGAAGTCCGATGTTTATGCCTTAAAATAAATAGTATTTTTTTAATTGAAGAGCAAAAGGTGCAGAAGAGTGGAGATTTTTATTCTTGTATATAGTATCCATTTAATCAAATACACTGAATCTAACAAATTCCTGTCACCTCTTTCCCCCCATGCTACTTAAAACACTTACTATACTACTAAATTATTCATGGTGATCGAGATGACATATTTGCTGGCTTTGAGATGACATGAAAATGTGAGGGCTGCAGGTAAACAGAAGGAGAGCATTAGAAATTAAAATGTCCTGACAAATAACAAAACAGGCTCAAAAACTGATGCAATTCAAGAGATACAAGTTCTACCTTTTTTATTTCAAGAATAACTAACTCAAAAATTACAGGATGTGGGGAAAAAACCACCAATAGCTCTGCAGGAAAAGATATAGAGTGCTTATTACATCACGAAGCACGAGTGAAAACTGTCGGTGTTGCAAGGAAAAAAAAGTACTTGGATTTATAAACTTTTGAACTGATCTACTCTTCTGCTTGAAGCAGTATGTCCAACTTGGATATTACATTTCAAAAAGTAGGGAAAGAATTCAGACCACAGCAATAAAACATAAGTTATGAGAACACATTCAAGGAAATGTGGGATTTGAGCTATTGCTATCTTAAATTTATGTTGGAAAGATTGATTGAAGACTCATTGACAGTCTTTGTATGTCCAGAAAGCTTCTCCAAGGAAGAGGAGGAATTTTTTTCTCTTTTTTTCTCTTTTTTTTTTCTCTTTATCTAGCATATAGGCAAATAGGTTGTGGGGTTAAATGGAAGCAAGAAGGGGTTGTCAGCAAAACCTTTTACCAGTGAAAAAAGAGCAGACACACAACAATCATTCAAGCACTTTAAGAAAGGCTAGACCTTGGAAAAAGAAAGATCAGTGGTGAGTGTGAGTTTTGGAGCAAAACTGATTTACAGTTTACACTGTAAACTGGTTTGCAGTTTTAATAAGCATAGGGTTCTCATCGGTTTGTGCTGATTCATCTGTTATTTATTCCCCAGGCCTCAAGGGAGCACAAGTTTATTGTTTATATACCAGAGAAACAGAAAAGAAAAGGGGGTTGATTTCAGTCACTGTGGGCTGAGAAAGTTCTTCAAGAGCCAGTGGGGGTGCAGGATAGAAGAAAATTACATCACATGCAAGACATTCTAAGGACTTCCTTAGAGCGAAAAGGACAAGAGCAAGAGTGCTTAAGGAAGTAGTGGTGTGGAATAGGAGATATCTGCCCCAGTTTTAATTTACTCAAGTCTCTCTCCTTGCAGTATCTTTCTTTTCACCTAGCTTGATAAAAAGAAATTAAAACAATCAAATTTTGAAAACCTGTATTAGTGCATTCTCTTACTTGCACCTCACATTACTGTTATTCTTATACATGGGTAAAATAAATGCAGGAAATACCCTGTTCTGTCTCACAGAGTATTATCTCTGTAACCCTTCTGGATCTGTCAGCACTCCATGGCACTGCATGAAAGATTGTGTAACATGTGATTGCCTTGTCTGAAGGTGGAAGGTTTACAGCTGGCGTAGTATCTCTGCTAAGATTTATGATCTCACTACTGCTGAAATTACACAGCAAATAAACATCAGTTTTCCTATGCTTGAGTGTGTTTCATACAATTCTGCACTGTCTGTTCAGTAGCCAGAGCTGTGACAGAGGTCCCTTCATACAGTATCAAAACGTGCTGAATTGAGCACTTTGAACAGTAGGTGTTCCTGCACAACAAATCTTTCCAAACAGCTCTTAGAGAGCTATATAAAAATACAGCTTCCTACACATTTCCCAACATTTTAAATGGATGTATAACTAGCAAGTCACCTTTAAAAATGAAATTACTGAAAATCTTACGCCAAAATATGAGATAGTGGTGTCAGAAAGGACAGACGCATTTTCCACACACTCTTACCCTCCTCATTCCCCACTGTGCTGGTCTGAGCATTTCTGCACCTCTGCATTACAGCCAAATCAGCTCACTGATCTGGCTGAAAACTTGTAAATAACTGGCCAGATTTCAGATAGATTGAAGAGCTGATCCATCACACTTCAGAAAAGGAACTAAGAGGCTTATTATGTCCCCTCACTTTTAGAGTGCAAAGGACTAGCTGACTACCTTTGGAGTCTTCCAAGCTTTAGTGCTTCTCCTAAGTGCAATCTCCAAAGGGCTTAAGGTGCCACAGTATGAATGAATCAATCTCCAGTTACTGAATAAAGGAGCAGGACAGGGCTCTAACAATTGTAGTCAACAAATATTGGCATAGATCCTGTACCTAGTGCAGAATGCAGAGTAAGTAGGATAAAAAAGCAAAATGGGTTATAAAAATGTCCAAACACTAGCAAATCTAAAGATGAAATTGCATTCACATTCAGTTACAGCAGCCTCAGAACTGCACTTCCAAGATCAGGTGACCAGGATCACCATTTTCCTTTCAACATGAACATCAGGACAGCATTTCATGCAAAATGTGCAGCAAGGATCTTCTAATGTGAAAACAGGTATACAAAGATCCCTATGGGGAAATCTGGGGGGGGCTTTCAAATGAATTTTCTTACTCTCCTTAAAACTTATTTCAAGAAACTGCCCACAGTGCTACGGGCACGATGGACTCCAAAGAAGTGTGAAAAACACCTTGGTAAAAATCAGCAGATTGTTACCTTTACTTACTGTTAGCCAATAACTGGCAACGACTTGCATTTCTTAAAGCTACTCTATTTTCTTCTTTTATCAGAAAACGCCTTTGAACAATTTCTGATTTTCAATCAAATGTCAGTGCAAGAACAAAAAGCTACTTGTCTTTCCAGAGGCCCTTAAATCCTTCCTTCTAGTATTAGACAATTTGTTTTTTTCACTTGATAAAAATATCATTCTTCACTTTTTTTTTTTTTTAATACAGTGAAATAAACTTTCTACCAGACTCCAAGGAGCTCCTTCGGTGCTCCTTGACCAGGGTAAAAAATGAAGGCCAATCCACATTCAAGAAAGATTCAAAACAACAGTTCAAGTTTCCCTTGACAAAAAGAGAAATATTTTCTGCAAAGCAAAGAGCAATGTGGGAAGACAATGCAAGGCTATTCACCAAATCCCTAATGAAGCTGTTTAAGTGATTAAGGCCTTTCAGCTGTCTAGCTGCAGTGGGCTTTTCTTCAAATCAATCTTTGCCCTGATACCCATTGTAAGAAACATATCCCCCCAAGTACAGTCTTGTGTGCCAGGCTAGAAATATACCCATTTTTAGTGTGTTTGTGTGGGGAGAGTGAATATACAATTCAAAGATGTAATGATAACAGAAATGCCATATGTATGGGATGAGCTAGATATTTCCAGATGCCTGAATAGGAGGATGTGCTGACTACTTATGCTGTTAATAAAACACACTGTGATTTCTTTCCTGACAAACCAGAACTCAGAGTTCAACATTCCCAGTATGGGCATTACATAAAGATGTTTAGAATGAAACCTCCATTAATCTTAACTACAGCATGGCTACAGAAAATTCATATGCAATCGATATGCTTTTGGATACATGACACCAGGTAGATAGGGTATGCTAATACTCCCCTAATATATGCCTAGCAGTTTTGGATGAAAAACATAAACCTGATTCTGAACCTAGTGACAAGTGATTGTGGAGAATGGTGCGTGATTCCACTTTTATAACCTCTTACTGTCTGCTGTTGCAAACACAACCTGTGAACGAGACACTGCCTTTCCAGGGATGGCTTACGTAACCCAGGTCAGGCCCCGCCAGCGGAGCCGGGCCAAGCTTCCCTCAAGCCGGGGACAAAGTGCCAAGGGCCGAGCCCTCCGCCCCACTGAACTGCTGCGACCGGGTTCCACTTCCCCCAAGACCGCTCCCCCCCGCTCCGTGCAGTCCGGCAGCGCCAACACGCCCACACCGCGGGCGCTGCGGAGAACGAGAGGGAGGCGAAGGCGGCGGGGGGAGCCGGGGCGGAGCCCGCCGGGCGCCACCGCCCTGCCCGCGCCGCCGCAGGGCGCCGCAGGTGCGGCAGCCGAACCGACGCGCTCGGCCTCGGCTCCCCTCGTTCCCAGGCCGAGGGAAGGAGGCGTCCGATGTCGCTGGAAGCGCCAGCCCCGAGTGCGGAGCCGGCCGGGGGCGCGCACCGGCAGTGCCGCTCCGCAATGGCGCGGCCGAGGGGACGTTGCCAGGCAACGGGGCCGGCGGCTGCGGCACAGCGCGGCGGGGGGGGGGCACAGCCCGCGGGTGCGGGGGCTCCCCGAGACACCCCCGGCACAGGTCCCCTCCGAGACACGCCCGGCACAGGGTCCCCTCCAAGACACCCCCGGCACCGGGTCCTCCCCGAGACACCCCCGGCACAGGGTCCCCTCCGAGACACGCCCGGCGCCGGGTCCTGTCCGAGACACCCCCAGCACTGAGTCCCCTGCACAGGGGAGGGCACCCCCGGCTGCTGCAGCCGGACTGAGCGCAGGGGGAAGGGGCAGGGGCGGCGAGGAGCGGGTGTTTGGTGTGGGGCAGAGAGCGGCAG